>OX451740.1:492733109-493933109 GCA_948472305.1 Vicia faba
ATTCCTCGGATAAAGTTGTTCCCTGGAATTATGGAGCTGATGTCTATTACCATGGCGTCAAGCAGGATCTGCTTATTGTTAAAGATGAAGAGGCCGAAGATTTTGATCCTGACATTAGCATATCACCAGGACTAGAAAAATCACCAGAAGCGGAAGGGTTTTCTCCCCCGAGATCTCTCCTCCTAAAACTATTGCTACTCCTGTGATCATCCCTGCTGCTACTCCTGTCAATATTCATATGACTACTCCTGCTGCTAGTCCTGCTGCTACCCCCTACTACTGAGTCGACTGAGACTCAGGGCAAAGAGATATTGGTTAAGCCTGTCCAGACAAAGGCACACCAGAAACCATCCCTGAGGCTTCTAAGAAGGAGATGGAAGTAATCTAAAAATAATAAAGAAGAGTGACTATAATATTGGTCGAACAACTTGGGAAGACCCCTTCCAAGATCTCAATGATGGCCCTGTTATTATGCTCTGAACCCCATGCCAAGGATTTAGTAAAACTCCTCAAGACTGCTCACGTGCCACAAGAAACCTCCGCTAATCAATTTGAAGACTGTGTGGCCAGTTTGACTGCTGACAATGGGCTAGGTTTCTCTGATGCTGATCTAACTCCTAGAGGAAGGAAACATAATGATGCCCTGTATGTCTCTATCGAGTGCAAGGGCACTACTTTGGCCCATGTTCTAGTGGATACCGGTTCATCACTGAATGTTCTACCCAAGAAGGCCTTGACAGGTTGGATTGCGAAGGATTGACTCTAAAGCCTAGTAACATTATGGTGAGAGCCTTAGACGGTTCTAAAAGAAAGGTGCATGAGGAGGTGGACATCCCTATCAAAGTCGGTACCCATACTTTTAATTCCACTTTCTATGTGATGGACATTCGCCCATCTTACTCCTGTTTATTGGGTCGACCCTGGATCCATGGGGCTGGTGCTGTGACTTCCACCTTACATCAGATGCTGAAGTACCCAATCAATGGGAAAATTATCACAGTTCATGGGGAGGAGGAATACATGGTGAGCCACCTGAATTCTTTCAGGTACGTTGAAATGGATGACGAGTTCATTGAGACCCCCCTATCAGAACTTTAAGGAGGTTCCACAGACCGTTGCTGCAACCAAAACCTCTGCTAGTATTCCAAAGACTACCAGGCCTCCGCTGAATATGGCTTCTCTGAAAGATGCCATGGCAGTTGTTGAGAAGGTGGGTGTATAATTGGGGACAACTTTTGGATATTCCTTACAAATCTGACAAATTTGGTTTGGGTTTTACATCAGGAGCTCAAATGGATGTTCGTCGTGCTCGTGCCGGAGGACCAACCCTATGCATCAGCAATCATGGGGTTAATGCTTTAGAGGACAGTGACAGTGACTGTGATATGGACCAGTGGATCTTCCCAACTGTCAGCGGAGGACTCACAAACTGGAAGACTAAAGACTTTGTGCCGATTACTTTTATTCAGGAGTAATTGTTCTTTTTTGTTTTTGGATATGTAATAAATGAATAATATAAACTCTAAGACCTTGTGTCTTACCCGAGGCACAATGTTTATGTTGTGAGGGTTATCATGTTTCATTATCATATGTCATTAATAAAGCATTGGACGTTTTTACATACAAATTTTGCGCTCTTTGCCTTTCTTTTTTGCTTTTTACTTTATTAAAACAAATATGCTCTTACACACACTCATATATCAAACTGAAGATCCACATCCACTCTGGATCCCATTGATAACGGTTCTGCTATTGCTCATTATGATTTTGAAAATCCGATCAACCAAGCCGAGGACGAAGGTGAGGAAGATTGTGAGGTAACCAGGAGAGCTTGCCAGACTGTTACAACAGGAAGAAAGGGAAATACAGCCTCATGAGGAGCCAGTTGAGACAGTGAACTTGGGTACTGAAGAGGACAGAAAAGAAGTCAAGTTAGGTGCCGATCTGGAGCATAGTGTCTATTGTACCCCAATTTCCCCCCCTATGATTCCCCTATCATATCATGTCAACTTGATCATAAAAATATCACATTAGGGTTGGTTCTTCAACTTGCTCTATCTCCTATCTTAAAGTTTTCTCTTGAGGAATCTCCAAGCACCTTGGTTGTGTATCTTGTATATGTGTTGTTGACTAACCTCTAACAAAAATACAAAAAATATTTGTCATTGTCTTTGCACAATTTGTGTTTTGTAGGTACCAAGTTGAAGCATCCAACAAATAAGGCTTTCCAAGTTGCTTTGATCCTATATTGTGGTGAATAACAGCATGCATCGACCCATAAAGGTATGCATCGACTCATTTTGTTGTGCATAACTAGCATGTGTCGACACATGCATGTATGTATCGACTCATCCTGCTTGAAAAAATCAGCATGTGTCGACACATGCATGTATGTATCGACTCATGCAGTTTGTTTAACCAACATGTGTCGACACATACGTGTTATGTATCGACTCATGCAGTTTGTGTGGTTCTGCAATGAGTTGAAATGATAATATGTATCGACACATAGAGGCATGTGTCGACACATGCTGTGTTATGCAGCTAGGATGTATCGACACATACCATCTATGTATCGACTCATAATAGCAAAAATGCACGTGTTTTTGAAAAAGGCCAACAAATTCAAATTGTTATCATTTTGGCTCCAATTTTTTATGCATAATTTGAAATTATATCATTAATTTCAAATTTGGCTCCAAGAATCAATTACCAAATTACCACTAATCCCAATCCTAAAACTCTATAAATAGAGACCTCTTTTCATTCAAATGACAAGCTTTTGATAGCCAAAATCATCTTGCTAAAAATTCTCTCAATTCTCTCCATTTTACCAAATTCACTGAAAGCTCCATTTTCAAAAAGTTAGTGAGCTTTGCATTGAAGCTTACTAATCTTTGAGATAAACCTTCAACCAAACACTTTTTCTCCATCAATCTCTACATTCAAGCTTTGGTGTCTGATTCTTGTTGTTCAATTGAAGCAAATTCTGAAGTTGTTTGATAATTCTGTAATTCTACCTTTGGTAAGTTGGATCATCATCTTTTACAATGTGATATCTTGTCGATATCTGGTTTTGATTCATTGAGCCATGTTTTGTAACTCCATTAGTGCTATTTTCTCAAATATTTGTTGAAATTTTCCATTCTCAATTGGATCCATGATCATAAGGTGTTTGATGAAAAGTTGGAACAAGAATTTGATCTTTTAAAATGCTGTTTTCTACTAATTTTTTTTTCAACAAGTTGCAATCAATTGTTGTAACATTGCAATTGATTGTCACAGAAAATTGATTTGATAAAAAACTGCACTAATGAAATAGGTTGTTGTCTAGGCACAATTGATTGTAACAGTGCCAAAAAGGCTTTTGCTGCCTTATTTTGGGTCTGTTTTGACTCAAATATTTTTCTGCACTCCTCTTTGATGGATAATTTGGATTGCAATTTTGAATGTTCAATTTGTTTTTTAAACTCAATGGACTTTCTGATGTAGATGAAGTTGGATAAATGTTCATCAATTCAAATCTACCTAAGAATGAATTATTTAATTCATTTTTGGTTCTTTGGATTAATGATATGTTTAGTACTTTAATCCATATAGAGGAGTGGTTGAATTTAAAGATGAAAGAATTTTGAAATGGTGATCAAAATTAGCTTATCATTCCCCTCCCTCTTCATCTTGTCCCTTTCTTTTTTTAATTGTGCTACATGTTAAAGGGATGGTGATCTCTATATCATTTATCCAAACATGAAGTACATAAATTGCTATTGACCGACCTCAAAATAGGTGCGACTTCTACATAAGTCCACTTACGATTGCTTAACATAGCGCTAAATTTTGTCCCGATTCGAATAAATGATCATTTGTGACCCAAACTTATGATTGCAAGCCCAAGTATGTTAATTTGATATGTTGATCCAATAACCTTGAGATTCGTTGTGTGGAGGCTTTGGTTCTACAAATCCTCTAATGGATCTTAAATACCTTTGGTCAACGCGGATCACTTAAACATCGTTGATCATTACATGTTACTTTTTTTAGGATTCCAAAATGGATGAAATACTTGACAAAAAGCAAATGCAACTTGTTGTGTGGAGGCTTTGGTTCTACCAATCCTCTAATGAGTTCCAAACGCAAGTTTCAAGATGGTCATCCAACTAACCACTAATTTATAATAATTGACTTTATTGTATGCTTTTTATTTTTTATGCTTTATGTACCATTTAATTTGAGAATTTACATTCCATGCCATTTTATTTTTTCTCACTTGAGCATTTATTTTCATGTCATTTTCATTTTGCTCACTTGAGCTTTTCTTTTCCTTTTAAAGACACCTAATAATCAACATGAACCATAAAAATCTTTTATGATACTTGGACTATTTGGTTAGTATCCTTGGCATTATGGAGCATTGGACTTCTTGGACTTAGGATTAGAGACCTTGGCCTATCTTGGAGACCTTTGTGATTTTATTTGATATTTTGTCTGGAGTTCTTGAGGTTTACCTCAAGACATTCGGTTATTTGTTTGTTTTGTGTGCAGGTTATTGTGATTACATTCTTTGTTTGTAATTTAGAATTCACCCGTAAACAGCCGTTACTCTTCCCAATTTTTGCGAAGACTTAAAACACTTGAAGTTTATTCCTCTCAAGAGGTCTAGTATCTTTGCTTTCTTAGTTTCAATCAAAAGAATGAGAATTCTATATTGACTCATAAAGTTAAATATTGGCTTCTTGTTGGTTAGATAGTTCTTATCCCTAGCTTTTACCTTATGCTTTAGGATAGCCTCTTCTTCTCCTCCTATATTCTTTAATTTCAAAAATCTTCTCCCTCATTTTAAAAACTCTTCTTATTTCTAAACTTGAAATATTTTCATAATAAACTTGGACTTAGGTCCATGCATTTTTAAACATTTTCATGAATAAATTTCAATCAATTTAAAAATACCTTGACATTTTTTGTGAGAAGACTAAAAGTCAATCAATCTCATTTTAAACCATTTTTTTCCATTTTGGCTTTTATCTTTAAAATTTTCTCAAAAGATTAGACTCTTGTCAATCCTTGTAGTAATGCAAACAACTATACTTCTACAATATATAGTGAAGTGAGATATTTTCCACTCGGGTGTTGAGTGAGGCATTGTTGATTTTAAAATCCAAGCTGTATCCTCCACTTTGAGATGATGCAAATTCTCCTTTCACATGATTGTGGATAGTAAGTATGTTTTCCACACGGACAATGATGATGATGTATTATCTCATAAAATTAACTAACACACTTGTGTTTCAAATTTTTTATAAGAGGAACTACGTGTACCCTAATCGCCTATTGCATGAAAGGTGGTACATAGGCACTAAAGGCTCACAACTGCGGCGGGTGCAAAAATCATAAAAAAAATATATTTCTTTTCTCACCTCCACCATCCATTTTTTTTCATATAACACATTTTTATAACCAAAATATACAGATTTTTCAAAGAGGTTCCTGCGGAGTATCGTAGATGTTTAGGGTGTTAATACCTTCCCTTTGCATAACCAACCCCCTTACCTTGAATCTTTCCCCCATTTTTGGGTTATTCGATCTTTTCCCATTCCTTTGGAAACAATAAAGCACGGTGGCGATTTTTATTTTGATTTGTATAAAGTATAGTCAATCCAATGGCTTAGTCTTGAACATTTCTACCGCTACAGATTGACCTCTTGCTGGTCCATCCCTAAGTGGGTTGAGCCTATCTTTGTTTATATCTGTATATGTGTTATTGTGTTTATGTGTTATATTTTGTATATATGTTTGTCTGGATTTTCTTGGTTTACAGGGTGCTTGGTGATTACTCATAAATCCTATACCCGGACTTGGGCAAACTTTAAGATAGGATGGGCGGTATAGTCATGTTAACTTTGAGGGAGTAATCCAAAAAAAGGAGGCATGAGATCCCCCACTCAGTGGAGGCCCCTTTGACTGTAGTTTCGTTTACCGAGTAATCGAGAAGACGTACTGCTTTCGACCTGGGAGCCTGCCGAAGCTGAGGACCGTAGATTACCTAACCCATCTTGGCCTTTTAGGTGTAGTGCAGAAGCTATGAAGGAGTAATCCGGAAGTAGTTGTCACGCGATACTACGCTCGGACGAGTCTTTCTTGAGAATATTACTAATTACCGAGTTAATCGAGAAGTTGGAAATATCCGAAGGAAGGATTTAAACTCTGGGAACCTCTTAGAACCTTGTTCAGTAGGTGATAACTTTTTAGACCAACACCTTATGGGTAGTACCTTCGGCTTCATGCTCGTGACGTTGAACCTATGAACCCTATATGTGTGATTGTTGCACCATGCATCCATGCACTCATAAGAATCTTTTGAAGAAAACAATATTTCAAGGGATTTAAAGGTTGACTATTTGTGAATGTCTCAGGTACTTGTAAACCATGGATTTTGGAAAGAGAAAGACCGGGAAATACAGTTTCAAGGATCCTAAGATAAATTTGTTGATCAGTCTAATTCTAGAGATCGAGTGTCCTGTAGACTTTCGGAAGAAGTATGGATCCATTATTCCTCTCATGAAGCTGAAGATGAAGGAGGGTATTCTCTCAACTTTGATCCAGTTCTATGATCCGGTGTATCACTGCTTTACTTTTCCCGATTATCAGTTGGTGCCAACACTGGAAGAGTATTCTTATCTATTGGATTTACCTGTTACCAATTTTGTTCCTTTTACTGGTTTGGAGGGTGAGCCGAAATCACATGAGATTGCTGCTTTGATTCATCTAGGGAAGTCTGCGGTGGAAACCCATATGACTACCAAAGGAGGGATTAGAGGATTACTAGCTCAATTCTTATTGGAGAAAGCTCATTAGCTTTCCAGGATGAAGAGTACGGTTGCTTTTGAGGCCATCTTTGATTTACTCGCCTATGGATTATTCTTATTCCCTAATGTGGACAAGTTTGTCGAAATTAACGCTATCAGGATTTTCATGATTGGAAACCCGGTTCCTACACTGTTGGGGGATGCTTATTACTCTGTTCATCTTCGGAGTTCCTATCATGGGGGAATGATTATCTGTTGCACACCTCTGTTGTACCGATGGTTTATCTCTCATATGCCTCAGTCTGATGCTTTTTGGGATGTCAAGAAGGAACCACGTTGGGCTCCTAAG
This sequence comes from Vicia faba, assembly GCA_948472305.1. Lineage (NCBI taxonomy): Eukaryota > Viridiplantae > Streptophyta > Magnoliopsida > Fabales > Fabaceae > Vicia > Vicia faba. The sequence goes on from OX451740.1 coordinate 492,740,262, forward strand.
ATTATGGCACTTACTCACTCAGATATTGATTTGTATCGTCGAGCTTACCAGGATGTGGAGATTATTGACAGTTGTGGTAGTTTACCCAATGTGCCTCTTCTTGGTACAAAGGGAGGAATTAAATATAACCCTGTTCTTGCACGGCGACAGCTTGGTTACCCGATGAGGGATAAACCAAATAATATTCATCTGAGTAGTTTCTTTCTGAAGGAAGGAGAAGACCACAGGGAAGCTAAGGAGCAGATTGCGAAGGCCTGGCGTCATATTCATAAGAAGAGTAGGAAGGATTTGGGACCTAGAGGTGTTGTTTCTTTGGAGCTATATCTTCAGTGGGTCTGATCGAGAGCCATTCAGTTGAAGATGCCGTATACTCGGGAGACACCCACGCCTGATTTGTTTGTGAAGACCACTCCTCTCTTATTAGATGATCTGGAAGAGCTGCAGCTTGCTTTGGTTAGGATGCAACAAGAAAGGGATGCTTGGAAGAACAAGTTCCAGACTTTAGAGAGTTCCTACAGAGCAGACCTGAAGGAGAAAGATGATTTGATCGAGATCCTTGAGAGTAGAGCAGTGGAGTCTATGGAGAGGCAAGGGGATTTATTTTCTCCTAGGCCTCAAACAGGTGTTGATTACTCACTTCCTGCTTCAGATGATTGGAAGGAGGTTGCCATCAGACAGGTGGAAGAAAACCAGAGGTTGAGGGCTCAGATCGCCAGGATCACAGGGAAGCGCCAGCGTACAGATTGATCTCCATTAGTTCCTCTTCTCAGGATTTTAGATTGTATTTTCATCTTGTACTTGAGATAATTGAAACTTGTAATCCATTTTGGAGTTATTATAATAAAAAATTTCAGTATTTCAAATGTGTTATTATTCTGATGTTTGCAATATGTCTATAAACCATAAATCCCTTGAAATATTAAATGATAAAATAAAAAATTGTATGAATTGCATATCATGCAACATATTGCACATATTTCTTGCATTTGTTATGCATATCCAGGTGTCTTACTCAGTTTCTTTGCTTCACTCAGCAAGTTGTCTCATCACTAGAACACTCGGGCTAACTTCAAAAAGAAGATGGACAATTTGGAACAGGAGAATCGCGAGCTGCGCGAAGAAGTTTCTGCTTTGAAGGCTGGCTTGGCCAACTTGGCTACTCTGATGGAAGCTCTGGTGGCTTCTCAGAATCAGCCACCGAGTGTTCAACCTCAACCAACAAGGGCAAATGCTAAAGTTCCTATTGTTCCTATATCCGCTACTCCGGCTATTGTTCAAAACCGTATGCCTCAGGGTTACCCGTGGGGAATTCCAGAGAATTGTGCACCTGAAGGTTTCAATCTTGGCCCTCAAGATGCTCCAGTGGTTCAAAATGTTGTTACTCATGCACCTCCTGTGGTGCATATTGTTCCTGCTGCACCTCCTTCGGTGAATTTGGTTCCGTTTGTTAATGAAGATATGTGTCATCCTTTCCCTATGCCGAGTGAAGACTTGGGTCTTTATGACAGAATGGATGATTTCCAAGAGCAATTTGATAGAATGAAAAGAGAGATGAAGGCTCTTAGGGGAAAAGAGTTATTTGGGCAAAGTGTGAATGAGCTGTGTTTGGTCCCGAATGTTAAAGTGCCTACTAAGTTCAAGGTCCCGGAGTTTGAGAAATACAAGGGAAACACTTGCCCTCGTGCTCATTTGGTGATGTATGTAAGAAGAATGTCTACCCACACTGATGATCAGCGTCTGCTGATTCACTTTTTTCAGGATAGTCTGACTGGCGCAGCGTTGAAATGGTATATGAGCTTGGACATCGTCAATATCCATACTTTTAATGATTTGGGAGAAGCATTCATAATAAAAGTACAATATGGACATGGCGCCTGATCGTGACCAGCTTAGGGCCATGGTTCAGAAGGACAAAGAATCGTTTAAAGAGTATGCGCAGAGATGGCGCGAAGTGGCTGCACAAGTGATTCCGCCCATGGAAGAGAAATAAATGACCAATATTTTTCTGAAGATGCTGGGAGCTTTCTACTACGAAAGAATGGTAGCAAGTGCCCCAAGTGATTTTACAGAGATGGTAGGAATGGGTGTCCGCCTAAAAGAGGCAGTAAGAGAAGGCCGTTTGAAAAAGGGTGAAGGATCCGGAGGGGTGAAAAAGCCAGCTTATGGGTTTACCAAGAAGAAAGAGGGGGATACAAATGCTGTTATGCAAGAGAGAAGAGTAAAAGCTCATAGAAAGAATTATCAGCGTCATCAGCAAGTCGTCTCAGTTACTCCTGTTATGAATGCCGCTCTGACTACTGCTACTTATCAGAGACCATCCCAGCAGGGGAATCAAGGATATAATCAGAGGAGGGAGAACTATGATCCTATTCCCATAAGCTATGCAGAGCTATTACTAGCATTGGTTCAGAAGAAGTTAGTCCATACACGACCACCTCCCGCTGTACCATCACCATTGCCGTGGTATTACAAAGCAGACCAGACGCGTGCCTTTCACCAGGGAGCACCAGGGCATAATGTTGAGAATTGTTATCCTTTGAGGACTGAAGTGCAAAGGTTTGTGAAGTCTGGAATTTTATCTCTCAAAGATGTGGGACCTAATGTGAAAGACAATCCTCTACCCAAGCACGGGGGAGTGAATGTTGTAAATATGGTGGAGATTTGGTGAAGATGCACGCAGACCTCTGTGAATTCAGTTATTATACACATGACCACGCCGGTTGTGCTATTTGCAGTACATATATACAAGGTTGCGAGAAGATAAAGGCTGATTTACAGGAGATGATGGATGAAGGTTTAATCCATATAATCAGGCCTAGGGCAGAATATGAAGAGGAAGTGAATATGGTTTCTAGATGTCCGGGTGAATTCAGAATTTTTGATGTGGATCATTTGAATGAGGATCTAGTGCCATTGCATGCTACCTTCTGTCGTACTGCTGGTCAGGTAGAGCACCAATATCGATCTTTCATAGTTTATTATCGAAATCCCCGAGGATGTTCAATTGTGAGGGAAGGTGTTCAGTTGCTGTTAGACAATGGAACTATCAGGATCACAGGTTAGAGAGATGATTATTATGAGATTGATATGGTTGAAGTTTGTTTGATGGAAGAAGAGTCAGAGGAAGAGTATGCCTCTGCGGATGAGTATTTCTCTTCAGACGAAGATTTGTTTGCTGGAAATGACCTTTTGATGGCTGATGTTGTTGAGGAAGGGGTGAATGTCATTGTACCTTGTTTTGGAGAACCCAATCATCTTGAGGTGGAGCACCATACCAAACCAGTTGTTGCCCCATTGGTAATTAGTCTGCCAGGTCCTATTCTCTATGAATCAGATAAGGCTGTGCCTTACAAATACAACGCTACAATCTTGGAAGACGAGGTGGATATTCCCATCCAGCCAATTCTAGATGTTGGAAATATAGCTGATGATAGCATGGTGACCCGTAGCGGTCGTGTGTTTGCGCCGGTCATTCTAAGAGATGTGGTTGCTGGAAAGAGAATTACTGAAAATGATGAGCCTAAGAGGGCTACAGGAAGGACTAGCGGAGCTACACTAGAGAAATAAGTGGATGATATTTTGAAGATAATTAAGATGAGCGACTACAAGATTGTAGATCAGCTATTGCAGACTCCTTCAAAGATATCTATCCTAGCTTTGTTGATGAATTCCTCTGCTCATAGAGAATCACTGATGGGAGTACTCGGCCAAGCTTTTGTGGAGAATGACATGTCGTTAGATCAGTTCAGCAGCGTAATTGGAAACATTACGTCATGTAACAATTTGAGCTTCTGCGATGATGAGTTACCAGATGAAGGGAGGAATCACAACCTGGACCTCCACATATCTATGAATTGCAAGAATGATTTGCTGTCCAATGTGCTAATTGATAACGGATCCGCGTTGAATGTTATACCGAGAAGTACCCTCTTGAAGTTAAAGTATCAAGGAGCATCTATGCGCCCGAGTGGCATCATTGTGAAGGATATTGATGGGTCGAGGAAATCTGTCATCGGTGAAGTGGATTTGCCCATCCATATAGGACCATATTTGTTCTTGATAACCTTCCAGGTTATGGACATTATTCCCGCATATAGTTGTTTGTTAGGACGGCCTGGATACACGAAGCAGGGGTTGTCACTTTAACTCTGCATCAGAAGTTAAAGTTTATGCGCAAAGGGAAGGTAGTGATCATAAATAGGGAGTAGGCGTTGTTGATATCCCATCTATCCTCTTTCAGTATTGTAGAAGCAGATGAGGCTGCTGTTGGAATCCAGTTCCAAGCCCTATCTATTGACAACATAAGGAGGAATGAGAATTATGTGGTTTCGCTGAAGGACGCGCAACAGGATGTACGCAATGGTCATAATGCAGTTTGGGGACAACTTGTGGATCTACCCGTGAACAAAAGCAGAGCTGGTTTGGGTTTCTCTTCGAAGAATGGCAAAGGAGAAAGTTTGAAGTCAAAGTCTTCTGTGAACAATTATCATGATGTTTTCTGCAGTGGAGGTTACCTCCATCCAATTGGTTCTGGAATTAATGTTGTTGAAGAAGATGAAGCAGAGCAGGAAGTACCGAATTTTGTGACGCATGGAGTCCGAGTTCAGAACTGGGCCACCATTGATGTTCCTTCTTTCATACATATTTCAAAGTAATTTGTTTTGTTAATCTGTTTCTTTCTTTTGAAAAGCTTTCACTCTGCCCAAGGTGAAAGTATTGTATGGGCTTATCTGTTTGCTTTGACTGTTAAGATCATTAATAAAAGTTTTCTTTGCTTCCAAAATTATGTCTTTATTTTCTCCTTTTTCTTGGGAAATGGTAATCAAATAAAAAACCCTTTCAAAATAAATAATAACTGAAAATTAATCTGCATGATCACCTGTTATATGTTTCAGTTTCTAAAAGCAATCATAAATCACATGTGCAGATTAATTAAAAAAACCCGTTGAATACAATGACCCTGCACCCTCTCCCAACTTTGATTGTCCTGTGTTTGGGGCCGAAGAAGAAGGTTATGATGAGATTCCAGAAGAGGTCTCACGGTTGCTTGGGCACGAGGAAAATACCATTCAGCCATATAAGGAGCCTTTGGAAGTGATTAATTTGGGTTCAGAAGAAGATCTGAAGGAAATTAAGATTGGAGCATCGTTGCATCCTGATGTAAAGAGCGGGTTGATTGAGCTATTGAAAGAGTATGTGGATATTTTTTCTTGGTCTTATCATGATATGTCGGGTCTAGATACAGACATTGTTGAGCATCATTTACCGTTGAAGCCAGAGTGTCCATCGGTTAAGCAAAAGTTGAGAAGAACCCACCTAGATATGGCAGTAAAGATCAAAGAGGAGGTCCTAAAGCAGATTAATGCTGGTTTTCTTGTGACGTAAGAGTATCCCCAATGGATTTCCAATATTGTCCCAGTACCGAAAAAAGAAAGAAAAGTCCGCATGTGCGTAGATTACAGAGATCTAAATAAAGCTAGTTCGAAAGATGATTTTCCATTACCTCACATTGACATGTTAGTGGACAACACATCAAAATTCAAGGTATTCTCGTTCATGGACGGATTTTCCGGGTATAATCAAATAAGAATAGCTCCAGAGGACATAGAAAAAACAACGTTTATCACACCCTGGGGAACATTCTGTTACAGAGTGATGCCCTTTGGGTTGAAGAACGCTAGTGCAATGTACCAGAGGGATATGACAACCCTATTCCATGATCTGATGCACAAGGAAATTGAAGTATATGTTGATGATATGATTGCCAAATCCCAAACTGAAGAAGTGCATATAAAAGATTTGTTGAAGTTGTTTCAGCGTTTGAGGAAGTATCGTCTCCGCTTGAATCCAAATAAATGCACCTTCGGAGTTAGATCGGGGAAATTGTTGGGTTTTATTGTTAGCCAGAAAGGAATTGAAGTTGACCCTAATAAAGTCAAAGCAATTCAAGAAATGCCATCACCAAGAACTTAAAAACAAGTCAGGGGTTTCCTCGGGCGTTTGAATTATATCTCCAGATTTATTTCCCACATGACTGCAAAGTGTGAACCGATCTTTAAGTTGTTAAAGAAAGATCAAGGTTGTGTATGGACGGATGACTGCCAAAGGGCATTTGAGAGTATCAAAGACTATCTTCTTGAACCTCCTATCTTGCTCCCCCCCGTATAAGGAAGACCGTTGATTATGTATCTAACAGTGTTAGATAAATCCATGGGTTGTATTCTGGGATAACAGGATGAAACAGGGAAGAAAGAGTTCGCCATTTATTATCTCAGCAAAAAGTTCACTGAGTGTGAGTAGCGGTATTCCATGCTAGAAAAGACATGTTGTGCTTTGTCCTGGGAGGCAAAGCGTTTGCGGCAGTATATGTTGAATCATACCACTTGGTTGATCTCCAAAATGGATTCAATCAAGTATATTTTTGAAAAGCCTGCTCTTACTGGGAGAATTTCCCGCTGGCAGATGTTGTTATCTGAATATGATATTGAATACCGCACTCAAAAAGCTATCAAAAGTAGTATGTTGGCCGATTACCTTGCTCACCAGCCGGTGGAAGATCATCAGTTTGCAGAGTATGAATTCCCCGGTGAGGATGTGATGTTCCTGAAAGTGAGAGATTGTGATGAACCATTTCCTGAGGAAGGCTCCGACCCTGAATCTCGTTGGAGTATGGTATTTGATGGAGCGGTGAATGCTTATGGTAAAGGAATTGGTGCTGTGATCATCACTCCTCATGGATCGCACATTCCTTTTACTGCAAGGTTAACATTTGATTGCACTAATAATATGGAAGAATATGAGGCTTGTATCATGGGTCTTGAGGAAGCTATTGATCTCAGAATCAATATTCTAGATGTGTATGGTGATTCAGCTTTGGTAATAAATCAGATTAAAGGAGAATGGGATACTCGTCACCCTGGCTTGATCCCTTACAAAGATTATGCTAGAAGATTACTACGCTTCTTCGATAAGGTTGAATTCCATCACATTCCTATAGATGAAAATCAAATGGCGGATGCTCTGGCACCTCTGGCTTCCATGTATCAAGTGAATACATGGAATGATATACCCCGTATTACAGTTCAACGGCTGGATAGGCCCGCTCATGTGTTTACAACAGAGGAGGTAAAAGATGAAAAAACCTGGTATTACGATATCCAACATTTTCTTAAGACTCAAGAATACCCGATTGGTGCGTCTAGGAAAGATAGAAAGACACTGAGAAGATTGGCAGGCAGTTTCTTCCTCAGTGAGAATGTGTTATACAAGATAAATTTTGACATGGTCTTGCTCAGATGCGTGGATAGACACGAAGCAGACATGTTGATGCATGAGATTCATGAAGGTTCATTTGGCACTCATGCTAATGGGCATTCGATGGCTAAAAAGATGCTAAGGGCAGGTTACTATTGGTTGACAATGGAATCTGATTGTTGCAAATTTGCAAAGAAGCGCCATAAATGCCAGATTTATGCAGATAAGATCCATGTTCCTCTAACACTTCTCAATGTAATTTCCTCCTCACGGCCTTTCTCTATGTGGGGGTATTGACATGATCGGGATGATAGAACCCAAAGCTTCGAATGGACATCGTTTCATCTTGGTAGAAATTGACTACTTTACCAAATGGGTAGAGGCTGCTTCTTATGCCAATGTTACCAAATAGGTGGTTGTGCGTTTCATCAAAAACAATCTGATATGCCGGTATGGTGTGCCGAGTAGAATCATCACTGACAATGGCTCGAATTTGAATAACAAGATGATGACAGAACTGTGTGAAGAGTTCAAGATTGTCCATCACAATTCGTCTCATTACAGGCTAAAGATCAATGGGGCCGTTGAAGCTGCTAATAAGAATATCAAGAGAATTATCCAGAAAATGGTAGTTACTTATAAGGATTGGCATGAAATGCTCCCTTTTGCTCTGCATGGATATCATACATCTGTCTGCACTTCAACAGGAGAAACCCCGTTCTCTCTGGTATATGGAATGGAAGCTGTACTCCCTGTTGAGGTAGAGATTCCCTCGTTGCGTGTGATAATGGAAGCCAAGTTGACGGAGGCTGAATGGGTCCAGAAAAGGTTTGACCAATTGAATTTGATTGAAGAGAAAAGAATGACAACTTTGTGTCATGGGAAGTTATGTCAGAAAATAATGAAGAAAGCATTTGATAAAAAGGTCAAACCTCGTGAATTCAGAGAAGGCGACCTCGTGCTCAGGAAGATCATGACTTTCAACAATGATTCTAGGGGAAAGTGGACTCCCAATTTTGGAGGCCCGTATGTTGTCAAGAAAGCCTTCTCTAGTGGTGCATTAATTCTTGAAACTATGGATGTCAAGGAGTTCCCACGTCCCATGAATGTCGACGCAGTCAAAAAATACTTCGCCTAAAGAAATAAAAGAACAGCTCGTTAAGTTGAAAACTCGAAAGGACGGCTTAGGAAAAAAAGGAGCGTCTCGGTAGGCTGAAAACCCGAAAGGGCGGTCTAGGCAAAAATTAGAGACATAAACAGAATAAATTTCCCGCTAAGTTGAAAACCCGCAAGGGCAGCTTAGGCAAAAGTTAGGGATTTTTCTTGGCAAGTAACTACGTCAGATAAGACTTGATCATTGAAGCAACAATCTTCTCAGATCCTCATCATACTTCAACAAAAGCTGCTGCTCAGGATTTCAAAAGTTGTTAGGGAGAATAGTGGTCATTGTATCTCAATGTATCTTTTCCATTATATATTACCATTTCCCAAAATTTGTAATCATCCATGGAGTCTCGCCATTTGCAGACTACCATTCTATTAATAAAATTCGAGCTTTTTCCCAATTCTTTGTGTTCTTATTTTATTCAGCTTGCAAAGACTCCATTTATTATTGATAATAACTTTCAAAGCAAAAAGATTAAAAAGCAAAATTTATTTTTCAAAAAGAAAGACATCTTTACAATTCAATTTACTTTGGGATTTGTGATGAAACAATGACAACAAAAATGGCAATCCCAGGAATGAACAAACTATGGTTATTTTAAGAAGTTTTACTTCCTTCATGAAGGTTTTACTCAGGTCATCTTGTTGGTGTGAACAATCTTTGTGTGTTTCTCAGATAGTTAAAGACGATACCAGTTGGTGCAAAGTACAATGTTGGGTTTGTGATCCCCTCATCCCCGGCCAAGTCTTGGTTCGCTTTTGATTTTGGGTTTGCATGGTCAGAAGCCTCCGTCCCAAGATTCCCCAACGAAGTTTTCCCATATGATGAAAGGAAGACTATACCAGGGCATCTTTTGATGGAGTAGGTTTGTATGATATGAAGACTCAATCCAATATTCTCCAGTGAAGGCCTCGTTTATTTGATAGAAGTCCTTTCTCCCCAAAGAAGTTGGTGCAATAGTTACTCTTGAAGCACGTATCTCCGGTTTCCCCAGTGAAGTACGTATCTCCGGTTTCTCCAGTGAAGAACGTATCTTGGTTTCCCCTCGATGATGTGGTTTTGACCTCCCCAATGAAGTCAGCTTGAAGTCCCCATTAGATATCTCGATGATGAAGCATTGTCTCCCTTAGTGAAGTCCGTATGTTTTTCTTCCTTCAAAGTGGGCCTGAATTCCCCGGTGAATGTTTTGACAATTTGGTTTCCATCTGCCTTATTCAAGATCAGTATTGCAATCCCCAGTAGGAGTACGGACCGTGAAACTTTTTTTCCCCATTGAAGTCTGTGTGCTTTTCCCTGGGAAGGTTATCCCATGGCATCTCTTGTTGGAATGAGTGTTCATGATGAAAAGTTTTAATCCGCAATTTTTTTCTCCAGGGAAGTGGGTTTGAATTCCCCAGTGAGGTTTGATTGTCTTGGAGCCAGTTTGCTTTATTGGAGGCTGGTCTTGCAATCTCCAGTACGTATGTTGCTTTTGAAAACTGATTTCTCCGTTGAAACCGGATGAAAGATGTTATATCCCAGTATCTGTTTGATTTAGCTACATCCGAATTATGTTTCTCCTCAGTGAACTTAGGACAGGCAATAGGTTTGGTTTCCGCAGTTGCTTTTATCTCTCTTGGATTGATCTTTCTGGTTGAAGTTTAGCCCAATGATGTTGGTACCTGAGACGGTTTTGTTTGTCTAATTATGTATCCTCTTACCAGTATACGCACGATATCAATCATACATTCATACATGCATCATGCATTGTTACAAATCATTTTATTGATATTGTGTTCTGACCTTCCAGCAACTCTCCTTGCTTAGTTGGATTTGGTTTTTTCCCTCTTGAGTTTATTTCTCAAAGGATGTATCTTCGTTGGCCGTCTTGCTCCAATTTGTTTCTAATTGGATTAGTGGTTGCATGGCGATATTATTTACTTTATATTTTTGAGAACTTCAAGTTTTGGTTTGTACATTTATTTTGCACGAGAAGACTTTATCTCCTCAGCAGGAATACCATGGCATTTCCCCAGGAAGTCGTACCTCTCTCCCCAGGAAGCCATATTTCTATCCCCAAAAAGTCATCTTTCTTTGCATTTCCCCTTGACAATGAGTGGATGTCTCTTTATTTGAGATAAGTTTGCACATTACCCTTTCAAGCCAGAGTGCTTTGGTTAAAGAAGAAGTTGAGACCCGTTCCAGGTGAAATACCAGAATTTTTGGGAAAACTTATGATATTTTTAAAATCTACCTTCAGTGAACGTTGGTAGTACATCGGCAATGAACGTCATTATTTCTTATCTTTTTGCTATTATCAGTGAACGGTGGTAGTTCCTCTTCAGTGAACGACGATGGATGATATTTTAAAATCTACCTTCAGTGAACGTTGGTAGTGCATCGGCAGTGAACGTCGGTGTTTGTTATCTTTTTGCTATCATCAGTGAATGGTGGTAGTTCCTTGTTAGTGAACGGTGATGGGATGATATTTTTAGAATCTACCTTCAGTGAATGTTGGTAGTGCATCGGAAGTGAACGTCGGTGTTTCTTATCCTTTTGCTATCATCAGTGAATGGTGGTAGTTCCTCGTCAGTGAACGGCGATGGGATGATATTTTCAAATCTACCTTCAGTGAATGTTGGTAGTGCATCGGCAGTGAACGTTGGTGTTTCTTATCTTTTTGCTATCATCAGTGAATGGTGGTAGTTCCTCGTCAGTGAACGGTGATGGGATGATATTTTCAGAAACTACCTTCAGTGAATGTTGGTAGTGCATCGATAATGAACGTCGGTGTTTCTTATCCTTTTGCTATCATCAGTGAACGGTGGTAGTTCCTCGTCAGTGAACAGCGATGGTAAGATATTTTCAAATCTACCTTCAGTGAACGTTGGTAGTGCATCTGCAGTGAACATCGGTGTTTCTTATCGTTTTGCTATCATCAGTGAACGGTGGTAATTCCTCGTCAGTGAACGGTGATGGCATGATATAATTTATCTTCTACCTTCAACTATTGAGTTGGTAGTTTACTGGCATCTGTGAGTCGGTATATCTTTTCCTATCTACCTTCAGTGAACGTTGGTAGACATCGGCAGTGAACATTGATGCTTGTTATCCTCCTCTCTGATTCAATTCTTTTGGTCCACCAGTAATTTATTTTCCTGGTGGGGGTTTCTCCTTTGTTTCTTCATTTTTGTGGCATCCCCAGTGATACTTTGCGTATCTTTTTGCTCTGTCCATTTGCATCCATAATCATAAGCATTGCATGGCATCTTAGAGACAAAAATAGGGCTTGTTTTATATTTAAGTATCTTCAATCGCGTCGACACGAAGATTTTTAAGCTTCGTATCTCCGGGTAGAAGACACTTAAATAAGGGCAGTTGTTGTACCCCAATTTTTGCCCCTAAGATTCCCCTATCATATCATGTCAACTTGATCATAACAAGATCACATTAGGGTTGGTTCTTCATCTTGCTCTATCTCCTATCTTTAAGTTTTCTCTTGAGGAATCTCCAAGCACCTTGGTTGTGTATCTTGTATATGTGTTGTTGACTAACCTCTAACCAAAATACAAAAAATATTTGTCTTTGTCTTTGCACAATTTGTGTTTTATAGGTACCAAGTTGAAGCATCCAACAAATAAGGCTTTCCAAGTTGCTTTGATCCTATATTGTGGTGAATAACAGCATGCATCGACCCATAAAGGTATGCATCAACTCATTTTGTTGTGCATAACTAGCATGTGTCGACACATGCATGTATGTATCGACTCATCCTGCTTGAAAAAATCAGCATGTGTCGACACATGCATGTATGTATCGACTCATCCTATTTGTTTAACCAGCATGTGTCGACACATACGTGTTATGTATCGACTCATGCAATTTGTGTGGTTCTGTAATAAGTTGAAATAACAGTATGTATAGACACATAGAGGCATGTGTCGACACATGCTGTGGTATGCAGCTAGGATGTATCGACACATACCATCTATGTATTGGCTCGTAATAGCAAAAATGCACGTGTATTTTGAAAAAGGCCAGCAAATTCAAATTGTTATCATTTTGGCTCCAATTTATTATGCATAATTTGAAATTATATCATTAATTCAAATTTGGCTCCAAGAATCAATTACCAAATTACCACTAATCCCAATCCTAAAACTCTATAAATGGAGACCTCATTTCATTCAAATGACAAGCTTTTGATAGCCCAAATCATCTTGCTAAAAATTCTCTCAATTCTCTCCATTTTACCAAATTCACTCAAAGCTCCATTTTCAAATTAGTAAGCTTTGCATTGAAGCTTACTAATCTTTGAGCTAAACCTTCATCCAAACACTTTTTCTCCATCAATTCTCTACATTCAAGCTTTGGTGATTGATTCTTGTTGTTCAATTGAAGCAAATTCTGAAGTTGTTTGATAATTCTCTAATTCTACCTTTGGTAAGTTGGATCATCATCTTTCACAATGTGATCTCTTGTGGATTTCTGGTTTTTATTCATTGAGCACTGTTTTATAACTCCATTAGTGCTATTTTCTCAAAAATTTGTTGAAATTTTCATGCTCAATTGGATCCATGATCATAAGGTGTTTGATGAAAAGTTGGAACAAGAATTTGATCTTTAAAATGCTGTTTTCTACTGATTTTTTTTTCAACAGGTTGCAATCAATTGTTGTAACATTGCAATTGATTGTCACGGAAAATTGAATTGATAAAAAACTTCACTGATGCAATAGGTTGCTGTCTAGGCACAATTGATTGTAACAGTGCCAAAAAGGCTTTTGCTGCCTTATTTTGGGGCTGTTTTGACTCAAATATTTTTATGCACTCTCTTTGATGGATAATTTAGATTGCAATTTTGAATGTTCAATTTATTTTTAAACTCAATGGAATTTGTGATGTATATGAAGTTGGATAAATGTTCATCAATTCAAATCTACCTAAGAATGAATTATTTAACTCATTTTTTGTGCTTTGGATTAATGATATGTTTAGTACTTTAATCCATCTAGAGGAGTGGTTGAATTTAAAGATGAAAGAATTTTGAAATGGTGATCAAAATTAGCTTATTATTCCCCTCCCTCTTCATCTTGTCCCTTTCTTTTTTTAATTGTGCTACATGTTAAAGGATGGTGATCTCTATATCATTTATACAAACATGAAGTACATAAATTGCTATTGATCGGCCTCAAAATAGGTGCGACTTCTACATAAGTCCACTTACGATTGCCTAACATAGCGCTAAATTTTGTCCCAATTTGAATAAATGATCATTCGTGGCCCAAACTTGTGATTGCAAGCCCAAGTATGTTAATTTGATCTCTTTGATCCAATAACCTTGAGATTCATTGTGTGGAGGCTTTGGTTCTACCAATCCTCTAATGGATCTACAATACCTTTGGTCAACGCGGATCACTTAAACATCATCGATCATTACATGTTACTTTTTTGAGGATTCCAAAATGGATGATATACTTGACAAAAAGCAAATGCAACTTGTTGTGTGGAGGCTTTGGTTCTACCAATTCTCTAATGAGTTCCAAATGAAAGTTTCAAGATGGTCATCCAACTAACCACTAATTTATAACAATATATTTATTGTATGCTTTTTATTTTATGCTTTATGTACCATTTAATTTGAGCATTTACATTGCATGCCATTTTATTTTTGCTCACTTGAGCATTTATTTTTATGTCATTTTCATTTTGCTCACTTGAGCTTTTCTTTTCCTTTTAAAGACACCTAATAATCAACATGAACCATAAAAATATTTAATGATACTTGGACTATTTGGTTACTATCCTTGGCATTATGGAGCATTGGACTTCTTGGACTTAGGATTAGAGACCTTGGCCTATCTTGGAGACCTTTGTGATTTTATTTGTTATTTTTTCTGGAGTTCTTGAGGTTTACCTCGAGACATTGGGTTGTTTGTTTGTTTGTTTTGTGTGCAGGTTATTGTGATTACATACTTTGTTTGTAATTTGGAATTCACCCGTATACAGCCGTTACTCTGCCCAATTTTTGCGAAGACTTAAAACACGTGAAGTTTGTTTCTCTCAAGAGGTCTAGTATCTTTGCTTGCTTGGTTTCAATCCAAAGAATGAGAATTCTATATTGACTCATACTGTCAAATATTGGCTTCTTGTTGGTTAGATGGTTCTTATCCCTAGCTTTTACCTTATGCTTTAGGATAGCCTCTCCTCCTCCTCCTATATTCTTTAATTTCAAAAATCTTCTCCCTCCTTTTAAAAACTCTTCTTATTTCTAAACTTGAAATATTTTCATAATAAACTTGGACTTAGGTCCATGCATTTTTAAAACATTTTCATGAATAAATTTCAATCAATTTAAAAATACCTTGACATTTTTTGTGAGAAGACTAAAAGTCAATCAATCTCATTTCAAACCATTTTTTTGCCATTTTGGCTTTTATCTTTAAAATTTTCTCAAAAGATTAGACTCTTGTCAATCCTTGTAGTGATGCAAACAACTATACTTCTACAATATGTAGTGAAGTGAGATATTTTCCACTCGGGTGTTGAGTGAGGCATTGTTGATTTAAAAATCCAAGTCGTATCCTCCACTTTGAGATGATGCAAATTCTCCTTTCACATGATTGTGGGTAGTAAGTATGTTTTCCACACGGACAATGACGATGATGTCTTATCTCATAAAATTAACTAACACACTTGTGTTTCAAATTTTTTAAAAGAGGAACTACGTGTACCCTGATCTCCTATTGCATGAAAGGTGGTACATAGGCACTAAAGATTCACAACCGCGGCGGGTGCAAAAATCATAAAAAATATATATTTCTTTTCTCACCTCCACCATCCATTTTTTTTCATATAACACATTTTTATAACCAAAATATACAAATTTTTCAAAGAGGTTCCTGCGGAGTACTGTAGATGTTTAGGGTGATAATACCTTCCCTTTGCATAACCAACCCCCTTACCTTGAATCTTTCCCCTTTTTTTGGGTTATTCGCTCTTTTACCATTCCCTTGGAAATGATAAAATGCGGTGGTGATTTTTATTTTGATTTGTATAAAGTCTAGTCAATCCAATGGCTTAGTCTTGAACATTTCTACCTCTACAGTGTCAAAGAGCGATTAATACATATGCTACATGACTATTTTGAGATCTTCTCCTGGTCATATGAAGACATGCCAGGATTAGACACCGATATTGTGGTTCATCGCCTACCTATAAAAGAGGATTGCCCTCCAGTGAAATAAAAGGTTCGTCGTATACGGCCGAATATGTCAGAAAAGATCAAGGCTGAAGTCATGAAACAATTCAATGCCAGTTTCTTAGCTGTCACATCCTATCCATTATGGGTCGCTAATGTTGTTCCAGTGCCTAAGAAGGACGGTAAGGTACGTATGTGTGTGGATTACAGAGACCTGAACAGGGCAAGCCCCAAGGATGACTTTCCGCTTCCCCACATTAATGTTCTGGTGGACAACACCGCACGACATAAGGTATTCTCTTTCCTGGATGGTTTCTCCGGGTATAATCAGATCAAGATGGCACCTGAAGACATGGAGAGACAACCTTCGTCACACAATGGGGCACTTTCTGTTACAAGGTTATGCCATTTGGGTTGAAGAATGCTGGGGAGACCTATCAACGGGCCATGGTAGCTTTGTTTCATGATATGATCCATCACGAGATAGAGGTATACGTTGATGACATGATAGCCAGGTCTCAAACTGAGGAGGAACACCTTGATCACTTCCAGAAACTATTTGACAGGATGAAGAAATACAAAATGAGGCTAAATCCGAATAAGTGCACCTTCGGAGTATGATCCAGTAAACTCTTAGGTTTCGTAGTCAGTGGAAAAGGCATTGAAGTCGACCCTGCAATGGTCAAAGCTATACAAGAAATGCCAACTCCTCGCACTGAGAAGGAAGTTAGAGGATTCTCGGGATGTTTAAACTACATCACCAAATTCATTTCACATCTGACAGCTACTTGTGAGCCAATCTTCAAATTACTAAAGAAAGATCAAGCAGTGAAGTGGAAGGACGTTTACCAGTATGCCTTTGACAAAATTAAGGAATTCTCTCAAGAGCCTCCAATTTTGATTCCTCCCGTTGAAGGAAGACCTCTGATCATGTACTTAACTGTATTAGAGAACTCAATGGGGTGTGTGCTGGGGAAGCATGACGAGTCTAGTAGAAAAGAGCATGCAATATACTACCTTAGCAAAAAGTTTACCGACTGTGAAACAAGATACTCACTGCTCGAGAAAAATTGCTGCGATTTGGCATGGGCTGCTCGCCGACTAAGATAGTATATGTTGACCCACACTACTTTGTTGATATCTAAAATGGATCCTATCAAGTACATCTTTGAGAAGCCTTCTCTCTCCGGAAAAATAGCAAGATGGAAAATGATCCTTGCCGAATATGACATTCAATATACAACCTAGAAAGCAATTAAGGGAAGTATACTAGCTGATCATTTGGCACATTAAGTTGTGGATGACTACCAATCCATGAATTTTGAATTCCCAGATGAGAACATCATGCTAGTAACTGATTGTGAAGAACCTGGACCGGATGAAGGACCTAAAAAAGGATCCCGATGGACTATGGTATTTGACGGAGCTTCCAACACTCTTGGAAATGGCATCGACGCTATGATCATATCTCCAGAAGGCTGTCATACTCCTTTCATGGCTAGGCTATGTTTCAACTGTACCAATAATATGGCTGAGTTGAGGCGTGTATCATGGGTCTCAAAGCTGCAATTGATTTAAGGATCAGGTTCTTAAGCGTGTTTGGAGACTAGGCTTTGGTCATCAGCCAAATCAAAGGAGAATGGGACACGAAGCACCCTAATCTCATCCCATACAAAGAGCATGTGTTGATATTAATCCCATACTTTAAAGAAATTACCTTTGAGCATTTTCTACGAGAAGAAAATCAACTAGCGTACATGCTAGCTACAATGTCATCCATGTTCAAGGTAGGGTGGTATAATGAAGCTCCTCAGATCACCATTGAAAGGATGGATGAGCCAGCATACTGTCACGAGATTGGTACTGAAGAAGTAGTGGACAAACCTTGGTTCCATGAAATCAAAAGATATCTCGAAAGCCAAGAATATCCCGAAGGAGCTTGAGTCAATGATAAGAAGTTCTTAAGAAGGTTCTTTGCCAAGTTCTTCCTCGGTAATGGGATCCTATACAAGCACAATCATGACTCTACCTTGATTCGGTGTGTAGATAAGAGTGAGGCAAAAATGATTATGGGTGACTTACACGAAGGTACCTTTGGCACTCATTCCAGTGGACATTTAATGGCTAAAAAGATCCTATGGGAAGGATACTACTGGTCCACCATGGAAGCATACTGTTATCAGCATTCGCGGACTTGTCACAAATGCCAAATCTATGCTGACAAGGTACATGTGCCTCTGGTTCCTCTGAACGTCTAGACTGCTCCGTGGCCGTTTGCAATGTGGGGAATTGACATGATTGGAGAAATTAGACCTACAGCTTCTAATGGGCACTGCTTCATCCTAGTTGCCATTGACTACTTCACGAAGTGGGTCGAGGCAACTTCATTCACTTTTGTTACCAAGAACGTTGTGGCCCGATTCATCAAACATAACCTTATCTGCCAGTACGGTATCCCAGAAAGAATCATTACAAATAATGGTACCAATCTCAATAATACTATGATCACCGAGCTCTGCGTGTAGTTCAAAATCCACCATCATAACTCTTCTCCTTACCGGCCGAAGATGAATGGTGTTGTAGAAGCTTCTAATAAAAACATCAAGAAAATCATCCAGAAGATGACGGTGACATATAAAGTTTGGCATGAGATGTTACCATTTGCTCTTCATGGTTACCACACCATAATGCGCACATCAATAGGGGCAACTCCTTTCTCTTTGGTATATGATATGGAAGTTGTCCTGCCCATTGAGGTCCAAATCCCTTCTTTGAGAATCATGAAGGATACAGGTTTGAATGAAGACGAATGGGTTCAGACTCGACTTGACCAGTTAAACTTGATTAATGAGAAGAGGCTCGCGGATGTTTTCCATGGTCAAATGTACCAAAAACGTATGATCAAAGCTTTCAACAAGAAGGTCAGACATCAGGTATATCGGGTCGGTGATCTGGTAATCAAACACATATATTGCCAAAAAGGGATCCCATGGGCAAATGGACTCCCACATACGAAGGGCCGTTTGTAATCAAGAACATTTTCTCTGATGGAGCCATGATCCTAACCACTATGGATGGTGACGACCTTCCACACCCGGTAAACGCAGACATAGTTAAAAGATACTACGCATAAACAAAGACCCGCTAGGTCGACTGGCCTAGGAAAAAATTAGGGCATCCCGACAAACCAAAAGGGTTCGGACAAAAATTAGGGATATACATAAAATAAACTGTAGACCCGGCAAGTCGAAAACCTGAAAAAGGCAGCTTGGGCAAAAAAGCGTATCCTAGTGGACTGAAAACCCGAAAGGGTTGTCCAGGAAAAAGTTAGGGATTTAAAGCGTATAACTATGTTCCGTTGGATCACCTTACATCTAATCTGCAGTATTAACTATCGAGCTCAAGCGGTACTAATCAATCCAATCATCTTCGGACGAGCAGCAAAAGGGATGAGACACTCAAAGACATAAAGGCAGTAGCAGAATGGGAACCCAATGGGATTATTTCACATAGATGTCTTTCTTTGTATACTATTTTTGTAATTTCCATTCTTATGACGACATTCTCTTACTAGAATGCTCGTCTCCTTGTACAAAAACACTTATTCAAGTAAATACAAAATTATTCATTTGAAAGTTACAAACTTCTATTTTTATTTTTCTGTTTTGTGTGCGAAAATGTCCAATGATTATTTTTGAACATATGAATTTGAATATGATTACTGCTTACAAACATACACATGAAAACAAAAAGACAATTACTAATGACTTTAAGAAACGAGGCAATATCTAAGGACCATCCAAAAGATCCCCTTAGATGTATATCCCAGCAGATACCTTCTCCAGCAGATACATAGGCAGAGATGTCCTACTACAAGGTCTATGCCACATTCTCAATATGCATCCTAAAAGTGCCAGCTTCTCATATCCCCGACCGACCAACAATCTCCAAACTACTGCTTCAACATCTGAGGGAAATTCCCTAGTGAAGTCACTAAGCTTCTCAAGATTCTCCAACAGGATTCAAACAAAATCCCCAAGCAGTTTATGAAGTTCACTCTCCACAACAAGGTTTTGTAAATCTCAATTAGTTTATAAAACCTTATCCCCAATAGAGTTTATTCTCTAGCTACGGAAGTTCATCCCCCAGCGGAGTTTATTTCTCCAAATTGGTGAAACATTCCAACAGAACTCTTCCTCTTGGTAGAATCATTCTCGAATAGAAGTCAAAGATCCTCGATAGAGAAATGGAATCGCCAACAAAACTATCTCTGTTCACTATCCCCAGCGGAAATTGAAGAAACACTTTCTTCACTCGCTAACAACAGCCTAGGATTCAGCTTCTCGGTACCCTCCAGCAGCCGTCAGGGATTTATTTTCCCAGACAAAGATCCTGCACAACACCATTGCATGTTCATACATCATGGCATGTGCATACAAATAAATTTATCATAATCTCATTTATTTTGGGATCATCATGTAATTCATACATCATGACATCGTATGAAACTAATTTTACCTTTTCAGGTTAAATCAGCAAACAGACAAATGCTATCAACTTTTACAACAGGTCAAAGATTAATGCCTGAAACCAGACGGGGAAACTATCTGCACGACCAAGTGGTATGAACTCCCGAAGCAAGATGGGTTTACCAAAAAATACATCAAGCTACATATTAATTCCCGAAACCAGACAGGGAAACTATCTATGTGACCAGAAAAACAAGTTCCTGTAACAAGCCAGAAGAATTATCTGTGGACGATCGATTATAGATTAATACCTGTAACTAGCCAGGAAAACTATCTACATGAAGAGATTGAAGATTAATACCTGTAACAAGCCAGAAAAACTATCTTTCTTTCTCAGGTCAGAGATTAATACCTGTAACAAGCCATGACAACTATCTCAGCAACTGACAATTTTCAAGTTCCAGATTAATACCTGTAACAATCCAGGAAAACTGTCTTTCTTTCTCAGATCATAGATTAATACCTGTGACCAGCCATGACAACTATCTCAACGACTGATAATTTTCAAATTCCAGATTAATACCTGAAACCAGACAGGATCATTATCTATGAACAGCTGATTTTAGATTAACACCTGAAACCAAACATGACAACTATCTACATGACCAGACGAAGCAATCTTACACGAGTTCCTCCTCATACAGTCTAACACAGACTTATCTTGAAGCAGCCCTACACAAGCTCTTTCAAGTACATCTCCAGGTAACGGTTAATTCCATTATCCCCAGACTGGAAACCTGGACTTCAACCAGAATACAGCAACCTGTCATCTCTCTAGAGATAACTCTTAACTAGAGCCTTAGACAACTGAAGTTCCTAGACTATATTCCCCATAGAGTTTTCCTCAAATAGGAGAACAACAGAAACCCACATTCCCCAATGGACTCCTCCTCAGACAGCAGGAACAGGAACCCCAAAGGGACCATGTGTGAAATCAGCATCTACTTTGGACGGCATCTTTAACCCCATCTCTTACGACTCTCTATCATCTCTTCCAAATGGAATCAGTAAGCCCATTCCCTACATCAACAATCATCAGTGTTATCTCATGTGAGTGCAAATTTCTGGGCACTCTAGTGTTCAATCATCTCCCACCTTCAGATCACGAAAGGAAGACAAGCCAATCTAAATCCTCAGGTTTAAGAATATTGAACAGGGGTAACTGTTGTACCACAAAATTTACCCTCTCATGTTTTCTAAGATTTTTTCCTATATGGGTGTTCACAAGCATTTGATTAAAGAAAAAACAAATTTTTTGAACATGGAGTGTTCGGTTGGCATTTTGACAAAATCCTTCGATTGGCATGTTAAAAGGCCTTTCGATTAGTATTTGGGAAGGCTTCGTTTGAGCACCTAACCTCCTCCAAGTTTGCCTCAAATTTCTAAGCTTAGATTGAAGCCTTGGTATTTTGCTTTGTTTGCTGCACACCAGCTTCGAATGGGCATGTATTTCCTTGGAAACAACTTCCTTCGATTCAGAAAGGAAGGGCTTCATGTTGGTGCTCTTTCGATTGAACCTTTTTGCTTTACATAATGGCTTGACTCACAAATGAAATAGCTACCTGCATGCAAGCTGGATCCCTGCTTCGATTGGGCATCTGTTTCCCTTGGAGCGAGCTTATTCCTGCTTCTACTAGGCAAATTATCCCTCTGGGCGTGCCTTCAGCGCACAAAAGCAAGAACTTATCCAAACTGGCCTTCGATTCACAAAGCTCCCACTGGGCAAAAGACCCCTCAACGTGTCACCAGCGCACGTATCCCTCTTCAGCTTGTCTTCAGCACAAGGCTAAGACTCCTTCAAATTTTCCTTCGACCTACAAGGCACTGGAAACCTTTGTACCAGCTTCGCCTAGGCAAAGTACTTCTTTTGATTCGCCAGACAAAAAAGTTGCCTTCGACCCACAAGGCACTGGCTGCCTTTGTGCCAGTTTCACCTAGGCAATGGCCCCAATTTAAACAATTGTACACACTTCAAAACGC
Organism: Vicia faba; assembly: GCA_948472305.1. Taxonomy (NCBI): domain Eukaryota; kingdom Viridiplantae; phylum Streptophyta; class Magnoliopsida; order Fabales; family Fabaceae; genus Vicia; species Vicia faba. The sequence continues at coordinate 492,762,369 of OX451740.1, forward strand.
GTAATAGAAATTCGAAGGATACACTTTGGTGGCCCATTCGAAGAGGGCACAAAGCGTACATAGAAAGTCCATTCAGAATAGCCACGCGAAAGACACACCAAAGGCCCATTCAAAAGGAACACCAAAAGGACCATCTGAAGACCCATTCAAAGGAAGTAATACTAGAGCCAGTCGAAGGGTACATTTGAAGAAGCATGCAGAAAGGCCCAGTCGAAGGCTACACAAGAAGTTAAATCTAAAGAGGCAACTTGAGGCCAGTCGAAGAGCAACCGTAGAGGGAATTCGAAGGAGCCAAAATGTCCACATACATTCAAATTTCAAAAGAGGACAAGATCCCATGTTTTTGGTCAATGTTACAAAACTTCATTCGTGGCCTTGAAAACATTTGTTTATGGCATTTTAAACTATTGTCTTCTTGTCCCCCCCCCCCCCCCTCTACTCTATATAAGCAGCATGCTTGTAAGCCAAATGAAAGAGGACACACACATTGGAGATACGCTGCCACCATAAACCCACCAAAGTTATAAAAAAGTCTCACAAGTGATCCAAGTCAAAGAAACCCTTAAAATAAAGGGACCCTCGTCCAGAAGCTAAACCGAACAAATCATCAAACAAGGGTACCCACACCCATCATCACATATTCATCCATCAACCATTGGTAAGAATTGGTAAAAAGACCAATCTCTACATTTGCATGACATATTGGCATTTATAATTTTATTCGATCTATATTCAAGATTAAGGACCTGGGTTTGACACCCAGGTCTACATTTTCTTTGTTGCTAACACTTGTTGCAGATGTAGCTTGAATAGACCCAATGAGTGCAGAGTCGAAAGGCCTGGGTTTGGCACTCAGGTCATGCTTTTTGTTTTTGACAACATGTTTGCAGATGTAATGCCCTCATAAGTGATCCATCAGGCAATTCTAGTAGTGCCTTCTGGATCGAAAACCACATCTTGTCACTGGATCAAAGGGTAAACGGAAGACAGTTTCCCCTTCATAGAGTCGAAAGGCACCATCTCCCTGCAATCGAAGGATGCTTCCTTTTCTATTTTTATTTTTTTTGTTTTCATCTCTTTATTAACCCTCTTTTATTTAAATTGACATTAAATCAAAAAATCACAAAAAATTAGGCTTAAACATTTTCATTAAATAATTAATTTCTTAATTAATTGATTAATTAAATTTTAACCATTTTCTTAACATAAAACAAATTAGAATTTAAGACTTAATTTAGATTTTATTTGCTTTTCATAATAATAAACAACCAAAAAGATTTTTATTTCTTAGGATATTTTTAGACGTTATTTTCAATTTCACGCGCGTTTATTTAGGTTCGTATTTTTATTATTAATGTACCTGCCCACTGGATGTAATAGATTAGAACTAGGACATTTACTGCTTTATCCCCCTCATTCTTGTTCAGTGTAAATCCCCTCCCCAAAGCATTGTAATAGCGTAGATTTAAAATTCCTGCATTTTTATATTCTACAATATATATTAACTGCTAGTAATTAGGCGTGTATGATAAGACTAATAATCAAACGCTAATAAACTTAACAAAAAAAGACAAAAATAACTGAATTGAATCAATTGCACATATACACCTCTAGGGTACCCCACTTTGGATGCCTTTAGAAATAAAAAAGTCACGAGGCGGGAACACTTTAGCAAAGACCCATAAATCAAAAGATCATAGTCCCTCGATGACCCTACAGTTGCCTTTCGGTAAATGATCTAGTCCCTAAAGAAAATTGCTAAAGCGTATCCACAAGTTGCCTTTGTGACTATAATGTCCCTTTCGAATGTCCCTCATACATCCAACGATAGGGCTACCTACTCACTAATAGTAGGATAACACTGTCTAAAGGATAGGGGAAAAGAACGACCCTTTTCGAGTATAAAAGTAGATAGTTGTTAGAAGTTTGCTCAAAAATATTTTACACTTACACAAATACTACTTTTCAAAAGCAATTTTGCAAAACATTTTCTTTGCTAACACTCTTGAGGACTGATACAAGAGTTAAACACAAAGCAAATCTCCGCACTAAGACATTTTCAAACATTTTCAAATACACAAAAGCACAAAGTACTTTCAAAATGAGAAAACCTCTAAGAGCCCATCGATAACTACAGATGGAAAGGGTGCTAACACCTTTCCTTTCCATAATCTACCCCCTTACTCAGAATAATCTCGAAAAAGGTCTTTTTTGTTCCTTTCACCCTTTCCTTAATTTGGATAAAAGAAAATTCGGTGGTGACTCTTGCTTACTGTAACATTTGCGAACACAAATGTAAAACCAGTATTAATAGTCGGTTCTGCCACCGTATCACAGACAGGTAGAACGCCTTAAGGCTGAAAAGGCTAAGGAAAATAAGAATCATCGAAGAGAAAGGGTAGTGTATGTTGAAATGGATGATGATTATCCAGAGACATCTAATGATCCTCTAACTGTCAAAGAGAGCAAGATTGATTTAGCAGAGTCAAAGCAAGGGCCACCATATTCTTGCAAATTGTTAACGCCCTCAAATGGAAAAAAATCCTATTGAAACTGAAAATAATAGTGATAGATTCCCAAATAAATCATATAGTTTCGACGTCATAAAATGTGACGAAATATTTGACTTATTTGTTAAAGATGGTCAGATGATAGTCCCCAATGGGGAAATAATGCCTCCTTTAGATCAAAGGAAAAAGAGAGGTTTTTGTAAATATCATAAGTTTTTAGGCCATAAAACCTCACAATGTTATCTTTTCAGGGATCTCGTTCACGGCGCAATCAAAGACGGAAGGCTTACGTTTGATGACAAGCCACCCAGGAAGATTGACGCAAACCCATTGCAATCTGAGGCCAACTATGTTGAACCTTCAAGCATCAACATGGTTGAAGTCTCAGCAAACTTCATCAACAAACCCGTCTTTAGAAGTTTCACTAAAGATGTTAGCAAAGAAGCTGTCGAAATGGTACAGAAAAAGGCTATTGAAGGCCTAAACAAAGGGGCCACTGAAGGCTCAAACAAAGGAACTGCTGCAGGTTCCTACTTGGCTGCTATCACAGGTTCGACGAAGGGCCTAGAAGCAAGATGCAAAAGCTGAACATAGCTGGTAAGAGCAATATGCAAATCAATATGGTTGAAGTATCTAAACCTAAGGCTTCAGAAGATGCCATAAGACAAGAGGTAGTCAATGAAACTGCATTTCCTAAAGAAGATGAAGATATGGCAGACTTTCTGCAATTATGCTCGAAAAAGAAGTCAGAAGTCATGTTGTGCCCAAGATACAACTCCATCTTCGACAAAAAAGCTGCTGAACACATACTAGGTATGCGTGCGGAAAAGAAGAAATGGGGCACCAATGCCCAACCCAACATGTATCCTGAGGTGAGATATAACCCTGGAAGAGGGTACCAAAAGGGGCCAATCAATCAAGTGAATAGGCCACCAATGTTCAGGCCTCCAACAAATGTCCCTGTGGACACCTGGTTGAAAACAGCAAGCAGGAAAAGGCCCAACGAGGAAAAATGGCGAACATTCGATGTGCCAAGAGGATCCTCCTTGGCCTATAGAGAGGAATTCCAAACAACAACCAACAAAGTGGCTCATGTGTCGAGCAACTACAAAGGAAAAAACCCCCATGATACGCTCTCAATGGAGGAGATATCAAAGATGGCGAAAAGCCAAAAGAGAGGCTACACAAGGGCCCTAACCAGAAACAAGCACTAATGTGCCACAAAGAAAAGGAAAGGGAAAACTAAGAAATCCTTTGGAAAGAGATACAGTAGCCAGATGATTGAAATGGCCTGGACAAAATGAATTAGAAGATGAATGTGATTCTGGGTCAGACGCCACACTAGATATTATGGTCAATGTGGTGTCAGTGTTACCCAGGGAGTATGACCGACAAGTCGAAGTCGAAGAGACTGACTAGGAGGTCGAACAAGAGATGGCCAAACATAGGCAAGTTTGTTATTACGTTATGAACAACGGTTGTGTCGAAGAGCATAAATCTTTCTTTGAACGCCCCACTGAGGCGATGAAGAATCACCTCAAACCATTGTTCGTCAGGGCAAAAGTAGAGGAAGCAACCATAAACAAGGTTCTGGTTGATTATGAAGCCACAGTCAATATAATCCCACAATACATGCTAAGAAAGATGGGCAAGAGGGATTAAGACATCAAACCCCATAACATGGTTTTGTCGAACTATGAGGGTGGAGTTGGGACTACCATGGGAGTGATACAGTTGGAACTCAAAGTGGGATCCATAATTCGACCAATAATGTTCATGGTCATCTCAACGAAACCTAATTATAATTTTCTCCTAGGCAGGAAGTGGATCCTCGTCATACGAGCAGTGCCATCATCAATGCATCAGCGTGTCACAATCTGGCGCCCAGATGGCATAGTGGAAAATATCGAAGCTGACCAGAGTTATTATATGGTCGAAGTCAACAATGTTGGCAGAACAAGCTTCGACAAAAATTTGTCCCACATAGGGCCATGTAATCCTCCAGATTTTGACTTGGCGCCAACCTCTAACGCCTTCTGTTCCCTGTACCTCCATTCAGATCATGGGTTTCAATGGGATAGGGAGGATTTGTCCAACATCGATTTTGGAGGAATTGATGATATATGACTAACAGGCTAGGGAAGTAAATTTAGTGATTGTGGCTGAGTCACAAGCCTTGCAAAGGATTTTGGCATATGCAACCGAAAACATAATGATAGCGACCTTAGAGGCTGAAGTGAAGTATATGGCTATCAAAGCCAACGAACAAGTGCCCTTTCCTGAAGGCCCTGGGAAAGACTTCGACCCATAACTACCTAACTTAAGAAGAGAGGAAGTGCGAAGCCAGAGGCTAGATGCCATTTATGATGATGAGCCTTTGGGTTTTGAAAAGGATCCGTTAGCAAACAATGTTAAAATGCTAGCGCAAGATCCTCTGGAAGAAATAGACACAGGCAAAGGATTGGTGAAAAGACCAACGTACATAAGTGCGAAGATAGATCCAGCACTCAGGGTCAAAATAATCCAGTTTTTGAAGGAGTTTAAAGACTGCTTTGCACGGGATTATGACAAAATGGCTAGCCTTGACAGAGGATTGGTGGAGCTTCAACTTCCAACAAAACTTGGAAAAAAGCCTATCAAGCAAACCCCAAGGCGTTTTGCTCTGGAGATCTTGTCGAAGATCAAGACGAAAGTCGAAAGACTGCTGAAATGCAAGTTCATATGAACGACAAGGTATGTTGAATGGATTGCAAATATAGTACCGGTTATAAAGAAAAATGGTACCTTAAGGGTGTGCATTGATTTTAGAGATTTAAATGCTGCAACACCCAAAGATGAATATCCAATGCCTGTGGTAGAAATGCTTGTCGATTCTGCCGCTGGATTTGAATGAATGAGTATGCTTGATGGATACTCTGGGTATAATCAAATTTTTATTGCTGAAGAGGATGTGTAGAAAACAACATTTCAATGCCCTGGAGCTTTAGGCACTTATGAATGGGTAGTGATGCCCTTTGGTCTAAAAAATGCAGGGGCAACATATCAAAGAGCAATGAATTCTATCTTCCATGATTTTATTGAAACTTTTATGAAGATTTATATTGACGATGTTATTGTCAAATAAGTTTCAGGGAAGAATCACATAGACCACCTTCGATAGTCCTTCAAAAGGATGAGAAGCTATGGTCTAAAGATGAATCCTCTAAAGTGCACTTTCTGCGTAAAAGCAGGGGATTTCTTAGGCTTTGTGGTCCACAAAAAAGGAATCGAAATAAACCAGAACAAGACCAAAGCCATTTGGGAAGCGAAAGCACCAACTAGCAAGAAGGAGTTGCAATATCTACTTGGCAAGATAAATTTCCTGAGGAGATTTATATCCAACTTAAGTGGAAAAACGCAAGCCTTCTCCCCACTACTTCGACTCAACAAAGGAGGATTCTAGTGGGGGAAAGAACAACAAGAGGCCTTCGACAAGATCAAAGGATACCTCATCGAGCCACCTATTCTGGTACCTCCTTGTAGAAATAGGAGTATGAGATTGTACATAGCTGCATCTGATAAAACCTTAGGAAGCATGTTAGCTCAAGAGGATGAAAATTGTGTCGAAAGACCCACCTACTACCTCAGTAGAGTTTTAAATGATGCAGAAACTAGATATATCAAAGTTGAAAAACTATGTTTATGTCTTTACATCTCATGTACAAAACTCAAGCAATATATTAAACCAGTTGATGTTTATGTTTCATCTCATTTTGATGTTTTCAAATATATGTTGTCGAAACCTATCTTGCACAGTTGAATTGGAAAATGGGAACTTGCATTAACTGAGTATTCATTAACCTTTATGCCTCTCAAGGCTGTAAAAGGTCAAGTGATAGCGGACTTTATACTTGACCACTCAATAAATGAAGAATCACTAAACTACTTGGAGATTGAACCCTGGAAGTTATACTTTGACGGTTCCAGTCATAAAGATGGAACTGGAGTAGGAGTTCTAATTATTTCTCCAAGTAAAATTCCAACAACATTTAAGTGCAAGATCGAAGGTTCTTGTTTGAACAATGAGGCTGAGTATAAAGCTCAAATCGTGGGCCTTGAAATCTTGTTGGAATTGGGGGCAACTCGAGTCGAAATAATAGGAGACTCAGAGTTAGTCATAAGGAAAGTTACGAAAGAATACAAATGTATATGAGAAAATCTTATCATGTATTTTGTAATATCCAATCGTTTGTTTAAAAAATTTGAAGTGATCAACATCCGACATATACCAAGATTGGAAAATCAAGTGGCTAATAACTTAGCACAGATTGCATCTGGGTATAAAGTTTCGAAAGAAAAATTACAACAAACAACCAAAGTTAAAGGAAGAATAACATCAACCAGGTTGTCTCCAACAGATTTAGAAACAACAAAACTAGGGAACGTCGACCAAGAAAACTTCAAAATTTTGTTCATAGACAATCTAATAGAACAAGATTGGAGAAAGCCTATAGTAGATTATTTGCACAATCCAATGGTTTTGACAGAACGAAAGACAAGGTATAGGGCGTTAAGTTATATTCTAATGGTAAATGAGTTATTCAAAAAAACGCCTGAAGGAGTACTACTGAAATGCCTAAGTGAAACAGAGACATACATAGCCCTTTCAACTACACATGTTGGGGCATATGGGGCACATCAAGTAGAAGAGGTCAGAAGTTCTGACGTTAACTTGCTGCACAAACAGAAACATGTTAGTAAAATATGGAAGTTCAGAAATTCTGGACCTTCTAAAAATTTAGAAGTTTCCAGAAGTTCTAACGCAACTGTCAGAACTTTGCCTCTCTCCTGGCCAGTCAGAACATCTGCAGCTTAGTCATTTACAGAACAGAAGTTGCATGCATGATAGTTATGACAAATTTCATGAAATATCAGAAGCAAGAATCAGAGGCAACATGTATTTTCTAGTTCTAATTCTGAGTCTTATTTTCTTTATGAAACTCTGAACTGGGATTTCTTTTACTCAGGCAAGCAGATGCATGAATTTTCAGAATGTGTATACCATCAGGATCAGAATATCTACATTGTGATGAATATGTAAAATCTGATAATGATTAATCAGTTATGATGAGAGTCAGCAAAACTTACCTTGCAGCTAGAAAGGATTCTATGAACTAGAGGTTGTTCTTGAATTCTGGTGATGTTCTGAGTAGCTTCTTCACGTACTCAGCAGGATGGAAGTTTGCAACTTCTGAAGCAGCCAAAAGGGTGATATTCTGACTCCTTTTGGTGAAAGTGAATGGAGAATGGGTTACTGTTTCGATTACAGAATCTGGGATGGTTTACATCAAGAACACGTGAGGAAAAATGGAGTTTGAATATAATGAATCAATGCTAAGATTTTGGTATTTTGTGTTTATAGTTTCCTGGGTTCTTGGAATTCTTGCAGTGGTTCAAAGCTTTCTTTCTCAATTCTTTCGTCTCTTTCACAAATTTTCTGGTAAAAGGGGAGAGAGAGAGGTATGGTCAAGAGAGAGGTGGGGGGGGGCTTTCAGTGTGCAAATGATGTTTTATTTATAGGGAAATTTTTGCAGTTAGGGCGGTCAAGTGGCACCAACATCACCTGCTTGTTGCTGACTTACTCTTGAAGTAAGCTTAAACAAGTGGTGGTTCATTGCATTCAAGTTGGATGGTTAACAGCGCCTCAGCTGGATTTAGCAGCGTGAATTAAGGAAAAGTATATACAGTGCATTGGCCTAGTGTACTTTTTCACAGAAATTTGTCTTCCCAAGACAGTAGGGGTACACGTGGAAAGACTTCCTTGGATAAAGACTCAGAGGCGGTTTGTGAGTATTAAATGAGTTCCCATGTGATATTCTGGATCCTTGCTTGACTCTGGATTTAGAAGTTCTACTTCAGCGTGGCATCTCATCTTCTGATCCTCTTATTTTCTGACTTCAGTATGTTCTAAGGGATCCTTCAGAACTTCCAGTATACTTACAGCATGCTTTGTTACCTTCTTTGACTTAAACTCTGCAAACTCTGACTGGACCGTTATGAATGCTGGCTCAGAAGTTCTGACTAAACTCTATCTTGAGAACATCCAGAATTTGCTGACTGTGAACAATGGCTCAGAAGTTTTGAAACTCTTGATGAAGCAGACTTCATATTCCAACATGTCTTGATGAAATATGATTTTTGATTTGATGTTGATCAAGAAGTCAAAGTCAGACTTCTTTAGCGTGCAAATGACCATTTTGCCCTTGTGAATGGTTTGCTTGGAAAAATTGGTAATTCAAGACCTGGAGACTTGATGAAGGAACACTTGAGGATCCAGGGTGATTCCTTGAGAAATGAGAGGGAAAATTTTGGGGTGCAACACCAGTCCCTCGTTCTGAAAAAGAAATCAGAGGATTCTTGGGTCGTCTCAATTACATTGCCCATTTCATATCACACTTAACTGCTACCTGTGAGCCACTCTTCAAACTCTTGAAGAAAGATCAGGTAGTCAAATGGAACGATGAATGCCAGATTTCCTTTGACAACATTAAGGAATACCTGCAAGAACCTCCTATTCTCATGCCTCCAGTTGAAGGAAGACCGTTGATCATGTACTTGACAGTACTAGAGAATTCTATGGGGTGTGTTTTGGGCCAACATGATGAGTCTGGCCGAAAAGAGCATGCAATTTACTACCTAAGCAAAAAGTTTACCGACTTTGAAACCAAATATTCACTGCTCGAGAAAACTTGTTGTGCTTTAGCGTGGGCTGCTCGCCTGCTAAGGCAGTACATGTTGACTCATACCACTTTGTTGATTTCTAAGATGGATCCGATTAAGTACATCTTCGAAAAACCTGCCCTTTCCGGACGAATAGCCAGATGGCAAATGATCTTGAATGAGTACGACATTCAATACACAAATCAAAAAGCCATCAAAGGAAGTGTACTAACAGATCATTTGGCCCATCAGGTTGTGGATGATTATCAATCAATGAACTTCAACTTCCCTGACGAGAATATTATGCTGGTAACCGACTATGCAAAACCTAGACCGTATGACGGACCTGAACAAGGATCCCGACGGACTATGATATTCGATGGGGCTTCCAACGCCTTAGGTAACATAATTGGTGTTGTGATCATCTCTTCTGAAGGTTTCCACACTCCTTTTACCGACAGACTATGCTTTGATTGTACAAATAATATGTCCGAGTATGAAGCATGCATCTTAGGTATAAGAGCTGCTATTGACTTAAGGATCGAGCATTTGGATGTGTTTGGAGATTCCGCTTTGGTGATCAGCCAAGTAAAGGGAGATTGGGACACTAAACACCCTAATCTTATCCCTTACAAGGAACTTGTTCTATCCCTAATTCCTCACTTAGAAGAGATCACTTTTGAACATTTCCCTAGGGAAGAAAACCAATTGGCTGACACTCTGACAACCATGTCCTCAATGTTCAAAGTCAGATGGGACAACGAAGCCCCTATGATTACAATTGAAAGATTTGATGAACCCAAGCATTGCTATGAGCTTGACACCGATACGGAAATGCCGTGGTATCATGAGGTAATGAGATACCTTGAAGCGCAAGAGTATCCAGAGGGAGCATCTATCAATGACAGAAAGTTCTTACGAAGATTTGCAGCCAAATTCTTCCTAAGTAATTGGATATTGTACAAGCGCAACCACGATTCAACTCTACTCCGATGTGTGGATAAGAGGGTGGCAGAGGAAATCATGGAAGACATGCATGATGGCCTTTTCGATACTCACTCAAGTGGGCATACAATGGCTAAGAAAAATCTTAAGAGCTGGCTACTATTGGTCAATGATGGAGACAGATTGCCATCAACATTCAAGAACTTGCCACAAATGTCAAATCTACGCTGACAAGATCCATGTACCTCCAATCCCTCTGAATGCCATGACCTCTCCGTGGCCATTTGCAATATGGGGTATCAACATGATCGGAGATATCAAGCCCACAACTTCCAATGGACACCGCTTCATTCTTGTTACTATCGACTATTTCACAAAATGGGTCGAAGCCGCCTCATTTGCCTCAGTCACCAAGAACATGGTAGCCAGATTCATCAGACACAATGTCATCTGTCGTTATGGTATCGCCGAAAGGATTATCACTGATAATAGGACTAAACTCAACAATGCCATGATCAGGGAATTATGCAATCAATTTAAGATCAAGCATCATAATTCTTCTCCGTATAGACCGAAAATGAATGGCGCAGTCGAAGCAGCCAACAAAAATATCAAGAAGATTGTGCAGAAAATGGTAGTAACCTATAAAGATTGGCATGAGATGCTACCATTTTCTCTACATGTTTACTGTACTTCATCCAGAACATCAACTGGGGCAACTCCCTTTTCTCTAGTCTATGGCATGGAAGCCGGTTTTCCAGTGGAAGTTCAAATTCCCTCGCTGAGGATTATGATTGAGGAAGGCCTAAGTAAAGACGAATAGATTCAAACGAGATTGGATCAACTGAACTTGATCGATGAAAAACGATTAACTACTATCTCCCATGGTCAGACATATCAAAAACGGATGATCAAAGCTTTCAAAAAAAAGGTAAAGCCTAGAGTTTATCAAGTTGGTGACCTGGTGATAAAACGCATCATTTTACCACAAGGTGACCCCAGAGGAAAATGGACCCCCACCTATGAAGGGCCGTTTGTTGTCAAAAGAATTTTATCTGGTGGTGCCATGATACTGACCATCATGGATGGCGAAGATTTCCCACATCCTATAAACGCAGACATAGTTAAAAAATACTATGCATAAGAGACCCGTTAGGATGACACACCTAAGCAAAATCAGGGCATCCCGGCAAACCAAAATGTTTGGGCAAAAATTAGGGATATATACAAAAGATTATACACCCGACAAGTTAAAAACCTGAAAGGGCGACTTGGGCAAAAAAGGGTATCCTGGTGGACCGAAAACCGGAAAGGGAGGTTCAAGCAAAAATTAAAGATTAAAAGCGTACGACCATGTCCCGTAAAATCAACGCGGTCAACATTAACACCAAGGTCCAAGTTCAAAAGGTACAGGATCAATCCAATCAACTTCGATCAACGGCAAGGGACGTTCAAAGACACTGGGGAATTAGTAGAGCTGAAAGGCAATGAGATCATTTCACATGGCTAAAATTGAATGAATATATGCATATGAACATAATTAAAGCTATTTGGCACATATGTCCTGCCAAGCAGCAGCCTCAACAGGGCATGAGTGCACAACTGCAGTAAGCATCCCTTTAATGAATGTGAAGTAGCCCCACAGAGTTATCTCACCATCATTATCCCCACCGGGGCGTTGGCAATAAACCTTTTCCCAACGGAGTTGCTTACAAAATTTTCTTCACAAAGGATAAACCCCTTGCCAAAGTCTCAATCTCTTGACAACTTTTTCCAGCTAAAGCCTAGGAGATCTCTTCCTAAAGGGAATCCATCTCATCAGCAAATTTTATTTCCCACAGAGTTATCTTGTCATCATTATCCCTATCGGAACAACCCCAATGCAACCTTTCCCCAGCGGAATTGCCTATAAAAATTTCTTCACAAAGGATAAATCCCATGCCAGAGCCTCAATCTCTCGACAACTTCTACAAATTTGAAGCCTAGAGGTCTCTGTCTAAAAGAAATTCATCTCCTCAGCAGGGTTTATTTCCTCAACAGAGTTATTTCCCCGGGCCAAGTGCAAATTCCTCAAACGTACAAGACACCCCGATTTCCCCAATCGAGTAAGCACTCCCCGTTGAGTCAAAAATTGCCCAGATAATCCCATCATCCCCAGTGGAGTATATCTCCCAACCAGGGTTTTCTGTCCCCAGTGGAGTATATCTCCCAACCAGGAGTTTTTATCCTCAGTAGAGTGTATCTTCCAACCGAGATTTTATTTTCCAAGCTAAGTCCAGCTTAATAAACACTCCCCACTGAGTCCATATTCCCCAGTGGAGTATATCTTCCAACCAAGATTCTATTCCCCCAGCGGAGTACAAATCCCTCAATGGAACTCAAATTCCCCAGATGAGTCCATCATCCCCAGCTGAGCATATCCTCCCCAAGATAAGTCGACCTCTCCTGACTGAGTCTATACTCTCCAATTAGAATTTTCCCTTCAAATAACGGCAAATCATAGGGCCACAACCCCTAATCCCTAGTAAAGTCTTCAACAAAGCCTTTATTGTTACCGAGAAATGCTATGAAGCCTCGATCCGACCAGATATTAGAACAATTTTCAAGTTATACTAAAGCCTGGACCCGACAAGATAACAATTTGACTTCTTCAATTTATGAAGCGTGGACCCGACCAGATAACAGTTTGACTTCTTCAATTTCTGAAGCCTGGACCCGACCAGATAACAATTTGACTTCTTCAATTTCTGAAGCCTGGACCCGACCAGATAACATTTTGATTTCTTCGATTACTGAAGCCTGGACCCGACCAGATAACAGTTTGACCTCTTGAGTTACTGAAGTCTGTATCTGACCAGATAACAGTTGATCTCATTTCTCAAAAAGCTATGAAACCTGGACACGACCAGCCTAAATCTTCAAAATATAGAAGAACCTAAACTTAATCCTACCAAGGTTTTAACTACTTGTTCCCAGTAGAGTTGCCTCTTTATTCCCCGACAAAGGACTGAGAAAGCTGGATCCGACCAGATATCATTCCTCATTTCCATCTTTTCAAGAAAGTCATTGCGAAGCCTGGATTTGACCAGATAGCAATCATCCTCAGAGATTCATTGTGAAGCCTGGACCCGACCAGATAACAACTAAATCGCCAAGCAGTTCATTGTGAAGCTTGGGCCCGACCAGATAACAATTAACTTCATCAGAAATATGCAAATCCTGGACCCGATCAGATACCAGTTCTTCAACCAGTTCATTGTGAAGCCTGGACCCGACCAGATAACAATTGACCTCATCAAACCTCAGAAATCTGCAAAGCCTGGATCCGACCAGATAACAGTTTTCAACCAGTTTATTGTGAAGCCTGGACCTGACCAGATAACAGTTTTTCGAATGGTATATTGTGAAGCCTAGACCCGACCAGATAACAATTGACCCTGATCCCCAGAAAGACACTATGAAACCTGGACTCAACCAGATAACAATACAACTTTCAAAAAGACCATAAAGCCTGGACCCGACCAGATAACAGTCTTCAAGAAGTTACTGTGAAGCCTGAATCCGACCAGAGAACAGTTAATTCACCCTTACGACCAACAAGTTATTGTGAAGCCTGGATCCGACCAGATAACAGTTAACCTCCACAACCCCAACAAGTTGTTATGAAACCTGGACCCAACCAGATGACTATTCAATTTCAAGGAATTTTCTGCAAAGCCTGGATCCAACCAGATAACAATTAATTCATCTCTTCCCCCAGTAAGTTGCCATAGAACCCGGACCCGACCAAATAGCAATCGACTACTTCATCCTCAACAACTGTGAATCCTGGATCCGACCAGATAACAATTGATCTTTGAGTGATGTTCCCCAGCAAAAGCATCTCTTCACTAGAATTTGAAGATATGCATATTCTTCATTTTCAACAGGAAATCAAGGATTCAACCTCCGAAGATTTCCTCAGCAGTAGTCAGGGATTTATTTCCCGGACGAAAACACATTTCGCATTCATACATCATAGCATGTACGTAACAAAGCATTTAGCATGATACCGCATCTGGTAAGCATCATGCAAGCATCTGCATTTTCCTAACCCCTTTCTCACAGGTAAAATAACAAGTTTAGTATGGATCAACAGGAGATTTGTGCTGATACTTCTTCCAGAGTTTACCAACATTCCTCCAGATGGCATCTATAGGCCCATTCACCGTCCATCTTCGAGTGCAAATTTCTGGGCACTCTAGTGTTCAAACTTCTTTCACCATCAAGTCACGAATACCAGATCCTCCATTCTAACTCTTCAGGTTCAAGAAGTTCGAACAGGGGCAGCTGTTGTACTCCAAAATTTTCCCTCTCAATTCTCAAGGCATCTCTCACAATGATTCTCAAAATTCAAGCTTGCACAAGTACATTGGGATCTTCCAGCACCAGAATTAAGAGGAAACTGTAAAAAAGGGAGAAAACAGATAAAAATAACATTTTGATGAATTTGGAGGAAAATAGGTCTCCTTCGATTCAGCCCCCTTGGATTGGACTTTGCACCTCCTTCGTTTGCTCAAAAGTTGCTGCTAGTGTGCCTCTTTCGTCTGGGCATGTGACTTCAAATAAGTCTTCTTCGATTCAGAAGGAAATGATCTTCATACAAGCTTCAATTGAGTTTTTGTTTCCCTTTAAAACAATGTCCTTCGACTCAAGAATCTCCTTCGACTCAGGAATGACCTTCGACTTAGGAATGTCCTTTGACTCAGGAATGTCGTTCGACTCAGGAAGTAAAGACCTCCTTTTAGTTTTCTTCAATTCCAAAGTCAATAATCTTCTGAAAGCTTCCTTCGATTCAAAAGTTAATAACCTTCTGAAAAGGGCCATTCAAAGAACACACAGTTTGTTCATTCGAAGGACACACAACTGGTGAAAACGAATGCTGTGGTGTTCTAGTCTGGTTGAAAGTTTTAGAAAGATGGAGGATTCGACTCAAAAGATCAAGTTGAACATTTAGACCCATAGGCTAGGCTACGTGTTTTCCCTTTATAGGCCTTTACCCATCTGTTGTCCAAGACCACTTGCACTTAATAGTATAGTACTTCCTTTTAGAAAAGTTTGTATTGAGCCTTGCGCCTGTTTTCCTTCAGAAAGAAGCAACCCATATGAACAATTCATCTTGCTTTTATGGCACAAGTGGACACTTACTTTCCAGCTGAGCCTTATTTTATTATTTTTTCTCCCGAAGCTTCCTAAAAGCCTTTCTCTATAAATAGAGAGTTCATTTTCACAAAGAAGGGAGGATTTTTGGACCAGAGGAACGAATCCCCCAAATGCTCTCAAGCACAACAAAAAATTCTCAAACACTTCAACACTTGTGAAATCACAAAAAAAACCAGAATCATCGTTACCTCCTTCAATTCTGAAGAACAACATATTCCAGTTTCCTTCCACTCAAGGAACATCCCACTTGTTCTTTCCTTTGAATCCAGCAAAAAAGGATATTTCACTTGTTTTGTTCTTTCGAGTCCAGTGTCGAAGGCCTACCCTGGGTCTTTTCTTTCGAATCCAGAGGCGTTCAAAGCAACCGCTTCAAAGTACAGAACACGCTTCAACCTCCAGCAAGGTAAGTCATTTTTAACCTTTGTCCCTTCGTTTCCAGCATAGCATGTAAGTAAGTTTTCTTTTTCACTTAAAACAAGTACATATTATTTTCTTCTTTTTGTTTTCACTCTCTTAATATGTGTCATGGTTAACAAATCTTCTTGGCTTTTTCTCTTGGTACATTTAAATACGCTTTAAAGAACTAATCTAGTCTTAAGGTATTGTTGACATGGCCTTGGGCCATATTGCTATTCAAACTCAAATGAAAGAAACAGGAGACAAAAAAGTTAGAAACGAAGCCTTTGGCTTCCATAGTAACCTTCAGGCCAAATGAAAGAGGCAGTCGAAAGGCACAACATGCTGGCCTCCAGGGCCCAATCGAAAGCCAAAATATGCTGGCTTCTAGGCCCCAGTCGAAACTCATTCTTTCACCCTTTTTCAGGTAAGGTCGAAGAAGGCCAGAAATGGCAGAGTCGAAGGGTTTGCTGCCCTAAGTCGAAAGATCCATTTTTCTTGCTTTTTCCTTATTCTTGCCTTTATATTTTCATGCAATTCAATATGGTTGTAATAGTGTAGGATTTATTTTTTGCACGCTTTTATTACCTTCATATAAATGTTAAGTAATTTGGTGTGTATGGCAAGATAAAATCAACAAGTAGACAACCCAAAAATCAAAAACAAATGCATGCAATCAAACACACTTACACATATGCACCCTTAGGGAAATTCCACTTGTTGCCTTATTAAAATGGTCATGTTATACATGTGGGATGTCTTAGCACAAACGAATCAAAAAAAGATCATAGTCCCTCGATGGCGCTATTAAAGTTGCCTTTCAAAATGATCTTAGTCCCTACAGAAAAAGTGCTAAGTCATTTCACAACGTTGCTATCATGGTCATACGATGACCCAATGCCCGTCCCTTCACATCTAATGATGGGGCTTCTTATCAAATCAATTGTAAGGTAGCAACATCTAAAGGAGGAGAAAAAGCACATCTGAAATCTTTTGAGTAGGTAGATTACTTTTAGTTACTTGCTCAATTTCAAAACAAGCATCCTTGCTATTTTCAAAACAATCACATACACTTTCAAAACACTTTCCAAACATGAAATATTTTCAAAAGCTCAACACTTTGCATACATTCTTACGAACGGGAATCATTGCAAAGTTCGCCTAAACGATGACACCTTTTCAAAATACTTTCAAAACCACACAAAAGCACGATTTTCAAACAAAAGCAAGTGATCTAACAAGTAACTAAGATCCCATGGAAAACCATGGATGAAAAGGGTGTTAACACCTTCCCTTTTCATAATCTACCCCCCGAACTCAAGAAAACATCTCTAAAGGTCTTTCCTGTGCTTTTTCACCTTTCCTTTTGGATAAAAAAAGTCGGTGGCGACTATTTCTAAACCGAAACATTTGCGAACACAAACGCAAACCCTTAAGTCAGTTCTTCCACCGTATCACAACTAGGTAAAACATATTCACATCATTGAGACATCATTGGGGTGACACACAATCTCCATAATGTCAAGGATAGTAACCAAGTAGTCCAAGTAACATTAAAGTCTTTTAGGGTTTAAGTTGATTATTAGGAATCTTCAAAAAAAAAATGAAAATCTCAAGTGAGCAAAATAAAAGAGACATAAAAGTAAAAGGCTCAAGTGACCAAAGATGAAAATAGCGTGAAATTTAAATGCTAAAGTAAATGGTAGATAAAGTAAAAGCCTAAAATAAAAGCATAAAATAAAGTCAATTGTTAGGAATTAGTGGTTAGTTAGATGACCATATTGAAACTTTCACTTGGAACTCATTAGAGGATTGGTAGAACCAAAGCCTCTCAATAACAAGTTGCATTTGCATTTTGTCAAGTATATCATCCATTTAAGAATTCTCAATATAACACTTAATGATCAATGATGTTTAAGTGATCCTCTTTGACCAAAATTGATGAAGATCCATTAGAGAATTGGTAGAACTAAAGCCTCCTAACAATGGTTTTCAAGGTTATTGGATCAAAGGGTTCAAATTAACATAATTGGGCTTACAAACATAGGTTTGTGCCACGAATGATCATTTTCTCAAATCGGGACAAAATTTAGCGTTATGTTAAGAAATCGTAAGTGAACTTATATAGAAGTCGCACCTATTTTGAGGTCGGTCAATAGCAATCTATGTACCTCATCTTTTGAGACATGATATGTAAATCATGCTCCAACAACATTTATGTAAGTGCCTTCGTTTAGGATTGGCTCATTTCTGGTAAAACAAATAGTAACAACAATAATGTAATGTAATGTACAATAGGAACAGCCTGAAAATCCTATTGTAAATGCCTAAACATGTTGTGTTGAATCAACATCTGGAACATCATGTCTCAAGAGATGTCATAACATCATACCAGACATCAAGCTACTGAACTGTCAAGTCTGATGCAAATCTGTTCCTGAAGTTATGCAGAATATTCTGCCAAATAGAATGCATAACAAGTAGCGAAAATTGAAGGCATATGTGGAGCCCTAGAAGATTCAATCAGAAGCTAAGGATAAGGAGAAAAGCTCGATTGAAGACCTAACTTACAGCAGAAGTTTTCTGCTTACTTTATGCAGGTCGTTAAAGCTGCATTGCTGTCATATGAAGGCCCAAAATCCAGTTGGGTAAAAAGTGTTATAAATAGAAGTATTGTAACCTAATTTAAGCGGTGTTGTGGATTGACAAGATGTAAGGATTTAGGGCTAGTTTTGTTGTGAACCACCCAGGCTGTGGGATGGTCACCATACTCCTTGAAACCTGTAGGTAAAAGGATGTATGCATTGTACTTGATTGAAGCTTTTAAGCATGATCAAGATGTGTAATGGAAGTGTATCTTCTGAACAGTTTATGTACTATAGAAAGTTATCACTGCAGTGATTGAGGGGGAGTGAGAGGGGTCTCATATCTAGGATTGGATCTTAGGTAAAAGTGTCATTGGGTAGTGATTAAGTGAGAAGGCTGTCAACGGGTGTGTTGGCTGTAGGGTCTTTGAATTGATACTACTAATAGTGAACTTTATCCCTGGCTTGGAAGCCCCCAGATGTAGGTTGGTTGAACCGAACTGGGTGAACAATTCTGTGTGTTATTTACCTTCTGCATTGGTTATGTGTTTGATGTTACAGCATTCCTCGTGACATCAATGTATTTGATTAACCTTAACTGTTCTGAACTTCAGGAAATCAGAACCTGCGACTGTTGTAGAACAGATATCAAAAGTACAGCCTATTCTACCTGTACAGCACTTAATGTCAGATCAGATGTCTTAACATTCCATTAGACATCCTGAGTCTGTGACATACCAGGAATTTTAATTGGTATCAGAGCAGGCATCCTGTCTGTCTCTGGATGAGATCCATGGGGGATACTTTCCTGTTGTGTACAAGGTAGAATATTGTTTGAACCAGTAGTGTTCATATTGTTTGGTCCCTAGGAGTGGAGGATGGACCAATTTGGGAGAAACTAGATCAATCTGTTCAACCTATATTCAGTACAGAAGAAGAATATTATCAAAACCTTCATGCGGGAGTGAAGATATTGATAAGGCATCATATGTGCTTATAAAGCTTCCTTTTAACAGGGCTGTAGAGTTGGGTCTAGAAAGTTGCTTGGTGAAGAAGCAAACAACTTGAAGGATTGATTTAAGCAGGTTCTGTTGAAGTACTGCTATTCCGCTGCACAACTTCTGATACAACCCCTAAAGTGAAAGAAGAACTCTAGGGTTATTATTTTCAACAGAATTTGTAAGCAGATTTTGCAATCTATCAATAATGTCAAAAATACTTGAGATTTCCTCAAGTCCACTCATAAAGGCTTTTATTGTCAGTATTGATGAGTATCAATTGATCAATGATTCTCATATACATCTGCAAGCTGCTTGAAGACCTTGAAGATTATCAAGGATGATGTGTTCCAAGGAGATGGAACTGATGTTCTTAAGGATGTTAGAACATCATGCAACTGCCAGTTGAAGAACAGATGTTCTGGGTGCTAAACACATGTAATGTGAGTGCATATGTTTGGAACCTACTCCTGATCTGGAAGAGGAGACATCTGTTTTGGAATAATTGATCAGGACACGATCAACAGGTCATCTACTCCAGTTGTGAGTTTAAGGGAGTATATGTACTGAGCTAAATGCACTTAAAAGGACCTTAAAGCTGTGATTTCCAGGTTTCCCCCCATGTGATGGATGATGGAACATCATTTCTGTATCTTCAGTCAAGTAAATATGCTTAGCAAGCATGAAGAAGTAATCAGTCAGGATCATCTAGTGTGATTAAATAATTCTGTGATAAATATGTGGAAATCAGAATCAAAAGCTCGTGATGAAAAAGGATGTACAACATCACAACTATTGAAGACTTCAGCTGTTCCAGACTTATCAAACATCCTCATGATTGATAATGAAGTTTCTTCTAGTACAAGTTACAGAATGTGGCAATTTGAAACTTGTACAGCAAGCAAACTAAGGACTCTTAATTTGAAACCTGTGGCAAATTCCAAATAAAGAGTACTTACTATGTGTCTAAAGTAAAGAGCTCAACAATGTATCCATAAAGAGGGAAAATCCTTTGTTCAGAGGCAGTAATATGATCAAGCTGATGTGAAAGGGAGTTCATCTTACCTTGTTCTGTAAGATGCTTGAGTTTATTTCTCATGATCTTAGTGATTTCCAAGGAGGATAGGAATAAGAACTGGTTGTTTAGCTTCTGGTGTACTCTTGTATCCTCCACAAGAAAAGTGTGCTTGGGATCAATGTTGCAACATCATCTCAAACGAAGGGTCTCTTCAGCAAAGGAAACTTGTAAGGACCAGTTGGTTCTTCATGCATGGAGTAATTATACTACCTTGAGAAGATGGCATAATCTAACTAATAATGAATACTTTGACGGGAGACTAAGTATTCATTAGGATCTTGGATAAAGATATATATAAGCACCTTGATGGGAGACTAAGTGTTTGTATAATATGCATGCAAGGCTGTATTCTGAACCTGGTAGAGAGTTTATTTTTCTCTAAGAGTACTCTGGTGAGTAATTATTGCTGAAGATGAAGATCATACCTTTCTTACGGGGAATATAAAAGGGCATCAATCCCCTGGATGTTAACTTCAGAACCCAAGCAGATAGGTTCATGCTGTAACATCATTATTGTTAGAAGTCAGTGGCAGAGACTTGGGTCTGTGAATCTTAATATTCTATTGCCTCATTCAGAAGTGGCAGTTCTATTGTTGGTTTGGAATAAGTAGATTCTACTTGTGTTTAAAAGTAGTATGCTTAACAATGCATAACTACTGTTGTGGTCTGAAGAACTTACTAGTATTAGCAACTACTAGTAAATATATTATACATGATCAAAGGATAATCCTCCTAGAAAGTCTGAATCTTAGTAAAGCTTGTAAGAACACTAAGAAGGTTGGAGGTTGGTTTCAGACTATGGCTACATGATTTCTCAGCCATCCAAAGAGTCATGATAACTGTGGAAGTGCAAGGGCATGAATCAGAGATATCCTTACTATTCTACGACTAGTTCAGGGTGCTTGAAGTTACTACCTCAGAGCTAGTGCTACTGGTTTCCACGCTACGGTTTTGATTGGCCTTAACAAGGGGAGTCACTGAGAGTTGCGCTTTCCCCAATTACAATATACATTAAAGGGAGATTTTGTATGTGTATTGTTGAACTTGATCTGAAGATCAGAAGTCAGAAGAGGACGGTTGTATACTGATGTTTATGTGTTCTGATAATATGACATTGTGAACTTCTAAGTGAAGTCATGAATAATGTCCCAACATCAGGAGATTGAAGAATTGCTCTTGTTATCTGTCTGGGTTCAGGAAGAAAATCTCAGAGATTCTTAAAAATCTCATAAGTGGCAGTTTTGATACTTTGAAGCAATTTGGAAGATTCAGATCTTATCAATAACAACTTGGTCTGGCAAATCAGAAATGCTTTTGTGGTAAAGACTTCACTAGCTCTAGCTACTACTAGTGAATGGTAGATCAGAAGAAGTAAATCAGATTAAGAAATCTGATATATTCAGCATATGTTCAAGGGGTCCTTTTACTACAAGAAATTGACGTGGCATCTAAATTTTGTATTAGAACTAATCTGTGATGTCTTGTGAAGCATTTTGGAGCCTTCTGGTTTATTCCCTCCTTCCTTATTTTGCTGTCTGGAAGATGGTAGAAAGTAATTGTGGTGGATCTCAGCAACATTTAAGAAAGCATGTTTGATGGCCATGCTTAATGTTACTAGTCTCTTGTTACTAGCTGTTTGAAGTGTCCTTCTCTGTGCCTAACTGAGAGAAGTAAAAAGAAGGCTGTTGTTGTTGAAGAATGTCTAAGTAAGTGTCATGACATTACCAACGACATTACAACCTTAGGGAAATCAAGAAGAATACGTGGAAAATAACGTCACCACGTAATTGTAGCTATTCAGAAGCTATATTTGGTATTCTGTTTCCCAAAAGAATCTTCAACCTTAAAAGTCGGTCAAAGGATGATTTTATTCAGGAATTTCTTTGACCCAAACTTATGCATGTATTAGGACTGGTTCTTTTGGCAGAAACAAACAAATGCATGCACAGTCAGTCTGAAATATAACAGGTATCCTTGACCAAGATTTTATATTACCATCTTCTTGAACCTGTTATCTCCTTATATAACCTCCTGTCACACATTCTCTTCTCTCACAACCATCATGGGGTTTATACGGATTTGGGAAAACTGTTCTTGGATCTGGTTTTGTGAGGGCTTTCTTTGTCAATTTTTGGCCAAAAAGGGGGAGAAAGGAGTATTGTCACTGTTTGACATTGTCCTCGTTGCAGCAGCTACTCAAAAGATCACAAAGAGACTTGTCACAAACTCAGCAGAAATTCAAATGGCGTGAATTTCTTTGTGACTTGTGATCTGAGTTATGAACACAGTTGTGACCTGTGTTCTAAGTTACAAGGGAGATATTCTGCTCACTCCTTAAAGGTTCTCTGATGCCTCTGAAAGGATAGTTTATCTCCCACGGTCCTCTTTTTCCACCACCAGTGTCAAGAAATGGTTCGTGGTCTAAAAGGGAATGAGGTGCATCCTCTTCCTCCTGTGCTTCAAGAGGTCCTGGATGGTTGGTGTGGTTACAACCAAAGATGTCAAGATCAATGTCAAGACATCCTTCTGTGTGTATCCTAAACACTTTTAATTTTTTTTATTGTTGTATTTGTTTTAGCCAAAATTTGCCAAAGGGGGAGATTGTAAGTGCCTTCGTTTAGGATTGGCTCATTTCTTGTAAAACAAATAGTAACAACAATAATGTAATGTAATGTACAATAGGAACAGCCTGAAAATCCTATTGTAAATGCCTAAACATGTTGTGTTGAATCAACATCTGGAACATCATGTCTCAAGAGATGTCATAACATCATACCAGACATCAAGCTACTGAACTGTCAAGTCTGATGCAGTTCTGTTCCTGAAGTTATGCAGAATATTCTGCCAAATAGAATGCATAACAAGTAGCGAAAATTGAAGGCATATGTGGAGCCCTAGAAGATTCAATCAGAAGCTAAGGATAAGGAGAAAAGCTCGATTGAAGACCTAACTTACAGCAGAAGTTTTCTGCTTACTTTATGCAGGTCGTTAAAGCTGCATTGCTGTCATATGAAGGCCCAAAATCCAGTTGGGTAAAAAGTGTTATAAATAGAAGTATTGTAACCTAATTTAAGCGGTGTTGTGGATTGACAAGATGTAAGGATTTAGGGCTAGTTTTGTTGTGAACCACCCGGGCTGTGGGATGGTCACCATACTCCTTGAAACCTGTAGGTAAAAGGATGTATGCATTGTACTTGATTGAAGCTTTTAAGCATGATCAAGATGTGTAATGGAAGTGTATCTTCTGAACAGTTTATGTACTGTAGAAAGTTATCACTGCGGTGATTGAGGGGGAGTGAGAGGGGTCTCATATCTAGGATTGGATCTTAGGTAAAAGTGTCATTGGGTAGTGATTAAGTGAGAAGGCTGTCAACGGGTGTGTTGGCTGTAGGGTCTTTGAATTGATACTACTAATAGTGAACTTTATCCCTGGCTTGGAAGCCCCCAGATGTAGGTTGGTTGAACCGAACTGGGTGAACAATTCTGTGTGTTATTTACCTTCTGCATTGGTTATGTGTTTGATGTTACAGCATTCCTCGTGACATCAATGTATTTGATTAACCTTAACTGTTCTGAACTTCAGGAAATCAGAACCTGCGACTGTTGTAGAACAGATATCAAAAGTACAGCCTATTCTACCTGTACAGCACTTAATGTCAGATCAGATGTCTTAACATTCCATTAGACATCCTGAGTCTGTGACATACCAGGAATTTCAATTTAGTACATTAAGAATGAGATAAGATGAAGAGGGAAGGGGAAATGAATAAACCACATTTAAACCAAAAATTTAATCAAACTATTATTAAAATCATTCATCCATTTTTATGAAGTTAGACTCAACACCATGGATCCAATGATGTTAACAAAGTTCATGATCAAAAGTTTAATCCAAGATCAGCCAGAATATATATAGAAATAAAATTGTATTTAAAATAAAAGAAAAGAGTTTTAAAAATGATTAAAAAAATGCAAATAAGAGAGAAAAATAGCAACTATGTTTAAATTAATCAAGAAAAATTAAGTAAGGCCATAGAAAAATCAGAAATGAACTCAAATATTTTTATGAAATTTTTGGTAATTTTTTAAAGTCAGAAATTATTTTTAAAATAAAAATAAATAGACAAAATAAACCAAAAATAAATAAATATAGTAAAGTCAGAAATAAAAAATAAATGAGGTTACCAATATTTGTCAAAATATCATTGGATCCTTTCCTATTTTTTTCAGAATTTAAAAATGAATAAAGGTATTTTTTAAACATTTAAAACAATTCAAATAAAGTGAAAATTCATAAAAAAATATCAAAACACAAAACAAAATTGTGAAAAAATAAAAATCAGAAAGAGAAAAAATCAAGAGCATTTTCCATAACTTTTTCAGATTTTTTGGAGTTAAAATGATTTTTTTTAATGAATTTTTTGTAGTTTGAAACAATTAAATATAAAAAATCAGAAATAAAATAATAAACCAAAAAAATATGGGTCATCTGATCATTGTCAAAATGCGTTAGTAAACAGATCCAGTGGATCTGGCGCGCTGTGCATGTCATGGACATTATTGGATATCACACCTGATCATTTATTTTTAAAATAAAACAACTTAAAATCTGGCATTTATTTTTACATGTCATTGGTTGAAGACAGATATGTCATCGTCTTCAACCTCCAACCAGCCCCAAATTGTATCTCACAAACTGTAAAATTAGCAAACCAGACCTGCACCATTAGATTCGTCTCTTCAAGACGATTCTAATGGTACCATCGCGCCAAATTTATATAAATTGTGCAAGCCTGTGTTTGAAGAAAACCAGAAAAAATAATGAATACGAAAATCTGGGATATCTCACTCAAATCTCAATGAAATTTCAAATTATAAAGATCACGAGGATCAGAAGGATACAGAGAGTAGATTAGTCTTTTATTTAGATCAATTTGGCCAAGAAATCTACTTGAACGAAGTAGTGAGAAGTTGCTCTGAAACTGGACTTCTGTAGATCAATATAGGTCACGATTCTTGAGGATAATTGTATGGATAGCTTTAGAGAAGTTCAATGAAGCTAACTGAATAGAGCTTTTGGTGTTTGAAGGTGAGAATGTAAGAAATCAGAAATTCATATTCAGCGTTTGTGTGGGATCTAAACAGGGGTCAATTGGCTATCAAAAGCTTGTGAAAATAGGTGGGATATGCATCTTATTTGTAGGAGAGGATGAAGCAATACTTAAGCGTGCGAATGAGGGTGTAACTGAGTGAATTCGTGTGGACCTGCAACATGAGGAATGTGTGACTTGTTTTGCACCAAAACTCATCCAAATCATGCGTTTTATGATGCTAAACGCTTTTGGAAAGTTGCTAAACATGATTAGAAGCAAAATGCGCGCAAACTTAGTGATTAGAAGCCATATTGTGAATTTCCAAATCTGACTTGGGAGGAAACTTAGGTTTCAAGATACCATTTTTGAACCAATGGCATTTTCAACTCAAGGGGTCTTAGAGCATGATTCTTGAAGCTTTAGAAAGAGGAAGTTACAACTTTACAATGTACAAAGAATGGAACTAAATGGATGCTTGAGCAAGAAGTTGTGCTGAGTCAAAGTTGGAAAAAAGAGGCTGACTTTTTGTACTTAGAAAAATTTCAAATTTTTCTTCAAAAGTGGCCTATAATGTTTTGAGCTCAGACAAGACTTCCCTCCAAAATTATGCCTTAATCAATGATGCTAGCTTGAAATAGACTTCTCA
Organism: Vicia faba; assembly: GCA_948472305.1. NCBI lineage: Eukaryota > Viridiplantae > Streptophyta > Magnoliopsida > Fabales > Fabaceae > Vicia > Vicia faba. The sequence continues at coordinate 492,788,521 of OX451740.1, forward strand.
AAGAGAATTTTGTAACTTGGATCACTCAAAAATACCAAGTATTGAAAAAGTTATGGTCTTGCAAAATTTGTGAAAATTCATGAGATGACCTATAATCTTTTACATCCTTGAGGCATCTTCCATCCATTTTCAAGCTTTGAAAACAAAAGAAAAGTTGAAGTTCCCCTCCTTAAGGTCATTATGGAAAAATAATGGACTCAAGGGGATAAAAATTGACCAAGTTATGATCATTTGAAGTCACATAAGGGAATTTGAGGGTTCATTTGGAGGACTTGTAATCTTTCTTCATCATCAAGTTTCTTCCACACAAAATTTCCTTGAAACTTTTGAAGTGATTTGTTAATAAATATTTGAAGAAAAAGATGTCTTTGTTATCATTCAAAAATACCAAAGATAAGCAAGATATACCCCTTTGAAGTTCAAAACCCTAACTCCTAGAGCATGAAAATGCCTTGGGAAACCTTTGCAATTTTGACCAACCTTCTTGCACAAATACCTTTATCACGTGATTATAAGTTTTTAGGGATGATAAGGAGAAACCATAGAAACCAAAACCACTTCCAAATTTTTATAATTGAAGGAAATATGCAGTTGTGATCATTAAAATCAAAGACTTGTCCATTTGAGTCAAACTTCTTCAATCAACCCTTGTACTCTTGAACTAAATTTGACAACTTGAGGGATGATGAATCAAAAAAGACTTTTTCATGATATTACTTCAAAATATCTTCAATGATGAGGCTTGAATCCCAATGAAGCTTTGTTGAGGAAGTCATATAAGTGAACTCATGCATCCATAGATCAATCTTGATGGAGTGTATTGTGCTTTCACTTACAACATCAACAATTGGGACAAACACTCATTGTATTTATTAGTTGAAGGATAATCAATAAAAAACATAGATGATCATAAAATACAAGTCAAGGTGCTTAGTGATTCCTCCTAGAACAAAAGCTAGAGATAGAGAGAAGAACCAAACCATAATGTGATCTTGTTGTGATTGAATTGAGATGATATGATGAAGGGATCTTAGGGGGAAAAATTGGGGTACAACAGCTGCCCTTATTTAAGTGTCTTCTATCCGGAGATATGAAGGTTAAAATCTTTGTATCGATGCGATTGAAGATACTTAAATATAAAACAAACCCTATTTTTGGCCCTAAGATACCATGCAATGCTTATGATTATGAATGCAGATGAACAAATCTAAAGAGACGCAAGACACCATTGGGTATGTAAAAGGTAAAAGAGGAAACAAAAGAAAAACTTGACCAGGAAAAATAAATCACTTGTGAAGAAAAGATGAGACTTGTTGGGGTAATGCGCAGGAGAGGATCTAAAGAGTTGTCAACTCAAAAATTGAGGAGAGGGAGCGAAGGATAACAGTGACCGACAGATAACTGCGAACTACCAACTCACTGAGGGGATAGAAAAAAAAGTAACGTCGACCCACCGGGGAAAGGGAATGGTAAGATGATACCAGTAAATTTAAAGATGTATTCAGTACTCGTGACTGCAAATAGATGAACTTCTACTGAGGAACAGAATCTCAATGACAACTACCTTCCATAATGACAAGGCTACCATTCATCAGAAAAATATCTCAACAACGAACTACCTTCCATAATGACAAGGCTACCATCTATTAGAGTAACAAAATCTCAACAACGAACTACCTTCCATAATGACAAGGCTACCATAAATTGGAGTAATAAAACTCAACAACGAACTACCTTCCATAATGACAAGGCTACCATTCATCGGAAAAAGATCTCAATAACAAACTACCTTCCATTATGACAAGGCTACCATCCATTGGAGTAATAAAATCTCAACAACAAACTACCTTCCATAATGACAAGGCTACCATCCATTGGAGTAACAAAATCTCAACAATAAATTACCTTCCTTAATGACAAGGCTACCATCCATTGGAGTAACAAAATCTCAACAACAAGCTACCTTTCATAATGACAAGGCTACCATCCATTGGAGTAACAAAATCTCAACAACGAACTACCTTTCATAATGATAAGGCTACCATCCATTAGAGTAATAAAATCTCAACAACAAACTACCTTCCATAATGACAAGGCTACCATCCATTGGAGTAACAAAATCTCAACAACGAACTACCTTCCATAATGACAAGGCTACCATCCATTGGAGTAACAAAATCTCAACAATGAACTACCTTCCATAATGACAAGGCTACCATCCACTGGAGTAACAAAATCTGAATCTACTCTAGGAGCCATCATATTCACTGGGAGAAGTACAGGTTTCTCAAATAAAGAGACCTGCCATTTTCTGCTATGCAATAAAGACTTCCTGAAGAAAGAAATATGGCTTCCTGGGGAAAGAGATGGAATTTTTGGAGAAATGCCAATAAATTCATGCTGAGGAGATAACATCTTCTCGTGCAAAATAAATGCACATTGTCAAACTAAAGCTCAAAGCTTGCCGGAATCCAAATAATGGTATTGATGAGGGTACCCACTCCAAACAGAAATAAACCGGAATAAAGCAGTCAACCAAAATACATCTCCTGAGAAATAAACTCAAGAGGGAATCTCATTCCATCCAGACAACGAGCTGAAAAGAAAGGCTGAAACAAAATTCTTCCACGAGGGATAACTTAGTGGGGAAGTTGAAATAATATACACTTTCTTCTTAAGGTTGACACTCTATGGGAGAGAGGATAACACGAATTTGCAAAAATATGGTATTGTATCAATCAAAACATTAATTAATGCAAATGAGCAAAGACTATGCATGATGCGTGTATGAAAGTATGAATGTTATCATGTATATGCTGATAAAATAGACATATAACATTGGGGTGTACACAAAAGACCAAAAATGAGTAAAATAAATACCCGATTAAAATCACAAACAGGATGGAAATTTCATAAAAGAGTAAGCACCAGCTGAGGAAACAAAATCCTATTTCAAATCTTAAATTCACTGGGATGGAACAAGATAAAAAACAGTCAATTAACACAACCATGGCATTATAACATCTTCCTCCAAGTTTCACAGGGGAAACCACACAGACTTCAGCGGGGGAACAAAATATTTGAAGTTCATACATCTGCTAGGGTTGATTTCACAAGTGTTGTACTCCAAAATTTGCCCTCTCAATTCTCAAGGCATCTCTCACAATGATTCTCAAAATTCAAGCTTGCACAAGTACATTGGGATCTTACAACACCAGAATTAAGAGGAAACTGTTAAAAAGGGAGAAAACAGATAAAAATAACATTTTGACGAATTTGGAGGAAAATATGTCTCCTTCGATTCAGCCCCCTTCGATTGGACTTTGCACCTCCTTCGTTTGCTCAAAAGTTGCTGCTAGCGTGCCTCTTTCGTCTGGGCATGTGACTTCAAATAAGTCTTCTTCGATTCAGAAGGAAATGATCTTCATACAAGCTTCAATTGAGTTTTTGTTTCCCTTTGAAACGGTGTCCTTCGACTCAGGAATGTCCTTCGACTCAGGAATGACCTTCGACTTAGGAATGTCCTTCGACTCAGGAATGTCCTTCGACTCGGGAAGAAAAGACCTCCTTTTGGTTTTCTTCAATTCCAAAGTCAATAATCTTCTGAAAGCTTCCTACGATTCAGAATTTAATAACCTTCTGAAAAGGGCCATTCGAAGAACACACAGTTGTTTCATTCGAAGGATACACAACTGGTGAAAACGAATGTTGTGTTGTTCTAGTCTGGTCAAAAGGTGTAGAAAGATGGAGGATTCGACTCAAAATATCAAGTTGAACATTTAGACCCATAGGCTAGGCTACATGTTTTCCCTTTATAGGCCTTTACCCATTTGTTGTCCAAGACCACTTGCACTTAATAGCATAGAACTACCTTTTAGAAAAGTTTGTCTTGAGCCTTGCGCCTGTTTTCTTCAGAAAGAAGCAACCCATCTGAACCATTCATCTTGCTTTTATGGCACAAGTGGACACTTACTTTCCAGCTGAACCATATTTTATTATTTTTGCTCCCCAAGCTTCCCAAAAGCCTTTCTCTATAAATAGAGAGTTCATTTGCACAAAGAAGGGAGGATTTTTGGACCAGAGGAACGAATCCCCCAAATGCTCTCAAGCACAACAAAAAATTCTCAAACACTTCAACACTTGTGAAATCACAAAAAAAAAACAGAATCATCGTTACCTCCTTCAATTCTGAAGAACAACACATTCCAGTTTCCTTCGACTCAAGGAACATCCCACTTGTTCTTTCCTTTGAATCCAGCAAAAAAGGATATTTCACTTGTTTTATTCTTTCGAATCCAGTGTCAAAGGCCTACCCTGGGTCTTTTCTTTCGAATCCAGGGGCGTTCAAAGCAACCACTTCAAAGTCCAGAACACGCTCCAACCTCCAGCAAGGTAAGTCATTTTTAACCTTTGTCCCTTTGTTTCTAGCATAGCATGTAAATAAGTTTTCTTTTTCACTTAAAACATGTACATACTATTTTCTTCTTTTTGTTTTCACTCTCTTAATATGTGTCATGGTTAACAAATCTTCTTGGCTTTTGCTCTTGGTACATTTAAATACGCTTTAAAGAACTAATCTAGTCTTAAGGTGATGTTGGCATGGCCTTGGGCCATATTGCTATTCAAACTCAAATGAAAGAAACAGGAGACAAAAAAGTTATAAACGAAGCCTCTGGCTTCCATACTAACCTTCAGGCCAAATGAAAGAGGCAGTCGAAAGGCAGAACATGCTGGCCTCTAGGCCCCAATCGAAAGCCAAAATATGCCGGCTTCTAGGCCCCAGTCGAAACTCATTCTTTCACCCTTTTTCAGGTAAGGTCGAAGAGGGCCAGAAATGGCAGAGTCGAAGGGTTTGCTGCCCTAAGTCGAAAGATCCATTTTTCTTGCTTTTTCCTTATTCTTGCCTTTATATTTTCATGTAATTCAATATGGTTGTAATAGTGTAGGATTTATTTTTTGCACTCTTTTATTACCTTCATATAAATGTTAAGTAATTAGGTGTGTATGGCAAGATAAAATCAACAAGTAGACAACCCAAAAATAAAAAACAAATGCATGAAATCAAACACACTTACACACATGCACCCTTAGGGAAATTCCACTTGTTTCCTTATAAAAATGGTCATGTTATGCATGTGGGATGTCTTAGCACAAACGAATCGAAAAAAGATCATAGTCCCTTGATGACGCTATCAAAGTTTGCCTTTCAAAATGATCTTAGTCCCTACAGAAAAAGTGCTAAGTCATTTCACAACATTGCTATCATGGTCATACGATGACCCAACGTTCGTCCCTTCACATCCAATGATGGGGCTTCTTATCAAATCAATGGTAAGGTAGAAACATCTAAATGAGGAGTAAAAGCACATCTTAAACCTTTTGAGTAGGTAGATTACTTTTAGTTACTTGCTCAATTTCAAAACAAGCATCCTTGCTATTTTTAAAACAATCACATAAACTTTCAAAACACTTTCCAAACATGAAATATTTTCAAAAGCTCAACAGTTTGCATACATTCTTACGAACGGGAATCATTGCAAAGTTCGCCTAAACGATGGCACCTTTTCAAAATACTTCCAAAACCACACAAAAGCACGATTTTCAAACAAAAGCAAGTGATCTAACAAGTAACTAAGAGCCCATGGAAAACCATGGATGAAAAGGGTGTTAACACCTTCCCTTTTCATAATCTACCCCCCGAACTCAAGAAAACATCTCTAAAGGTCTTTCTTGTGCTTTTTCACCTTTCCTTTTGGATAAAAGAAAAGTCGGTGGCGACTCTTGCTAAACCGCAACATTTGCAAACACAAACACAAACCCTCAAGTCAGTTCTCCCATCGTATCACAACTAGGGAAAATAGATTCACATCATTGAGACATCATTTGGGCGACATACTGTCTTTATTGGGGAGAGTAATGCTATATCAAAGGAGACATTAAGATACATTCTTTTGCACCAACTTCTCTTGGGAGAAAGTATGAAAACTCATTGGGGACAACAATTTTAGAGAAGTATATCATCTCAACTTCACCTAGGAAATTCAAGAAATCAAACTTACAACAAGAAAACGTATGGCGATTTTAAATCCAATCCAGCACTTGGCGGGAGAAAACCCAAAAAATTGATAGTCATTTCAACACTTCTTAAATAAGACATTGCCCTTGCCTGACTGCCGGACAAACAAACAAAATGCTAGTACTACCGAAAGGAGATGCTTCGCAAATGAGTCCAAATCAGCGTGCACGAGGAGAAAAAACTTTTATCTATATGAGTGAAGCCTTCACCGGGGAATTATGGACAGAGCTCTCATATCATGCAAACCTTTGAGTGTATCCGTCCTTCAAGTCACTAATTTTGTTCCCCTTGTATCACAAAATCTAGAGCAATAGGTAATTTGTAAATTCTTTTTAAAAATAATTTTTGTTATTTAATTTGTTTTCTTTGATCACTACTATCAATAATAAATGAAATCTTTATAAGCTAAATAAAAATAAGAATTGCAAAGAATTGGATAAAAGGCTCAAACTTTATTAATAAAATGGTAGCCTGCGAATGGAAAGACTCTATAGATAATTACAAATTTGGAACATGGTAATATATATTGGAAAAGATACATTGAAATACAATGACCACTATCCTCCCTAACAACTTTGAATTCCTAAGCCGAAACATCAGTCGAAGAGTAGTAAGATCCAAGCAAATTGTTGCTCCAATGATCAAGTCTTGTCTGATGCAGTTACTTGCCAGAAAAAATCCCTAACTTTTTCCTAGGCTTCCCTTGCGGGTTTTCAACCTACCGGGAAAATTTATTCTGTTTATGTCTCTAATTTTTGCCTAGACCGTCCTTTTGGATTTTCGGCCAACCGAGACGCTCCTTTTTGCCTAAGCCGCCCTTTCGGGTTTTCGTCTTAGTGAACTGTTCTTTTATTTTTCTAGGCATAGTATTTCTTGACTGTATCAGCATTACATGAGAACTCCTCGTTATCCATTGTTTCAAGAATCAGTGCACCACTAGAGAAGGCTTTCTTGACAACATATGGGCCTTCAAAATTGGGAGTCCACTTTCCCCTAGAATCAATGTTAAAAGACATGATCTTCCTGAGTACGAGGTCGCCTTCTCTGAATTCACAAGGTTTGACCTTCTTATCAAAAGCTTTCTTCATTCTCTTTTGGTATAATTGACCATGACACAAAGCCGTCATTCTTTTCTCTTCAATTAAATTCAGCTGGTCAAACCTGCTCTGGACCCATTCAGCTTCCGACAACTTGGCTTCCATTATTACACGCAAAGAGGTAATCTCAACTTCAATGGGGAGCACTGCTTCCATGCCATATATAAGAGAAAACGGGGTTGCCCCTGTTGAAGTTCATACAGATGTTCGATACCCATGCAGAACAAAAGGGAGCATTTCATGCCAATCTCTATAAGTAACAACCATTTTTTGGATGATCTTCTTGATGTTACTATTGGCCGCTTCAACAGCCCCATTCATCTTTGGCCTGTAGGGAGATGAATTATGATGGAAAATCTTAAATTCTTCACAAAGTTTAGACATCATTTTGTTATTCAGATTTGAGCCATTTTTGGTGATAATCCTGCTTGGCAAACCATACCAACATATGAGGTTGTTCTTGATGAAGTGCACTACCACCTGTTTAGTGACATTAGCATATGAAGCTGCCTCCACCCATTTGGTAAAATAATCAATTGCCATTAAGATAAAATGATTCCCATTTGACGCATTTGATTCAATCATTTCGATCATGTCAATACCCCACATAGAGAAAGGCCATGGGGAAGAAATAACATTGAGAAGTGTCAGAGGTACATGAATTTTATCAGCATAAATCTAGCATTTATGGCACTTTCTCGTGAATTTGTAACAGTCAAATTCCATTGTCAGCCAATAGTAATCTGCCCTAAGCATCTTTTTCTCCATTGAATGTCCATTGACATGGGTACCAAACGAACCTTCATGAACCTCATGCATCAACATGTCTGCTTCGTGTCTATCCACGCATCTGAGCAAGACCATGTCATGATTTCTTTTTTACAGTACATCTTCATTGAGGAAAAAGTTGCCCGCCAACCTTCTCAATGTCTTTCTATCCTTATTTGATGCACCAATTGGGTATTCCTGGGTTTGGAGAAAATACTTAATATCAAAATTACAAGGTTTTCCATCTACCACATCCTCTATTGTAAACACATGAGCCGGTCTATTCAAACGTCATACCGTAATACGAGGCACATCATTCCAAGTATTAACCTGATACATAGAAGCAAGAGTTGCCAAAGCGTCTTCCATATGATTATCATCTCTTGGAATATGATGGAATTCAACTTTGTTGAAGAAGGGTAATAGTCTTATAGCATAATCTTTGTAAGGGATCAAGCCAGGGTGACGAGTATCCCATTCTCCTTTAATATGATTAACAACCAAAGATGAATCACCATACACATCTAGAACCTTGATTCTAATATCAATGGCCTCCTCGAGACCCTTAATGCAAGCCTCATACTCCGCCATATTATTAGTACAATCAAATGCCAGCCTCACAGTAAAAGGAATGTGTGATCCATGTGGAGTGATGATCACCGCACCAATTCCTTTCCCATAAGCATTCACTACTCCATTAAATACCATGCCCAACGAGATTCAGGATCTAGACCTTCCCCAGGAAGAGGTTCATCACAAACCTTCGCCTTCAAGAACATCACATCCTCATCAGGGAAATCAAACTTGACAGATTGATAGTCATCTACCGGTTGGTGAGTAAGATAACCCGGCAGCACACTCCTTTTTATGGCCTTTTGAGTGTTGTACTCAATGTTGTACACAGATAATAACATTTTCCAACGGGCAATTCTCCTTGTAAGAGCAGGCTTTTCAAAAATATACTTAATTGGATCCATTTTGGAAATATACCAAGTAGTATTATTCAACATATCTTGTCGCAACCACTTTTCTGCCCAAGCCGGAGCGTAACATGTCTTCTCCAACATAGAATACCGCGACTCACAAATAGTAAATTTCTTACTGAGGTAGTATATGGCATATTCTTTCTTTCCTGTTTCATCTTGTTGTCCCAAAACACAACCCATAGAACTATCCAACACTGTTAGATACATGATCAATGGTCTTCCTTCAACAAGAGGGAGCAAGATAGGAGGTTCAAGCATATATTATTTGATACTTCCAAATGCCCTTTGGCAATCATCTGTCCACACACAACCTTGATCCTTTTTTAGTAACTTAAAGATCGGTTCATATGTTACGGTCATGTGGGAGATAAATCTGGAAATATAATTCAAACGCCCAAGGAAGCCTCTAACTTGCTTCTTCGTCCTTGGCGCAGGAATTTCTTGGATTTATTTGACCTTATCTAGGTCAACTTCAATCCCTTTCTGGCTGACAATAAAACCCAACAACTTCCCTGATCAGACACCGAAGGTGCATTTATTTGGATTCAAGCGGAGACGATGCTTCCTCAAACACTGGAATAACTTCAACATATCTTCCACATGCCCTTCTCCGGTCTGTGATTTGGAAATCATGTCATCAACATATACCTCAATCTCTTTGTGCATCAGATCATGGAATAGGGTAGTCATAGCCCTCTGGTACGTTGCACCAGCGTTATTCAACCCGAAGGGCATCACTTTGTAACAGAATGTTCCCTAGGGTGTGATAAACATTGTTTTTTCCATGTCCTCAGGAGCCACTCTTATTTTATTATATCCGAAAAATCCGTCCATGAACGAGAATACTTTTAACTTTGTTGTGCTATCAACCAACATATCAATGTGCGGTAATGGGAAATCATATTTTGGACTAAATTTATTTAGATCTTTGTAATCTACGCACATGCGGACTTTTCCATCTTTCTTCGGTACGGGAACAATGTTGGCTATCCATTGAGGATACACTGATGTCACAAGAAAACCGACATTTATCTGTTTTAACACTTCTTCTTTGATTTTAACTGCCATATCAAGGTGAGTTCTTCTCAACTTCTGCTTGACGGGCGGGCACTCTGGCTTCAAAGGCAAATGATGCTCCACAATATCAGTATCTAGACCCGACATATATTGGTAAGACCAAGCAAATATGTCCACATACTCTATCAATAGCTCAATCAACATGCTCTTCACATCAGAATGAAACGATGCTCTAATCTTGACTTCCTTTGGCTCTTTTTCTGAACCCAAATTGATTGTTTCCAATTACTCTTTATACGGCTGAATGACATTTTCCTCGTGCTCAAGAAATCGTGAAACCTCTTCTGGAATCTCATCATATTCTTCTTCTTCCGTCCCAAACACAGGATATTCAAAGTTGGGAGAGGGTGCAGGGTCATTGTATTCAACATGTTTATTAATTAATCTGCACATGTGATTTGTGATTGCTTTTAGAAACTGACACATATATCAAGTGATCATACATATTTAGTTTCAATTATTATTCTATTCAAAAGGGTTTTTTATTATTACCATTTTCCATGAAAAAGCAGAAAAATAAAACACAAAATTTTGAGAATCAGAGATAACTTTTATTTATTATTTTAATGATCAAAGAAAACATATAAGCCCATACAATATTAACTTTCATCTTGGGTAGAATGAAAGCTTTTTTCAAAGAAAAAACAAATTACTTTGAGACATGGATGCAAGAGGGAACATCATAAGTGACCAAGTTTTGGATTCTGACTCCAGGCGTCACATGACTCGGCATTTCCTGATCTTCTTCATCATCCTCAATAGCATTAACTCCAGAAACAGTTGGATGAAGGCAGCCTCCGCTGCGGAAGACATCATGATAGTTGCTCATAGTAGACTTTGACTTCAAACTTTCACCTTTTCCATTCTTGGCAGAGAATCCTAAACCAGCCATGTTCTTGTTCACCAGAGGATCAACGACCTATCCCCATACTTTACTTGGACCATTGCGCACAACCTGCTGAGCATCTTTGAATGAAGCCATAGAATTCTCATTTCCTCTTATGTTATCAACAGACAAAGCCTGGAAATGCGTCCCAACAACAACTTCATCTTCCTCCACAACACTGAAAGATGATAGGTGAGATATCAGCAATGCGTGCTCTCCATTTATAATAACCACTTTTCCTTCAAGCACGAATTTCAGCTTTTGGTGCAGAGTGGAGGTGACTGCCCCTACTTCATGTATCCATGGTATTCTGAGTAAACAACTATATGCGGGTATAATATCCACGACTTGGAAAGTGATCTGGAACAAATGCGAACCTATATGAATAGTTAGATCGACCTCCCCAATAACTGACTTCCTTGACCCATCGAAGGCTTTGACAATAATATCACTTGGGCGCATAGGAGCCCCTTGATATTTCAACTTCACCATCATACTTCTCGGTATCACATTCAAGGCGGATCCATTATCAATCAACACATTTGATAATGAATCATTTTTACAGTTCATGGATATGTGGAGAGCCAAATTGTGATTCCTCCCTTCGTCAGGAAATTCATCATCGCAAAAGCTTAGGTTATTACATGATGTAATATTACCTATCACACTGCTGAATTAATCTAATGGCATGTCATATTTCACGAAGGCCTGGTCCAACACCCTCATTAAAGATTCTCTATGGGCAACATAATTCATCAACAAAGCCAAGATAGATATTTTTGAAGGAGTCTGCAATAACTGGTCCACAATTTGGTAGTCACTCATTTTGATTATCTTTAAAATATCATCCACGTCCTTCTCCAGGGTAGTACCACTGGATTTCCCTACAACCTTCTTACCTTCAACACTTTCCACAACCTTCTTTCCAGCATTATCATTTCCTCGAACAACCGGTGCAAATACACGACCACTACATGTCACTCTACTAGTCTCAGCAATATTTCCAACACTAGACAAAGAATGGATGGGAACTTCCACACCATCCTCTAAAATTGTAGCATTATACTTGTACGATATAGCCTTGTCGGATTTATAACAAGCGGGCCCTGGCAAGGAAATGACCACAGGGGCAACAATTGTCTTGCTATAGTATTCAATTTCAACAGGGGAAGAATCACTAAAACACGGCACAATCACGGTCACACCTTCTTCTGAAATTTTGAACATCAAAGAATCATCGCGGGAGAACATACCCTCATCATAGGAGAAGAATTCATCCGCGGAAGCATATTCATCATCTGATTCTTCCTCAGCCAAGCAAACCTCAATCTCATTAACCTCATGGTAATCATACCTTTGGCTTGAAACCTTGATAGTTCCATTGTTCAATAACATCTGAATACATTTTCTTACAATTGAAAATCCTCGGGAATCCCTACAGCAAACCCGGCAAGATCCATAGTGGTACTCTACCTGACCAGCCATGTGGCATAAAGTAGCATGCAATTGTACGAGATCATCATTTATATGTTCCACATCAAAGATTCTGAATTCTCCAGGACATCCAAAGACCTTGTTCACTTCCTCCTCATACTCTTCCCTAGGCTAGATTATATGGATGAGGCCCTCATCCATCATCTCCTGCAAATCAGCCTTTATCTTATTGCAACCTTATATATTAGTACTACAGATACCACAACCAGCATGGTCATGAGTATAGTAACTAAACTCGCAAAAGTCTGCATGCATCTTTACCGAGTCTCCTCTTACCAGGTTAATATCATAAATGAGGAAATCCCCTAGACAACCAGTAACCATGTTAACAACATTCGCTGCTCCATGTTTTGAGAGAGGATTATGTTTTACATTAGGACTGACATCTTTGAAGGACAAAAGGCCATATCTAACCATTTTCTGTACCTCGGACTTCAGAGGATAACAATTTTCTACATTATTCCCTGGTGCACCCTGATGGAAAGCGCACGTCTGATCTGCCTTGTAGTACCAAGGTAAAGGGGATGGTATAGAAGGAGGTGGCTTAGTCTGGACCAACTTTTTCTGGATCAATGCTGGGAGAAGCTCTGCATAACTCATAGGGATAGAGTCAAAAGGCTCTCTCCTTTGATTCTGCCCTTGACTTCCCTGAGGGGCTGGTCTTTGATAAGCAACTGTAGCCGGAGCCGCATTTACAACCGGAGTTACCGAGGCAACCTGTTGATGGCGCTGATGATTTCTTCTAGAGGTATTAACCCTTCTTTGTTGAATAACAACATTTTCCTCTCCCTCTTTCTTCTTAACAAATCCATATGATGGCTTCTTCACATTGCTAGAACCTTCACTTTTTGTCAGACGACCTTCTCTTACAGCCTTTTCCAAACGGAAGCCCATTCCCACCATTTTAGTAAAATCACTGGGCGCACTCGCCACCATTCTTTCATAGCAGAATACACCTAGTGTCTTCAGAAAAATCTTAGTCATTTACTTTTCATCCATTGGAGGAATTACTTGGGCGGCTACCTCATGCCATCTTTGCGCATATTCCTTAAATGATTCTTTGTCCTTCTGAACCATGGCCCTAAGTTGATCACGGTCAGGCGCCATGTCCATATTGTATTTGTACTGTCTGATAAACGCTTCACCTAAGTCATTAAAAGAATTAATACTGGCACTGTCTAGGATCATGTACCACTTCAATGATACATCGGTTAAACTGTCTTGAAAGAAATGAATCAACAGGCATTCATCATCTGTATGAGTAGACATTCTTCTTACGTACATCACCAAGTGAGCACGAGGGTAAGTGTTACCCTTGTACCTTTCGAACTCCAATACTTTGAACTTTGTAGGTATTTTAACATTTGGCACCAAACACATATCATTCACATTCTTCCCAAACAACTTCTTTCCTCTGAGGGCCTTCAACTCTTTCTGCATCTTATCAAACTGGTCTTGAAAATCGTCCATTTGATCATAGAAACCCAAGCTTTCACTTGGTGGAGGAACAGGGTGATAAATTTCAACATTAGCAAACAGAACCACATTCCCAGAGGGAGGTGCAACATAGTGAATCTCGTTTCTAGCAACAGGGGTAACATGCACCATAAGAGGTGAGGGAGCTGTAGCATTCTGAGTAATTGGAGCAATATAAGGATCCTGATTAAAACCTTTTGGCATAAAGTTTTCTGGCATTCCCCAAGGATATCCTAGAGGCATACAATTCTGAACAACAGCTGGAGTACCAGAAACAGGAACAATCGGAGCTTCAGTAGTAACCATTGTCTGTTGAGCTTGAACAATCAGTGGCTAATTTTGAGCAGCCACCAAAGATTCCACCAGAGCAGTGAGGTTGGCCATACCGTCCTTCAGAGCAGAAACTTCCCCATGTAGCTCGCGGTTCTCTTGTTCTAGGTTATCCATCTTCCTTCTGAAATTAGCTTGGGTATTGTACTGGTGAGACAACTTGCTGAACAAAGTAGAGAAGCTCAGTAAGAAACCTGGACAAGCTCAAAAATGCAAGAAGTATGTACAATATGATGCATGATGTGCAATGCACATGATTTATTTTATTATTAATATTTCAAGGGACTTAAAGATTTAGAGACAATTTGCAAATATCAAAGTAATAACACATTTGAAATACTGAATATTTTTATTATAATAAATTCAAAATGGATTACAAGTTTCGATAATCCCAAGTACAAGATGAAAGTAAAGTCTAAAACCCTAAGAAGCAAGGCTAGTGGAGATCACTCTACACGCTAACTCTTCCCGGTAAGTCTGGAAATTTGGGCCTTCAACCTCTGGTTTTCTTCTGCATATCTGGTGGCGACCTCCTTCCAATCATCCGAATCAGGAAGTGAGCAACTAGGGTCTGATTGAGGCTTAGGAGAAAATAAATACCCTTGCCTCTCCATCGTCTCTACAGCCCGACTCTCAAGAATCTCAATCAAGTTGTCTTTCTCCTTCATGTTTGCTCGGTAGGAAACCTCTAGGGTCTGTCACTTATTCTTCCAAGCTTCATTTTCCTATTGCATCCTAACTAAAGCAAGTTGTAGCTCTTCCACATCATCTAATAAGGGAGGAGTGGTCTTCAAAAACATATCAGACATAGGCGCTTCTCGAGAATACGACATCTTCAACTGAATAGCTCTCGCTTGTACCCAATGTAGATAAAGCTCCAAAGAAACAGCCCCCCTAGGTCCCAAGTCCTTCCTACTCTTCCTGTGAATGTGATGCCAGGCCTTCGCAATCTGCTCCCTATCTTTTTTATGGTCTTCTCCCTCTTTCAGGAAGAAACTACTCAAATGAATACTTTTTATCTTATCCCTCATCGAATATCCAAGCTATCGTCGTGCAAGAATCGGGTTGTAGTTAATTCCTCCATTTGTACCAAGAAGAGGTACATTGGGGAAACTTCCACAATTGTCAACAATCTCTACATCAAGATAAGCCTGATGATACCAAACAACATCTAAATAAGTAAGTGCCATGATCTTTGGAGCCCAACGAGGTTTCTTACTGGCATCCCATAAAGCATCAGATCGAGGCAAATGAGAAGTAAACCACTGATACAACAAAGGCGTGCAACAGATGATCATCCCTCCATGATAAGAATCCCGAAGATGAATAGAGTAATAAGCATCAGCCAACAATGTAGGAACCGGGTTTCCAATCATAAAGATCCTGATGGCATTGATATCAACAGATTTGTCTATATTGGGAAATAAGAACAACCCATAAGCAAGTAGAGCAAAGATGGAATCGAAAGCAACCGTACTCTTCATCCTAGCAAAGTAGCAAGCTTTCTCCAATAAGAACTAAGTTGGTAATCCTATAATCTCTCCTTTGGTAGTCATGTGGGCTTCAACCTCAGACTTTCCCAAATGGATCAAAGCAACAATCTCATGTGATTTTGGCTCACCCTCCAAACCAGTAAAAGGAACACGATCGATAATAGTCAAACCCAACAGATAAGAATACTCTTCTAGTATAGCCATCAACTAATAATCAGGGAAAGTAAAGCATTGATACATCGGATCATAGAACTGGACCAAGGTCGAGAGAATACCCTCCTTCATCCTGAGCTTCATGAGAGAAATGATGGACCCATACTTCCTCGGAAAATTTGCAGAACACTCAATCTTGGGAATCAGACTCATCAATTCATCTATCTTGGGATCTTTGAAACTGTACTTTCCGGTCTTTCTTTTTCCAAAATCCATAGTCAAAAAGCACCTGAGATATTCACAAATAGTCAACTTTTAAGTCTCTTGAAATAAAATGTCTTTAAGAGATGCTCATGGGTGCATGAATGCATGATGCAGTAATCACACACAAGATCACAAACATAGGGTTCATAGGTTCAGCGTCACGAGCATGAGGTCGAAGGTACTACCCATAAGGTATGGTCTAAAGGTTATCACCTACAAAACAAGGTTCCAAAGTTTCCCAGAGTATACATCCTTCCTTTGGATATTACCAACTTTCCGATTAACTCAGTAATTAATAATATTCTCAAGAAAAACTTGTCCGAGCGTAGTATCGCGTGACAACTACTTCCGGATTACTCTGTCATAGCTTCTGCACTACACCTAAAACGCCAAGATGGGTTAGGTATTCTACGGTCCTCAGTTCAGCAGGCTCCTAGGTTAAAAGCATCACGTCTTCCCGATTACTCGGTAAACGACACTACAATCAAAGGGGACTCCACTAAGTGGGGGATCTCATGTCTCCTTTTTTGGGATTACTCCCTCAAAGTTAACATGACTATACCACCCGTCCTATCTTAAGTTTTCCCAAGTCCGGGTATAGGACTTATGAGAAATCACCAAGCACCCTGAAAACCAGGAAAATCCAGACAAACATATATACAACATATAATATATAACACATAATAGCACATATACATATATAAACAAAGATAGGCTCAACCCACTTAGGGATGGACCAGCAAGAGGTCAACATGTCCCCAGTGAAGTATTCGTTTTTCTGTAGCGGTATAAATGTTAAGACTAAACCATTGGATTGACTTGAGTTAAACAAATCAAAATAAAAATCGCCACCACGCTTTATTGTTTCCAAATGAATGGGAAAAGAGAGAATAACCTAAAAGAGGGGGTTAAGATTCTAGGTAAGGGGGTTGGTTATGCAAAGGAAAGGTATTAGCACCCTAAACATCTACGGTACTCCGCATGAACCTCTTTGTAAAATTTGTATATTTTGGTTATAAAATGTTATATAAAATAGATTATGGTGATGAGAAAAGAAGTATTTTTTTATGATTTTTACACCCGCCGTGGTTGCGAACCTTTAGTGCCTACGTACCACCTTCTGTGCAATATGGGATAAGGGTATACGTAGTTCCTCTTTAAGAATTTTAAAACACAAGTGTGTTGGTTAATTTTAAGAGACAAGACATCATTGTCATTGTCCGTATGGAAAACATACTCACTACCTACAATTATGAGAAAGGAGAATTTGCGTCATCTCAAAGTGGAGGATATGTCTTGGATTTAAAAATCAACAAAGCCTCACTCAACACCCAAGTGGAAAATATCTCACTTCACTATATATTTTAGAAGTATAGTTGTTTGCATCACTACAAGAATTGACAAGAGTCTAATCTTTTTGAGAGAAAAATTTAAAGATAAAAAACCAAAATGGCAAAATAGTTTGAATAAGATTTATTGATTTTTAGTCTTCTCACAAAAAAATTTAAAGTAATGTTAAGTTGATTGAAAATTTGATTAAGAAATAACCTTTGAAAATACATGGACCTAAGTCCAAGTTTATTATGAATATGGTTCAAGTTTGAAAACAAGAAGATTTTTTAAAAGGAGGGAGAAGATTTTTGAAATTAAAGAAGATGGGAGGAGATGAAGAGACTATCCTAAAGCATAAAGGTAAAATCTAGGGAAAAAGGACCATCTAACCAACAAGAAGCCAACTATTGACATAATGAGTCAATGTAGAATTCCATCCTTTAGATTTGAAACCAAGCAAACAATTAATAAACCTCTTAAGAATACCAAGCTTCAATTTACATTAAGTCTTCATAAAAATTGGGCAGAGTAACAGCTGTACACAGATGAATTCCAGATCACAGACAAAGTATGTAATCACAATAACCTGCATACAAAACAAACAAACAACCCAATGTCTTGGGGGTAAACCCCAAGAATTCCAGACAAAATAACAATTAAGGTCATAAGATCTCAAGGTAGATCAAGGCTTCTAATCCTAAGTCCAAGAAGTTCACAATCTCCATAATGCCAAGGATATTAAACAAGTAGTCCAAGTAACATTAAAGTCTTTTAGGGTTTAAGTTGATTATTAGGTATCTTCAAAAAGAAATGAAAAGCTCAAGTGAGCAAAATAAAAGAGACATAAAAGTAAAAGGCTCAAGTGAGCAAAGATGAAAATAGCATGAAACGTAAATGCTAAAGTAAATGGTACATAAAGTAAAAGCATAAATTAAAAGCGTAAAATAAAGTCAATTGTTAGGAATTACTGGTTAGTTGGATGACCATCTTGAAACCTGAATTTGGAACTCATTAGAGGATTGTTAGAACCAAAGCCTCTCAACAACAAGTTGCATTTTCTTTTTGTCAAGTATATCATCCATTTAAGAATTCTCAAGATAACACCTAATGATCAATGATGTTTAAGTGATCCTCTTTGACCAAAATTGATGAAGATCCATTAGAGAATTGGTATAACCAAAGTCTCCTAACAATGGTTCTCAAGTTTATTGGATCAAAGGGTTCAAATTAACATACCTGGGCATCCACACATAGGTTTGGGCCACGAATAATCATTTTCTCAAATCGGGACAAAATTTAGTGCTTTGTTAAGCAATCGTAAGTGGACTTATATAGAAGTCACACCTATTTTGAGGTCGGTTAATAACAATCTATGTACCTCATGTTTTGAGACATGATATGTAAATCATGCTCCAACAACATTTAGTACAATAAGAATGGGATAAGATGAAGAGGGAAGGGAAAATGAATAAACCACATTTGAATAAAAAATTTAATCAAACTATTATTAAAATCATTCATCCATTTTGATGGAGTTAGACTCAACACCATGGATCCAATGATGTTAACAAAGTTCATGATCAAAATTTTAATCCATGATCAGCCAGAATATATATAGAAATGAAATTGTATTTAAAATAAAAGAAAAGGGTTTTAAAAATGATTAAAAAAATGCAAATAAGAGAGAAAAATAGCAACTATGTTCAAATTAATCAAGAAAAATTAAGTAAGGCCATAGAAAAGTCAGAAATGAACTCAAATATTTTTATGAAATTTTTGGTAATTTTTTAAAGTCAGAAATTATTTTTTAAATTAAAAGAAATAGACAAAATAAACCAAAAATAAAGAAAAATAGTAAAGTCAGTAATAAAAAATAAATGAGGTTACCAATATTTGTCAAAATATCATTGGATCCTTCCCTATTTTTTTTCTGAATTTAAAAATGAATAAAGGTATTTTTTAAACATTTAAAACAATTCAAATGAAGTGAAAAATTATAAAAAATATCAAAACACAATAAAATTATGAAAAAATAAAAATCAGAAAGAAAAATCAAGAGCATTTTCCATAATCTTTTCAGATTTTTTGGAGTTAAAATGATTTTTTTATGAATTGTTGAAGTTTAAAACAATTAAATATAAATAATCAGAAATAAAATAATAAACCAAAAAAATATGTTTCATCTGATCATTGTCAAAACGCATTAGTAAACAGATCCAGTGGATCTGGCGCACTGTGCATGTCATGGACTTTATTGGATATCACACCTGATCATTTATTTTTAAAATAAAACAACTTTAAATGTGGCACGTTGGATAGAGTCTGACTCACTAAAGTAATCAGATCCAAGGGCTCCTGAGGCATGCGCATGGTAAGGAAAGCATACTACACCTGTTTCAAAAAAATAACGTGGCTACATGTCATTGGTTGAAGACGAACATGTCATCGTCTTCAACCTCCAGCCAGCCCCAAATCGTATCCCACAAACTGTAAAATTAGCAAACCAGACCGGTACCATTAGACTTGTCTCTTCAAGACGATTCTAATGGTACCATCGCACTAAATTTATATAAACTGTGCAAGGTTGTGTTTGAAGAAAACCGGAAAAATAACGAATATGAAAATTTTGGATATCTCACTTAAATCTCAATGAAATTGCAAATTATAAAGAGCACAAGGATCATAAGGATACAAATAGTAGATTAGTCTTTTATTTGGATCAATTTGGCCAAGAAATCTACCTGAACAAAGTAGTGAGAAGTTTTTCTGAAATTGGACTTATGTAGATCAATATAGGTCACGATTCTTGAGGATAATTGAATGGTTTGATTCAGAGAAGTTCAATGAAGCTAACTGAATGTAGCTTTTTGTGTTTGTTGGTGAGAATGTAAGAAGTCAAAAATTCAAATTCAGAGTTCGTGTGGAATCTAAACAGGGGTCAATATCAAAAGCTTGTGAAAATAGGTGGGATATGCATCTTATTTATAGGATAGGATGAAGCAATGCTTGAGCGTGCGAATGAGGGTGTAATTGAGTGAATTCTTGTGGACCTGTAACATGAGGAATGTATGACTTGTTTTACACTAAAACTCAGCCAAATTATGCGTTTTATGATGCTAAACGCTTTGGAAAGTTGCTAAACACGATTAGAAGAAAACATATGCGCAAACATGGTGATTAGAAGCCATATTGTGAATTTCCAAATCTTACATGGAAGGAAACTTAGGTTTCAAGATACCATTTTTGAACCAATGGCATTTTCAATTCAAGGGGTCTTAGAGCATGACTCTTGAAGCTTTAGAAAGAGGAATTTACAAGCTTTACAATGTGAAAAGAATGAAACCAAATGGATGCTTGAGCAAGAAGTTGTGCTGAGTCAAATTTGGAAAAAATAGGCTGACTTTTTGTACTTAGAAAAATTTCAAAATTTTCTTCAAAAGTGACCTATAACGTTTTGAGCTTAAACAAGACTTTCCTCCAAAAATTTTCCTTAATCAATGATGCTAGCTTGAAATAGACTTCTAAAAGAGAATTGTGGAACTTAGATCACTCAAAAATACCAAGTATTGAAAAAGTTATGGTCTTGCAAAATTTGTGAAAATTCATGAGATGACCTATAATCTTTTACATCCTTGAGGCATCTTCCATCCATTATCAAGCTTTGAAAACAAAAGAAAAGTTGAAGTTACCTCCTTAAGATCATTATGGAAAAATAATGGACTCAAGGGGATACAAATTGACCATGTTATGATCATTTGAAGTCACGTAAGGGAATTTGAGGGTTCATCTAGAGGACTTGTAATCTTTTTTCATCATCAAGTTTCTTCCACACAAAATTTCCTTGAAACTTTTAAAGTGATTTGTTAATAACCCTTTGAGGAAAGGATGTCTTTGGAATCATTCAAAAATACCAAAATATGGGCAAGATATACGCATTTGAAGTTCAAAACCCTAACTCCTAGAGCATGAATATGCCTTGGGAAACCTTTGCAATTTTGACCAACCTTCTTGCACAAATACCTTTGTCATGTGATTATAAGTTGTTGGGGATGATAACGAGAAACCATAGAAACCAAAACCACTTCCAAATCTTGAGAATTTAAGGAAATATGCACTCGTGATCATTGAAATCAAAGACTTGTCCATTTGAGTCAAACTTCTTCAATCAACCCATGTACTCTTGAACTAAATTTGACAACTTGAGGCATGATGAATCATAAATGACTTTGTCATAATATTACTTCAAAACATCTTCAATGATGAGGCTTGAATCTCAATGAAGCTTTGTTGAGGAAGGCACATAAGTAAACTCATGCATCCATAGATCAATCTTGATAGAATGTATTGTGCTTTCACTTACAACATCAACAATTGGGGAAAACACTCATTGCATTTATTAGTTGAAGGATAATCAATACAAAACACATATGATCATAAAATACAAGTCAAGGTGCTTGGTGATTCCTCCTAGAGAAAAATCTAGAGATAGGGAGAAGAACCAAACCCTAATGTGATCTTTTTGTGATTGAATTGAGATGATATGATGAGGGGATCTTAGGGGGGAAAATTGGGGTACAACATGAAGGATGCGAATAAAATCTACTCGTGAAATATCTCCCCGATGTAGAAAACAATTGTTAATTCAGGTGGGGAAATATATTCTTAAAATTTCTAAAATAATGGTTCTGAACTATGAGAAAATTGAAAAAAAGCATGTCTCGTTTTTTGCTGCCTGGTTGCTTCCTTTTTATAGCCTGCTTATAACTTCCATTGAAGAAGATTTAGGAGTCGTGTGGCAATCGTAAGACTCGACTTCTCTAAATAATCAGGGACATGGTCATCATAGAGTGGAGCATAATACGACGCGGTTGAGAGAATATAGGAGTTTGTTGTAGACGTAGAGAGAACCACACAATGAAGTTACATATTATGGCAAGGGGCATGCCTTGTGTGCTGTGGGGCACACAAGTCAAAGTTGTGGCGATCGTAACACGTGTGTGTCGAGGGGCACACATAATTCTAAGGTGTGGCGACCGACTGTAGGCTGTGACGACCGTCAGAGTCCTCTGTCATGCAATTTCCTTCTGTTTTCTACTACAGAGTCATTTTCAACTCATTTCTTTGTTATTTCTTCCTCTTTTCTCATGCAAGTCTTGTAGAATGTAAATACCTGAAACGTACTTAAAATACCAACATAATGCAACATAATTAATAGAAAATGGTAACATAATTTATACTAATCGAGCTAAATATGCGATGTGTTTTCGTGTTATAAGTTATATGCTTGAATCAAAGTAGACCTAAACTATTTTGTTGTAAAGCGCTTATGACATTTATTTCCAACGTGATGAGGTGTGTGATCCTATTGGCGTTATCGGTAAGTCACACACACCTGAGCTACCATTGACATGTGCATGTGGGGGTCTTATAGAGTGTTTCCCCACTAGCAGTTAACACATTTGTGTGCTTGGTATGGTGAGGGCGTGATGCCGTGTAGGTTACATCATGTTAGGAAACTCCCCTCTAGTGGTGCCACGTATGCAACACCATTAGGCTTTTCACCCGGCAGGCTTGTGTAGTCATTATGGCGTATTTGCCCTAGTTGTTAACACACATGCGTATTAATGATGAATACCATTGCAATATGCATGTGGGGGTCTTATAAAGCATTTCCCCACTATCTGTTAACACATTTGTGTGCTTGGTATGATGGGGTTGTGACGCCACTTAGGCAATGTCGCCATAAATAAACTCATCACAGATGGAATTCTAAGTAGGAATGATTTGATTCATCTAGCGGTGCGCATGTGCAAGTATTTTGACGCATAGACACAAGAGGTAACCCATCGAGGATGTGAAATACGTTGCCTAATTAGGAAGGTAGAACTTACTTCTGGATTCCTCGTACACGGGTACAAGTCTACATATTTGATTGTGGCTTTAGTGTCTGGCCTTTTGCCATATATTCTTGTTACCTCATTGGTTAGGTATGGGACTTCCAATGGTGGTGTAACCTTGTTATGTACTTGCACCCAACCATAAGGAAACCCCAGATCCACGGCGGATCCGTTTGATGTATATACCCTATAGAACAAAGTGAACCCAAAAGATAGGGAGACTCATTGAGATTTAGTAATCTCACCCCATTCCAATTATTATTTTTCAGGTAGTTCGAGGCAGGATTGTGGCTAGGGTAAGATGGCTTAGCTTGTTGGTGATGTTCTTGGTGACGTATTGTTCTTTTGTGTCTTTCTGCTTTTATATCTTGGACACGTGTATTAGTACTCCGTGGGATATGTATCTTTTGGCCATAAATATTTTGGCATTTGTAATTTTGTACTAGTACTTATATTTATTCTACTGCTTATGTATGGATGTTTGTGTACCGTTTTAATACCATATACATATAGCCTAGGCAATGTATACGTGGGGTGTTACATCCTTTTTGTGATTTTTTCTGTGTGAAATAGTGAATGAATTTCCCCCCTCCAAATGTGACAAAATTCTGCTATATTCTGTCGAAGAGTTTGTTACAGGGAACGAAATTAAGGCATTTGATTCTTGAGTTTGTTATGGAATCAGATGGTGAGGATTGAAACAAATGAGAGTGGCCAAGCTGTCCAATTATTTCTCGATGTTTCTTCTCAATATCTTCTATACTTTTCCCCCTTTTTATCATTTAATTCTTTGGTGAGCTGTAATTGAATGAGCTATAACTTCTGATATTTCCTCTGATTCAAATAACTAGATTGTTTTTTTACAAAACAAGGCTACAAATTATTTGGTTTTAACTAGTTTATTAAACAAAATGAGGAGCTTCCCATTTGCTTGAATAAAAGTCGGTCCTGATTTTGTGACATTGGCGAAGGGAGTAAGAAGAAAATGTCCAAGGCATGTGAATTGTTTGAAGTTTGATAAGTGAGCAAGGATTGAAGATAAAATAGTATGAAAATTGAAGACGAATGGCATATGTTTAGGTTTAGAATTGTAACGAATGCTTATGCATTATATAAATTTTGGACTTAGGAGTTAAGATTAAGTCTTCAATATCTATCTTTTTTATGTAACCCTTTCAAAATAATGTGAATGAATTTATTTGGAACTTGAGTGAATTAAGAAGTTTGGATAATCATATGAAATGGCAATGTTTGAATACTTGAATTAATCTTGGCAAACATGAATGCATTTTTTTAATGAAATGCTTGATCTTGAATGAACTTAAATGAATGCACCATAACTTCCCTTGAAACTTTGAAAGAAAATTTCTCATGTATGAAGCATGAATACTGTTGCCACTTTAATTTTAAATTTGAAATAACTGATGATTGTAGCGGTGAAAATCGGAGATCAAGCTATTAATTAACTTGACTCGCAAAAGCAAGAGTCGCCACTGCGCTTTAT
The DNA here is from genome assembly GCA_948472305.1 of Vicia faba. Taxonomy (NCBI): domain Eukaryota; kingdom Viridiplantae; phylum Streptophyta; class Magnoliopsida; order Fabales; family Fabaceae; genus Vicia; species Vicia faba. Next base: position 492,813,354 of record OX451740.1, read on the forward strand.
TATTTCCAAAGGGAAAAGGGAAAAGAGCGAAATAAAACCCTAAAAAAGACATGCAATGTAAAATAAAAAGTAATACAATGCGTTTTTGAAAAGAGATCAAGAGTTCGGGGGTTGGTTATGCAATGGGAAGGTATTAGCACCCAATGCATCTGCGGTACTCCGCAGGAACCTTTTGAAATATCTGTTTTTTTGTTTAAAATTGTTTGTTATATACAAGGGTGTATTTACCTACAACTATGTTTGTTTAAGGAAAAAAAATGAGTTTTTATTATTGCGTTCGTGAGGGTTTCGCGACCCTTTGCCTACGTATCCAATGGAGGAATCAAAACACCGTAGTTCCTCTAGAAAAAGGTTGATTTGTTTGGTGATTTTTAGTGGGCGATATTAACACACGTATTCTAGCAATAGGCACGGCCGGTATCGCGATAGAACGGGGATAACATGCCCTTGGGGGAGTTTTGATTTGTTGAGTGTTTTTGCATTTTTTAAAGTATGTTCAAGTATGATTAGAGAGTGTTTTTGATTTTTGGTTTGTTTTTGGTTTGTTTTTATCTTGCCTAAATTACTAGCATTTGTACAAAGTAAATAAAAATGTAGAAAGATAAAAAACCTACGCTATTACAAACATGTCAGAAGCATAAAAAATATGAAGGAAAAGAAAAGGCAAAAGTAAGAAAACTGAGCGCATTTCGACCCAGGCAGGAGCAAGTTTCGACTGGCATTTTGTTGGCCTCCTTCGATTGGGGTTGGCAGCAGTGAAGTCATGTCTTTCGATTGGGACTTTGGCAGAGGCGAAGTCCTGTCCTTCGATTGGGCTTTGGCAGCAGCAAGGTCATACATTTCGATTGGAGCTTGGCAGAGGCGAAGTCCTGTCCTTCGATTGGCTTGGAAGTCAGTGAGGGGATGTCTTTCTATTGGACATGGCTTTCCTCCTGGTTATCTTTCTTCGACTGGGCCTGGAGTCAGTGAGGAAGCCTGAGACTTCGTTTCATATTCCTGTTTCCTGTTTCTTTCATTTCAAACATTAAATGACAACATGGCCTGAGGCCATGCTAGTAACAGTTTAATAATTAAAGCTAGTAAACAGAAAGCAGAAACGAAAGAGGTAGTTCTGAAAAGTATGTTAAAATGTAGAAATGAAAGGAACAGTATGTACATGCTCGAAACGAACAAAGGTGTTATTTAATGTTTAAAAAATATGGAAATGAAAGGAACAGTATGTACATGCTTGAAACGAACAAAGGTATTATTTACGTGTTATGCTGGAAATGAAAAGTTCAAGGGTAAGAGTGACTTACCTGGCTTCAGGCTGGAACGTGTGCTGGGCCTTGAGTGGTGGTTTCCTGGAGCGCTTCTGGATTCGAAGGGAGGGACCAGGGGTTTGGCCTTTGATGCTGGATTCGAAAGAGGATAACAGGCGTGAGGTCCTTCCTGCTGGATTCGAATGAGGGGTCACAGGCTGTGCTGGGAGCGCTGGACTTGAAGGAAAAGAACAAGCAAGCGTGATGCTTCTTTGATTCGAAGGAGACTGAAGTGAGGTTGTTTTTCAGAATCGAAGGGATTAAGTGTTTGGGGATTCTGGGTTTGTTCTCACAAGTATTGAAGGGACTTGAGAGATTTTTGTGTTTGAAAAAGTTTGGGTTTGTTCTCACAAGTGTTGAAGAACTTTGAGAATTTTTATGTTTGAGAATTTTCGCAGATTTCTACAGTGTTTGAGAAAATTTGGGAGAGGTTCGTCTAGCCCAAAGATCCTCTAAAAAATCCTCTCCTGAAATGTGTGTGAAGCCTTGTATTTATAGGCGAGGTGGCTAAAGTTTTGGGGGGAAAACAAAATGATTTGAACAGTTTGGGAATGCTGTTTCGATCCTTTCTTCTACGCAGCTCTTGTGCACTCCTTTTTGGGCAAGTACAAGACTGTTGTAGCAGGCTCAGCAGTGTTTTGGAGCGTAGTAACAGTTGGTGTAGGACTGTTGTAGCAGGCTCAGTAGTGTTTGTTGCATGGCAGTACAGTGGTCCAACTTTTGAATCGAAGGAGGCTGCCTTGAAGGAAATCACATGTCCAGCTCGAAGCTTGTGACTGAAGGGACTGTATTGCCCAATCGAAGCTTCTGTTCGAAGGAAGAAATGTTGCTAAATCGAAGCATATGGATCGAAACAAACATATTGGTCAAACGAAAGCCCGTGATCGAAAGAAGTAATGTTGTCCAATCGAAGGCTGTGGATCGAAAGAAGCAATGTTGCCCAATCGAAACATGTTTGCAGGCAGTAAACTTGTCCAGATCGAAGTAGGCTTGCAGGAAGCTACTTGTCCAAAATCGAAATAGGCCTAAACTTGCATTCGAAGGAGGCTTTAAGTTCAAAATTAAGGACATGCTCAAGTTGCATTCGAAGGAGACCTGTCAGCACATGAAATCAAATTAACAAAAAAAACACATTTCGTGCATGATTAGAAGTTAGTGATACATAGGCAAAAAATGTTCAAAACACTTGATAATTTCTGCATAATCAATGCTAGAAGGTGAGAGGTTAAAACCAACTGTATTTAGTGACCTTGACTTTGTATAAGAATGCAAAAATGCAAATGGGATCTTAGGTCAAAAATTGGGGTACAACAATGATGAGCTAATGGACTTAGGAATTTGAACAACGACATTTGGAACAAACCTGAATAATGATGAATGAACATAGTGTTGTAAACCTTATAACTTTCAAATTCAACTCCACGTAAACCTCATGACCAAAGTTTCCAACCTTGAACAAGATTCAAAATTATGGAAACACTTGAATCAAACATCACACCCAATCATCTTGCATTCTCAATGATCTACTAATTCAAACTCTAATTTGGGGAACCAATTAGAAAGAAGCTAGTGATCTAACTTTAACCAATGAAATGTGATCTTCACATGATCTTTGGGAAGTTTGAATAGAAAGAAGACCCAACGTCTTGATGATAATGATCTTCAAACTAGTATTGATTGATCACTGTATCTCCAAATTGATAGGAGAGAAAACCATAATTCACTGATGGGCTTTCTCCCATATCACAAGAACCGATGCAATGCATGTATGAATGATAATGAAGCATATGATCCACTTAGGGTTATCATTAAGAGTGCAAATTTTGGGGTGAAATAGCTGCCCCTATTCAATCTTCTTAAACCTGAATGTGAGAAGCGACTACTTTTAAACGTTCAAGGTGGAAGAGGATTGAATACCAAAAGTACCGAGAAATTTGCACTCTGAATAGCTTAGACAGGCATGTTATTGGGTTTTGGTAATAGCTCTTTTCCAGATAATTCTACCAATCAGGTAAAGAGATTAAGGCACCAAATAAGCAATGGTCTAAGGGTTTATCAAACAGACGATGATTTCAGAAGAGTTCCAAACAAGTAATGGTCTTAGGGTTTGTCAAACAGAAAATAACTTCAAATGTTCCAAACCAGCAATGGATTTTAAGGTTTCTAACAAGAAAAAGATTTAGGCAAAAGAATTAAGGGTTCTAAACAAGCAATGGATTCAAAGGATTCTAAAAAAGTGATGGACTTAGAAAGGATATCAAACAAGAAAAGGTTCCAAGCAAGTAATGGGTCAAAATTCCAAACAAGTATTTGGTTTAGGATTGGGTTAACAACATGTATGTTTTCTTGAAAGGGGCACAAAATGGTAATGGATCTAAGAGACCAGACATGTATTGGTTCTAAGAGGGTCTGACATATACTAGACTTAGGAGGGTCAAACATGCATTGACTATAATGTTACCAAACTGGTAGTAGACTTAAAGAAGACCAGACAGGTACTGGACTAATGAGCTCTAACATGTATTAGATAAGGGAAAGACCAAACAAATTTTGGTTTATTTGGGGTTACTAGACAGGTTCTAGGTTTCAAAGGTTCCAAGAAGGCAATGGAGTCAAAAGGGTCAGACAGATAATGACTTTGAGAGTACCAAACTAGTAATGGTTCACGGGTGCCAAACAAGTAATGGTCTCAAGGAAGTCAAACAAGCAACGAATTTAAGGGTTCCAAATAGGTAATGGTTTTGAATGAGATACCAAACAAGTAATGGTTTTAGGGGTTCAAATATGTATTTATTCCTAGGGTGCCAAACAAGTAATGGTCTTAAGGAGGTCAAACAAGTAATTACTTTTTGCGGTCAAACAAGTAATGGTTTTAAGAAGGGCCAAACATGTACTATATGCGGAGGTTCCAAACAAGTAATGGATCTACACTTTCTAAACATGTAGTGGATAAAAGAGACCAATCAGGAAGGTTCTAAAGGGGGAAGGCCAAACAGGTATTAGTTGTTACAAATTTCTAACATGTAAAGGATTCAGGAAGTTCCTAACATGTGAAAGATCGAAAAGCTCCAAACAAGTATTGGGTTTAGGTGAGATGCCAAACAAGTAATGGCATTAAAGTACAAAATAAGTGATGGTTTTGCAGGGTCCAATCAAGTCATGGACTAAGGTAGGAAAGAATCAACAGACCAGTGAGTTTTTTTGGAAAAGGATGCCAAACAGGTAATGGGATGAAGGTACAAAACATGTGATGGTTTACGGGTTTCCAAGTAAGTGATGGACTCTGAATTGATATCAAACAAAAATGGTTCCAAATAGGTAATGGTTCCACAAATTCCTAACAAGTAAAGGATTGGACAGGTTCCTATCGGGTAAAGGATATCTACGGTCCCAAACAAGTATTGGATTTTGACGGGGTTAACAAATAAGTACATTTTTGGAAAAGGATGCCAAATAGGTAATGGGCTCTGTATCAGGATATTTGTGAGGATTACCCTCTCAGGGATATATCAAATGAAACAAGCTTTCAGAAAGAAGACCCAAATTTCTTATGCTTCTGATGCATGTTAGAATTTTCTATGGCGTAATGCTCCATATAAATGGAAATGCTTCACATTTTGTAGATGCAATGAAATGATGCATGGTAAAGCCCCCCTGTCGGGGAACTGTTGGAGAAGAACATGACTAAGACATCTTGATTCTAGTGGGGGAATAATAGTTGGATACCCATCATGATTCGGATGTCAACTTTGATGAAGAAACTATATTCTCATCATGATTGGGATACTTCCCTCAATGAGAAGAAGCTGCAAACTCGGCACCCATCATGATTAGGACACCACTTTGGTAAAAACTGAATACCCATCATGATTGAGATACCACCTCTGGTGGGGAATTTAACTGAACATCCATCATGATTGGGGATACTACCTCTGGTGGGGAATAACAAACTAGATACCCATCATGATTGGATTATCAACACATATGTCTCGTGGAGGGAAGGTTGATTCTGCCTTCAAACCAACTTCAACTTTCTTGAAGAGAAATCTTACATTCAGACCGTTGGGCGTTAGTAACCTGGATAATTCCAAGGATGAAAGAACTCATACACTACACTCTCATAAATGCAAGCTCCACCAGGGATACAAGAATTATCGAAGTATAACTCTTATAGACATGCTTCTGCTGGAGACCAGAAAATTATTAAAAAAGCAATCTCATTGTTCAACTCATCTTGGAGTGGTGATCTTTCAAACCCCTTGCTGACGATAAGAGGACTCTGGTACAAAACTCTTGGAAACACCACCTATCGCTAGAGATGAAAACATTCTTGAAGAAGAACTTTTTAACAGATCAAGCCTCTGTTGGTGATGAGAGAATCAGGAAATCTCTGTAACCACCACTGTCGAGGATAGAAGCATACCTAACCAAGAATATTAAACAAGGGAACTCCACTAGGGGAATAACGGATTAAGAGTCATAGGCGTTGTGTCAAACACCCTTCCTGGATTTTTGTACCCATGCCTACCCTATTATAGACGATCCTATTTATGGTTTTGCTGCGGCGGCGCATACTGCATTGTCTGAGCATATGGATAATATTGTTCCTGATTGAACTTCTAATTCTCATGACCTGGGATAAGCAACGACCGTTGGAAAGGATCTTCTGGGTACACTTATATGTATGTCCAAACCACTTAGAGTAAACACAAACGCATATGAATCGAGTAAGTGCTAGACTTTGTACTTCAGTGCCTTACACGTCTCAACATTATGACCAGGTGCCCCAAAATGGAAAACACACCTAGCATTAAAATCGAAATTAGGAAACAGATATGTGCGAGAAGGCCCCCAAAGCATAAAGCTTAATCAATTGAATACCACCAAGCAAGGAAGTAACTGGGCAAAAGGAATTGTGATTGAATCGACTTGTGACTCATTCTTCTTCAGTCTCTATTGATAAGTCTTGCCCTTTAGATTCATCTAGGGAACAAGCACTGACTACTGAAGAGAAGACCCAGGAACACCAAGTTATGGAAGAAACCCACGAAGCACTTCATGATTTGAAAGAGGTCCCATGGGATGGGAAGGAATGGCATCTTTTATTGCATTAGCATGTATAGGATTACCGTCTCTTCTCACTTTTGTTTTTCAGAATTTCCATGACCAAACTCAACTGAGTCTTCAACTGGTTGTTTTCCTCTTTAAAGAGTTCCTAATCACAGGCCACGACTAGCATATCTCCCACAATCATCCATATCTAAAACTTTATTTCGCTCAATTCCCCACCAAGTTATTCCATAACTGATCTGTTCGCACGAATTGGGGCAAAGTCAAGTCTATAATTTTGGAGAGAATACCAAGTCCGGATAAGAATCCCCCAACTCTGACTGCCTGTTATGGATGCATGAAGATGCATGAGGTGAATGAGTGGATGAAATTCCATGTTCAATCACTTCCAAGGAGTCTACGTATCTTGATTAGGACTTTAAACAAGTAAGAGATGGGGGAATCTCAACAAAATTCTCAAAAATATGATTCCATGGAAATGGAAGAACGTGTATGTTATGATGCTGTTAACAATGTCATGTATACAAAGTATATGGGATCAATGGTCTATCAATGGTGAATAATTGTTGTGTTGTTTTCTGAACAAAGTTTAAACAGAGCATGTTCAAAAGTTCATCATTGTATCTGAATAATCTGAATATAACAGGATCAAAGGTCTGACACTGATTCAGAACACAAAGTGACCAAGTCTCATGAAGATCAGCATTTGTACCTGTAAGAATAATTACCACCATATCTCACGGGTAAATTCTAATCAGAACAAGGGCTTCTAATGGCAAACTAGAGTCACAAGTCCTCAATGAAAATACTATGTCTTATGCATCAAGCGTGCATGACAATAACACCCCTAAAGCGAACCTCGTCTGGTGCGTTATGTTATGCCAAATCTTACATGCCAGGCGCCAAAGGAGTCAACATAACTATCCACTATAATCCTAGGTGAACATTGGCCTGGGTGTTGGGCCTTTTACCTCATAGTATCATTCCACCCACCAAGAAAACACAAAAAATCCAATATCCAGCACAACAGCAATATCCAAAATATGGAAAGCAATAAAATGTAATGCAAATACAATAAGTAAATAAGTGAAATAAATAAAGCAGGTAAAGCATATAGATAAACACCTAATGAAAAGAAAACACGAGCTAGGACTGACTCACTTAGGTTTCCCTAGTGAAGTCGCCAGTTGAGGAAACTAGGAAAATAAATAATGAAATCGCCATCGAATGTTATTTATCCCACATAAGGGAAAGGAAAACATCGATTAAACCTAAAAGAAAACAAGTTCTTGCAACCAAGAGAAAGGTACGAGAGTCAATTATGCAAGGGGAAGGTCTATTCAAAGGGATCCACTCTTGTTGTTCTGATCAACGGGTGTGTCTATTCAAACTTACAAGCTAAAGGAATGTAATAAATGAATAAGAAAAATACAGGTAAAACAAAGGTTTTAAATAGTTGTACTCGCTTAGGCCCTACAACCCAATACCCATGTATCCTTTTTAAGGTACCTGAGCGTCGTAGTTCGAATCAAATTTTTTTGGTTTGTTTGTGTTTTTTATGGGTATCAACCCTTTCTGAAAAGTTTTCATAAGAAAAGCCCAAGCCGCAAAAGAGAGTTTAATTTGTTGAGTGTTTTTTGTTCGGAGAATCCTATGGTAGCATGACATCTCACAAACAAAGAGAGTGTACAAGTAACACAAAGTATTCCTAAAAAAGCACTAGGCTAAGTGATCACACAAACAGGGAGAGTGTACAAGTAACACACAATATACTTAGACAAGTAATAGATGAGTAATTAGAAGCAATTATGATATGCTACACAATAAGCTCAAATGAGGGTACCTAAACTTGAATTAGGCATCAACTAAATCTTAAACAACTAATAGGAAGATAATGCTATTATGACAAGCATATGTGAGATGTAAGATATCCTAAACATGCACTAGGAAGAGAATGCTATCATAACAAGCATACATACAAGTATCAAACCAACAGGTGAGGTGAAATACCATAAGGACAAGCATACATCAAATATGTTAAATCAACAAGCAAGGAGACATGTTATCTAGACAAGCATACATGTTATCAGGACAAACATGCAAGGTAATAGACCAACAGGGAAGGAGAAACTATCAAGACAAGAAGACATGTTATCAAGACAAACATGCAAGATAATAGACCAACAAGCAAGTTACAAGCTATTAAGACAAGAAGACATGCTATCAGAGAAAACATCTAAGATAATATACCAACATGCAAGGTACAAGCTATCAAGACAAGTAGACATGTTATCAAAACAAACATGCAAGATAATAGACCAACATGCTAGGTACAAGCTATCAAGACAAGCAGGCATGTTATCAGGACAAACATGCAAGATAATAGACCAATAAGCAAGGTAGATGCTATCAAGACAATCATACAAAACATCAAACCATAATATAAACAAGCAATAAAGACATATGTTATCATGACAAGCATATAAGAGATGTAAGATATCCTAAACATGCAATAGGATGGGGTGAATCAAGACATCACAATAGGGATTACCTAAACATGTATTAGGCTAAGGTGAAGAAATACATCACAACAAGGCTTCCTAAATAAGCAATAGTAAAGTGAATCAAGACATCATATAACATTTACCTAAACATGCAATAGGCTAAGTTATTCAAGACATCACAATATGAACAAGCATCATAAAAGATTTACCTAAACATGCATTAGGCTAAGGGGATCAAGACATCACAACAAGGGTACCTAAACATGAATTAGGCTAAGGTGAATCAGGACATCACATAAAGTTTACCTAAACATGAAATAGGCTAAGTGAATCAAGACATCACAATATTTGAACATGAATCAAATAGAAAAGAGAAGTGAACAAGCATCACTAATTGAACATGAATTAAAAGAGTATAAAATTTTTCATGAACCATATTGAACAAGTATCCAAAGATAATAATTGAACATGCATCACAATATGAACAAGTATCATAAGATAAGAAGTGAACATGCATCACAATATGAACAAGTATCATAAGATAAGTGAACACACATTACAATATGAACAAGTATCATAAAATAAGAAGTGAAGATGCATCACAATATGAACAAGTAACATTAGATAAGAAGTGTACATGCATCACAATATGAACAAGCATCATAAGATAAGAAGTGAACATGCATCATAATATAAACAAGCATCATAAGATAAGAAGTGAACATGCATCACAATATGAACAAGTTGTCATACCCCAAATTTGTCCTACCCTTTATCAAATCATTTGTCTTGTGCATCTCATACTCTTCATGTACATACCATTCATTAGGCCATCTAACACATCATGCATCCACTAAAAACAAAACTTGGTATTCAAGATCACGGCCAGGAGAGTAGGGCTTACCCAGTATATTAGGATTTTCACATCTTTTGTAGGGTTTTATGTCACTTAAGGCTAAAAGACTCAAGAATCTTTATTAATGGTTTTTGTCCTTATATACAAGGTCATCAGATAAATCTCATCATCCAAAGGCTTTAACCATGGTTCAAAGTACAAGTTATTAAAGAGACTTTGAGGTATTCATGGTACACTAGAGTTTTTATTCAAGGATGCTTCACTGTGCAAGGCTTGAAATACAAATTTCTTCCAAAATATATCAACCATAGAGACAAGGTTTCATTTGATCTCTTTGTCAAACAAGAGGCTCAGTCTTTACTTGAACCATAAGGAATGTGATAATGGATTTATAAAAGAAGAAAAGATACTTTAATATTATTTAACTAATGTGGTGGATACTTTGTGCAATAGCATTTCATATGAGTACTTGGATTATGATATAAGTTACATCTCCTATGTTAATTCATTCAATCATCTAACGTATAATCCTATAGTTTTCTATGAAGTACTAGGTGTTTCATGGATCAAAGTACTAAATTACAAGTCATTATATTCAAGTCATTTAAAGGCCATTGATACATGGATTCAACTTGCAAATAAGTAAAGGGAAAGGTTTTGCATTCTATGAAATACATGGATATAAGATCAAGAGAATATGAAATTTCAAGTTATAATTAGAGGAGGAGAATTTCTTTAGAATATGTAAAGAGTATATCGTTTTTCATTTGATTTTCAAGGGCACATGTTAATTCAAATTTGCAATTTTCCATCATAAAAATACATTACAAGAAGACTCCAAGTTTGCACCATCATCATTACACTTACATAGAAAATTTGCAAGAAACAATTACATGGGACTTTGTTCTAAAAAAAATAAACTTAATCCTCAATCATTCTTCATGCCTAAACTTCATGTCCAATATTCTTCATGCCCAATATTCAAGCTATGCCATGTCTTTGCTCAGGCTTCATGACAAAAGTGTTGCTTTCACCTTCATGATCATTAAAAGGTTCACCTTTATCAAGAACCAACCAAGCTACCATGAACCCACCCAGCACATCAAAATAGAAATAAATACAAATCATCCAAACTAGTCTAATTAACCATTCACAATAAAACCAAAACCGCTGAATGTAACAGCCTTCTAAACGCACATATATTTCGCATGAATTTTTACGAAAATAAAATATAATAGAGACCACTGAAGGGCATCACCACTTCATAAAACATCAAATATAAATAATCTTACTCCATAACACGGGTTGCAAAACACTTTAAATCGTATAATAATTTAGTATCATCACATAATCACTTTAAATAATGTAGCGGATTCATAGTCTCAAAACAATCCTAATTACTAAGGTAATTCACAAAAATCCTCGTCATAATTCATCAAATAAACTTCATAATTCAAAACAGCTCACAATACCAAGAAAGTTAGTTTATAAATCTCAAAACAAACTAAATACATAAAGTTCACAATCAAACAATCCCAACCCCGATGTTACATATCATAGAAAGACTCCCTTTATTCTACGGAAAAAAATAAACACACTCCAGAGATATCCTCTAAGTTTCCTGCACCAATCTTGATCACCTGCAAGTTACCGTAGTGGTAGAAATGTTTAAGACTAAGCCATTGGATTGACTAGACTTATACAGATCAAAAATAAGAATCACCACTGTACTTTATTGTTTCCAAAGGAATGGTAAAAGAGAAAATAACCCAAAATAAGGGGAAATATTCAAGGTAAAAGGGTTGGTTATGAAAAGGGAAGGTATTAGCACCCTAAACATCTACGGTACTCCGCAGGAACCTCTTTGAAAAATCTGTATATTTTGGCTATAAAATGTTGTATGTAAAATAGATGGTGGAGGTGAGAAAAGTAACATATTTCTTATAGTTTTTACACCCGCTGCGGTTGCGAACCTTTAGTGCCTACGTACCACCTTTTGTGCAATAGGGGATCAGGGTACACGTAATTCCTCTTTAAATAATTTTAAACACAAGTGTGTTAGTTAATTTTATGAGATAAGACGTCATCATCATTGTCCGTGTGGAAAACATACTTACTACCCACAATCATGATAAAGGAGAATTTACATCATCTCAAAGTGGAGGATATGGCTTGGATTTTAAAATCAACAATGCCTCACTCAACATCCAAGTGGAAAGTATCTCACTTCACTATATATTATAGAAGTATAGTTGTTGCATCACTACAAGGACTGACAAGAGTCTAATCTTTTGAGAAAATTTTAAAGCAAAAAGCCAAAGTGGCAAAATGGTTTGAATGTGATTGATTGACTTTTAGTATTCTCACAAAAATATCAAGATATGGTTAAGTTGATTGAAAATTTATTTATGAAAATGTTTTGAAAATGCATGGAGCTAAGGCCAAGTTTATTATGAAAGTGGTTCAAGTTTCAAAACAAGAAAAGTTTTCAAAAGGAGGAAGAAGAATTTTGAAATTAAAGAAGATGGGAGGAGAAGAAGAGACTATCCTAAAGTATAAGGTAAAAGCAAGGGATAAGAACCATCTAACCAACAAGAAGCCAACACTTGACATTATGAGTCAAGATAGAACTCCCATTCTTTGGATTGAAACCATGCAAGCAAAGATACTAGACCTCTTGAGGACAAACAAACTCCAAGCGTATTAAGTCTTCACAAAAATTGGGCAGAGTAACGGCCGTATACGGGTGAATTCCAAATTACAAACAAAGTATGTAATCACAATAACCTGCACACAAAACAAACAAACAACCCAATGTCTTGAGGTAAACCTCAAGAACTCCAGACAAAATATCAATTAAAGTCCAAAATCTTCAATATAAGTCAAGGTTTCTAATCCTAAGTCCAATAAGTCCAATACTCCATAATGCCAAGGATAGTAACCAAATAGTCCAAGTATCATTAAAGCTTTTTATGGTTCATGTTGATTATTAGGTTTCTTAAAAAAGAAAGACTCGAGTGAGCAAAACTAAAATGACAAGAATATAAATGCTCAAGTGAGCAAAAAATAAAAAAATAGCATGAAATGTAATGCTTAAAGTAAATGGTACATAAACCATAAAAAATAAAGGCATAAAGTAAAACAATTTAATAATTAGTGGTTAGTTGGATGATCATCTTGAAACTTGCATTTGGAACTCATTAGAGGATTGGTAGAACCAAAGTCTCCACACAACAAGTTGCATTTTCTTTTTGTCAAGTATATCATCCATTTGGAATCCTCAAAAGTAACATGTAATGATCAATGATGTTTAAGTGATCCACGTTGACTAAAATTGATGAAGATCCATTAGAGGATTGGTAGAACCAAAGCCTCCACACAATGAATCTCAAGGTTATTGGGTCAAAGAGATCAAATTAACATACTTGGACTTGCAAGCATAAGTTTGGGCCACAAATGATCATTTATTCGAATCGAGACAAAATTTAGCGCTATGTTAAGCAATCGTAAGTGGACTTATATAGAAGTCGCACTTATTTTGAGGTCGGTCAATAGCAATCTATGCACTACTTGTTTTGAGACATGATATAGAGATCATGCTCCAATAACACTTAGTGCAATAAGAAAGAGATAAGATGAAGAGGGGTGGGAAAGAATACAAACCACATTTGAATTAAATTTAATTAAACTATTATTAAAATCATTCATCCATTTTTATGGAGTTAGACTCAACACCATGGATCCAATGATGTTAACAAAGTTCATAATCAAAATTCAACCCAAGATCAGCGAGAAAATAATCACAAAATAATATTGCCTTTAATATGTACATTAAAAAAAGGTTTTAAAATGTTTTAAAATAGAAAATAAAGAGAAAAATATCAACTATGTTCGAATTAATCAAGAAATAAAAAGTAAGGCCATAGAAAAATCAGAAAAGGACTCAAATATTTTTATAAAATTTTTGGTAATTTTTGAAAGTCAGAAACTATTTTTAAAATTAAAAGAAATGAGTAAAATAAACCAAAAATGATAAAAAAAATAACAAAATCAGAAATAAAAAATAAATGAGGTCACAAATATTTGTCAGAATATCATTGGATCATTCCATATTTTTTTCAGAATTTAAAAATGCATAAAAATATTTTTAAACATTTAAAACAATTCAAATAAAGTGAAAATTTATAAAAAATATCAAAATACAATAAAATTGTGAAAAAATAATCATCAGAAAGAGAGAAATCAAAAATATTTTTCATAATTTTTTCAGATTTTTTGGACTTAAAATGATTTTTCTATGATTTTTTGAAATTTTAAACAATTAAATATAAAAATCAGAAAATAAAATAAAAATCAAAAAAAGATGTGGATCAATGGATGAGAGTCAAAACGCGTTAGTAATCAAATCCATGGGATCTGGCGCACTGTGCATATCATGGTCATTACTGAATAAAACATTGGATCAAACATTTTTAAAATAAAACAACTTAAAATGTGGCGCGTTGGATGGAGTCTGACTCACAAAAGTAATCAGATCCAAGGGCTCCTGAAGCATGCGCATGGTAAGGCAGGCATATTATATCCTTCATGTCAATGGTTGAAGACGGACATGTCATCATCTTCAACCTCCAGCCATCCCCAAATTGAATCCTTCAAACTGTAAAAATAGCAAACCAGACCGGCACCATTAGATTCGTCTCTTCAAAACGATTCTAATGGTACCATTGCGCCAAATTTATATAAATTTTGCAAGGCTATGTTTGAAGATAACCAGAAAAATTAGAGAGCACGAAAATCTGGGATATCTCACTCAATTCTTAATGAAATTGCAAACTATAAAGAGCACGAGAATCACAAGAATACAAGGAGTGGATTAGTCTTTTATTTGAATCAATTTGGCCAAGAAAACTACCTGAACAGAGTAGTGAGAATTTTATCTGAAACTGGACTTCTACATATCAATATAGGTCACAATTCTTGAAAGTAAACGTATGGTTAGCTTCAGAGAAGTTCAATGAAGCTAGCTGAATGGAGCTTTTGGTGTTTGAAGTTGAGATTGTAAGAAATCAGAATTTCAAATTCAGATTTCGTGTGGGATCTGAACAGGGGTAAATTGGATATCAAAAGCTTGAGGAAATGAATGGTAAATGACCCTCTATTTATAGGGAATCAAATGGAATGTTCAAGCGTGTGAAATGATGAAGTTTGGAGGGAAATCATGTGAAGTTGCAAACAAGAAAAGTGTGACTTCTATATTATCAAAACTCACCCAAAACGCACGTTTTTCTATGCTAATCACTTATGGAAGTTCATTAAACATGTTCAGAAGCAAAAACGCGTAGAAACAACGTTTTAGAAGCTAAATCAAGAATTTCCATCTTCTGACTTGGTGAAAAATCCAGTTTCAAGTTGCCAACTTCTGGCCAATGGCATTCTCAGCTCAAGGGGTCTTAGGGCATGATTCTTGATGCTTTAGAAATATGAGGTTATAAGCTTTTCAATGGGAAAAGAATGGAATCAAATGGATGCTTGAGCTGAAAGTTGCATTGAGTCAAAGTTGGAAAAAAGAGGTTGACTTTCCATACTTAGAAATATTTCAAGTCTTTCTTCAAAAGTGACCTATAATGTTTTGCATCCAAACATGGCCTTTATCTTGGAATTTGCTCTTGACCAAAAAAGATGGCATGAAATAGACCTATTTAATGACATTTTGAAACTTGAACCATTCAAAATATCCAAAAATTGAGAGGGTAATGAATTGTTGAAGTTGGCAAAAAATCATGAAATGACCTATAATCTTTTTCATCTTTGGGGCATATTCTATCCATTTTCTAACTTTGCACATAAAAGAAGGCATAAATTAGACATCTTAAAGATCATTATGGAAAAATAATAGGCTCAAGGTGATAAAAATTGACCAAGTTATGATCATTTGAAGTCACACTTGAGAAATTTGGGGTTCACCTGGAGGACTTGTAATCTTTCTTCATCATCAAGTTTCTTCCACATGAAAACTCCTTGAAACTTTTCAAGTGATTTATTAATACCCCTTTCAAGAGAAGGGTGTCTTTGGAATCACTAAAAAATACCAAAATATGAGCAAGATATACTTCTTTGAAGTTCAAAAATCCTAGCTCCTCGATCAAGAAAATGCTTTGAGGAACTTTGATAATTTTGAATAATCTTCTTGTACCAACACTCTTGCTTTGTAAATAGAATTTTTTGAGGATGATAATAAGAACTCATAGCCACCAAAACCACTTCCATATATTGAGAATTGAGAGAAATACGCACTTGTGACCATTGGGAACAAGTCCTTGCAAATTATGACAACTTCTTCAACCAACCCTTTGTTCTCTTGAATAAATTTGATAACTTTGAAATATGATGAACCAAAATAAACCTTTCCATGCCATTTATTCCAAAACAACTTCAATGGAGAGGTTTTAAGTCCTCAAGTTTTATTGACTAGGGCATGGAAATAAACTCATGAACCCATGGATCAACTTTCTAAGCCACATTACTTTTACCTACATTATTAACAAGTAAGACAAACTAACATTGTATTTTATTAATAAAAGGAAAATTACAACAAAATACTCATGATCACAAAAGAAAACAAGTCAAGGTGCTTGTTGATTCCTCAAAGAGAAAAGCTAAAGATAGGGAGGAGAACCAAAAGCCATAATGTGATCTTGTTATGATTGAATCAACATGGTTTGAAACAACAGCTGCCCTTATTTAAGTTTCTTCTATCCAGAGATACGAAGGTAAAAAACAAAAAGTCTTCAGGTCGACGCCATTGAAGATACTTAAATATAAAACAAACCCTATTTTTGGCCCTAAGATGCCATGCAATGCTTATGAATATGAATACAGATGAACAACTTCAAAGAGACGTAGAACACCACTGGGGATGTAACAAAATAAAGAGACAAAAGAGAGAACCAACCAGGAAAATAAATCACTGGTGGATCAAAAGAACTGACTTAGAGGATGATAAAAAGTCAAAGGATACACCAACTTTTATTGAAGGTGAAACTACCAACGTTCACTGAAGGTAGAAAGAGGAAAGAAATAACAACACCGACGTTTACTGACGGTGACCTACCAACTTTAACTGGAGGTAGGGAAATAATATACCATAGCATCACCGTTCACTGACGATGAACTACCAACGTTCACTGCGGGTAGCAAAAAGATAACAATCACCAACTTTCACTAATGGTGAACTACCAAGTTTTACTGAAGGTAGAGAGAAAAATATCATAACATCCCTGTTCACTGACGATGAACTACCAACATTCATTGCGGGTAGCAAAAAGATAAATGATCACCAACTTTCACTGATGGTGAACTACCAACTTTCACTAAAGGTAGAGAGAAAATATATCATAGCATCACCGTTCACTAATGATGAACTACCAATATTCACTGAGGGTAGCTAAAAGATAACAATCACCAACTTTCACTGTTGGTGAACTACCAACTTTCACTGAAGGTAGAGAGAAAATATATCATAGCATCGTCGTTCATTGACGATAACCTACCAACATTCACTGAGGGTAGCAAAAAGATAACAATCACCAACTTTCACTGATGGTTAACTACCAACTTTCACTGAAGGTAGAGAGAAAATATATCATAACATCTCCGTTCACTGATGATGAACTACCAACGTTCACTGCGGGTAGCAAAAAGATAACAATCACCAACTTTCACTAATGGTGAACTACCAACTTCCAGTGAAGGTAGAGAGAAAATATATCATAGCATCACCGTTCACTGAAGATGAACTACCAAAGTTCACTGAGGGTAGAAAAAAGATAACAAGTTTTCTCCAAAATTCTGGCGTTTCACCTAGAACATGTCTCAACTTCTTCCTTGACCAAGGCATACTGCCTGAAAAGGGGAATGTATAAGTTGTCTCAAATAAAGAGACTACCACTTGTTGTTATGGAGGATTGTAAAAATGACTTTATAGGGAAATCAATATGGCTTCCTGGGGAATGAATTATGACTTCCTGGGGAAATGCCAACATAATCCTGCTGAAGAGATAAAAGTATTCTCGTGTAAAATAAATGCACATTCTCAAACTAAGGCTCGGAACTTGAAGAAATCCAAAGTAATAATATTGCTGGGAACCAAAGATTCAAACCAGAAATAAACTGGAGTGAAACGGTTAACCAAAATACATCCTCTGAGAAATACTCAAAGGGGGCACCCAAATCATCCAAACAGGGAGCTGCGCCGGAAGGCTAAAGCAAAAATCTTCCACGAGGGATAACTCAGTGGGGAAATAAAAAGAATATACACTTTCTGCTTATGGATGACATTCTATTGGAAAGAGGACAACACAACTCTGGAAAACAGGGTACTATGTCAACAGAATATTTTCAAATGTGAGTGAGCAATGATTTGCTAAATTCAACTATACATGATGTATGCATGAATATATGAGTGTTATCATGTATATGCTGACAAAACAAACATATAATACTGGAGAAAGACAAAAAAGACCAACTCGAGCGCCCACAAAACTCGGCCAAATCACATCCAATATGAACATTCCATAAAAATAAGCACCAAACGAGGAAAAGAACCCTATTCATGGCTTAACTTCACTGGGAAAGAACACAATCCGGAAATAATCACATAAAAACAACAAACTAGTACAGATATCGGGATATAACGTCCCTCCTTAGGCTTCACCAGGGAATAACACTCAAATTTCAACAGGGAAACAATTATAGCATATCTACTGGAGATCTGTAAAATTGAATGTGGATAAAGCATATGGAAACCAAACTGTCAAAACATTCATTGGGGAATTCTGGGCCTCTTTAAAGAATAAAGAACATACAGACTTCACTAAGGGACATAATGCTCCATCATTGAGATATCAACTGGGGACTTCGTGCCGACTTTACTAAGGAGATCAACACCATATCATCGAGGGGAAACCAATACACATTCTTCGCTGGAGAAACCAGAGATACGTGTCCTTCGAGGGTAATTATCGTACCAACTTCTCTGGGGAGAAAAGACTTCTATCAAATAAGCGAAACCTTTACTGGAGAAATCTTGGAATGAGTCTTCATATCATGCAAACTCAAAAAAGAAGAGGAATGAACTAAGGCTTGACTAGGGACACTGGAGTTACAAACCCAAACACAACGAAAACGTCATGAGCACACCTTCTTGAGGAAAAACAAAACTTCTCGAAACTACTGGAGTTTGTTCGTTCCTGGGATCACCGTTTGTTTTTGTTTTCCTCTTGAATTACATCATTTAAAGTAAAAGTAAATTGTAAATTCTTTTTGAAAAACAATTTTGTTATTTAATCTTTTTTCTTTGAAAAATACTATCAATAATAAATGAAGTCTTTGCAATCTAAATAAAATAAGAAATACAAAGAATTGGGTAAAAGCTCAAATTTCATTGATAGAATGATAGTCTGGGAATGGCGAGACTCCATGGATGATCACAAAGTTCGGAAAATGGTAATATACAATGGAAAAGATACATTGAGATACAATGACCACTATCCCCACTAACAACTTTTGAAATCCTGAGCAGCAACTTCCATTGAAGTATGGTAAGGATCTAAGAAGATCGTTTCTTTCATGATCAAGTCTTGTCTGATGTAGTTACTTGCCAAGAAAGTCCCTAACTTTTGCCTAAGATGCCCTTGCGAGTTTTCAACTTAGCGAGAAATTTTATTCTGTTTATGTCTCTAATTTTTGCCTAGACCGCCCTTTCGGGTTTTTGGCCTACCGAGACGCTCTTTTTTGCCTAAGCCGCCCTTTCGGGTTTTCAACTTAGCGATCTGATCTTTTATTTCTTTAGGCGAAGTATTTCTTGACTGCATCAGCATTCATGGGACGCGGGAACTCCTCACCATCCATAGTTTCAAGAAATAATGCACCGCCAGAGAAAGCATTCATGACAAAATACGGGCCTTCAAAATTGGGAGTCCACTTGCCCCTAGAATCATTGTTAAAAGACATGATCTTCCCAAGCACGAGGTCACCTTCTCTGAATTCACGAGGTTTAACCTTCTTATCAAAAGCTTTCTTCATTCTCTTCTAATATAAATGCCCATGACACAAAGTCGTCATTATCTTCTCTTCGATCAAATTCAATTGGTCAAACCTGTTCTGGACCCATTCGGCCTCTGATAACTTGGTTTCCATTACCACACGCAAAGAGGGAATCTCAACCTCGATTGGGAGCACTGCTTCCATTCCATATACAAGGGAGAACGGTGTTGCTCCTGTTGAAGTGAGGACAGATGTACGATAACCATGTAAAGCAAAGGGGATCATTTCATGCCAATCTTTATAAGTAACGACTATCTTCTGAATGATCTTCTTGATATTCTTATTATAAGCTTCAACAGCCCCATTCAACTTCGGTCTGTACGGAGATGAGTTGTGATGGACAATCTTGAATTACTCACAAAGTTTTGTCATCATCTTGTTGTTCAAATTTGAGCCATTGTCGGTGATAATTCTGCTTGGCACACCATATCGACATATGAGATTATTCTTAATGAAACTCACAACCACCTTCTTGGTAACGTTAGCATATGAAGTAGCTTCCACCCATTTGGTGAAATAATCAATTGCTACCAAGATAAAACATTGTCCATTCGAAGCTTTAGGTTCTATCATTCCGATCATATCAATTCCCCACATAGAGAAAGGCCACGGGGCAGAAATAACATTGAGAAGTGTCGGAGGCACATGAACCTTGTCCACATAAATCTGGCATTTATGACACTTCTTTGCAAATTTGTAATAGTTAGATTCCATTGTCAGCCAATAGTAACCTGCCCTTAGCATCTTTTTAGCCATCGAATGTCCATTGGTATGAGTGCCAAATGAACCTTCATGAATCTCATGCATCAACAGGTCTGCTTCGTGTCTATCCACGCATCTGAGCAAAACCATGTCATAATTTCTCTTGTACAACACATTTTCACCGAGGAAGAAACTACCAGCCAATCTTATCAATGTCTTTTTATCTTTATTCGATACACCAATCGGGTATTCTGGAGTCTAGAGAAAATGCTTGATATCATAATACCAAGGCTTCTCATCTACTACCCCTCCTGTTGTAAATACATGAGCAGGTCTATCCAACCGCCAAACTATAATTTGAGGTATATCATTCCAAGTATTCACTTGATACATAAAAGCCAGAGTTGCCAGAGCATCCGCCATTTGATTTTCATCTCTAGGGATGTGATGGAATTCAACTTTATTAAAGAAGGGTAACAATCTTCCAGCATAATCTTTGTAAGGGATCCAGCCGGGGTGACGAGTATCCCATTCTAGTTTAATCTGATTTATTACCAAAGTTGAATCTCCATACACGTCTAGAATTTTAATTTTGAGATCAATAGCTTCCTCGAGACCCATGATGCAAACCTCATATTCTGCCATATTATTAGTATAATCAAATGTCAACCTTGCAGTAAAAAGAATGTGCGATCCATGTGGAGTGACAACCACAACACCAATTCTTTTACCATAAGCATTCACAGCTCCATCAAATATCATACTCCAGCGAGATTCAGGACCAGGACCTTCCTCAGGCAATGGTTCATCACAATCTTTCACTTTCATAAACATCACATCCTCATCGGGAAAATCATACTTCACAGACTGATAATCATTAACTGGTCGGTGAGCCAGATAATCTGCCAACACACTGCTTTTAATAGCTTTGAGTTTGATATTCAATGTCATATTCAGATAACAACATCTGCCAGTGGCAATTCTCCCAGTAAGAGCAGGCTTTTCAAAAATGTTTGATTGGATCCATTTTAGAGATCAACCAAGTAGTGTGATTCAACATATATTGCCGCAAACATTTTGCTGTCCAGGCCAAAGCACAACATGTCTTTTCCAGCATGGAATACCGCGACTCACAATCAGTAAAAATTTTATTGAGATAATAAATGGCATACTCTTTCTTCCCTGTTTTATCTTATTGTCCCAGAATACAGCCCATGGAATTATCTAATACTGTCAGATACATAATCAACGGTCTTCCTTCAACAGGAGGGAGCAAGATAGGAGGTTCAAGCAGATATTCTTTAATACTTTCAAATGCCCTTTGGAAGTCATCTGTGCATACACAACCTTGATCTTTCTTTAAAAACTTAAAGATCGGTTGACATGTTGTAGTCATGTGGGAAATGAATCTGGAAATATAATTCAAATGCCCGAGGAACCCTCTGACCTGCTTTTTAGTTCTCGGCGCTGGAATCTCTTGAATTTCTTTTACTTTATCAAGATCAACATCAATTCCTTTCTGGCTAACTACGAAACCCAACAATTTCCCTGATCAAACCCCGAAGGTACATTTATTTGGATTCAAGCGGAGACGATACTTCCTCAAACGCTGAAACAACTTCAACAAATCTTCTACATGCCCTTCTTCAGTTTAGGATTTAGTAATCATATCATCAACATATACCTCAATTTCCCTGAGCATCAGATCATGGAATAGGGTTGTCATAGCCCTTTGGTACGTTGCACCAGCATTCTTCAACCCAAAGGCCATCACTCTATAGCTTAATGTTCCTCAGGGTGTGATAAACGTTGTTTTTTCCATGTCCTCAGGAACCATTTTTATTTGATTATACCCGGAAAATTCGTCCATGAATGAGAAAACTTTGAATTTTGCTAAACTATCCACTAACATATCAATGTGCAGCAATGGAAAATCATCTTTTGGACTAGCTTTAATTAGATCTCTGTAATCTACGCACATGTGAACTTTTCCGTCTTTTTTAGGTACTGCGACAATATTGGAAATCCATTGAGGGTACACGGATTTCACAAGAAAACCGGCATTAATCTGCTTTAGAACTTCTTCTTTGATCTTCACTGCCATATTTGGGTGAGTTCTTCTCAACTTTTGTTTGATTGGCGGACACTCTGGCTTCAACGACGGATGGTGCTCTACAATATCTGTATCTAGACCAGGCATATCTTGGTAAGACCAAGCAAAAATATCCATATACTCTTTCAAAAACTCAATCAACCTACTCTTTACATCAATACACAACAATGCTCCAATCTTGACTTCCATCGGATCTTCTTCTGAACCCAAATTGATCACTTCCAATGGCTCTTTATATGGCTGGATGGAATTTTCCTCACGTTCAAGCAAACGTGAGACATCTTCCAGAATCTCATTATAATCTTCTTCTTCGGCCCTGTACACAGGACATTCAAAGTTGGGAGTGGGTGCAGGGTCATTGTATTCAACAATTTTTTTAAATTAATCTGCACATATGATTTATGATTGCTTTTAGAAACTGACACATATAACAAGTGATCATGCAGATTGAATTTCAATTATTATTTATTTTGAAATGTTTTTTATGATTACAATTTTCCAAGAAAAAAGCAAAAAATAAAAACACAATTTGGGAAACAAAGACAACTTTTATTATTGATTTTAAAAATCAAAGCAAACAGATAAGCCATACAATATCAATACTTTCACCTTGGGCAGAGTGAAAGCTTTTCAAAAAGATTAACAAAAACAAATTACTTTGAAACATGTATGCAAGAGGGAATATCAATGGTGACCCAGTTCTGAATCCTAACTCCGTGCGTCACATAATTCGGCATTCCTGGATCCGCTTCATCTTCCACAATGGTATTAATCACTGAAAAAATTGGATGCAGATAACCGCCGCTATGAAAGATGTCTTGATACTTGCCTGCAGCAGACTTTAGCTTCATGCTTTTACCTTTATCATTCTTCACAGAGAACCCCAAGCTAGCTTTATTCTTGTTTACAGGTGGATCCACAATCTGCCCCAAACTTCATTATGGCCATTACGCACAACCTGTTGCGCATCCTTAAACGAAGATATTGAATTCTCATTTCCTCTTATATTGTCAATGTATAAAGCTAGGAAATGGGTTCCAACAACGGCTTCATCCGCCTCCACAATGCTGAAAGAGGACAAATGAGATATTAATAATGCCTGCTCTCCATTTATAATTACCACTTTTCCTTCACGCAAAAACTTCAACTTATGGTGTAAAGTTGAAGTGACAGCCCCTGCCTCATGTATCCATGGTTGTCCCAACAAGCAACTATAAGCGGGTATGATATCCATGACCTGGAAAGTAATATGAAACAAATGTGGGCCTATATGAATAGGCAAGTCCACTTCACCAATAACAGATTTCCTCGATCCATCAAACGCTTTCACAATAATGCCACTTGGGCGCATGGGAGTTCCTTGATATTTCAACTTCATAAGTGTGCTCCTTGGTATAACATCAAAAGCAGATCCATTATCAATCAGCACATTGGATAGTGAATCATTCTTGCAATTTATAGAGATATGGAGGGCCAAATTGTGATTTCTTCCTTCATCAGGAAATTCATCGTCGCAGAAACTCAGGTTATTACATGCTGTAATGTTCCCTACTACACTGCTGAATTGGTCTACAGGCATATCACTTTCCATAAAAGCTTAGTCCAATACCCTCATCAAAGATTCTCTGTGAGCAGAGGAGTTCATCAATAAAGCCAAGAAAGATATTTTTGAAGGAGTCTGTAGCAGCTGATCTACAATTCTGTAGTCACTCATCTTGATTATCTTCAAAATATCGTGCACCTCTTTCTCTAGCGTTGCTCCACTAGATTCACCTGTAACTCTCTTTTCCTCAACACTTTCCACAACTTTATTTCCAATACTAACATCTCTACGAACAACTGGTGCAAATACTCGACCACTACGGGTTACCCTGCTAGTCTCAGCAATATTTCCAATATTAGGCATTGGCTGGATGGGAACTTCCACACCATCCTCTAAGATTGTAGCATTATATTTGTAGGGTATAGCCTTATCTGACTTGTAGGGGATAGGACCCGGCAAACTAATCACCAATGGAGTAACAACTGGCTTGCTATGATACTCAACTTCAAAATGGGTAGGTGTACCAAAACATGGCACAATAACATTTACTCCCTCTTCAACATAATCAGTCATTATGGATTCATTTCTAGGAAACAAATCTTCATCTGAGGAGAAATACTCATCTGCAGAGGCATACTCGACATCCAACTCTTCTTCAGCCGAACAAACCTCAATCACATCAACTTCATGGTAATCATCCCTTTGACCTGTCACCTTGACGGTTCCATTGTCTAACAACAACTGAACACCTTTCCTCACAATTGAACATCCTCGAGAGATCCAGCAGCAAACTCGGCAAGAACCATACTGATGTTCTTACTGACCAGCCATGTGGCAGAAAGTAGCATGCAATTGTACAAGATCCTTATTCATGTAATCCACATCAAAAATTCTGAACTCCCCAGGACATCCAGAAACCATGTTTACCTCCTCTTCATACTCTTCCGTTTACCTGATTATGTGGATGACGCCCTCATCCATCATCTCCTGCAAATCAGCCTTAATCTTATCGCAACCCTGTATGTCTGTACTACAAATAGCACAACCGGAATGGTCATGTGTATAATAGCTAAATTCACAGAGGTCTGCATGCATTTTCACCAAATCTCCTCTAACAAGATTAATATCAAAAATCCGGAAATCTCCTGGACAACCGGCCACCATGTTCACAACACTTGCTCCTCCATGTTTGGGTAGAGGATTGTCTTTCACATTTGGGCCAACATCTTTGAAAGATAGAATATCAGATTTTACCAATTTCTACACCTCGGTCTTCAAAGGATAGCAATTCTCAACATTATGCCCTGGTGCTCCCTGATGAAAATCACATGTTTGGTTCGCCTTGTAATACCAAGGCAATGGTGATGGTACAGCGGGAGGTGGTCAGGTCTGAACCAACTTCTTTTGAATTAATGCCGGCAGTAACTCTGTATAACTCATAAGGATAGGGTCATAGCTTTCCCTTCTCTGATTATTCCCTTGGTTTCCCTGATGGTATTTTCTCTGATAAGCAATGGTGGTTGGTGTTATACCAACAACTGGACTAACTGCGACGACTAGTTGATGACGCTGAGAAGTTCTTCTAGAAGGATTAGCTCTTCTCTTTTGCATAACAACGTTTGTATCCCCTTACTTCTACTTGGTAAACCAATAGGATGGCTTCTTTGTATTTCCAGAACTTTCACTCTTTGTTAAACGGCCCTCTCTTACAGCCTCTTCTAACCGGATACCCATTCCCACCATCTCAGTAAAATCACTTGGCGCACTTGCTACCATCCTCTCATAGTAGAAAGCACCCAGAGTTTTCAAGAAAATCTTAGTCATATCCTTCTCTTCCATGGGAGGACTCACTTGGGCGGCTACCTCACGCCATCTCTGAGCATATTCTTCGAACGATTCCCTGTCTTTCTGAACCATGGCTCTGAGTTGATCACGGTCAGGCGCCATGTCCATGTTGTACTTGTATTGTTTGATAAATGCTTCTCCCAAGTCATTGAAAGTATGGATGTTGACGCTGTCCAAACTCATTTACCTCTTCAACGCAACACCGGTTAAACTATCTTGAAAAAAGTAAATCAGTAGACGTTGAACATCAATATGGGTAGACATTCTTCTTACATACATCACCAGATGAGCACGAGGGCAAGTGTTTCCCTTGTACTTCTTAAATTCCGGGACCTTAAACTTCGCAGGTATCTTAACATTCGGGACCAAGCACAGTTCATTCACATTCAGCCCGAATAATTCCTTCCCCCTGAGGGCTTTCATCTCTCTCTGCATCTTGTCAAACTATTCTTGAAAATCATCCATTCTGTCATAGAGACCCAAGTCTTCACTAGGTGGAGGAAACGGACGACAAACATCATCATTAACAAATGGAACCATATTCACCGAAGGAGGTGCAACAAGAGCAACATGTACCATAGGAGGTATAGGAGTGACAGTAGTCTGAACAACTGGGGCTTCTTGAGGACCAATAATGAAACTTTCAGGCACAAAGTTTTCTGACATTCCCTATGGATAACCTTGAGGCATGCGATTTTGAACAACAGTTGGAGTAGAAGTCACAGGAACAGCCGGAACTTCAGTAGTAACCCTTGTTGGTTGAGGTTGAACACTCGGTGGCTGATTATGAGCAACCACCAGATATTCCATCAGAGTAGTAAGATTCTCCATGCCGGCCTTCAAAGCAGAAAATTTCTCGCACAGCTCGCGATTCTCTTGTTCTAAGTTGTCTATCTTCCTTCTGAAATTGGCTCGAGTGTTGTAGTGGTGAGACAACTTGCTGAAGAAAGTAAAGAAGCTTGGTAAGACACCTGGATATGCAAAGAAATGCAAGAAACATGTGCAATATGATGCATGATGTGCGATGCACATGATTTATTTTTATTATTATTTCAAGGGACTTAAAGATTTATAGACTTATCGCAAATATCAAAGTAATAACACACTTGAAATACTGAAAAACTTTATTATAATAACTTCGAAAATGGATTACAAGTTTCAGTGATCCCAAGTACAAAGTACAAGATAAGAGTAAAGTTTAAAACCCTAAGAAGTAAAACTGATGGAGATCACTCTATACACTGACGCTTTCCTGTAAGCCTGGAAATCTGAGCCTTCAACCTCTGGTTTTCTTCTGCATATCTGGTGGCAACTTCCTTCCAATCACTTGAATCATGAAGTGAGCAACTAGCACCTGACTGAGGCTTAGGAGAAAATAAATCCCCTTGCCTCTCCATGGTCTCTACAACCCGACTCTCAAGAATCTCAATCAATTCGTCTTTCTCCTTCAAGTCTGCTCTATAGGAAATCTCTAGAGTTTGACACTTATTCTTCCAAGTGTCCCTTTCCTGCTGCATCATGACTAAAGCAAGTTGTAGCTATTCTATATCATCCAATAAAGGAGGAGTGGTCTTTACAAACAAATCAGTCATAGGTGCTTCACTGGAATACGGCATATTCAACTGAATAGCTCTTGTTTGAACCCACTAAAGATAGGGCTCCAAAGAAACAACCCCTCTAGGTCCCAAGTCTTTCCTACTCTTCTTATGAATGTGACGCCAGGCTTTCGCAATCTGCTCCCTAGCTTCCCTATGGTCTTCTCCCTCCTTCAGGAAGAAACTACTCAAATGAATACTGTTTGGTTTATCCCTCATCAGATAATCAAGCTGTCGTCTTGCAAGAACAAGGTTATAATTAATTCCTCCCTTTGTACCAAGAAGAGGTACATTAGGGAAACTACCACAACTGTCGACAATCTCCACATCCTGGTAAGTCCGATGATACCAATCAATATCTGAGTAAGTAAGTGCCATGATCTTAGGAGCCCAACAGGGTTCCTTCCTGACATTCTAGAAAGCATCAGACTGAGGCATATGAGAAATAAACCACCGGTACAACAGAGGCGTGCAACAGATAATCATCCCCCCATGATAAGAATTCTGAAGATGAATAGAGTAATAAGCATCACCCAACAATGTAGGAACTGGGTTTCCAATCATGAAGGTCCTTATGGAATTAACCTCAACAAACTTGTCCACATTAGGGAATAAAAATAACCCATAAGCAAGTAGAGCAAAGATGGCCTCAGAAGCGACTGTACTCTTCATCCTGGAAAAGTAACGAGCTTTCTCCAATAAGAACTGAGTTGGTAATCCTCTAATCCCTCCTTTAGTAGTCATATGGGCTTCAACCTCAGACTTCCCCAGATTGATCAAAGCAGCAATCTCGTGTGGTTTTGGCTCACCCTCTAAACTAGTGAAAGGAACATGTTCGGTAATAGGTAAATCCAACAAATAAGAGTACTCCTCCAGTGTAGGCATCAACTGATAGTCATGGAAACTAAAGCAATGATACATCAGATCATAGAACTATACCAAGGTCGAGAGAATACCCTCCTTCATCCTAAGCTTCATGAGAGGAATAATGGATCCATACTTCTTCCGAAAATCTGCAGAACACTCAATCTCACGAATTAGACTGATCAACTCATCTATCTTGGGATCTTTGAAACTGTATTTCCAGGTCTTTCTTTTTCCTGAATCCATGGTCAAAAAGTACCTGAGATATTCACAAATGCTCAACTATCAAGTCCCTTGAAATAAAATTTTCTCAAAAGATTCTCATGAGTGCATGGATGCATGATGCAACAATCACACATAAGATCACAAACATAGGGTTCATAGGTTCAACATCACGAGCATGAGGTCGAAGGTACTACCCATAAGGTATTGGTATAAAAAGTTTATCACCTGTCGAACAAGGTTCTAGAGGTTCCCATAGTCTACATCCTTCCTTCGGATGTTACCAACTTCCCGATTAACTCGGTAATTAGTAATATTCTCAATAAGAACTCATCCGAGCATAGTATCGTGTGACAAATATTTCCGGATTACTCCATTATAGATTCCGCACTACACCTAAAAGGCCAAGATGGGTTAGGTAATCTACAGTCCTCAGTTTCAGCAGGCTCCCAGGTTGAAAGCAGTACGTCTTCCCGATTACTCGGTAAACGACACTACAGTCAAAGGGGCCTCCACTAAGTGGGGATCTCATGCCTCATTTTTTGGGATTACTCCCTCAAAGTTAACATGACTATACCTCCCGTCCTATCTTAAAGTTTTCCAACGTCCTGGTATAGGACTTATAAGTAATCACCAAGCACCCTGAAAACCAGGAAAATCCAGACATATATACAACATATAATACATAAACAATAGTAGCACATATATAGACATAAACAAAGATAGGCTCAACCCACTTAGGGATGGACCAACAACATGTCAATCCTTCCCCCAGTGAAGTCGCCATTTTTTCTGTAGCAGTAGAAATGTTTAAGACTAAGCCATTGGATTGACTAGACTTATACATATCAAAAATAAGAATCGCCACCGTACTTTATTGTTTCCAAAGGAATGGGAAAAGAGCGAATAACCAAAAAGAAGAGGAAAGATTCAAGGTAAGGGGGTTGGTTATGTAAAGGGAAGGTATTAGCACCCTAAACATCTACGGTACTCCGCAGGAACCTCTTTGAAAGATCTGTATATTTTGGCTATAAAATGTTGTATGTAAAATAGATGGTGGAGGTGAGAAAAGAAACATACTTTTTTATAGTTTTTGCACCCTCCGCAATTGTGAACCTTTGGTGCCTACGTACAACCTTTCGTGCAATAGGGGATCAGGGTACACGTAGTTCCTCTTTAAAGAATTTTAAACACAAGTGTGTTGGTTAATTTTATGAGATAAGACATCATCGTCATTGTCCGTGTGGAAAACATACTTACTACCCACAATCATGAGAAAGGAGAATTTGCATCATCTCAAAGTGGAGGATATGGCTTGGATTTTAAAATCAACAATGCCTCACTCAACACCCAAGTGGAAAGTATCTCACTTCACTATATATTTTAGAAGTATAGTTGTTGCATCACTATAAAGATTGACAAGAGTCTAATCTTTTGAGAAAATTTTAAAGCAAAAAGCCAAAGTGGCAAAATGGTTTGAATGAGATTGATTGATTTTTAGTCTTCTCACAAAAATTTCAAGGTATGATTAAGTTGATTGAAAGTTTATTTATGAAAATGTTTTTAAAATGCATGGACCTAAGTCCAAGTTTATTATGAAAGTGGTTCAAGTTTCAAAACAAGAAAAGTTTTCAAAAGGAGGAAGAAGATTTTTGAAATTAAAGAAGATGGGAGGAGAAGAAGAGACTATCCTAAAGCATAAGGTAAAAGCTAGGGATAAGAACCATCTAACTAACAAGAAGCCAACACTTGAAATTATTAGTCAAGATAGAATTCCCATTCTTTGGATTGAAACCAAGCAAGCAAAGATACTAGACCTCTTGAGGAAAAACAAACTCCAAGTGTATTAAGTCTTCACAAAAATTGGGCAGAGTAACGGTTGTATACGGGTGACTTCCAAATTACAAACAAAATATGTAATCACAATAACCTGCACACAAAACAAACAAACAACCCAATGTCTTGAGGTAAATATCAAGAACTCCAGACAAAATATCAATTAAAGTCCAAGATCTTCAATGTAAGTCAAGGTTTCTTATCCTAAGTCCAAGAAGTCCAATACTCCACAATGCCAAGGATAGTAACCAAATAGTCCAAGTATCATTAAAGCTTTTTATGGTTCATGTTTATTATTATGTGTCTTAAAAAATAAAGGCTCGAGTGAGAAAAAATAAAATGACAAGAATATAAATGCTCAAGTGAGCAAAAAATAAAAAAATAGCATGAAATATAATGCTTAAAGTAAATGGTACATAAAGCATAAAAATAAAGGCATAAAGTAAAACAATTTAATAATTAGTGGTTAGTTGGATGATCATCTTGAGACTTGCATTTGGAACTCATTTGAGGATTGGTAGAACCAAAGCCTCTACACAACAAGTTACATTTTCTTTTTGTCAAGTATATCTTCCATTTGGAATCCTTAAAAGTAACATGTAATGATCAATGATGTTTAAGTGATCCGCGTTGACCAAAATTGAGGAAGATCCATTAGAGGATTGGTAGAACCAAAGCCTCCACACAATGAATCTCAAGGTTATTGGATCAAAGAGATCAAATTAACATACTTGGGCTTGCAAACTTAAGTTTGGGCCATGAATGATCATTTATTCGAATTGGGACAAAATTCAGCGCTATGTTAAGCAATCGTAAGTGGACTTATATAGAAGTCGCACCTATTTTGAGGCCGGTCAATAATAATCTATGCACTACTTGTTTTGAGACATGATATAGAGATCATGCTCCAAAAATACTTAGTGCAATAAGAAAGGGATAAGATGAAGAGGGGTGGAAAAGAGTACGCACCACATTAGAATTAAATTTAATTAAACTATTGTTAAAACCATTCATCCATTTTTGTGGAGTTAGACTCAACACCATGGATCCAATGATGTTAACAAAGTTCATAATCAAAATTCAACCCAAGATCAGCCAGAAAATAATCATAAAATAATATTTCCTTTAATATGTACATTAAAAAAAGGTTTTAAAATGTTTTAAAATAGAAATAAAGAGAAAAATATCAACTATGTTCGAATTATTCAAGAAATAAAAAGTAAGGCTATAGAAAAATCAGAAAAGGACTCAAATATTTTTATAAAATTTTTCGTAATTTTTGAACGTCAGAAACTATTTTTAAAATTAAAAGAAATGAGTAAAATAACCAAAAATGATAAAAAATAACAAAGTCAGAAATAAAAAATAAATGAGGTCAGCAATATTTGTCACAATATCATTGGATCATTCCATATTTTTTCAGAATTTAAAAATGCACAAAAATATTTTTAAACATTTAAAACAATTCAAATAAAGTGAAAATTTATAAAAAATATCAAAACACAAAATAAAATTGTGAAAAATAAATATCAGAAAGAGAGAAATCAAAAATAGTTTTCATGATTTTTTCAGATTTTTTGGTTTTAAAATGAATTTTCTTTGATTTTTTGAAATTTAAAACAATTAAACATAAAAATCAGAAAATAAAATAAAAACCAAAAAAATATGTGGACCAATGGATGAGAGTCAAAACGCGTTAGTAATCAAGTCCAAGGGATCTGGCACGCTGTGCATATCATGGTCATTACTGAATAAAACACTGGATCAAACATTTTTAAAATAAAACAACTTAAAATGTGGCCCGTTGGATGGACTCTGACTCACAAAAGTAATCAGATCCAAGGGCTCCTGAAGCACGCGCATGGGAAGGCAGGCATATTATATCCATTTCAAAAATATAATGTGGCTTCATTTTATTGGTTGAAAACGGACACGTCATCATCTTCAACCACCAGCCATCCAATTGAATCCTTCAAACTGTAAAATTAGCAAACCAAACCGGTACCATTAGATTCGTCTCTTCAAGACGATTTTAATGGTACTATCACGCCAAATTTATATAAATTGTGCAAGGTTGTGTTTGAAGAAAACCAGAAAAAATAGCGAGCACGGAAATCTGGGATATCTCACTCAATTCTTAATGAAATTGCAAACTATAAAGAGCACGAGAATCAGAAGAATACAAGGAGTGAATTAGTCTTTTATTTGAATCAATTTGGCCAAGAAATCTACCTGAACGAAGTAGTAAGAATTTGCTCTAAAATTGGACTTCTACAGATCAATATAGGTCACAATTCTTGAAAGTAAACGTATGGTTAGCTTTAGAGAAGTTCAATGAAGCTAACTGAATGGAGCTTTTGATGTTTGAAGGTGAGATTGTAAGAAATCAGAATTTCAAATTCATAGTTCGTGTGGGATCTGAACAGGGGTAAATTGGCTATCAAAAGCTTGAGAAAATGAATGGGAAATGACCGTCTATTTATAAGGAATCAAATGGAATGTTCAAGCGTGTAAATTGATGAAGTTTGAAGAGAAATCGTGTGAAGTTGCAAACAAGAAAAGTGTGACTTCTATATTGATTAAAACTCATCCAAAATGCGTGTTTTGTTGTTCTAATCACTTCTGCGAGTTCATTAAACATGTTCAGAAGCAAAAACGCGCAGAAACAACGTGTTTAGAAGCTAAATCAAGAATTTCCAACTTCTGACTTGGTGAAAAATCTAGTTTCAAGTTGCCAACTTCTGACCAATGGCATTCTCAGCTCAAGGGTTCTTAGGGCATGATTCTTGATGCTTTATAAAGTTGAGGTTATAAGCTTTGCAATGGGAAAATAATGGAATCAAATGGATGCTTGAGCTGAAAGTTGCATTGAGTCAAAGTTGGAAAAAAGAGGTTGACTTTCCATACTTAGAAATATTTCAAGTCTTTCTTCAAAAGTGACCTATAATTTTTTGCATCCAAACATGGCCTTTTTCTTGGAATTTGCTCTTGACCAAAAAATATGGCATGAAATACACCTCTTGAATGACATTTTGAAACTTGAACCATTCAAAATCTCCAAAAACCGAGAAAGTTATGAATTGTTGAAGTTCGCAAAAAATCATGAAATGACCTATAATCTTTTTCATCTTTGGGGCATCTTCTATAAATTCTATCACTTTTCACATAAAATAATGCATAAATTACACATCTTCAAAATCATAATGGAAAAAGAATGGGCTCAAGGTGATAAAAATTGACCAAGTTATGATCATTTGAAGTCACACTTGAGAAATTTGAGGACTTGTAATCTTTCTTCATCATCAAGTTTCTTCCACAAGAAAACTCCTTGAAACTTTTCAAGTGATTTATTAATACCCCTTTGAAGATAAGGATGTATTTAGAATAACTTAAAAATACCAAAATATGAGCAAGATATACTTCTTTGAAGTTCAAAAACCCTAGCTCCTAGATCAAGAAAATGCTTTGAGGAACTTTGACAATTTTAAACAATCTTCTTGTACCAACACTCTTGCTTTGTAAATAGAAGTTGTTGAGGATGATAATGAGAACTCATAGCCACCAAAAACAATTCCATATCTTGATAATTGAGAGAAATATGCACTTGTGACCATTGGGAACAAGGCCTTTCCAATTATGACAACTTCTTCAACCAACCTTTTGCTCTCTTGAATCAATTTGATAACTTTGAAATATGATGAACCAAAATAAACCTTGCCATGACATTTCTTCCAAACCAACTTCAATGGTGAGGTTTGAAGTCATCAAGGTTTATTGACTAGGGCATGGAAATAAACTCATGAACCCATGGATCAACTTTCTAAGCCACATTACTTTTACCTACAATATTAATAAGTAAGACAAACCAACATTGTATTTTAATAATAAAAGGAAAATCACAACAAAATACTCATGATCACAAAATAAAACAAGTCAAGGTGCTTGGTAATTCCTCAAAGAGAAAAGCTAAAGATAGGAAGGAGAACCAAAAGCCCTAATGTGATCTTGTTTTGATTGAATTGACATGGTGTGATCAAGGGATCTTAGGGGAAAAATATGGGGTACAACAGTTACCCACGGATAGAGGCAACCATTTCAAGCAGAAAGGGTGAGTAAATCATAATAATTATAAAATACATAAGGAATAAACCTCAATTGTGACACGGTCATCAAAGATTCTCATACTCCATCACGACTGTTGAACACTACAATTAACACCAACAAGAATTCACAAGATCATCAAACACAACTAAACATCATCTTTTTCACTTATTCTTCTCAAATGACTACTTTGCCCTTATCTTATCTTAATACTAATATTACTCTATTTTACTAATTAAAATAATTTTTACTAATTATTCTAATTTATCGAAAATCCTCTTATTCATCTTAATTCCCACTACACCACACATAAATATCACATAACCATCATAATCATCAAAACATCACAGTTATGTCACAAATACATCATAAATTCATCACAATACGCATCATAGCTAATTAAGAAATTAAATAAATAACTTAATTAATTTGGGGTGTTACAACTCTCCCCCACTTAAAAAGAATTTTCGCCCTCGAAAATTACCTGAAGAAAACAAGATTGGATAAGACTTTTCATCTGATCCTCACGTTCCCAAGTCTAACTTTCACCAGCCAGTCCACCCCACAATACCTTTACTAAGGCGATATCCTTTCCCCGTATTTGTTTCACTTCCCTACCTTCTATTCACATGGGTGATGCTTCCATAATCAGGTTATCTCTCACTTGTACATCATCCATTCGAATTACATGCGAAGGATCCAGAATGTACTTTCTCAACTGGGAGACATGAAACACATCATGAAGATTCACAAGGGACGGAGGTAAAGTAATCTGATACACCACCTCACCTATCTTCACTCATATCTGATACGAACCAAAAAAACATGGTGTAAGCTCTCTAGACTTCAAAGCTCTACCAACACTGGTTACCGGAGTAAATCTCAAAATTACATGGTCGTATTTTTGGAATTAGATTGCTTTCCTCCTCTTGTCATGATAACTCTTATGATGATTCTGAGAAGCTTTCATCCTCTCTTGAATCATCTTAATCTTTTCAGTCGTCTCCTATACGATCTCAGGTCCGAGCACTTCTCTCTTGCTTGACTCATACCAACACAATGGAGTCTTACACCTCTTACAAAACAATGACTCATACTGTTCCATACCAATACTCGCATGAAAACTATTCTGGTATGTAAACTCAACCAACGACAAGTGACTATCCCAAGATCCACCTTGTTCTAGCATACAAGCCCTAAAAAAATCCTCCAAAGACTGAATAGTCCTCTCTGTCTGACCGTCCGTCTGCAGATGATATGTAGAACTCAACCTCAACTTAGTACCAAAAGCATTATGAAAACCTTCCCAGAGTTTCAGCGTAAACCTCAGATCTGTATCTGACACAATACTCAAAGGTATTCCATGTAGCTTCATAATATCATCGATATACATCTCAGATAGATTCTCCATAGGATGATTGATCTTCATCGATAAGAAATGAGACGAATTAGTATAGAGACACTGTCCCATTTCCACTCTGGAATACTCAAAGGTTGCATAAGACTCATAGGCTTCTGATGCTCAATCTTTGACTTCTGACAAGCAAAGCAAGCATAAACAAATTTGGCAACTTCCCTTTTCATACCAGACCACCAAAATAATTTCTTCAAGTCTTGATACATCTTCGTAGCACCATGATGAATACTTAAGTCACTTCGATGTCCTTCCTCAAGAATACTCTTCTTAAGTTTGGTAAAATCTGGGACGCAAACTCTATCACCAACCTTATCACATTATTCTCATCAATTATGAAATTATCTCCTTTACCTTGGTTAATCAAAGTCAATTGATCAACTAACTTCAAATCAAACATATGACCTTCTCGAATCTCTTATATTATATCACTAGTCAGTTTCAACACTCCCAACTTCATGCTATCAGGAGTCTCTTCTCATACTAAGCTCATATCTCTAAATTGTTCGATCATCTCTAATTCTGGAACCAAAAGCATTGACATGTGCAACGATTTTCTACTTAATGCATCGACAACTACATTTTCTTTACCAGGACGGTAATTCAAATCAAAGTCATAATCCTTCAACAAATCAAGCTATATTCTCTACCTCATATTCAACTCTTTCTGGTCGAACAAGTATTTCACACTCTTATGATCACTGAACACTTCAAATTTAGAGCCAAAAAGATAATGTCTCCAAATCTTCAACACAAACACCACAACTGCTAGTTCTAAGTCATGCGTAGCATAATTCCTTTCATGAATATTCAATTACCTAGAAGCATAAGCAACAACCTGTCCATTTTGCATTAGCACACCACCAAGACCCATCTTCTACACATCATAATACACCACAAAAGCATCACTTGGGTTAGGCAAAATTAATACCAGAGTAGTCATCAACTTCTTTTTAAAATCTATGAAACTTTATTCTCATGCAACATCCCACACATAAGCTTGACCCTTTTGAGTCAACTGAGTTAACAATAATGCTAAATTAGAGAATCCTTAAATGAACCTTCGGTAATAACCTATTAAACCAAGAAAACTTTGAATCTCAGTCGCATACTTCAGAGTCTCCCATTGCAACACTGCATCAACCTTAGAAGGATCCACGACAATTTCACCACTAGAAATCACATCACCAAGGAAACTTACTTCCTTCTACCAAAACTCACACTTTGACACCTTTGCATACAACTTATTCTATTTTAACACTTGCAACAAAATTCTCAAATTCTTTGCATGCTCTTCTTTGGATTTGGAATAGATCAGAATATCATCAATGAACACCACGACAAACTTATCCAAATATGAATGGAAAGTTTGATTCATACTCCATGAAAACACCTGATGCATTAGATAAACCAAACAACATCACAGTGTACTCGTAATGACCATACCTCATTCTAAAAGTCGTCTTCATAATATCATATGGTTTAACACGAATTTGATGATAACGAGGCCTCAAATCAATCTTGCTGAAAACACAAGCACCCACCAACTAATCCATCAAATCATCGATCCTCAGAAGTGGATACTTATTCTTAATAGTCACCTTATTCAAATGTCTGTAATCTACACGAAATCTCATACTTCCATATTTCTTCTTGACCAACAACAAGGGCGCACCCCAAGGTGAAACAATCGGTCACATATACTTCTTCTAGAGAATCTCTTTTAGTTGTTTCTTCAACTCGCTCAGCTCTGGAGCTGACATTCTATAAGGAGCCATTGACACTGGACTTGTACCTGGAAACATATCTATAGAAAACTCCACTTCATGTTCCAGAGGAAAATCACTGATGTGATCTGGAAACACTTCTAGAAATTCACAGAAGACAGGTAATCCAACGCTCGCAACTTCTCGATCAACTAGCAGCGATGCAAACATTGCAAACATCAAAGCTTCGTCTTCCATAAGTTGATTCACTTACTTGGAAGATAACAACAATTATCCATTATCACCAAACTTAGGGAACCTCAAAGTCTTGTTATAACAATTGATGTGAACTTAGTTGAACTCCAACCAATTCATCCCAAGAATAACATCAATTTGGTGTAGGAGAAGACACACCAAATCCATCACAAAACTCTTACCATAAATATTCAAAGGACATTTCAAACAAACACAAGTAGTAGTAACAGAACCACTAGCAGAAGTATCTATCACCATACTATTATTCATATTAGACAATTTCAATCCCCACACGTTAGCACATTCACGCGAAATAAACGAATATGTAGAATCAATATCAATAATAGCAACCAATTCAACATCATTAATAAAACAAGTACCTCAAATTAATATGTCCTTCTTGGAATCTTCTGATCAACTCAAAGCGAACACTCTACCGTTAGTATGGGCAGCAACGTCCCTCTTCAGCTTCTGACATTAGGTACTGATATGACCCTGTTCTCCATAAATGAAACATGTTAAACTATTGTTCTTGCATTCAGGAGCACAATGACCCGTCTTACCACATTTGTAGCACCTCAGCACCTTGTTCTCACATTCATTAGAACGGTGACCTTGTGTTGACAAGAAATTTTCGACTAGGGTAATAATCCTTAAGTTGTGGGGTTTATTTGGCTAAAGAGGCATAGATGGGTAAAAAACAATAATATGTGTCGAGCAAGGGGAGGTGTAATACGGTGGGAGAACTGACTTTAGGTTTTGTGTTTTATAGCAAATGTTGTGGATAGCAAGATTCACCATCGACTTTTCTTTTATCCAATAAAGGAAACAGTGAAAAGAACAGGAAATACCTTTTGAGAATTTTCAGAGTAAGGGGGGTAGGTTATGAAAAGGGAAGGTGTTAGCACCCTTTTCATCCGTAGTTATCTATGGGCTCTTAATTGCTAGCTCACTTTGTTTGAAAATGCTTTGAGTTTATGTATGTTTGAAAATATTTTGAAAACGCCTAAGTGCGAAAATTTTGTAATGATTCTCGTATCATTGAGAATGTATACAAAATGTTTGCTTTTAAAATATTTATTGGGTCAATGTGTTTGTTTTGGAAATATGTTTTGAAAATTTCAATGTAAGGCAGTTTGCTTTATAATAACCCTTGCATCAGTCCTCAAGAGTTTTTATAAAGTGTTTTGAAAGAAGTTGTTTTGAAAGCGTGAAGTATAAAGATTGTTTTAGTTTATGAGCAAGCGATTACGAGCCATCTACCTACTAAAAAAGTCTTTTTGCTTTTCCCCCTTCTTTAGATAGTTCTATTCTACCATTAGTTAGTAGGAAGCCCTATCATTGGATGTGAGGGACATGCGTGGGTCATCGCACAGTCATAGAAGTATGCATGGCAACGGGGCGGGGCGGGGAAGGATTTTATATTCCCCAACCCCAAACCCGAATCCCAGATAAATCCCCATTCCCGCCCGATCCCCGTCGTGGATGAATAATTGAACCCCAAACCCGTCCCAAACGGGTTCGGGGATCCCGGGCCCAAACCTAAATCCAAAACTTGCCTTAACCCAAATCCTTCCCCGAACCTAAAAATCGCCCCGAACCCAAAACCCGCCCCAATTATAACAAATATGAACTTATATTACAAAAGTAAAATACAATCTTAAATAATTTCAAACATATATTTCAAATAATAAAAAATACAAACGAAAGTATTAATTCAGTAACCATACAATTAATATTTCAAATTAACAAAACCAAATAATCCAAAATATAAAAACTAAATAAAAAAATACAAATTCATATTCCAAACTACCATCCAAAGAAACACATAGTAAAAAGTAGTCTACATTCCAAAATACCAACAAAACAACCATATTCTACATTCCAAAATACCAACAAAACAACCATATTCTACATTCCAAAGTACCAACAAAACAACCATATAACTAAAAGTATTCAATATCATTGTCTACGGAAATTGCTAACAAAAATAGATAAGTGGCCAACACCAATATTGTCTTCTTTCTAAATGCTATTCTCCGTCTTCAAAGAGGGAAATAACACCACTAGTCAATAGCTCACCTATATAAAAATACAAATTAAAATACAAACATTAATAATAAATAAGAATAAAATTCAAAACTTGGTTACTCTTATATTCTAATAAAAAATTGGTTACTGACAATCCACATTAGTCACTTCATATTAGAAAATAATAATAAATAAATCAAAGGAAACTTTTACCTTCTTCATCGGGCTCTATTTCATCGAGTAAAGTTGTGTAGTCATTGCTTAACTTAGAACTCATACCACCTAAAAATATTAATAGTAATCAATTAATAAATACAAAGTTATATGTTATTTCATAATATATAAAAATTGAAAAAATAATATAAAAGCATACCATTATTTTCAGTACTCCATAACCAGCTTCTAGCACACATCAAAGCCTCTAAAGTTGTCCAATGAAGTCGACTACAATGTGGGCTTAAAATATGACCGCTAGTGCTGAATACAGATTCTGAAGCTACTGTAGAAATAGGAATTGCTAAAATATCTTTTGCAATTGCTTGGAGTGTTGGATATTTGATGCCATTTAACTTCCACCATAATAGAATATCAAAATCAGGACTTCGCGGTAAAACTTCCTCTTCCAAATAATGATCCAATTCTATTTTAACATATGAAGTTCTAGCTTTTTTTTTCTTCCGAACATATGCATCATAATCATCTAAACCATCATTAGCCATCCGACTAGATTCCAACATTGGTGAGTCACCACAATTCTCTTGGTTCAACTTCAATTGATAATCAGTAATTAAGTCATAACATAGTTGTTGAATCCTCTTAACTTGCTCAAAAGAGTCTTGTTCATACAATTTTTCATAATAGTATTCAAGTAACTCCGTTTTGTATCTAGGATCCAAAACACTAGCAATTCCCATTATGTCATGGGTGACACTCCAATATTTATCAAATTTTTGCAACATCTTGTTAGCCATTTCTTTGATCGATAAATTGGAAGAGTTAATCCAATCAGATATTGCCAATTTAATCTTACAAATCTCAGGAAAAAACATGTTGGCAGTGGGATACTTAGTGCCAGAAATGATTTCAGTGATTTTATTGAACAACTCCAATATTTCACAAACATCTTTTGCAAATTTCCATTGTGAACTAGTTTGAACACAAGTCTATCGAGTGTCACGTAGCCTTAAACGACTAAATACATCCTCATACAAAATAGCAATGTCAAGCATTTTATAGGTGGAATTCCATCTAGTCGGACAATCTAAACTTATAGTTTTAGTGCAAGAAGTTCCCAATTGCTTAGCTGTCTCCTCAAATTTTTCTTTTCTTATAGGAGTTGCAGTCCAATAAGCTGCACTATCCCGAATCTTTTCTATTCCATCTTTCACTACTTCTAAACCATCCTTTAATATCAAATTTAATATGTGTGCGCAACAACGCATATGAAGTAAAGATCCATCCCTCAACAAAGTACTTAAATGCAACTTCTCCTTAATTTTTTCCATCACAGCATCATTTGTGCTACAATTATCTAAAGTGATAGTTGATAATTTTGTATCGATATTCCAATCCATTAAACACTTAACTAAAGCAGCACAAAGTCTATCACTTGAATGACGAGCAGGAATATAAATGAACCTAGCATATTAAGAAAATTCAAAATATGAAATAAATGAAGCTAACATATTATATTTATGCTTAAACTAGACATAAAAAATTGTAATTACCTCAAGATGAAACTCTACAAATTCCAAGATCCATCAATATAATGTGCAGTAACAGCCATATATCCCTTTTTTTGATTGCTTGAAGTCCAAATGTCTGAAGTAATCGCCACTCTTGCTTGAAGACTATCTAATGACTTTGAAGTTGTTGTCTTCTCAATCTCGTACACTTTAAATATCTCCTTCCTAAAAGTATTTCTACAAGGAACATGAAACAATGGTTGTAGGGAAGCAACAAATCATCGAAAACCAATATGATCTACAATTGAAAGTGGATACTCATGCATAATTATTGCACGTGCAAGCTCTTTCCTTGATTTTTCCGCATTATAATTACCAACTCCCAATTCTTGATTTCCTTGCAAGTTATTTGGCATGAGAAATGTTTATCCTTTTGTAGTCTCGTTCTCATGAATTTGCGATGAATGCATGTCTCCATATGTTGAAGCAAGTGTTTCGTTCCATTGCTCGATTTTCCACTAAGAAATTTCTTGTAATATTTACATTGAGCCTTATCCTCTCCATTAACTTTCACCTTTATAAAATGATCCCAAGCCTTACTCCTAAGTCTTCCTTTCCTTGTTTCTGCCAATACCTATATATTATCACCTATATCTATTCCATCAGTTGTCTCATCATTAGGTGTTTCAATTGTTTCCTTCGGGGGTGTCAGGCCATTAAGCAAAGAGTTGAAACTTTCTTCCATGTCGGGAGTTAATTGGTGTGCACTATCTTGTGAAATAAGTGGATCGATGTTACCAACATTTTCCATGTTTATCTCCTGTTGCAACATATAAAATACAAACGGTGAATAACATATAAAACAAATATTGGAGGCTCATAATTCATATGTGCTCATGTTTTTAACAAATTTAATTTTAAATATACTAATAAATATGAGACAAGCTTAAAAATGAAAACTTTGTTTGGCTTACTTGTTTTTGAAAATTGTTTGTTAGGATTGATTTCAAAATTGTTGTTTTCAAAATAGAAAAATGAAAACTAGTATATGCTGTTTTGAAATTTAACTCGGCTTGCATTTCCTCTGCTTGAAAACTAGTATATCAATCGACCAACATTGTATTCCTCAGCTTGCATGGTACATTGATATGTGATTAATCTGGTTTTTTTAAATAAATAGAGACCACACATAGCACATGTGACCGAAAATGGAGTAAGACAAGCTCCACACATAGTCTTGGAATATGAGAACAATGGAGAAAAAGTAGTTCAAAATGAAACATATCTTTCTTATCCTGGAATATGAGACTTGTATTCATACTACAATACAGATTTTGCTTAGAATAATTTTGCTTACTATAATCACAT
Source organism: Vicia faba (assembly GCA_948472305.1). Lineage (NCBI taxonomy): Eukaryota > Viridiplantae > Streptophyta > Magnoliopsida > Fabales > Fabaceae > Vicia > Vicia faba. The sequence continues at coordinate 492,856,469 of OX451740.1, forward strand.
TCTTCTACAACCATAATAAATATTCAAGATTTAGAAGTAAAATTAAGAAAATAAGAAGAACAAAACTTACAGCAAAAATAATATTGATGAGGAATTGAGGACGTCAAGATGGTGAGCCATCCAGGTGAGATGGTATCGATAATGATAATGAATGCCTTCCAATTGAAAAAGAAATGGTAAAACAAGTTCAATAATGAGACTTTTAGAAAAGTGAAAGAGATATAACTCATTACTGAACCATAAAATATTGTTTTTAGATTTCTGAAGTCTTTTAATTGAATAAGCCTATAGGTAATCCAACGTAAATGTAATGAGATTGACATTAAGAAGTGGAAGGGTTAAAATAATAATAATAATAATAATAATAATAATAATAATAATAATAATAATAATAATAATAATAATAATAATAATAATAATAATAATAAATGGGGTGGGTTCGGGGACGGGTTTGGGGTGGGTACTACACTCCCCATTACCTGCCACATCCCCATATTTTAAAATTGGGGAAAACCCAAACCCAGTCAAAGCGGGTTTTCCCCGTCAAATTCAGGGCGGGTTCGGGCGGGTACCCGCGGGTATGGGTTATATTGCCATGTCTACATAGAAGGAAACTTATAAGACGCTTTAGCAATTGTCTAACTACTCAAAAAGTCTTTGTTCTTTTCCTCCTCCTTTAGATAGTGCTATTCTACCATTAGTTAGTACGAAGCCCTATCATTGGATGTGAGGGACAGGCGTGGGTCATCGTACTGTCATAGAAGGCAACTTGTAAGACGCTTTAGCAATTGTCGTAAGGGACTAAGATCGTTTACCAAAGGCATCATCAAAGGGTCATCGAAGGACTATGATCTTTTAATCAAGGACCTTTGCTAAAGCATCTCACGTTCGAGGGACATGATTGTTTTTAATCCGAGGCAACAAGTGAGGTTAACCTTAGAGGTGTATGTGTGTGAAGTGTTTTGATTTCAATTATTTGTCTTTGAGATTAGGTTTTCTAATGATTGAATTTAATCTTGCCATACAAACCCTAATTACTAACAGTAATAAGGAAAATTGTAAATTACGGAATTTAAATGTCCTACGCTATTACAACGCTTCGGGGATGGGGGTTACAAGTTTATGAATGGCGAAGGAAAACAATAAATCCTAATTATCTATTACAAACTTTTGATAGTTACATAATTGGAGTAATGTAAAAAATAAATAAATGCGCGGGGATGGAAAAACCCTAAAAAACTCTATGTATTTAAGAAAATGTTTATTTGTTTCTTTGTTTAGAAAACATTTGAAATGAATGAAATAAAAAGAGTTAGACCTAGTTCTAATTTCATTTACAATTTAATTATACAAAATAAAATAAGGTGTAATTAAATTAATTTATTTTTATATATGAAAATTAAATTAATTAATTGAGGCCTAAAGAAATCTAAGTATTTAGAAAATATTTTTTTGTATTTGTTTAGAAAAATAAATGAAGTATAAAAAACCTAGTCTTAATAAAATAAAATCAAAAAGGTTAAAATTAAATCATTTTTATTTGTCAAAAATTAAATTATTTTAAAAAGACTAAATCTAATTTTTGTCATTTTTTATATTTTTTTATTAAATAAAAATGATTTTAGAAAAGCAAAAGTTAATTAAAATAAAAAAAGAAATAAAATGGGCTTGAACTGTAAAAGCAGAAGGGGGTGTTAGCAAGCAAAAAAAAGCCCAAAACCACTAAGCCCAAGCGTTGCATGATAGAATATGGCCATCCTTTGATGGCTCATGATGGACAGGCGCACTTGAAGCATTGGATTTATCTGCATGATGATCTGATGGTTGTAGCATGAGGATGTACCACGCACGTGTTTGCCTTGCTTACACCTGATTAACAAAGGAAATATTGAAAAATAAAATGCCAGAGGCAGGGATCGAACCCTTTCCCTGGCACACTAACACCTTACACACACACGCTTGCCACTAGGGTGGCTGTTTCATCCGGTTATGAAACAACCACCAATCAATATAATATAAACTCGTTTTCAAATATTTGAACAAGTCATCTTCTTTTTCCTCACGTGCGCCAAGAACAACAACTCCATTTTTGATTCTGTAACTCCTTCATTTCTCAGCCATTTTAAAAAATGTAAACATGAAAGTTGCTTGATTTTTCACCATAAATTCAACCATATAACTTTCAAAAGCTAAAGATCAAAGACTAAGATGAATTTTGTTTGGTACCAAAAATATGACCTAACTGGTCAGAGATCAAATTCCAAACACACAAGTAATATAAATGAAAACTAAGGACATGGTTAACTTCACAGACATGATATCTACATTTTTTCTTTAGAAAGCAAGTGCAAATGACGCTTGTATCAAGATATCACAGTTTAGAAAACTTACCTCTTTAAGTGGAGATCCAGAACACATATGGATGCCTCCAGGTACAATGTAATGATTGATTAAGGTTCCTGGGACCTCCCTGAAGTTATTCCAATAGATAGAATTCCTTGTAGCTTGCCCAGCTATTTTGACCAAGTCACACTACAATGGTGGATTTTGAAAATGGTGGATGGTGATGGTGTGATTACAGGAGTGATTCAGGTGTTTAGATTACTTCTATATAGTGTATAGATGATGTTTGAATGATGAGAAGGGAAAACCCACGAGTAGATTAAGAGTTGGCTTCTTAAAGCTCAAAATATGCACCTATGGAGAATTCTTGGTGATTCTGAGTTCGAGAGGTTTTTATGGATTATGCCTTCTCTTAGCTTGCAAATAGTCCCTCTATACATAAGCAGTATGTTTCAGAAGGTGAGAGTGTTTGGATTATAAGTTCCCAAGTTTTTTTCTTTTGGTTGAAAATTGTGATTTTTGGGAACACAAAGTCTTAATGTATTGTACCATGCCTTCTAGAGTGGTTAAAAACTTTAAACATGTTGCTTTTGACTTTGTAGATTAAGTGTGTGCAGAAGAAACAAGTTAGAGGCTCAAGGAGTGAACTTTTTCAAAAATCTTGCTTTGCAAGAATGGAAACGGTACCTTTCTCCCTTAAGTGGCAAGTAAGCTTGGACAAAGCTTTAATCACTTGGATCGTAGCTCAAAAGCTTATGTAATATTCTGATTATAGCAAGATTTGGAGGTTTAGAGGCCTGAAAAGTGGGATTATGCAGCATGGCTTGGAGATTTGGTCATTAGGTTTTCACAAGAATAACTTATATTTCAAGAATGGATGCCCAACTTCATGTCTTCTAAACTTCTAGCTCAAGCATGATAAAATTATGTTCTTTGACATTTTGCAAAGCTTGAAGCATTGTCTACAACTTTCATGTTAACCATTTTGTCTAAATCAAATTGGAACTTGGTGAAAATTTGCCAAGAAGTTGAGATGAAAATCGAACCAAACTTGTTGAAATTTTTCTAAGAGTAGAATAAAAATGTCGCAACTTCATGGGCTTATATCTCTCAAATTAAGCACTTTTTGAAGATCATCCCTCAAGGAAAAATTTGTAGAATTCATCAATCCCTACAACTTTCCTATTGAAAGTTTTCCTTGGATCATCTTGAATCTTAGTGAAAATGGTCATGAAGTAGTTCATTTATTAAGAACAAAAACACTTAGAAACTTTTCTAAGTGTTGGAAAATTTTCCAACTTTTGACTTTTGTTGACTTTTCTTGATTCTTGATGATCAAATTTGATTTTTTTGAATTTTTTGATGATTCTTGATCTTTGAAGTTCAATGTTGACAAAAAAGTCAAAGTTTGACTTTTTGTGTGCCTGTTGACTTTTTATCAATTGATTCAAATTTCAACTATCAATCACTTGATCTTTTAGAAATGTTTTGAACCATGTAATTAGGTCTAGATATTATATTTGAGTCCTTAAGATCATACTTCAAGCTATTAGGTCATGCATTAGGTCAAAAGTCATGATCAGTCACTCTCAGTCAAAACCCTAATTTTAACAATTTTACCCCTTTGGTGATCTAAGGGCTTTTCTTGAGGAATTATGATAAACCCTTGATCAAATGATGAATATGACTTCAAAATGTTGATGTTGACCAAAAATCCTGAAGTTTGACTGTATGTTGACCACAATTGACTTTTTACTCAATACAGTTGATTTTCAGTCATCTGAGCAATTGACTGAGCAAATTTGTGATGCAAGACTTGAAACTTGGTATGACCATTCTTGGAGACCTATGATGAACCATTAAAGTCACTTGAGGCATTATAAGTCCAATTTTCCTTGGGAAAACCAAAACCTTAGTTGTGGACCCAATGCTTAGGAGGTGAGCTTGTCAGATAAACTCTTGAGTATCCTTGAGTATTTGAGAATCTTAGAAGAAGTTTTTGAAGAAAATTAGAGGGAAAAGTTTGGGGTACAACAGCTGCCCCTGTTCAATCTTCTTAAACCTGAAGATTTAGATTAACATGTCCGCCATTCGTGACTTGAAGGTACAAGATGATTGAACACTTAAGTACCCAGAAATTTTCACTCACATGTGCCCGAAGTAATTTTGTTGGTTGATGTAATACCGAGAATGGGATTAAAGATTCCATTTAGAGTGGTGATGGAGAATTGTCGAAGATGGGATTATATATGCCATCCAAAGTAACTGTTGATAGAACTTAAACTATGTTTATGCTCAGATTTGACTGGAAAAAGTATCAGAATAAATATTTGGCCGATTTAATCTGAGCCAGAAAATATATACTGGAAGAAGTATTAGAATAAATCTTTGGTCGATTTAATCTGAGCCAGAAGATGTCTACATCTGTCTGTAACTGGAAGAAGTATCAGAATAAATCTTTGGTCGATTTAATATTAGCCAGAAAAATTCTATTGGAAGAAGTGTTAGAATAAATCTTTGGTCGATTTAATCTGAGCCAGAAAAAGTCTACTGGAAGAAGTATCAGAATAAATCTATGGTTGATTTAATATGAGCCAAAAACTGTCTACTGGAAGAAATATCAGAATAAATCTTTGATCGATTTAATCTGAGCCAGAAAATGTCTACTGGAAGAAGTATCAGAATAAATCTTTGGTTAATTTAATCTGAGCCAGAAGATATTTGAAGGAAGTGTTCGTCATGTAGATAGTCTCCCGATCCTGTTTTGGGAATTGATCTACAATCTGTTTTTGTTGGTAAACCCGTCCTGTTTCGGGAGTTCATACCATTGGTGATAAAGATAGGTGACCCGTCCTGTTTCGAGAATTGATCTTTATCGGACCATAAAGGAAGAAAGATAGTTTCCTCGTCCTGTTTCAAGAGTTAATCTTCAACCTGTTCATGTAGATAGTCGGCCCGTCTTGTTTTGGGAATTGATCTACACTCTATTTTTCACAGATAGTTACCATGTCTTGTTTCAGGAATTAATTTGTGGCTGGTCATCCAGATAGTTTCCCAGTCTCATTTTGGGAATTAATCTGGAACATACTTTTTGTTGGTCGTGTAGATAATTACCCTGTCTTGTTTCGGCAATTAATCTCTAACCTGGTCACGTAGATAGTTTCCCTGTCTTGTTTCTAGAATTTAATCTTGTACCAGTTTTAGAGTTATTGGTAATATCCGTCTGTTGATTGATCTTTCCTGAAAAGGTAAAGAGTTAGTTGTATGCAATGTCATGATGTATAAAATGAATTGCGTAATAATGTTCTCAAAATAAATGTGACTGTCTTATATGCATTTCGTATGCGTATGCTATGATGTATGTAAGTGATGTATCAATGTGATAAGTTGTTGAAGTGTATTTGTAAGCCTGTGCGGTATTCTTGTTTGGGAAAATAAATCCCTGACCGTTGTTAGGGATGAAGAGTATGCGTATCTTCAATTTTTGTCTAGAATGTTTCTGATTGGGATTCCTGCTTTCCGTGTGAGGGAACTCCGTTGGGGAATGTTGATTTTTGCTTGGGGAGAACAGTTCAGGAACGTTGGTAATTTAAATGCTCTACTTAATTCCTATATACCCTGACTAGGGATAAAAGAAATGGATAATCTTTCGACTCGTCTGGGGAGGATAATTCTTATATACCCTGACATAGGATAAAAGAGATGGATAAACTTCCGACTAATCTAGGGAGGATAGAGTTGACTGATATATGTTCTGGTTCAAGGCTTCTTACCAAATATCTGGGGATAGTGGCAATTTACTGGGGAGAAGAATCTTGTCGGTGATTTGTAGTCATCTGAATAATAGACTATGGCTGGGGAGACTATAATCTGTTTGGGGAAATAAACCATGTTGGGGAAATAAACCCTGTTGATAGAGAAATATTCTGCTGCGGAAACAAATTCTCCAGGGGAAATTGGATTTTTATAGAGAGAAGAAATCTGCAGGGGTTTACAGTTTTAGAAGAATAACTCAGCTGAGGAAGAGAACTTCCATGAATTATACTGATTGGAACTCTGTAGGTGGGTAATATTGTTGGGAAAGAGATCATACGCCTTTATCTGCCAGAGCGATCTGTCGGGGAAATTGAGGCTAATGTATTTTTATTAAAGATGAATTTGTGAAGATTACTCTGTGGGGATAATCTCATGGAAGTGACTCTATGGGGATTTGGACATTATTCCAACTCCTAGAGTCTTGACTAAATGCTTATTCCTATTCTTATGCATATATTTGTTAGCAGTTAATCATGTTCATATGCATATGTTCATTCAATTTTAGTCATTGGACATTTTTGCAAACAAAACAGAAAAAATTAAAAAACAAAAGTTTGAATTTAAGGTGCATTTGCGCTGATAGTTTTTCCTATAAACATGTGATTTTGTACAAAGAGACATAAATCCTAGTAAGAGGAAATTATCGTGAAATGAAAAGAGTACACAGTGAAATAAAAACATATAGCTATGTGGAAATGATCTCATTGGATTCCAACTCCGCTATTGCCCATGTGTCTTTGAACATCTCATCTCTTGTTGTCGGAAGAAGTTGATTGAACTAATTTGTACCATTTGAACTTTTGACTTTGGTAATAAATCTTGTTGTAAGTGATCCAACGGGACAAAGTCGTAAGCTTTAATCCTTAACTTTTTCTTGGACCGCCCTTTCAGGTTTTTAGTCCACCAGGATACCCTTTTTTCCCAAGCCGCCTTTTCATGTTTTGGACTTGCCGGTGTACAATCTTTTATATATATCCATAATTTTTTCCTGAACCTTTTTGGTTCATCGGGATACCCTTATTTTTGCCTAGGCCAGTCAACCTAGCGGGTTTTTTTCATGCGTGGTATCTTTTGACTATGTCTGCATTCGCAGGGTGCGGGAAATCTTCACCGTCCATGGTGGTTAGTATCATGGCTCCGCCCGAAAATACTTTCTTGACAACAAATGGCCCTTTGTAAGTGGGAGTCCATTTACCCCTGGGGTCACCTTGCGGTAGAATGATACGCTTTATTACCAAGTCACCAGCCTGATATACCCGATACTTGATCTTCTTATTGAATGCCTTGATCATACATTTCTGATACATATGATTGTGATAGACAACCGCAAGTCTTTTCTTGTCAATCAGATTCAACTGGTCTAGCCTAGTCTGAATCCATTCGTCTTCGTCTAAGTCTGCATCTTTCATGATTCTTAGAGAAGGAATTTGAACTTCGACAGGTAGGAAAACTTCCATGCCATAGACCAGAAAGGATGGGGTTTCCCCAGTTGATGTTCCCGCTGAAGTATGATAGCCATGGAGAGAAAATGGAAACATTTTGTGCCAGCCTTTGTAATTTACAACCATCTTCTGTATGATCTTCTTTATGTTCTTGTTGGCGGCTTCCATTATGCCATTCATCTTTGGTCTATATGGAGAAGAGTCATGGTGCTTGATCTTAAACTGCATGCAGAGTTCAGTGATCATAGTGTTGTTGAGGTTGGTACCATTTTCCATGATGATTCTCTCAGGGATGCCATACCGACAGATGCGGTTATGTTTGATGAACAGGGTAACCACATTCTTGGTAACGGAAGCAAACGAAGCTGCTTCAACCCATTTTGTGAAGTAGTCAATGGCGACGAGAATGAAGCGATGTCCGTTAGAAGAAGTAGGCTTGATTTCTCCGATCATGTCAATGCCCCACATTGCGAATGGCCAAGGAGCAGTCATGACGTTCAAAGGTACTAGAGGCACATGAACTTTATCAGCATAGATCTGGCACTTATGCCAAATTCTTGAGTGGTGGTGACAGTCAATTTCTACAGTCGACCAATAGTATCCTGCTCTCAAAATATTCTTAGCCATGGTATGTCCACTGGAATGAGTACCAAAGACGCCTTCATGCATATCCTCCATAATTTTCTCTACTTCCTTCTTGTCCACACAACAAAGCAAGATTGAATCATGATTATGCTTATACAAAATTCCAATGCTCAAGAAGAACTTAGTCGAGAACCTCCGCAGCAATTTCTTTTCATTGATCGATTCCCATTCAGGGTATTTTTGAGCTTCAAGGTACCTTTTCACTTCATGAAACCAGGGTTTTTCTTCTACTCCATCAGTGTCAATTTCATAGCAGTGTGTCGGCTCGTCGAATCTTTCAATGGTAATTCTGGGATCCTCGTTGTCCTATCTGAGCTTGAACATGGATGACATTGTAGTCAATGTGTCCGCCAACTGATTTTCTTCTCTTGGGGTATGCTCAAAAGTAATCTCTTAGAAGTACGGAATCAAGGTTAGCACATGTTCTCGGTAAGGGATAAGATTCAGATGCTTTGTATCCCATTATCCCTTGACCTGGCTAATTACTAAGGCTGAATCCCCATATACACTTAGGAATTTGATTCTCAGGTCAATAGCAGCTTTAATACCCATGATGCACGCTTTATATTTAGCCATATTATTGGTGCAGTCAAAGCAAAGTCTGACAGTGAAGGGTGAATGGCAACCTTGAGGAGAGATAATTATAACACTGATCCAATTTCCAAGTGCGTTAGAAGCTCTATAGAAAACCATAGTCCATTGGGATCCTAGCTCAGGTCCTTCATATTGCCCAGGTTCTTCACAATCTGAAATTAACATGATGTTCTCATCCGGGAATTCGAAGTTCATAGATTGGTAGTAGTCTACAGCTTGATGCGCCAAATGATCTTCTAGTACACTTCCTTTGATTGCCTTTTGAGTGGTGTACTGAATGTTGTATTCTTTTAAGATCATTTCCCATCGGGCTATTCTTCCAGAGAGGGCTGGTTTCTCGAATATGGACTCGATGGGGTCAATTTTAGAGACCAATAGAGTCGTATGAGTCAACATATATTGTCTTAGTTGGCGAGCAGCCCATGCCAAAACGTATCAAGTTTTCTTGAGCAGTGAATATCTTGTTCCACAGTCGGTAAACCTTTTTCTAAGGTAGTATATTGCATGCGCTTTTCGACCAGACTCGTCATGCTGCCCTAGTACATACCCCATTTAATTCCATAACACTGTTAGGTACATGATTAGAGGCCTTCCTTCAACCGGTGGCATCAGAATCGAAGGTTCTTGTAAGTACTCCTTGATTTTATCAAAGGCTATTTGACAATCTTCGTTCCACTTTACTACTTGATCTTTCTTCAGTAGCTTGAAGATTGGCTCATAGGTAGCAGTCAAATGAGAAATGAATCGGGCAATGTAATTCAGTCGTCCTAAGAAACCTCCGACTTCCTTCTTGGTGCGGGGAGCTGGCATTTCTTGAATAGCTTTAACCTTTGCGGGATCAACTTCAATGCCTTTACCACTGACGACGGAGCCTAGGAGCTTTCCAGATCTCACCCCAAAAATGAATTTGTTCGGATTTAACATTAGTTGGTACTTCTCAGCCTTTCAAATAACTTGTGCAGATGATCGAGATGCTCTTCTTCAGTTTGTGACCTTGCTATCATGTCATCATCGTAGACCTCTATCTAATGATGAATCATGTCGTGAAATAAAGCTACCATGGCATGTTGATAAGTTGCCCTGGCATTCTTCAACGCAAAAGGCATGACCTTGTAACAGAAAGTGCCCCATTGTGTGACGAGGGTAGTTTTCTCCATGTCTTCAGGCGCCATCTTGATCTGATTATAACCCAAAAAACCATCCATGAAAGAGAAAACCTTGTACTGAGCGGTGTTGTCGACCAAGACATCAATATATGGAAGTGGGAAGTCATCCTTGGGGCTTTCCCTATTCAGATCCCTATAATCTACAAACATACGCACCTTGCCATCTTTCTTTTGTATCGCAACAACATTAGCAACTCGTTGAGGATATGAAGTCACTACTAAGAACCCTACATTGAAATGTTTCATAACCTCGCCCTTGATCTTCTCTGACATCTCAGGACGCATGCGACGAACCTTCTGCTTAATTGGAGAACAAACCTCTTTCATTGGCATACGGTGAACCACAATATTTGTATCGATCCCTGGCATGTCTTCGTATGACCAAGAAAATACCTCAACGAAGTCGTGCAACATATAAATTAACTTGTCCTTGACATTGCCCTCTAAGTTGGCGCTTATCTTGACTTCTTTTTTGTCTGTCTCAGAACCCAAGTCTACCACTTCGGCTGGCTCTTCGTGCGGTTCGATAGCCTTTTCTTCTTGTATTAAGAGTTTGGCATGTTCTCCAGGTATTTCACAATCTTCCTCACCTTCGTCCTCGGCTTGGTAGATCGGATTTTCTAAGTAATAAGCGGCAATAGAAGGATCATTATCAACGAGATCTAGAGTGGATGAGGATCTGCAATGTAATGCGTGGGTGTGTGTAAGAACACATAGCTATTTGAAAGTGCAGAATAAAAGAAAGAAAAAGAGCACAAAAATTTGAATGCAAAATGTCCAATGTTTTCATTAAATGAAAATATGACATATGAAATGACAACCCTTAAAAAATGGACCATTGTGCCCTGGGCAAGACACGGGGTTTAAAGTCATTGTTTTAAAAGAAATTATATAACCAAACCTCTTAAAGCGATAAAAACAGAAATAGTTATTTCTCCTGGATAAAGGAGATGGAGATAATGTCTTATGCTTTCCAATTGTTGAGTTTGTTTCCAATGGTGGAAAAGATCTAGCTGTCGAGATCACAATCATTGCCAGCATCTTCTATAGCATTAATTCCATTGTTGCTGATACAAAAAGGTGGTCCTTCAGCACAGGCATGATGAACCGCTTATTGAGCCTCTGAGGTGAAACCCAAATCAAATTTGTTGGACTTGTAAGGAATATCGGGAAGCTGATCCCAGATAGTGAAACTGCCCTCTTCTACCACAGCTCTAACATCCTTCAGAGAAGCCATTCTTGGTGAATCCTTGATGGTCTTAGGAGTAACAAGAGTAGCTTTAGCAACGAAAATCGTCGAAGGGATTACTTCAAATGTATGGAAGGGAGTTTCAATGATTTCACCATCCATTTCAACATATTTGAAAGAAATCAAATGGCTGACCATATATTCTTCTTCTCCATAGACTGTAATGATCTTCCCTTTCACCGGATATTTCAATTTTTGATGTAAGGTAGAGGTAACAGCGCATGCCCCATGAATCTAGGGGCATCCTACCAAACAGGAATAGGCCGGGCGAATATCCATTACATAAAAAATGGAGTTGAAAACCTGAGATCCCACCTTGATCGGAAGATCAACATCTCCGTGCACCATTCTTTTTGACCCATCACAGGCTCTTACCACAATATCATTGGGTTTTAGCACCAGCCCTTCATAGTCCAATCTATCCAGAGCACCTTTTTGTAATACATTCAGTGAGTAACCTATATCAACTAACTCATGCGCCAAAGTAGTACCCTTACACTCAATAGAGACGTCCGGGGCGTTGTTATGATTCTTTCCTGTCGGAGTTAAGTTGGCATCAGAAAAGCCTAAACCATTATCAGCTGTTAGGCTTGCAACACAATTCAAAAACTGATCAACAGAATTATCTTGTGGTACATGAGCATTCTTTAGAAATTTCAACAAGACCATGAGCATGGGCTTAGAAACATAATAACAAGGACAACATAGATATTTTGGAGGGTGTTTTCCCCAGTTGTTCAATTATTTTGTAGTCACTTTTACGAATGATCTTCAGTATTTCTTCCATATCTTGTTTATATGAGTCTTCAATTGTAACATCTTTTGAGGGTGCCTCCGTCTGGGCAGGCTCATTCACTTTCTCTTTGCCCCGGGCGTCAACAATTGACCCAGCAGTAGGAATATGAACAAGTGTTGTGATAGTTTTTGGAGGAGAGATCTCTGGGGAGAAGATCCTTCTCGTTCGGGTAACTTTACTAGTTCTGAAAATATTTTCGACATTGATATTGGTAACTTCATAATCTTCATCTTCGATAATCCATGGCTCTTTCCTAACACCATGGTAATAAACTTCTGCTCCATAATTCTAGGGAACAACCTTGTCAGAGTAATAAGGGACTAGCCCTAGTGCAGTGATGATTAGGGGAGCCACCCTCAGCTCCGAAAGAATCCTTATAGGACCTCTAGAGGTGATCCTTACAGGAGTATTGGAAATTGTGATTATAGAAACATCTTCAAGTCTCAGTTCTTGAGATATACTTTCATGCAAACTCTTCATGGACGGAGTTTTCTCGAACAAAATTTTGTGGCTATCAATCAAGCGTTGAATACCCTTCTTCAGCCACATATAGCCATTAGTTTGGGAAGCACAATGGTAACAATTTTCAGGACAACCCATAAATAAATTGACTCGTAACATATTCTTCTTAACGATCATCAAGGGAGTGGTCAAGTCACTTATGGTGGAGACATGGGAAACATCGTCAATGGCATTAACACCTTTACCATGACTGGGCATGGGCGTAATAATCACATTAGGGGTCTCTGGAGGATCAAACTCAATTTCTTTTGCATTAATCATATCTTGGATTTTGTTTTTCAAAGCCCAACAGTTGTTGGTGTCATGCCCCAGACTGTTCGAATGATAAGCGCACCTTGCATTTGAATTGTATTTTGGAGAGGATTTGTTGGGATTAGGAGGAGGATCCAGCAATGTTATCAAGTCTGCTTTCACCAGATGTTGTAATTCTTGAGCCAGTGGCATAATAATCCTGGTAAGCTTCCTTCTCGGTGCATCTGACCTATGCTGATCGCCATGTTGTTGTGGTTGAACAAGCGTTGGATTAGAGATTAACACTGCCCCTACAAACTGATGATGGTCATTCTTATTATGGCTCTTATGGCCATAAATAGAATTGGTTTCCTTCTTACCACTGAACGACTTCTTCACAGCATTCGAAGTTGCAACCATTGGAATCTTTCCGCTCTTGATACCACTTTCAACTTGTTCACCAGTCAAAATCAGCTCAGTAAACCCTGATGAAGAACTCCCAATCAGAAAAGTAAAGAATGGACTCGTCAGAGTACCCATAAACATATCCACCAATTCCTGGCCAGTCAAAGGAGGTTGCACCCTCTCTTCTAGGTCCCTCCATTTCTGGGCATACTCCTTGAACCCTTCATTTGAACTCATGGACATGTTTTGCAGCTGTACACGGGTCAGTGCCAGGTCAGCATTATATTAACACTGCTTGTAGAAAGCGGCAACCAAGTCTTCCCATGTGTGAATATTGGTTCCTTCAAGTTGGTAAAACCATTCAAATTGAGTATCGGACAAGGTTTCTTGAAATAAATGGACCCATAACTTCCGGTCAGTAGTATGGGGGTGGATTTTTCGAGCATATGATCTTAGATGGAGTTTGGGACAAGAGACTCCATCATATTTAGAAAAGACTGGGACCTTGAATTTGTGAGGGATGACCACCCATGGGATTAGACCAAAATCTTCAAAGTCCAATCCAGGAACTTTCTGGATTTCCATAGCCTTGAGTCGGTCTTCCAACTGCTTGTATTTGTCATCTGAAGGAGGGTACTGTTCGTCAGAGTAGTATTTGTCTTCGGAACCCTTATTGTTTCCTCCTCCAGCCCTGGTGCTTCTAACATCCTCCTTTTGATTGTCGTCTCCCTCAAAGGAAACTTCATCTTCTTGAGCCAGCCGAGAAGGACCTTTGAATCTTCTCCCCATATTGAGGATAATAGCCTGCTTCTTAGTCTTCTTTTTCATGGTGAGGAGCGCCATCATCTCTTGTTTCCCTTTGACCATATTCAGTAGAGTCTCTTGAAATTGTGCATGTTGAGTTTTCAGATCTTTGACAGTTTGTTTGAGAGCCATCTTATACTGAAATAAATAGTAAATAGATGAGGAAACCTGTATTGGAAAACCTGCCTACGAAATGATGCATGATAGGTGGATGTAATGTTTTCAAGGACCTTAGGAGATTTAGATTTTCTATCCAAAAAGGAAACAGAAACAAAGATTGGATTAATAAGTTCAAAATTACAATTGCCTCTTGGGCTTACAATAAAAAGAAAAATGGTCTCAAAAATACAACAATATAAACCTATACAAAACCTAAGATTTAAGTCTCCCACAGACGCTGCCTCTTCGTGTCGATGTATGCATTAAGGCTTTGCTCCTCGTGAAGTTGCTTTGTGAGCTCCAACACTTTCTTCTCACTTGTATAAAATTGAGTTTCAAAGGTATCACGTTCTTCCCTGGGTTGAATCCAGGACTTCTGCAATCCTTCGAGGTCAGTAGGCATGTATGGATGGAGAATGGTGTAAGGAATATCCCCTTCGGCAACAGGCTCCATGATCACTGGTAGGATAGCTGGATAAGGCATCATGAGGTTTTGAGCGCGAGCTCGTACTCACTTGAGATATGGCTCCAAAGGGATAGAATTATTATGTCCTAAAGTCTTGTTATCAACTTTGTTTAACATGCCCCAAGCACGTACAAACCTTCGACGATAATCTTGAGGATCATTTTAGTAATCGAACACAATACCCTAGATAAGTGCGTCATGAGGACCATCTCTTCGAGCATAAACAAACTGACGTAGAGCAAGAGAAAGGTTGTAAGTAATACCTCCCCTAATGCCAAGGAGTGGAACATTAGGGAATTCCCTGCAGCGGTCAATGATAATAACATCCTCTTGAGACCAGGAACACCAATAGATATCCAAATGAGAGAGCGACATCATCCTTTGAGACCATAGCGTCCAAAAACAGTAGAGCCTTCTCTAACAGAAATTTAGCAAGAAAACCCTTGACTCCATTTCTTGTTTCCCAATTAGACACGATATATGTCCGCTTCAAATGAAAGGCTGCTGCAATTTCTTCAGGTTGTGGATCTTTTTCTAAACCGATGAAAGGCGTTTGTTTGAGAATAGGTACTCCCAGTAATTGAGAGAATTCCTCTATTATGGGCACCAACTGATAATTGGGAAAAGTGAAGCAGTGATGTGCAGGGTCAAAGAACTGGAATAGAACACTCATCATGTCTTCTTCAAAACCTGAGGTAACCAAATTGAGTAGTCGACCATGCCTTTTGATGAATGGAGAACTTTCGGGAACCCTTGAGACTAACTCTTTAAGTTGAGGAGGCAATCTTACATAGTTGACCCGAATAGTGTTTCTACGAGCAGAAGCTATAACCTACAAAACAAAACAAAGATAAATCCCTAGGTCCTTGAAATGGTTAGTGAAAATGATATGGAATGATGTCATGATGTTATGATGTCATGTTTAATCAATCATACATAAACAAAGCACACACGGTCTTAGGTTTTAGCTTGCATGGAATTTATAGGTAAGTACCCTCTTGAAGCTTTAGTTGGCTCAACCTGTCCAAAAAGAAGTCACTAGGTTCTAGGAATCTAAATACCAATGATCTTTCTCTTAGGCATTGTTTCAGCACAAGCATCTGAACTGTGATCGAAATACCCCAAGAGTATGATCTCAATGAGTGTAGTATCGAGTATCAACCAAATTCAGTCTGCACCAAAGCCAGCTATCTCACAACTTTCTAATGGATAAGTTGTGTCAACTAAGGTTCTACGGTCAGTTAGTGCTTTATGACACCACACACCGGCCCCGTATTCTCCTTGACTTGACTCAAGGGATAGCGGTACAAATAAATGTGTCGCACTGATGTAGCCATCACTTCAACCATATCGGTCTATGCCGTACAGTTTTCACAATCTATTGCTACTTCCCTAAAATACCCCAGATTCAGGTATAGGATCTATAGAAAAAATAAACCCAAGCATATCCTGAAATATAAAGCAAACAAGGCAAACAAGTAAAGCAATAAAGGTGATCTAGCTCTTAAGGTAATCTCACTTTTAGAATTATTTTACCCAGCAGAGTCGCCAGTTCTGTAATACGGTAGAGAACTAACTTTAGGTTTTGTGTTTTATCACAAATGTTGCTGTTGTACCCAAAAATTTGCCCTCCCATGTTTCTCAATACATTACAAGTAACATTCTTAAATTGCTCAAGGAAGTCTAAGGGTTGACCAGACAAACTCTCTCCTAAGGCAGTCTACCTTAAATTAGGGTTTCAGTTTGCATCAAGATATTTGAGTCCAAAGGATCCCAAATGCTCACCATTGTCCTAATATGTTCTCAATATTATCCATGTCAAGTTTCAAGCCTTGCAGAGGAAGTTTGCTCAGTAAATTGCTCAAAGGCCTGAAAATCGACTGTACTAGGACAAAAGTCAAGTATGTCTCACATACAGGAAAACTTCAATATTTTTGGTCAACATTCTATTTTTGAAGTATTATTCATCATTTGATCAAGGGTTGATCATGACTCCTCAAGGATTGTTCACAATTCATCAAAACCCAAAAGTTGCTAAATTAGGGTTTTGTAGGAAAAGTCAACTCAACTTTGACCAAGCATAACTTTCTAATACTTTATCAAAAATGACCCATCCAAAGATAATTTTGAAGAGGATGAAATTCCCTACAATTCATCTTCAGCTCTTAAGTTCAAAATATGCACTCACAAGAAGATATGAATTTGGACATTATAGGTCACTTTGAAAAGTCAACAAAAACACCTTTTGGGTCAAAGCTTCATACATGAAAATGGAATACTCAATTGAGATGAAACCAAAAGGGTAGCTTAGTGGACATCATAAGATTTCTAAAAAGTCCAAGAACACATGTCTAGGGTCAAAATTGAGGGAGTTATGCATTGGCCAAGTTGACCCTTTTTGCAAAATTGCCAAAAGTCAAATGTGTCCCAAATTGCAATTTTTGCCAAATGGGCCCAACTTTTTATGCTTGCACTGAGTTTGTAATGTGACTCGCGACCCATGATCCCTTCCACTTGTCATTCTTTTATTTTTTGTTATTTATTTTGATTTTATTTCAATTAAATTAAATAAAATCATTATAAAATAGTAAAAATATCAAAAGCTAATCAAATCTTGAGATTTTGTGCATGTTTAGTATTATTACATAGCTGGTAGGGAGATCAAATCGTGCAAGGCTCATATGGATACAAAAAGATTGCATTTTGCTTGATTTGGAAATATTTTGCACAAGGATCAAATTATGAATCAATAATCATAATTGGAGAAGGTTTGAAACAAATGGCAACCCTAATTCATTCTTGGATACATAAGGAACAATTGAAGACCAAAAACAAATAGGTGAGAGGCGTGCAAGAGAGAAAACAAGTTTCAAAAAATTCAAGAAAAGTGGCAAACTGATTTCCAAGTTACAGATCATTTCAAGCCATTCTAACGATCCCAATTGTTTGCAGGACATCCCTGGATCATATTGCAACCATTAGCAAGCCTCCTCACACTCAGAATCGCGCTGTAAGTTTCACACGGTTTCCATATTTTCTTGAAATTGAATACAATCATTCTGGCACATTTAGCATGATTCATTGATATATTCTTAATCCTTGAGATGTTTGCAAGCTAATGGTTATATCCAATTGTATTTTTATTGACTATGCAGCAAGTTGCCATAGCTAGGGTTCTAGTTTCGTTTTTAGGGGTTTTGTGTACAGGAACAATTAGGCATGGATAATGGTACCATGATGCTCGTGAGGTTTCAACGAGTTGATTGGTACCATTGGTTGTGATTTATCACACATGTATAGGATTTTGGAATGGACAAGGGTTGAACCTACGCCCAGTGTCCGTAGGTAAAGGTATTTGATCTAAAACGACAGAGGCAACGAGGAAGATGATGGTGTGGCATGCTGTGAATGGGCAGTTTGAATTTTGCGCGTTTCCGAATTTGTTTTTTTGTTTTCATCATATAATATTTATTTGTTATCAATTATACAACTAACAAATCCAGCTCAACCGGTAAGCGTGTAGTGTGATTATGCTCAAGGACCTGGGTTCGATCCCCAGGTCCCAACTTTGCTTCCTATTATTTTTTCTTGCATAATCAGGTGTACATGTATCCAATGAGTCCACCATGTACCATCAACGTCCAACCATTATATCATCAAGGCTTTAGATCCAATGCCTTCTCCCTGAAGGACTACCATGCGCTTGAGTCAAGCTGACACACAGGATTTGGAAAAAGTCAATGAAGGCCAAAGCTTGTTGGGCTGGAATTTACAAACTACACCCCCCTTGTTGAAACAACATCAGGCCCATCTTATTCTTTCTTTTCTATTTTCATTTATTTATTTAATTAGTTTAGTTTTTTTTCACCATAATTAATTTCTTTTTTCACAAAAAAAATTATGAAATCAAATTTTACAAATTTAGAATTAGGTTTTTATTTTATCAAATTTAATTTAATGTTAGTTTAATTTAATTTAGGTTAATTCTAACTTTTTCATATATTTAAAATCAACTAGAAAAAATTAGGGTTAGCATGTGATTTAATTTTTATTTCTTTCTCAAATAAAACAAAAATACAAAAATAGGTTGATTTAATTATTTTTCTTAAATTTAAATTAATTAGAAATTAGGTTTTTTTTATTTATTCAATTAAACTTTATTTTCTCAAATAACACAAAAACGACAAAAAAATGATTTTCCTTTTAAAATTACAATTAGGTAGTTGGGGTCAAAACCCTAAATCTCTCGTTCTCAATTCATCGCATGCGTTTACTATTTTTGCAATATTAATGTAACTGCTTACAGTATGTAATAGTTTAATCTAGGATTTTCTTTTATCATTTTACGGGTTTTTTGGCTATGTAATTAATCCCTACCCCGAAGTCTTGTAATAGCGTAGGTTTTATTTCTCGCATTTTAGTTCTCGCAAATATCAATTGTTTAGATGTATGTTAATAGAATTGTATGACAAGATTTCATGATAATTTTAAAATGGCTAGAAAACCCTAATGTGCAAAGATAATTACTGAAATCAAATCACTCGCACATGCCCACTCCTAGGGTATACTCTCACTTCAGTTGCCTTCGATAAACGATCATTAAGTATAGGGTGTCTTAGTGGTTTCCCTCCTATCTAAACAAAAGATCAAATGTCCCATTCGGAATTGTTGCCTCGGAATTGTTGCCTCAGAATTGTTGCCTCGGAAATGTTGCCTCGAATATGAACTTAAGACTCTAGGGTTATTACTAAGACGTCCTAACATTGCTATAGTGATCGTACGTCCCTTACGAATTGACCCTTACAACTCCAACAATGGTGCTACCTATTTCTCAATAGTAGGATAGCATTGTCTAAAGGAAACGAGAATAGAAATAATCTTTCTTCGTGTAGGTAGATTCTAGTAGGTACTTGCTCAAAACAAACAAGCTTTTTCACACCAAACACTTTTCAAACAAAGTTTTCAAAAACACTTCGTAACACTCTTGAAGACAGAAGCAAGGGTTAAAACGAAGTAAAACAAAAACTTTTCAAAACAAACACACACAAGCAATTTTTAAAAGATGGGCAAGTACCTAAGAGCCCATGGAAAACCATGGATAGAAAGGGTGTTAATACCTTCTCTTTCTATAATCTACCCCCCGTACTCAAAATCTTAAAAAAGGAATTTTTCTGTGCTTTTTTCCTTTCCAGTTGGATAAAATAAAAGTCAGTTGCGACTCTTGCTTACCGCGGCATTTTGCGAATACAAAACGCAAAATGCAAACCAGCATTTTCAAAACAGTCGGTTCTACCACCGTATCACAGAACTGGCGACTCTGCTGGGGACTTAATAAGTGGGGTATACCTTAGGATTTAGTTCATCATAATTTGCTTCTCTTGTTTGTTTTGGTTGATTTACTTTTAAGGGTTTTGTTTGGGAGTTACTATAGATCATAACCCGGATCTGGGGACACCTTTTAGGTAAGTAGAAATAAACTGTGAGGGAATTGTACGGCGTACACCGATACGGTTGAAGCAGTAGCTACATTGATGTGGCACATTGGTTGGTATCGGTATCCCTTATGGAGAAACGAGGACAATACGAGGCTGCTACGTGTATCGTTAAGCATCAACTGACCTTAGAACCTTTAATCTACCAACTTGGCCATTAGAAAGTAGTGAGATAGCCGGCCTCAGTGTAAAGCTGAGAACTGGTTGATACTCGATGCTATACTCATTGAGACTATACTCTCGAGATAGTTCCGGCTGCAAGAAAAGATTGTGTGAGCTGAAACCATGACCAATGGAGGATGGTCAGTGATATTGAGAACCTCTAGAACCCGGTTACTTTTTCTAGGACAGGTTGAAACCAACTGAACTTCAAGAGGGTAATACCTTAGACCACATGCAAGCCTTAAACTTAAGGGCTTTTGTGTGACTTGTTTGCCTTTGCCATGCCTGTTATCTGCTATACCTGTTGTTTTTATCATGACATCATGTATCATAACATAGCATGCATACTTCATTATACTAACCATTTCAAAGACCGAGGGAATTTATCTTTGTTCTGTTTTGCATATTATGGCTTCCATACGCAGAAATACCACCCGAGTTAACTTTGTGCAAATACCTGCTCAACTCAAAGAGTTAGCCTCAAGAGTTCTGAGACTTCTATGTTCATTAAGAGGCATGGTCAGCTTCTTAGCCTGGTCACCTCAAAGTTTGATGAGCAGATGATGAGTTTACTTTTCCAGTTCTTCGATCCTGTGCATCATTGCTTCACCTTTCCAGATTACCAGCTGGTTCCCACTTTGGAAGAGTTCTCTCACTTATTGGGCATATCCATCCTTGAGCAGGTACCCTTCACAGGTATGGAAAAGACTCCTAGACCAGAAGACATTGCCTCAGTTCTACATCTGAAACGGGCTGATGTAGTATCCAATTGGGAAACACGAAGCGGGGTGGAAGGTTTCTTAGCCAAGTTTCTGATAGACCAGGCTCAGCTATTCTGGGATAATTTGGATTTTTAGGCTTTTGAAGACATCTTGGCTCTCTTTATCTACGGTTTGGTTCTCTTCCTGAATCTAGATTCCTTTGTAGATGTGAACACGGTCAAGATTTTCCTTTCTCACAATCATGTGCCTACTCCACTGGTTGATATCTTGCATGCCCTTTACACTCGTACTATGCGAAGAAGAGGGACTCTTATTTGTTGCATGTCGTTGCTGTCGAGGTGGTTTATTTCGCACCTCCCTAAGTCTGTGTTGAAGAACGAAGAAGGTTTGGGTTTGTCCTACAGGATAATGTCACTTGCCCATACAGACATTCTTTGGAGTTCCAAGGCTATGGAAGACACTGCAGTCATTGATCATTGTGGGGGATACCCTAGTGTCCCATTGCTTGGAATCAGAGGGGGTATAACCTACAATCCTTGTATAGCTTTGCGACAATTTGGTCGTGCTCTAAGAGATGGTCCCCATGAGCTACTTCTTACGGATATTGCATTTGACTACAAGGAAGACATTGATGAGCATCGTCGGAGGTTTATACGAGCTTGGGGCATGGTGAACAGATCTGACCCTCAAGAGCTAGGACCAAGGACTTCCCTTCCTATGCAGCCTTACCTACAATGGGTCCGAGCTCGTGCTCAGAAGCTTGGGATGCCCTATGAAGTTGTATTGTAAGTGATTGTAGAACCCACAAATGAAGAAGGAATTCCTTACACAGTTCTTTACCCTTACATGCCCACTGATCCTGGGGCATTGCAGAGGTCTTGGATTCAGCTGAAAGAGGAGAGGGATACTTACCGGGAGAAGTACCATGAGCAAGAAAGGAAGATTTTGAAGCTCACCAGGCAGCTCGAGGATGAAAGAGTGATCAATGACTACGTCAGCACAAAGAGGAATCGTCCATAGGATTTTTTATTTTGCTTTTTCTAGTTTAGATTTGTTTTTCATTTACTTATTTGTAACGCCTTAAAGGCATTATTGAACCTTTTTACAGATTAATCTAATAAAGTTTGTTTTATTTTTGGTTTGCAAATTTAAATCTCCCAAAGTATTTGAAATCATTACATGTGCATCCCATTATCATGCACACCATTATAGGTACCATTACAGGTTTCTCATCTTCTTCGCTGTTTATTTTAGCACTAAATGTCCTCTAATCAAGCCATCAAAGATCTTCAGGCACAAAATGCCCAATTCCAACAGATGTTCTTAAGTTTGGCTAAAGGGCAAGAGGATCTAAAAACTCTCATTCTGAAAGAGAAGAAGAAGAAGAAGAAGAAGAAGAAGAAGAAGAAGGTCGTTCTTCTGAATATGGGCAAAAGGTTTGGGGATAGGTTGAAACAGCAAGATGATTTAACCTCTTCATCCAAGGAAGGGGAGAACCAAGAATAAGAAAAGAGCCTCAGTCCTGTCATCTTTGATGATGATACGTATTATGATGAGGAGCAATATCCTCCTGCCGAGGGTAGGTACAAGCAGTTAGAAGACCGTCTGAGTGCTATGGAGATTCGGAAGATCCCTGGTTTGGATTTCGAAGAGCTGGGACTGGTATCAGAAGTGGTGATCCCTCATAAGTTCAAAGCTCCGGTTTTTGCCAATTACGATGGAGTATCCTGTCCAAAACTCCATCTACACTTGTACGTCAGAAAAATCCAACCTCACACTACTGATAGAAATTTGTGGGTGCATTTCTTTCAAGATAGTCTGTCAGGGACTCAACTTGAATGGTTTTATCAGTTGGAAGGAGCCAATGTCTGAAATTGGGAAGACCTTGTTGCTGCTTTTTACAGGCAGTATCAGTATAACGCCGACCTTGCTCCCACTCGTACTCAGCTTCAGGGTATGGCTATGGGTGCAAGTGAAGGTTTTAAGGACTATGCTCAAAAGTGGAGAGACTTAGCTGGAAGATTACAACCCCCTTTGTCTAACAGGGAGTTGGTTGACATGTTTCTAGGGACGCTATCTGGTCCATTTTTTAATCATTTGATCGGCAGTGCGTCATCTGGGTTTACTGAGTTGATTTTGACTGGAGAGAGAGTATAAGTTGGTATCCGAAGTGGTAAAATACCTAAGGACACTTCATCAAGTGCAGTAAAAAAGCCTTTCACCGGTAAGAAAGAAGCTAGTGCAATCTATGGCTTGAGGGGCCAAAGCAGACCTGAACACCGTCAAGCAGTAAATGCGGTAGTGATATCAAGACCCATAGTTGCTCCACAATGCAACAAACAACAAAGGGTGGAAAGACCACATAGGAAGTACACTCGACTCAATATGACCTTGTCTCAAATTCTACCATAATTATTAAAGACCAATCTGGTAACTCTGAGGGAGGCCCCGAAGAACCCCATCACCGCTTCTCCCCACTATAACCCAAATGCCCATTGTGCCTATCACTCTGAAAGTCCAGGTCATAATACAAACAACTGTTGGGCCTTGAAGAACAAGGTGCAAGACTTGATCGAAGCCAAAGAGATTATGTTTGACGCTCCGGAGAAGCCCAACATTATAACTGATCTCATGCCCAAACATGGTCATGGAGTAAATGCTGTAGACGATGATTTATTTATGACCTCTGTGGAAGACATTTCTACTCCTTTGATGACGGTTAAGAAGAATTTGTTGTTGGCCGGTTTATTTCGGGTTGTGGTGAAGGTTGCCACATATGTTCAATTTTGCCTGCTGGTTGCCACTTATTAAAATCAGGTGTTCAGCGCCTGATGGATAACAAAGAGATCCTGTTAGAAAAGACTATGATTCCATTGGTTCCAATTCAAGATGTTGCCATCATAACCATTTTCTCCAATCCTTCCAAGGTTTCCTCGAGAAAACCTGTTAGGATTACACCCGTCCCAAGAATTGCTCTGTTAATAATTACTACCCCTGGTCCTATCCCTTACACTTCAGATAAAGCCATCCCTTGGCACTATGGTGCCGATGTATATTACCATGGAGTTAAACAAGACTTAAAAATTGAGGAAGCTGATGCTGATGTCAGCAATATTGTCGGGGCCAGCAAGGTCACCAGGAGTGGAAGGCTCTTTTCTCCCGAGATTTCCCCTCCGACTGTTCACAAACCTGTAGTCATTCCATCTGCTGGTACATCATCTACTGTCCCAGTTCCTATGCCAGTTATCACCCCTGTCGTCGAGCCATCTGGGACTCGGGGAAAAGACGTCATAGGTGAGCCTGCCTGGACGGAGGCACCTAAGAAGATCATTATGGAAACCTTGAAGCAGGAGATAGAGGAAATTTTGAAGATTATCAAGAAGAGCGACTACAACGTAGTCGAGCAGCTGGGCAGACCCCGTCAAAAATCTCTATGTTGTCCTTGTTGTTGTGTTCTGAAGCCCATGCAAATTCTCTAATTGCATTCCTCAAAACTGCGCATGTGCCACAGGAAACTTTAGCCGATCAATTCAAAGACCGCGTAGCTAGTTTGACTGCCGACAATGGGTTGGGTTTCTCAGATGAAGATCTGACTGCTAAAGAAAGAAATCACAATGACGCTCTGCACGTCTCGATCGAGTACAGGGGCACTACTATGGCCCGTGTACTGGTGGATACCGGGTCCTCATTAAATGTTCTTCTAAAGAAAGCATTAGACTGTCTAGACTGTGAAGGTTTGATTCTAAAGCCAAGCAATATTGTGGTCAGGGCTTTCGACGGGTCAAAAAGGATTATGCACGGGGAGGTGGACATCCTTGTTAAAGTTGGCTCTCAGACTTTGGCATCCACCTTCTATGTGATGGATATTAGACCATCGTATTCTTGCTTGCTGGGGCGTCCTTGGATTCATAAGGTTGGGGCAGTTACTTCCACGCTCCATCAAATGTTGAAATATCCAGTAAAGGGGAAGATTGTTACGGTGCAAGGAGAAGAGGAGTATATGGTGAGTCATCTCGATTCCTTTCGCTACGTGGAGATGGATGAGGAGTTCATCGAAACCCCTTATCAGAACTATGAAGAGGTCCCCCAGACTTTGGCATCAACTGAAGTTGCTACCAACAAACCTCTGATGAAGATGGCTTCTCTCAAGGATGCCAGGGTTGTAATTAAAGAAGGTGGGTGTGCAAATTGGGGTCTACTCCCTGATTTCACACACAAAACTGACAAATTTGGTTTGGACTTTACTACAGGGGCTCAAAGGTCTGTTAGGCGTGCACGGATTGGAAGACCTACTCTGCATATCAGCAATCAGGGGGTTAATGTGGTTGAGGATGGTGAAGAAGATTCAGACATCAACAGCTAGATCTACCCTACAACCAATGGTGGATTGAACAACTGGACGGCGAAGGACATCATACCTGTTTCTTTTATTCCACAGTAATTGAATTTTGTTTTAAGAGTTGTAATAGACAGTTTAAAAATTTACGGCCCGATGCCTTGCCCGAGGCACCTTGGGTTTGCTTGTGAGGGCTTATTATTTGTCATTTTCATATATCATTAATAAAGAATTGGACGTTTCTTGCATTACAAATTTTGCGCTCTTTGTTTTTCTTTTCTGTCTCTCGCTTTATCAAAAACAACTATTCTCTTACACACACTCACGTATCATAATGCAGATCCATATCCACTCTGGATCCCATTGATAACGACTCTGCTACTGCCAGTTATGACTTCGAAAATCCGATCAACCAAGCTGAGGACAAAGGTGAGAATGATTGTGAGGTTCCTGGAGAACTTGCTAGACTGTTACTGTTGGAAGAAAGGGGCATACAACCTCATAAAGAGCCGGTTGAATCAGTGAATTTGGGTACACAGGAAGATAGGAAAGAGGTCAAGATAGGTGCGAATCTGGAGCCTAGTGTCAAACAACGGTTGATACAGATGCTACGCGACTATGTTGAGATCTTTTCTTGGTCTTATAAAGATATGCCTGGTTTGTACACTGAAATTGTGGTACACCGCCTGCCGACTAAAGAAGACTGCCCTCCGGTGAAGCAGAAGGTCCGTCGTATGCGCCCTGAGATGTCCGAGAAAATCAAAGCTGAAGTCATGAAACAGTTCGACGCAGGATTTTTAGCTATCACTTCTTACCCGCAGTGGGTTGCCAACGTGGTTCTGGTACCTAAGAAGGATGGTAAGGTACAGATGTGTGTGGACTATAGAGATCTTAATAGGGCGAGCCCTAAGGATGACTTCCCACTTTCTCACATCGATGTTCTAGTCGACAACACCGTGCAACATAAGATCTTCTCCTTTATGGATGGTTTTTCTAGTTACAATCAAATCAAGATGGCTCCCGAAGACATGGAGAAGACAACCTTCATTACACAGTGGGGCACCTTCTGTTACAAGGTAATGCCTTTCAGATTGAAGAATGCTGGGGCAACTTATCAGTGCGCCATGGTCGCTTTGTTCCACGACATGATTCACCATGAGATTGAGGTTTACGTTGATGACATGATCGCAAGGTCCCAGACTGAGGAAGAACACCTCGATCATCTCCAGAAACTATTTGACAGGTTGAAGATGTACAAGCTGAGGTTGAACCTGAAGAAGTGCACCTTCGGGGTAAGGTATGGTAAGCTGTTGGGTTTCGTTGTCAGTGATAAGGGTATTCAGGTGGAACCTGCCAAGGTAAAGGCCATACAAGAGATGTCGGCTCCTTGTACAGAAAAAGAAGTTAGAGGATTTTTGGGACGTCTGAACTACATCGCCCGATTCATTTCACATCTGACTGCTACTTGTGAGCCAATATTCAAGCTGCTGAAGAAAGATCAAGTGGTAGAATGGAATGATGAATTTCAGACCGCTTTCGAAAGAATCAAGGAATACCTCGAAGAGCCACTAATTCTAATGCCTCCAGTTGAAGGAAGACCTTTGATCTTATACTTGACCGTACTGGACAATTCAATGGGGTGCGTGCTGGGGAAGCATGACGAGTCTGGCCGAAAAGAGCATGTTATTTACTACCTTAGCAAAAAGTTTACCGACTGTGAGGCCCGATACTCACTACTCGAGAAAACTTTATGCGCTTTGGCATGGGCTGCTCGCTGGCTGAGATAGTATATGCTGACTCACACTACCCTATTGATATCAAACATGGATCTAATCAAGTATATCTTTGAAAATCCTGCCTTATCCGAAAGAATAGCAAGATGGCAGATGATCTTAATCGAGTATGGCATCCAATACACAACCCAAAAAATCAATCAAGGGGAGTGTATTGGCGGATCATTTGGTGCATCAGGCCATGGATGACTACCAGTCCATGAATTTCGGGTTCCCGAATGAGAACATCATGTTGGTGACCGAGTGTGAAGAACCTGGACCGAATGAAGGACCTGAGGAAGGATCCCGGTGGTCTATGTATTTTGGTGGAGCATCAAACGCGTTGGGTAATGGCATTGGCGCTGTGATTATATCTCCTGAAGGTTGTCATACTCCGTTCACCGCCCGATTATGTTTTAACTGCACCAACAATATGGCGGAATATGAAGCGTGCATCATGGATCTTCAAGATGCTATTGACCAAAGGATTAAGTTCTTAAGTGTATTCGAAGATTCTGCTTTAGTGATTAGTCAGATCAAAGGTGAGTGGGATATGAAGCACCCAGATCTTATTCCTTACAAAGAATATGTACTGACATTGCTTCCGCACTTTGAGGAGATAAACTTTGAACACTTCCCGAGAGAGGAGAATCAGTTAGCGGACGCGCTAGCTACCATGTCTTCTATATTCAAAGTCAGGTGGGACAATGAAGCTCCCCAGATTACCATTGAGAGGTTGGACGAGCCCGCGCATTTCTGTGACATCGAGACTGAAGAGATAACAGATAAACCTTGGTTCCATGAGGTGAAAAGGTATCTTGAGACTCAAGAGTACCCCAAGGGTGCATCTGTTAATGATAAGAAGTTCTTGAGAAGGTTCGCTGCGAAGTTCTTCATTAGCAATGGGATTATTTATAAGCGTAACCATGATTCAATGTTATTGCGGTGCATGGAAAAAAGCGAGGCAGAAAGGATCATGGCAGAGTTACATGAAGGTACCTTCGGAACTCATTCCAGTGGACATACCATGGCGAAGAAGATCCTACGGGATGGATATTATTGGTCCACTATGGAAGCCGATTTCTATCATCACTCTCGGAACTGTCATAAGTGCCAAGTCTATGCTGATAAGGTGCATGTACCTCCAGTTCCTCTAAATGTTTTGACAGCTCCATGGCCTTTTGCAATGTGGGGCATCGACATGATTGGCGAGATCAGACCCACTGCATCTAATGGACATCGTTTCATTCTGGTAGCTATTGATTATTTCACGAAGTGGGTTAAGGAAGCTTCTTTTTCTACAGTAACCAAGAACGTCGTGGCGCGGTTTATCCGACACAACTTGATCTGTCGATATGGTGTACCAGAGAGGATCATCATGGACAATGGTACAAATCTCAACAATACGATGATCACCGATCTCTGTAAACATTTTATGATACAACATCACAACTCTTCTCCCTACCGGCCGAAGATGAATTGGGTTGTTGAAGCGGATAATAAGAATATCAAGAAGATTGTGCAGAAGATGACGGTGACATACAAAGACTAGCATGAGATGTTACCATTCGCTCTTCATGGGTACCGTACCTCAGCACGGACGTCGACAGAGGAAACACCCTACTCTCTGGTGTATGGCATGGAGGCAGTCTTACCCATTGAGGTACAGATACCCTCTCTCCGGATTATGAAGGATGCAGGTTTGAGCGAAGACGACTGGATCCAAACCCGGCTTGACCAGTTGAACCTAATCGACGAGAAAAGACTTACTTCTATTTGTCATGTTCAGACGTATCAAAAGCGAATGATCAAGGCTTTTACCAAGAAAGTCAGACGTCAAGAATATCAAGTCGGGGATCTAGTGATCAAGCGTATCATACTACCGCAAGGTGATCCCAGGGGAAAATGGACCCCCACGTACGAAGGGCCATTTGTGGTTAAGAACATTTTCTCGGGAGGAGCTATGATTCTAACCACCATGGATGGTGACGACCTTCCTCACCCCGTCAATGCAGACATAGTGAAAAGATACTACGCATAATCAAAGACCCGCTAGGTTGACTGGCCTAGGCAAAAATAAGGGCTTCCCGGCGAACCAAAAGGGTTTGGGAAAAAGTAAGGGATAAAAATGAAAAACTATACACCCGGCAAGTCGAAAACCTGAAAAGGCGACTTGGGAAAAAAAGGGTATCCCGTTGGACTGAAAACCCGAAAGGGCGGTTCAGGAAAAAATTAGGGATTGAAGTGTAACACTATGTGTGATCGGTGGAAATAGAACTGACTGTTTTTTAAGCTGGTTCGCAAAATGTCGCGGTAAGCAAGAGTCACCACCGTATTTTATGTTCTCCAATATGGAAAGGACAAAAGCACAGCAAAATTCCTTCTTTGATAATGTTTCTCAGTTCGGGAGGTAGATTATAGAAAGGGAAGGTGTTAGCACCCTTTCTATCTGTGGTTATCCACGGGCTCTTAGGTACTTTCTCACTCTATGTTTTCAAAATTTGTTTGCTTTTCAAGTGTGTGTGGGTTTTGAAAAAGTTTTGTTTGAAAAATTTCTAGGTAACTCTTGTATCTGTCCTCAAGAGTGTATGAAATATTTGTTTGAAAACCTTTTGAAAGTGTAGGTGCGAAAAGTTGTTTTGTTTGTTTGAAAGAGCAAGTAACCAGGAGAATCTACCTACTTTAAGGAATTAGGCTGTGTAAGAGTCCTTTAGATAGTGCTATCCCACCATTGAGAGGTAGGTAGCACCATCGTTGGAGTTATTCGGGTCAATTCGATTATAGGGACAATGTGGTCACCAAAGCAATGGTAGGACGCCTTAGTGGTAACCCTAATGTCCTAGATCCTTTTTTATCCGAGGCAACCATTTCGAGGCAACTGGATCTTAGACAGGAGGGCGACCTCTAAAGTACCCTATACTTGACGACCACGTTCGAGGTAACCAGTGAGGCGTACCCTAAGAGTGGCATGTGCATGTGTGTTGTTTTTTCAGTTAAATTGTCTTTGCATGTTATTTGTGAGCTACGGATTGATTTTATTTTCCATACAAGTCTTTCATGCATTTTTTAACAGTTAAGAGTGCGGAAAATAAAGTGCGGAAAAGGTAAATCTAGCTATTACAAGGCGCGGGTATATACATCGCCAAAAATAAAAACCCGTTTGGAAAATAACTGCGAGAAAGTAAAAGAAAACGATAAAATCCTAATTAACTATTACATATCTGGAAACAGTTACATAAATATAATGAATTAAAACAAACATGCGCGCGAAAGATTGAATCGGGACGTCCTTAGGGTTTTGACCCTTTTTGAGAAAAGAGTTGAATTTGTCCTTTTTTGCAATTAATTAAAATTAAACCTAATAACTAATTAATTAATTTATTAAAAGAGAAAAAAAATGTTTTTTTTTGTGTTTTTTATGTTTTAATGAAACAAATAAAAAGAAATTAAAAGTCAAAAGTTAGAAAAAAAAACCTAAATCTAATTTATTTTATTTATTATGAAAAATAGTCAAAATTAAACCTAATTATACTAAATTAATTGGTTAGCATTTTATTTACAAAAATAAACTAAGGTGAAATTAATAAATAATATAAAAATATTTGCATTTTGATTTTTTCTGAATTTTATTATGAAAAATAATTAATTAATTAATAGTAATGATAATTATTAAAAGAAATAAAAAGAAAGAAAAAGGAAATAGAAAGAAAACCAAGGGGTGTTGGACCCAAATAGAGGTGTGAATAAGCAATTTGGCCCATTAAGAATCAAGCCTACTTTGACTTTCTGGGTGGTCTACGCTGGCTTTGACTGGGGAACATGATGGTCAACCATCCCTGGCCTTTGGATCTATGATTGTGGACATATGGCGCGTGGATTGGTGAGGTGTATGATGAAGCCTTTCAGGAAGCCTGCATAGGAATATACAAGAAAAAATGGAAACAAATTATTTGGGGGACCTGGGATTCGAACCCACGTCCCAACGTTCCATGCCTGCACGCCTTAGCCACTGAGCCAATTGATTCAATTGTAATAATAATAATAAATGGTCAACATGTTAGTAAATCAACGCATATGCCAAAAAAATAAAAAAAGCGCGCGATCGTTTGAAATGGCCAATCACGCTGTGACGCATCATTATCTTCTTCAACAAAAATGCTGGTTATTTACCTGCGGATTTTTATCCGCAGGTAGTTTCGTAGGCTATGCTTAGAATCGTCCCTAGGCCTAAAAAAGACATTCCAAGACCATGGTTGGTCTCATCCAGGTCTCCTGAGTTCATCCACGCTCATGATTTGTCCTGATTTTACCTGAAAACAAAATGCCTAAAAAACACACAAACAAACCCTAGGTACGGGTATCATCATACAATGCCTAAAAATGAAATTGAATATTATGGTTACGTCAGAAATCAAACAAGGAGTATGAATATGCTAACTTTTTTGAGAAAAAAATGCAAGAATGAAGAATTGAGGTTCCATGTTCAGGGGCCTGTTCGTGAATACTTACAGTGCTGTATATGGAGTCTTAGGACGCGTTTGTGATCTCCTTAGCTTCAGGGTATGACAAGGAAGAAGGCTACGTGCTTAGTTTTGTATGAAAATGCTTGCAACACAGTTTTTGGTCTCACACTTTTTTGACAATTTCTGAATTTTGCTCTGGCCGTTTTAGTGATGCTTGGGTCGTCCTTTAGGTCTGTACTTCCTACTTATGTATGTATGAACGAAATTAGGTCAGCAGCTGGGCTTGTATCCTTGTGTAATTAAGTTTGGGATTCTTGTTGACCACCATTAAAGGACTTTCCAAACTTGGTTCAAACCTTGGATTTTATTCACAAAAAGGCTTGGCACGAATTTGGTAGCTGGAAAATGACACATGAAAGCTATTCAAACCAAAAGATGCTATTCCATTAAATTTTTAGATTTTATTTGAATTATTATGGATTTAAAATGAATTAAATCAATAAAAATTAAAAAAAATGGAAAAATAAATGTTTGATCTTGAAATTAATCATGGGACACGTGTATGGCATGAAAAGGCTGAATCAAGTGGAAGAAAGTGGGCCCTTTTGTCAAAAATTGAAGTTTTAAGGATAGTTGACTTTTGCCATTTCACAAAAATTTCCCAACTTCTCCAATGCATATCTTGCTCAATTTTGATCATATGAACATGTTCTTGGACATTTTGGAAAGGTCTTGAAGTCCTCTAACCAATGCCTTTGGTCCCATATAATTTGGATTTACCAATCTCAAGTTATGGTCTTTGACTTAAAATGCCTTTTTGTTGACTTTTGAAATTGACCTATAATGTAGAAATTGATAACTTTTTGTGAGAGAATTTCTTGGACTTGGAATGTGAAGATGAGTTGTAGGAAATGTCATCACCTTCAAAATGAGCATTGGATGGGATTTTTCTGATGAACCATGAAAAAGTTATGCTTTGGTCAAGTTACAGTTGACTTTCCAGCTGTCCAAAAATGGAAACTTTTGCATCTTGATGATTTTTGAGCCATTCTTGTGGAATCATGATCAAGACTTGATCAAATGATGATTGTGGCTTCAAAATAAGATGTTGACCAAAAAATTTGACTTTTGACTGCCAAATGACCATTTTGCCCCTACAGTTGATTGTGAACCAAATAGGGCTTTTGACTGTGCAACTTGATGCTGTGAGACTTGCAACTTGGCATGTAGATGCTTGACAATGTATATAGGCATATGGGACTTGATTGGACCACTGAAAACCTCAACTTCCTTGCAAGAACCAAAACCCTAATTTTGACTGCCTTAGGAGGCAATTGGACTGTGCAACCCTTGAGGAATCTTGAAGCATTTGAAAATTGATCTTGACAAATCTTGAAGAATATGGGAGGGCAAATTTTGGGGTACAACAGTTGCCCCTGTTCAATCTTCTTAAACCTGAGGATGTAGATTGGCTTGCGTGCTTTTCGTGATCCGAAGGTGGAAGATGATTGAACACTAAAGTGCCCAGAAATTTGCACTCGCATAGTGGAGTATCAGCAGTGTGATGGCGGGAATGGGCTTATAGATGCCATTTGGAGAAATGGTGGATAGGAGGATGGGCTTATAGATGCCTTCTGGAGATGTGACAGAACCTTGTCGGGAATGGGCTTATAGATGCCATTTGGAAATGTGATGGATAGTTGTGGAGATGGGCTTACAGATGCCATCGGGAGGTGTTGACCGTGAAGAGATTCCTTAGCGAGAACTTGCGTACTTTGAGAAAGGAAGATGGTTTCCTGGCCTGTTACAGGGGTTGATCTTCAAACTCTTCATGCAGATATACCCTGGCTAGATACAGGTATCGAATCTACAATCAATCGCTCACAGATATGCCCTGGCTAGATACAGGTATCGAATCTGGAACTTCAAACTCATCATGCAGATATACCCTGGCTAGATACAGGTATCGAATCTACAATCAATCGCTCACAGATATGCCCTGGCTGGATACAGGTATCGAATCCGGAACTGGTCGCCTACAGATATGCCCTGGCTGGATACAGGTATCGAATCTCTAAACTCTTCATGCAGATATGCCCTGGCTGGATACAGGTATCGAATCTACAATCAATCACTCACAGATATGCCCTAGCTAGATACAAGAATCGAATCTGGAATTGGTCGTCTACAAATATGCCCTGGCTGGATACAGGTATCGAATCTCTAAACTCTTCATGCAGATATGCCCTGGCTGGATACAGGTATCGAATCTACAATCAATCACTCACAAATATGCCCTGGCTAGATACAGGAATCGAATCTGGAATTGGTCGTCTACAGATATGCCCTGGCTGGATACAAGTATCGAATCTCTAAACTCTTCATATAGATATGCCCTAGCTAGATACAGGTGTCGAATCTACAATCAATCACTCACAGATATGCCCTAGCTAGATACAGGAATCGAATCTGGAATTGGTCTTCTACAGATATGCCCTGGCTGGATACAGGTATCGAATCTCTAAACTCTTCATGCAGATATGCCCTGGCTAGATACAGGTGTCGAATCCACAATCAATCGCTCACAGATATGCCATGGCTAGATACAGGTGTCGAATCTGGAATTGCGAAAGTTGATGGTAATCATCTTTGGGTTGAACCTTTCCTGAAAAGGCAAAACATTAGTTGTATGCAATGTCATGATGTATGAAATGCATGATGTCATGAGATCATGTCGTATGCACTTTATCATGTATGTAGGCAGGATGTGTGAAATGTTTATGAATGTATTCTCGTCTAGGAAAATAAATCCTTGACGAATGTCGGGAGCTTGTTAAATCCTGGGCTGATGTTTGAAGAGCAGAGTTCTTCATTTCCGCTGGGGATGATGGTTGCAAGAATAAACCGGTAGGAGAAGATGACTCTGTTGGGGGATAAACTTGGCGAAGAGATTACTTTGCAGGGAATTACTCTGTGGGAAGATATACTTTGCTGAGGATTTGATGATAACTCCGCTGGGGATACCGTTGATAAGTTATGTTGGGGAATTTGATGAACTCCGCTGGGGGATAGGAAGAACTTTGCCGAGGGCGATCTTTCCGTGGCAATTAGCTGAGGATAACCCAGTTATAAGCTCTAGTGGGGAATAACCTTTGAACATGGTCGGGGGAGAGATACGTTGGTACTCTGCAGGGGACAAGCTTCCAGAATCTACTGGGGATAAGCTTCCAGAATCTACTGGGGATAAGCTTCCAGAATCTACTGGGGAGTTGATTCAACTCTCCTGGGGAAACTTTTTGGATTGTACTGGGGAGTGGCTCCACTGGGGGTTCTGGTATTCCGCCGGGGAACATTCTTAGATCAAGACTGTCGGGGATGCTTGCTTAGGAACATCTGCATACTCCGCTGAGGAATATTGAGATTTTCTGGGGATATCCATCTTTCCTTAAGGCTGACAGTAGACTAACTTTGCTTGGGGAGAGTATCGCTGACTTGCTGGGGATACTGCGCCTTTTCGGGGCTGATGGGAGACCAACTCTGCTTGGGAGAGTACTGTTGATTCTTGTTTTACTCTATGGGGAGTGAAGGTATCCTGGTTACGTTCTTCAGTCGAACCTACCTTAGTACCTTGGTGGACAGAGTAACTAGATTGCTTGGACAATTCATTATTGCCCCTGTTTCTGATGTCACCTGTAATTAGTCCTTTGTTTCGCATGCAAATATTTATGAGTTAGCAATTAATGTCAAATGCATATATAAAAAATGAACATTGGACATTCTTCACAAGACAAAACAGAAAAAGGAAAAACAATTGGCAACTTGTCGGGAAAAGTGAATTTGTATTGATTTTGAAATTTGCCTGCAAATAGGCGTTTATGTACAAGAGGCTAACGTCCTAGTAAGAGAATGCCGCCGAACAACATAGAGTTTATACAATTTGTGAAAGGAAAACAAAACAGCTATGTGAAAAATCCCACTGGGTTCCAACTCTACTATCGCCTTTATGTCTTCAAGCGTCTCATCCCTTGCTGCTTAGTTGACGATGAAGTTGATTGATTGATGTCGTCTGAATCTGATAGTTGATACCGAATTCTAGATGCAGGGTGATCCAATGAGACATAGTATTACGCTTATCCCTAACTTTTGCCTGGACCGCCCTTTCGGGTTTTCAGTCCACCGGGATACCCATTTTTGCCCAAGCCGCCTTTTTAGGTTTTCGACTTGCCGGGTGTACAGATTTTTTTTCATTTCATCCCTTATTTTTGCCCGAACCCTTTTGGTTCGCCAGGAAGCCCTTATTTTTGCCTAGGTGTGTCAACCTAGCGGGTCTTTTATCATGCGTAGTATCTTTTTACTATGTCCGCATTGGCGGGGTGAGGAAGGTCGTCACCATCCATGGTGGTTAGAATCATGGCTCCTCCTGAGAAGACATGTTTAACCACAAATGGCCCTTCGTACGTAGGGGTCCATTTTCCCCTGGGATCACTTTGAGGAAGGATGATGCGCTTGATTACCAGGTCTCCGACTTGATACTCTTGTCGTCTGACTTTCTTGTTAAATGTCCTGATCATCTGTTTTTGGTACGTTTGACTATGACAAATAGCGGTGAGTCTCTTTTCGTCAATTAGATTCAATTGATCAAGTCGAGTCTGGATCCAGTCATCTTCGCTCAAACCTGCATCCTTCATTATCCGGAGAGAGGGTATCTGGACTTCAATAGGCAAGACTGCCTCCATGCCGTAGACCAAGGAAAAGGGTGTTGCCCCTGTTGACGTCCTTGCTGAGGTACGGTATCCATGAAGAGCAAACGGTAACATCTCGTGCCAATCTTTATAGGTCATTGTCATCTTCTGCACAATCTTCTTGATATTCTTATTCGCCGCTTCTACAGCCCCATTCATCTTCGGTCGGTAAGGAGAAGAGTTATGGTGATGTATCTTGAATTGCTCGCAGAGCTCAGTGATCATCTTATTGTTAAGATTGGTACCATTATCCGTAATGATCCTCTCAGGTACGCCGTATCGACAGATTAGGTTGTGCCGAATGAAACGTGCCACGACGTTCTTGGTTACGGTAGCATAGGAAGCTGCTTCGACCCACTTTGTGAAGTAATCAATCGCTACCAGGATGAAGCGATGCCCGTTGGAAGCTGTAGGTCTGATCTCGCCGATCATATCAATGCCCCACATTGCAAAAGGCCAAGGCGCTGTCAAAATGTTCAGAGGAACTGGAGGAACGTGCACCTTATCAGCATAGATCTGGCATTTGTGACATGTCCGAGAATGTTGGTAACAATCAGCTTCCATTGTGGACCAGAAATATCCTGCCCGAAGGATTTTCTTTGCCATAGTATGTCCACTGGAATGCGTTCCGAAGGTACCTTCATGCAGCTCTGTCATGATCCTCTCTGCTTCAGTCTTATCCACACAACGCAGTAAGGTTGAATCATGGTTTCGTTTGTAAATAATGCCGTTACTGAGGAAGAATTTCACCGCGAACCTTCTCAGAAACTTCTTGTCATTAATAGATGCGCCTTCAGGGTATTCTTGAGCTTCCAAGTACCTCTTCACTTCATGATACCAAGGTTTTTCAGTTACCTCTTCAGCCTCAAGATCAAAGCAATGTGCAGGTTCATCCAGTTTCCAGATAATGATCCGGGGAGCCTCGTTGTCCCATTTGACTTTGAACATAGAAGACATCGTAGCTAGCGCGTCCGCCAACTGATTCTCCTCTCTTGGGAAATGTTCAAAGGTTATCTCTTCGAAATGGGGGATCAATGTCAACACATACTCTTTGTAAGGAATAAGATTTGGGTGTTTCGTATCCCACTCGCCTTTGACCTGATTGATCACGAGAGCGGAATCTCCGAAGACACTCAGAAACTTGATCCTTAAGTCAATTGCAGCTTGAAGACCCATGATGCATGCCTCATACTCCGCCATGTTGTTGGTGCGGTTGAAACATAGTCGGGCAGTAAGTGGAGTATGAGTGCCTTTAGGGGATATGATCACGGCGCCAATACTGTTACCCAAAGCGTTTGAGGCTCCGTCAAAGTGCATAGACCATAGGGATCCTTCCTCAGGTCCTTCATCCGGTCTAGGTACTTCACAATCAGTTACTACCATGATATCCTCGTCTAGAAATTCATAGTTCATAGATTGGTAGTCGTCCACTGCCTGGTGTGCCAAATGGTCTGCCAATACACTTCCCTTGATTGCTTTTTGAGTCGTGTACTGGATGTCATATTCCGTCAAGATCATCTGCCATCTTGCTATTCTTTTGGACAGAGCAGGCTTTTCGAAGATGTACTTGATTGGATCCATTTTTGAAATCAACAGAGTGGTGTGAGTCAACATATACTTTCTCAGCCGGCGAGCAGCCCATACCAAAGCGCAACAAGTTTTCTCGAGCAGTGAGTATCGGGTCTCACAGTCGGTAAACTTTTTGCTAAGGTAATAAATGGCGTGCTCTTTTCTGCCAAACTCGTCATGCTGCCCCAGTACACACCCCATTGAGCTGTCCAGTACCGTCAAGTATAATATTAGAGGTCTCCGTTCAACTGGTGGCATAAGAATGGGTGGCTCTTGGAGATACTCTTTGATTCTGTCGAAAGCGGCCTGACATTCATCGTTCCAACGTACTACTTGATCTTTCTTCAGTAGCTTGAAGATTGGTTCACAAGTAGCAGTTAGGTGCGAGATGAATCAGGCAATGTAGTTCAGTCGTCCTAGAAAGCCTCTGACTTCTTTCTCTGTCTTGGGAACTGGCATCTCTTGTATGGCTTTCACCTTGGCAGGGTCCACTTGAATACCTTTGTCACTCACGATGAAGCCTAGCAGTTTTCCAGATCTCACCCCGAAGGTGCACTTGTTCGGGTTCAACCTCAGCTTGTACAACTTCAGACGGTCAAACAGTTTCTGCAGATGGTCAAGGTGTTCCTCCTCAGTTTGGGACCTTGCAATCATATCGTCGACATATACTTCTATCTCATGATGGATCATGTCATGAAATAAAGAAACCATGGCACGTTGGTAGGTTGCCCCAGCATTTTTCAACCCAAAAGGCATGACCTTGTAGCAAAAGGTGCCCCACTGAGTGACAAAAGTGGTCTTCTCCATGTCTTCAGGAGCCATCTTGATTTGATTATAACCGGAGAACCCGTCCATGAAGGAGAATACCTTATGCTGAGCGGTGTTGTCAACTAGAACGTCGATATGAGGCAGAGGGAAATCATCCTTGGGGCTGGCCCTGTTCAAATCCCTGTAATCAACACACATTCGGACCTTACCATCCTTCTTCAGAACTGGAACCACATTGGCAACCCACTGAGGGTAAGAAGTCACTGCTAGAAACCCGACATCAAATTGTTTCATAACCTCAGCCTTGATTTTCTCGGACATCTCTGGACGCATACGGCGGACCTTCTGTTTTACCGGAGGGCATTCTTCCTTGGTAGGCAAATGATGAACCACGATGTCGGTATCCAACCCAGGCATGTCTTCGTAAGACCAGGCAAAGATTTCCACGTAGTCATGCAACATCTGAATCAACCGCTGTTTCACACTAGACTCTAGATTAGCCCCAATCTTGACTTCCTTTCTGTCTGTCTCAGTGCCCAGATTCACCGTTTCCACTGGCTCTTCATGTGGCTGAATGGCCCTCTCTTCCTGGAGTAACAGTCTTGCAAGCTCACCAGGCACTTCGCAATCATCTTCACCTTCATCTTCGGCTAAGTTGATCGGATTTTTGAAGTCATAACTGGCAGTAGCAGAGTCGTTACCCGTGAGATCCAGAGTGGATTAGAACATGTATAAGTGAGTGTGTGTAAATATAGTTGTTTTGTAATATATAATAAAGAAATGAAAGGAGCGCAAGATTTGAAATGTAAAAAACGTCCAATGCTTTTATTAATGATATATGAAAGTGACACACAAAAGCCCTCACAAATGAGGCCACGGTGCCCCGGGTAAGACACCGGGCCATAAAGTTTCAAATTATTGTTTGTTACAAATTCAAAACAAAGGAGTTCATTACTGAGTGACAAAAGTAATAGGTGTAAAGTCTTTCGCAGTCCAGTTGCTTGGTCCACCGTTGGTCGTTGGGTAGATCCAGCTGTCGAATTCAGATTCCTCCATGTCGTCTTCTATAGCATTCACTCTCGGGTTGGTGATGAATACAGGAGGTCTTCCAATCCTTGCCTTACGGACAGCCTTCTGAGCTTCTGCAGTGAAACCCAAACCAAACTTGTCAGTCTATTGAGTGAAATCAGGAAGTCGGCCCCAGTTTGCACACTCACCCTTCTCAATCACAGCCCGGGCATCCTTTAAGGAAGCCATCTTCAAAGGAGAACCCTCTTCAGTCACAGTCTCTGCTGCTGCCAATGTCTGAGGCACCTCTTCAAAGTGTTGAAAGGGAGTTTCAATGAATTCCCCATCCATCTCTACATACCGGAACGAGTTGAGGTGGTTGACCATATATTCTTCTTCTCCTTGGACTGTTACGATCTTCCCTTTTACCGGGTACTTAAGCTTCTAATGTAATGTGGAGGTCACAGCTTCAGCCTTGTGGATCCATGGCCGACCCAGCAAACAAGAATAGGATGGTCGGATGTCCATCACATAGAAAGTAGAATCAAAAACTTGAGAACCAACCCTGATTGGAATGTCAAATTCACCATGTACCATCCTCTTCGACCCGTCAAAGGCCCGAACAACAATGTTACTTGGCTTGAGCTCTAAACCCTCACAATCCAGCCTGTCTAGAGCTTTCTTGGGTAATACGTTCAACGAGGAACCGGTTTCTACCAACACATGGGCAAGAGTAGTGCCCCTGCATTCAATGGAGACATGCAGGGCGTCGTTATGGTTCTTTCCTTTGGCAGTCAGATCGGCGTCGGAGAAACCCAAACCATTGTCAGCAGTTAAGTTGGCCACACAATCGGTAAATTGATCAGCATACGTCTCTTGTGGCACATGGGCCGTCTTCAGGAAGAAAATCAGGGCCTTGGCATGGGCCTCTGAACACAACAGCAGTGATAGCATAGAAATCTTTGATGGGGTGTGCCCCAGCTGCTCAACTACATTGAAATCACTCTTCTTGATAATCTTGAGGATCTCTTCCATCTCTTGCTTGGAAGCTTCGACAGTGGTTGTCTTTGGTGCCTCCGTCCGGGCAGGCACATCAGTAGCAATCCCTTTGCCCCGAGTGTCAGATGACTCAGCAGCAGGGGTAGAAATAGGAACTTGGTCAGGCAGGGAAGTGGGCACACTTGCAGGTGTGATGACAAGAGGTCTCTGAATAACTGGTGGCGCAATATCAGGTGAGAAGAGCCTGCCACTACGAGTGACTTTAGCAGGCCCGGTGATGTTACTGACGCCGGTACTAGTATCAGACTCTTGCTTAACTCCGAGCACATAAACATCTGCCCCGTAGTGCCAAGGGACAGCTTTGTCAGATGTATAGGGGAGGGGCCCCGGAACAATGATAGTTATGGGTGCAATCTTGTGAACAGGAATAATTTTGACAGGCTTCCTCAGGGGAGCCTTAGGAGGGTTGTTGAAAATAGTGACAATGGACACTTCTTCAGTAGGGACAGCAGGAACAACAATCTTCTCGAACAAGATCTCTTTGCTATCCATCAGGTTTTGGACGCCTGACTTTAGCAAAGGACAACCAGCAGGTGAAACAGCACATAAATGGCAACCTTTACTACATCCCGGAAATAAACCGGCTAGCAACAGGTTCCTTTTGACAGTCAACAACGGAGTATCAATATCATCCATAGAGGCCACATACTGGTCTTCTTCCATAGCATTCACTCCATGCTGGGGCATGGGAGCAGTCACAACATTGGGCCTTTCGGGCGCCTCGAACTGTATTTCTTTAGCATCAATAAGGTCCTGCACCTTATTCCTCAGAGCCCAACAATCATCAGTAGAATGCCCTGGGCTATCAGAATGATAAGCGCAGCAGGCGTTGGGGTTGTACTTCGGGGATGTTAGGTTCACTACCTTCGGGGCTTCTTTGACAGTTACCAGATTGGTTGACAGCAGTTGCGGCAATATCTGAGAGAGGGTCATACTGAGCCGAGTATACTGCCTTTTGGGTCTCTCACCCCTTGGTTGATTGTATTGCTGAGGAGCAGCAGCAGGCTTTGAGATTACCACCGCGTTGACAGCTTGGAGGCGTTCTGGTTTATTTTCTCTCCTTGGACCATAAACAGCACTAGCTTCCTTCTTGAAGGGCCTCTTTTCAGTACTCGAGGAGGCACCCTTTTGTATCTTCCCCGACTTGATACCAACTTCTATCCTTTCACCAGTCAGAATGAGGTATGTAAACCCTGCGGAAGAATTACCAATCAGATGGTTGAAGAATGGACCAGACAGGGTCCCCAAGAACATGTCCACGAGTTCACGGTCAGTCAACGGTGGCTGCACCCTGCCAGCCAGGTCTCTCCACTTTTGCGCGTACTCTTTAAAACCTTCGCCCGTCCCTAGCGACATACCCTGGAGTTGGGTACGCGTGGGGGCGAGGTCGGAATTGTACTGATACTGCTTATAAAATGCAGTAGCCAAGTCCTCCCAATTTCGAATACTGGTTCCATCCAGTTGATAGAACCACTCGAGTTGAGCCATTGAAAGGCTATCCTGGAAGAAATGGATCCATAGGTTCTTGTCTGCAGTGTAAGGTTGGATCTTCCTTACATAAGAACAGAGATGCAGTTTAGGACAGGAAGCCCCATCGTACTTCGCAAAGGCAGGTGCCTTGAACTTGTGTGGGATCACCACCCCAGAAGATAAACCTAGATCTCCAAAATCCAACCCAGGCACGCGTTGAATCTCTATAGCATTTAACCGGTCCTCCAGCTGTTTGTACCTGTCCTCAGCAGGGGGTTACTGTTCATCATTGAAATCTGTCTCGTTGTCGGAGACCACGGGACTAGGAACCTCTCTCCCTTTGGGGCTGTCTTTCCCTGCAGAGGAAGTAGCCTGATCAGCCTCATTTTGCAATGTATTCCCAAACCTCTGTCCAGTTTTAAACAGCACAGTCCTCTTCTTCTTCTTCTTCTTCTCCTTCAAGAGCAGAGTCTTCAACTCCTACTGACCCTGGGCTAAGCTCATGACCAGCTCCTGGAACTAGGCGTTCTGGGCCTGGAGGGCCTTGATAGCTTGTTCGGTAGTAGGCTCGAAAGACATGATGATTGAGTGAGTGCTGAAATAAACAGCGAAGAAGATTAATCAACCTGTAGAAAAAGGGTACATGTTATGCACATGATGCATGATATGCTATTTATGCAATGCATTCAAGGATTCGAAAGTTCAAATTCGTTGTAGACAAAAAAGGAACACACGTTGCATTAAGAAATAATCTGTTCAGTACATCAAGGCCTCATGGGCAAAACATTACAAAATACTTAATCCCAAAAGACATTGTGCATCCTCTTTAGAGCGACGTAGGTGTTGAGAGTCTTTTCCTCGTGAAGTAGACGGGTGAGCTCCAAGACCTTCTTCTCACTGGCATGTAGATTGGCTTTAAGAGAATTCTGCTCTTCCTTTAGTTGGATCCAGCTCTTTTGCATTTCTTCCCAAGATGTTGGCATGTCAGGATGTTGAATGGTGTATGGCACCTCTCCTTCCAAAACTGGCTCTTTGATCACGGGGAGAACATGAGGATATGGCATCACCAGCTTCTGGGAGCGGGCTCGTACCCATTTGAGATAAGGCTCGAGGGGGATGGAGTTCTTGTGCCCCAGTGTCATACTGTCTACCCTGTTGGGCATCCTCCAAGCTCTGATGAATTTCTGGAGAAGTCCTTGTGCATCATTGTCGAAGTCAAAAACTATGTCAGGAATCAACATGTCATGAGGGCCATCCCTCCGAGCATATCCAAACTGTCTCAAAGCCAGACATGGGTTGTAAGTAATGCCCCCTCTAATTCCAAGTAAAGGAACATTATGAAACTCTCCGCAACGATCAATATTAGTGACGTTTTCTCTGGACCGAGAACACCAATGTAGATCAGCATGTGTGAGGGTCATCAGTCATTGCGATCACCTCAAACCCCGCTCGTTCTTCAAAAATGATTGTGGAAGGTGCAAAATAAACCACCCTGCCAGGAGAGGAGTGCAGCACATGAGAACACCTCTTTTTCTCATGGTTCGAGTGTAACATGAGTGGAGGATGTCCCCAAGCAACGTAGGTATAGGATTCCTGGACATGAAGATCTTGACAGCATTGATATCTATAAGCTGATCTGGATTCGGGAACAATACCAACCCATAGACAAGGAGTGCCACAACTTCTTCAAAGGCTTGTAGGTCAAGGGAATTCCAACATTCTTGGGCCTTCTCAAACAGGAATTTTGCCAAGAATCATTT
The DNA here is from genome assembly GCA_948472305.1 of Vicia faba. Classification (NCBI taxonomy): domain Eukaryota; kingdom Viridiplantae; phylum Streptophyta; class Magnoliopsida; order Fabales; family Fabaceae; genus Vicia; species Vicia faba. The sequence continues at coordinate 492,900,430 of OX451740.1, forward strand.
GATACCACTTCTGGTTTCCCAATGCCCCTTGATGTCAGATGGTTGTAGGTGTAATGCTTTAGCAACCTCTTCAAGTTTTGGTTCCCTTTCCGTACCGTTGTAGGGTAGTTGACTGAGAATAGGAATCTTCAGAAGCTGGGAAAACTCTTCCAAAGTAGGCACCAATTGATAATCCGGGAAAGTAAAATAGTGGTGCAAGGGGTCAAAGAACTGGAACAACACTTTCACCATATCCTCTTCAATGTTGGTGTTGACCAAGCTGATGAGTCTACCATGCCTTTCACTGAAGGAAGAGTTCTCGGGAATCCTGGATGTGAGCTCCTTAAGCTGAGGAGGGATCCTTACAAGGTTGATCTGAATTGTCTTTCTTCGGATGGTTTCCATGTCCTACAAAACAAGAACAAAGATGAAGATTTGAACCCTTGAAGTGGTTAGTAAATGCATATGATGCTGTATGATGATATGATGTTATGATAAGGACACACCACAAGTATTCACAAAAAGCAAACATGATAAGGCACACAAGTCACACCAGACAGCCCTTAGAGTTCAGGCTAGCATGAAGTTTGGGGTACTACCCTCTTGAAGTTGGTGGGCTCAAAAACCTGTCCTATCAAAAGTAACCGGGTTCTAAGGATCTCAATATCATTGGGTTGTTTTCTATGTTCATTGTTTTGATTTAGCCACTGAACTGGCGATCAAAATATTCCAAGAAAACAACCCTCAATGAGTGTAGTATCGAGTATCTACCAACTTCAGACTGCATCAAAGTCTGTCATCTCACTACCCCTAAAGAGGCCAGGATGGTCAAGTAAGGTTCCTAAGGTCAGTTGATGCTTCGCGACACCACGCAGCGGCCCCGTACTCTCCTTAACTTGACTCAAGGGTTAGCGGTACTCACCAAAGTGCCACATCAACGTAGCAACTGCTTCAACCGTGTAGGTATATCCCACACAGTTCCCTCACAGTTTGTTGCTACTTCTAAAAGGTATCCCCCCAGATCCGGGTTAGGATCTATGAAACTCCGATGCAAAGCCCACAACTATAAAAGCAAACAAAGCAAGCAATTGAAAACAAGAGTGATCTAATCCTAAGGTACACCTTACTTTTATCGATATCCCCAGCAGAGTCGCCAGTTCTGTGATCGGTGGAAATAGAACTGACTGTTTTTTAAGCTGGTTCGCGAAATGTCACGGTAAGCAAGAGTCGCCACCGTCTTTTATGTTCTCCAATATGGAAAGGACAAAAGCACAGCAAAATTCCTTCTTTGAGAATGTTTCTCGGTTCGGGAGGTAGATTATAGAAAGGGAAGGTGTTAGCACCCTTTCTATCCGTGGTTATCCACGGGCTCTTAGGTACTTGCTCATTCTATGTTTTCAAAATTTGTTTGCTTTTCAAGTGTGTGTGGGTTTTGAAAAAGTTTCGTTTGAAAAATTTCTAGGTAACTCTTGTATCTATCCTCAAGAGTGTATGAAATATTTGTTTGAAAACCTTTTGAAAGTGTAGGTGCGAAAAGTTGTTTTGTTTGTTTGAAAGAGCAAGTACCCAGGATAATCTACCTACTCTAAGGAATTAGGCTGTGTAAGAGTCCTTTAGATAGTGATATCCCACCATTGAGAGGTAGGTAGCACCATTGTTAGAGTTATTCGGGTCAATTCGATTATAGGGACAATGTGGTCACCAAAGCAATGGTAGGACGCCTTAGTGGTAAACCTAATGTCCTAGATCCTTTTTTATCCGAGGCAACCGTTTCGAGGCAACTGGATCTTAGACAGGAGGGCGACCTCTAAAGTACCCTATACTTGACGACCACGTTCTAGGCAACCAGTGAGGCGTACCCTAAGAGTGGCATGTGTATGTGTGTTGTTTTTTCAGTTAAATTGTCTTTGCATGTTATTTGTGAGCTACGGATTGATTTTATTTGCCATACAAGTCTTTCATGCATTTTTTAACAGTTAAGAAAGTGGAAAATAAAGTGCGGAAAAGGTAAATCTAGCTATTACAAGGCGCGGGTATATACATCGCCAAAAATAAAAACCCGTTTGGAAAATAACTGCGAGAAAGTAAAAGAAAGCGATAAAATCCTAATTTACTATTACATATCCGGAAACGGTTACATAAATATAATGAATTAAAACAAACATGCGCGTGAAAGATTGAATTGGGACGTCCTTAGGGTTTTGACCCTTTTTGAGAAAAGAATTGAATTTGTCCTTTTTTGCAATTAATTAAAATTAAACCTAATAACTAATTAATTAATTTATTAAAAGAGAAAAAAATGTTTTTTTTTGTGTTTTTTATGTTTTAATGAAACAAATAAAAAGAAATTAAAAGTCAAAAGTTAGAAAAAAAAACCTAAATCTAATTTATTTTATTTATTATGAAAAATAGTCAAAATTAAACCTAATTATACTAAATTAATTGGTTAGAATTTTATTTACAAAAATAAACTAAGGTGAAATTAATAAATAATATAAAAATATTTGCATTTTTATTTTTTCTGAATTTTATTATGAAAAATAATTAATTAATTAATAGTAATGATAATTATTAAAAGAAATAAAAAGAAAGAAAAAGGAAATAGAAAGAAAACCAAGGGGTGTTGGACCCAAATGGAGGTGTGAAGAAGCAATTTGGCCCATTAAGAATCAAGCCTGCTTTGACTTTCTGGGTGGTCTACGCTGGCTTTGACTGGGGAACATGATGGTCAACCATCCCTGGCCTTTGGATCTATGATTGTGGACATATGGCGCGTGGATTGGTGAGGTGTATGATGAAGCCTTTCAGGAAGCCTGCATAGGAATATACAAGAAAAAATGGAAACAAATTATTTGGGGGACTTGGGATTCGAACCCAGGTCCGAACGTTCCATGCCTGCACGCCTCAGCCACTGAGCCAATTGATTCAATTGTAATAATAATAATAAATGGTCAACATGTTAGTAAATCAACGCATATGCCAAAAAAATAAAAAAAGCGCGCGATCGTTTGAAATGGCCAATCACGCTGTGACGCATCATCATCTTCTTCAACAAAAATGCTGGTTATTTACCTGCGGATTTTTATCCGCAGGTAGTTTCGTAGGCTATGCTTAGAATCGTCCCTAGGCCTCAAAAAGACATTCCAAGACCATGGTTGGTCTTGTCCAGGTCTCCTGAGTTCATCCACGCTCATGATTTGTCCTGATTTTACCTGAAAAAAATGCCTAAAAAACACACAAACAAACCCTAGGTACGGGTATCATCATACAATGCCTAAAAATGAAATTGAATATTATGGTTACGTCAGAAATCAAACAAGAAGTATGAATATGCTAACTTTTTTTGAGAAAAAGTGCAAGAATGAAGAATTGAGGTTCCATGTTCAGGGGCCTGTTCGTGAATACTTACAGGGTTGTATATGGAGTCTTAGGACGCGTTTGTGATCGCCTTAGCTTCAGGGTATGACAAGGAAGAAGGCTACGTGCTTAGTTTTGTATGAAAATGCTTGCAACACAGTTTTTAGTCTCACACTTTTTTGACAATTTCTGAATTTTGCTCTGGCCGTTTTAGTGATGCTTGGGTCGTCCTTTAGGTTTGTACTTCCTGCTTATGTATGTATGAACGGAATTAGGTCAGCAGCTGGGCTTGTATCCTTGTGTAATTAAGTTTGGGATTCTTGTTGACCACCATTAAAGGACTTTCCAAACTTGGTTCAAACCTTGGATTTTATGCACAAAAAGGCTTGGCACGAATTTGGTAGCTGGAAAATGAAACATGAAAGCTATTCAAACCAAAAGATGCTATTCCATTAAATTTTTAGATTTTATTTGAATTATTATGGATTTAAAATGAATTAAATCAATAAAAATTAAATAAAATGGAAAAATAAATGTTTGATCTTGAAATTAATCATGGGACACGTGTATGGCATGAAAAGGCTGAATCAAGTGGAAGAAAGTGGGCCCTTTTGTCAAAAATTGAAGTTTTAAGGATAGTTGACTTTTGCCATTTCACAAAAATTTCCCAACTTCTCCAATGCATATCTTGCTCAATTTTGATCATATGAACATGTTCTTGGACATTTTGGAAAGGTCTTGAAGTCCTCTAACCAATGCCTTTAGTCCCATGACATTTGGATTTACCAATATCAAGTTATGGTCTTTGACTTAAAATGCCTTTTTGTTGACTTTTGAAATTGACCTATAATGTAGAAATTGATAACTTTTTGTGAGAGCATTTCTTGGACTTGGAATGTGAAGATGAGTTGTAGGAAATGTCATCCCCTTCAAAATGAGAATTGGATGGGATTTTTCTGATGAACCATGAAAAAGTTATGCTTTGGTCAAGTTACAGTTGACTTTCCAACTTTCCAAAAATGGAAACTTTTGCATCTTGATGATTTTTGAGCCATTCTTGTGGAATCATGATCAAGACTTGATCAAATGATGATTGTGGCTTCAAAATAAGATGTTGACCAAATTTTTTGACTTTTGACTGCCAAATGACCATTTTGCCCCTGCAGTTGATTGTGAACCAAATAAGGCTTTTGACTATGCAACTTGATGCTGTGAGACTTGCAACTTGGCATGTAGATGCTTGAAAATGTATATAGGCATATGGGACTTGATTGGACCACTGAAAACCTCAAATTCCTTGCAAGAACCAAAACCCTAATTTTGACTGCCTTAGGAGGCAATTGGACTATGCAACCCTTGAGGAATCTTGAAGCATTTGAAAATTGATCTTGACAAATCTTGAAGAATATGGGAGGGAAAATTTTGGGGTACAACACTATGTCTCATTGGATCATCTTGCAACCAGACTTCGGTATCGACTATCAAGCTCGGACGGCGCTAATCAATCTGATCTACCTTCGACCAAGTAGCAAAGTGATGAGACGCTTGAAGATATAAAGGCAGTAGCAGAGTTGGAACCCAATGGGATTGTTCACATAGCTGTTTTTATTTCTTTTGTACAAAATGTATAATTCCTGTCTTTCGGTGGCGTTCTCTTACTAGGATGTTAGCCTCTTGTATAAAACGCCTATTACAGGCCAACTTCAAAATCAATACAATTCATTTTCACAAGAAATTTCAAACTTGTTTTTTTTTCTTTTTATGTTTTGTTTTGCGAGAACGTCCAATGATTCATTTTTGATATATGCATTTGAAAATAATTGTTGCTCATAAATATTTACATACGAAACAAAAGACGATTACTCGTAATTCCAGGAACAGGGACAAACAAGAAATGTCCAAACCTTACAGTTGCTCTACCCACCAGGTACAAGGACAAAGCCACCTTGAGAATATGACTAAAGGTACATACACTCCCCGCAGAGTAGGAAGTGTCCAAATACAGTGGTGACAACTCTCCCCAACCGAGGTTCATAATCGCGAATGAGTCGGCAAAATTCTCCCCAAGCAGAGTTTATCTATCATCAGCAATAGAAGATTACCACCCGCTGAGTTTATTGTTCCCACAGGCAGAAATTCAATCCCCGGCAGAGTTCAGCATCACCAGCAACGGTAATTCATCCCCAACAGAGTGGTTTCTCCAAATCAGCAGATCATCCAACAAAGTATCTCTCTTCCCCATAGAGTCATTCTCCCACCGAATTATTCTCAAACGGAGTCTCTCCCGGAAGAATATTCTCAAGCGGGACAGACGCAAGTCTCCAGATAATCATCTTCGGTCACTATCCCCAGCGAGAACGAAGAACTCAACTCCTTATACTCTCCAACAGCAGTCCAGGATTTATTCTCCCCAGTTGGAGAATATTACAAGAACATTGCATATTCATACATCATGGCATGCGCATACGCATCATGCAACACAATCTCATTTATTTTGAGAACATCATTACTCAATACATTTTATACATCATGACATTACATACGACTAACTCTTTACCTTTCAGGGAAAGATACAATCAAGTTCTCGCAAGTTTTCTCTAGTTCAGTCAAATCGATACTAAGATTTCTATTCCAGTTCAAGCTATGAAGCCCGGAAAGCGACCGGATAATATCTTGATTTCTCCAAATACTACGAAGCCTGGAATCGACCAGATAGTGGTATATCTTAAATAAAAGCTATGAAGCCCGGAAATCAACTAGAAAATAGCTTAACCCTCAGCAAGTTATTGTGAAGCCTTAAAATCGACCAGATAGCAATAAAAGATACCATGAAGCCTGGAATCGACCAGATAATGGTATAAGACGCTGTGAAGACTGGATCACGACCAGATAACGGAAAAGGACACTAAAGCCTGGGACATGACCAGATAACAGTATGAGGTACTGTGAAGCTTGGAATTCGACCAAATAGCAGTTTACTCGGCCAATCACTATGAAGCCCGGAAATCGACCGGATATTAGTATGCCTTAATTTAAGTTGAAGCCCAGATGCGACTGGGTAACCACTTAATTCCTTCTGAAGCCTAGAGTACGACCATATAATAATGGAGAAATTGCAAAGCCTGGAAGACAACCAGATAGCAAGTTTAATCTCATCCCCCCAGTAAGTCGCTGTGAAGCCTGGAGCACGACCAGATAGCAGTCGGTCTTATTTTTGTCAGCAAATCACTGTAAAGCCTGTAGCACAACCAGATAGCAGTTCATTTTCACCTCCTCAACTAAGAGGTGATTCCCCAATAGAGTAACTGACAGCTAAAGTTCCTAAAACTCTATTTCTCTCAAGATAGAGACCAGTATTCCCCAGGGAAATCCTCATCGACAACAGGTGTACGGGCTCTCGCAAAGGAATCTCTTATGCGATCGAAATTTATTCTGATGGCATCTTTAAGCCCATCTTCCTACATCAACCTCCAAATGGCATCTATAAGCTCATTCCCTACATTGCAATACCAGTATCACTTCATGCGAGTGCAAAGTTCTGGGCACTCTAGTGTTCAATCATCTTCCACCTTCGGATCACGAAAGGCAGACAAGCCAATCGACATCCTCAGGTTTAAAAAGATTGAACAGGGGCAGCTGTTGTAACCCAAAATATTCCCTCCCATATTTCTTAATACATTTCAAGTAAGGTTCTCAAATTGCTCAAGGAAGTCCAAGGGTTGACAAGACAAACTCTCTCTTAAGGCAGTCTACCTCAAATTAGGGTTTCAGTTTGCATCAAGATGATTGATTCCAAAGGATCCCAAATTCTCACCATTGTCCTAATATGTTCTCAAGATCATCCATGTCATGTTTCAAGCCTTGCAGAGGAAGTTTGCTTAGTAAATTGCTCAAAGGCCTAAAAATTGACTGTATTAGGGCAAAAGTCAACTATGTCTCACATACAGGAAAACTTCAAGATTTTTGGTCAACATTCTCTTTTTGAAGTATTATTCATCATTTGATCAAGGGTTGATCATGACTACTCAAGGATTTCTCACAATTCATTAAAACCCAAAAGTTGCTAAATTAGGGTTTTGTAGGAAAAGTCAACTCAACTTTGACCAAGCATAACTTTCTCATACTTTATAAAAAATGACCCATCCAAATCTCATTTTAAAGAGGATAAAATTCACTACAATTCATCTTTAGCTCCCAAGTTCAAAATATGCACTCACAAGAAGATATGAATTTGGACATTATAGGTCACTTTGAAAATTCAACAAAAACACCTTTTGGATCAAAGCTTCATACATGAACATGGAAGACTCAATTGAGATGAGACCAAAAGGGTTGCTTAGAGGACATCTTAAGATTTCTAAAAAGTCAAAGAACACATGTCTAGGGTTAAAATTGAGGGAGTTATGCATTGGCTAAGTTGACCCTTTTTGCAAAATTGCCAAAAGTCAAATGTGTCCCAAATTGCAATTTTTGCCAAATGGGCCCAACTTTTTATGCTTGCACTGAGTTCGTAATGTGACCCACGACCCATGAGCCCTTCCACTTGTCATTCTTTTATTTTTTGTTATTTATTTTGATTTTATTTCAATTAAATCAAATAAAATCAATATAAAATAGTAAAAATATAAAATCTAATCAAATCTTGATATTTTGTGCATGGTCAGGATTATTACACAGCTGGAAGTGAGATCAAATCGTGCAAGGCTCATATGGATACAAAAATATTACATTTTGCTTGATTTGGAAAGATTTTGCACAAGGATCAAATCATGAATCAATAATCATAATTGGAGAAGATTTGAAATAAATGGCAACCCTAATTCATTCTTGGATACATAAGGAACAATTGCATACCAGAAACAAAGAGGTGAGAGGCGTGCAAGAGAGAAAACAAGTTTCAAAAAAATTCAAGAAAAGTGGCAAACTGATTTCCAAGTTACAGATCACTTCAAGCCATTCTAACAATCCCAATTGTTTGTTGGACATCCCTGGATCGTATTGCAACCATTAGCAAGCCTCCTTACAAAGAGAATCACGCTGTAAGTTTCACACAGTTTCCATATTTTCTTGAAATCGAATACAATCATTCTGGCACACTTAGCATGATTCATTAATATATTCTTAATCCTTGAGATGTTTACAAGCTAATGGTTATATCCAATTGTATTTTTATTGACTATATAACAAGTTGCCATAGCTAGGGTTCTAGTTTCATTTTTAGGGGTTTTGTGTACAGGAACAATTAGGCATGGATAATGGTACCATGATGCTCGTGAGGTTGCAACAAGTTGATTGGTACCATTGGCTGTGATTTATCATACATGTACAAGATTTTGGAATGGACAAGGGTTGTACCTACGCCAAGTGTCGGTAGGTAAAGGTATTTGATCTAAAACGACAGAGGCAACGAGGAAGATGATGGTGTGGCATGCTGTGAATGGGCAGTTTGAATTTCGTGTGTTTCAGAATTTGTTTTTTTTTGTTTTCATCATATAATATTTATTTGTTATCAATTATACAACTAACAAAGCCAGCTCAGCTGGTAAGCGTGCAGTGTGATTATGCTCAAGGACCTAGATTCGATCCCCAGGTCCCAACTTTGCTTCCTATTATTTTTTCTTGCATAATCAGGTGCACATGTATCCAATGAGTCCACCATGTACCATCAGCGTCCAACCATCAGATCATCAAGGCTTCAGATCCAATGTCTTCTCCCTGAAGGACTACCATGCACTTGAGTCAAGCTGACACAGGATTTGGAAAAAGTCAATGAAGGCCAGAGCTTGTTGGGCTGGAATTTACAAACTACACCCCCCTTGCTGAAACAACATCAGGCCCATCTTATTCTTTCTTTTCTATTTTCATTTATTTATTTAATTAGTTTAGTTTTTTTTTAACCACAATTAATTTCTTTTTTCACAAAAAAAATCATAAAATCAAATTTTACAAATTTAGAATTAGGTTTTTATTTTATCAATTTTAATTTAATGTTAGTTTAATTTAATTTAGGATAATTCTAACTTTTTCATATATTTAAAATCAATTAGAAAAAATTAGGGTTAGCATGTGATTTAATTTTTATTTCTTTCTCAAATAAAACAAAAATACAAAAATAGGTTGATTTAATTATCTTTCTTAAACTTAAATTAATTAGAAATTAGGTTTTTTTATTTATTCAATTAAACTTTATTTTCTCAAATAACACAAAAATGACAAAAAACTGATTTTCCTTATAAAATTACAATTAGGTAGTTGGGGTCAAAACCCTAAATCTCTCGTTCTCGATTCATCGCGCGTGTTTACTATTTTTGCAATATTAATGTAACTGCTTACAATATGTAATAGTTTAATCTAGGATTTTCTTTTATCGTTTTACGGGTTTTTTGGCTATGTAATTAATCCATACCCCGAAGCCTTGTAATAGCGTAGGTTTTATTTCTCTCATTTTATTTCTCGCAAATATCAACTGTTTAGATGTATGTTAATAGGATTGAATGACAAGATTGCATGATAATTTTAAAACGGCTAGAAAACCATAATGTGCAAAGATAATAACTGAAATCAAATCACTCGCACATGCGCACTCCTAGGATATACTCTCACTTCGGTTGCCTTCGGTAAACGATCATTAAGTATAAGGTGTCTTAGTGGTTTCCCTCCTATCTAAACATAAGATCAAATGTCCCGTTCGGAAATGTTGCCTCAGAAATGTTGCCTCAGAATTGTTGTCTCGAATATGATCTTAAGACTCTAGGGTTATTACTAAGACGTCCTAACATTGCTTTAGTGATCGTACGTCCCTTACGAATTGTTTCTTACAACTCCAACGATGGTGCTATCTATTTCTCAATAGTAGGATAACATTGTCTAAAGGAAACGAGAATATAAATAATCTTTTTTCATGTAGGTAGATTCTAGTAGGTACTTGCTCAAAACAAACAAGCTTTTTCACACCAAACACTTTTCAAACAAAGTTTTCAAAAACACTTCGTAACACTCTTGAAGACAGAAGCAAGCGTTAAAACAAAGTAAAACAAAAACTTTTCAAAATAAACACACACAAGCAATTTTTAAAAGATGGGCAAGTACCTAAGGGCCCATGGAAAACCATGGATAGAAAGGGTGCTAATACCTTCCCTTTCTATAATCTACCCCGCGTACTCAAAATCTCGAAAAAGGAATTTTTCTGTGCTTTTTTCCTTTCCAGTTGGATAAAATAAAATTCTATGGAGACTCTTGCTTACCGCGACATTTTGCGAATACAAAACGCAAAACGCAAACCAGCATTTCCAAAACAGTCGGTTCTGCCACCGTATCACAGTTGCGGATAGCAAGAGTGGCCACCGACTTTTCTTTTATTCAATAAAGGAAAGGGTGAAAAGAACGGGAAATACCTTTTGAGAATTTTCAGAGTAAGGGGGGTAGGTTATGAAAAGGGAAGGTGTTAGCACCCTTTCCATCTGTAGTTACCTACGAGCTCTTAATTGCTAGCTCACTATGTTTGAAAATGCTTTGAGTTTGTGTATGTTTGAAAATATTTTTAAAACGCCTAAGTGCAGCAATTTTGTAATGATTCTCGTATCTTTGAGAATATATACAAAATGTTTGCTTTGAAATATTTATTGGTTGAATGTGTTTGTTTTGGAAAGATGTTTTGAAAATTCCAATGTAAGGTAGTTTGCTTTATAATAACCCTTGTATCAGTCCTCAAGAGTTTTTATAAAGTGTTTTGAAAGAAGTTGTTTTAAAAACGTGAAGTGTAAAGATTGTTTTAGTTTGTGAGCAAGCGATTATGAGCGATCTAACTACTCAAAAAGTCTTTGTTCTTTTCCTCCTCCTTTAGATAGTGATATTCTACCATTAGTTAGTAGGAAGCCCTATCATTGGATGTGAAGGACAGGCGTGGATCATCGTACTATCGTAGAAGGCAACTTGTAAGATGCTTTAGCAATTGTCGTAAGGGACTAAGTTCATTTACCGAAGGCAACATTAAAGGGTCATCGAGGGACTACAATCTTTTAACTGAGGGCCTTTGCTAAAGCATCTCACGTTTGAGGGACATGACTGTTTTTAATCTGACGCAACAAGTGAGCTTAACCCTAGAGGTGTATGTATGCGAAGTGTTTTGATTTCAAGTATTTGTCTTTGAGATTAGGTTTTCTAATGATTGATTTTAATCTTGCCATACAAACCCTAATTACTAACAGTAATAAGGAAAACTGTAAATTGTAAAATTTAAATATCCTACGCTATTACAACGCTTCGGGAATGTGGGTTACAAGTTTATGAATGGGGAAGGAAAGAAATAAGCCCTAATTATCTATTACAAACTTTTGATAGTTATATAATTGTAGTAATGCGAAAAATAAATAAATGTGCGGGGATGGAAAGGGGAAAGATGTAAAAACCTTAAAAAAAACTCTAAGTATTTAAGAAAATGTTTATTTGTTTCTTTGTTTAGAAAACATTTGAAATGAATGAAATAAAAAAAGATAGACCCAGTTCTAATTTCATTTACAAATTAATTATACAAAACAAAATAAGGTGTAATTAAATTAATTTATTTTTATTTATGAAAATTAAATTAATTAATTGAGGCCTAAAGAAATCTAAGTATTTAGAAAATATTTTTTTGTATTTGTTTAAAAAAATAAATGAAGTATAAAAAATCTAGTCTTAATAAAATAAATTTAAATTGTTAAAATAAAATAAATTTTATTTGTCAAAAATTAAATTAATTTAAAAATACTAAATCTAATTTTTGTCATTTTTTATATATTTTTTCTAATTAAATAAAAATGATTTTAGAAAAGAAAAAGTTAATTAAAATAAAAAAAAAAGAAATAAAATGGGCTTGAACTGTAAAAGCAAAAGGGGGGTGTTAGCAAGTAAAAACAAAAAAGCCTAAAACCACTAAGCCCAAGCTCTGCATGATTCAATGTGTCCAGTCTTTGATGGCTCGTGGTGGACAAGCGTGCTTGAAGCATTGGATTTTCCTGCATGATGATCTGATGGTTGTAGCATGAGGATGTACCACTCACGCGTTTGCCTTGCTTACACCAGATTAACATAGGAAATGTTGAAAAATAAAATGCTAGAGGCAGGGATCGAATCCTTCCCTGGAACACTAATACCTTACACACACACGCTTGCCACTGTGGTGGCTATTTCATCCGGTTATGAAACATCCACCAATCAATATAATATAAACTCGTTTTCAAATATTTGAACAAGTCATCTTCTTCTTCCTCGCGCGCGCTAAGAACAACAACTCAATTTTTTATTTTGTAACTCCTTCATTTCTCAGCCATTTTAAAAAATATAAACATGAAAGTTTATTGATTTTTCACCATGAATTCAACCATATAACTTTCAAAAGCTAAAGATCAAAGACTAAGATGAATTTTGTATGGTGCCAAAAATATGACCTAACTGGTCGGAGATCAAATTCCCAACACACAAGCAATATAAATGAAAACTAAGGGCATGGCTAGCTTCATAGACATGATATCTACATTTTTTTTATTTAGAAAGCAAGTTCAAATGATGCTTGTATCAAGATATCACTTTTTAGATAACTTACCTCTTGAAGTGGAGATTCAGAACACGTATGGATGCCTCCTGGTATAATGTAATGATTAATTAAGCTTCTTGGGACATCCCTGAAGCTATTCCAATCGATAGAATGTCTTGTAGCTTGCCCAACTGTTCTGACCAAGTCAAACTGCAATGGTGGATTTTGAAAATGGTGGATGGTGATGGGGTGATTACAGGAGTGATTCAGGTGTTTGGATCACTTCTATATAGTTTATAGATGATGTTTGAATGATGAGAAGGAAAAATGCACGAGTAGATTAAGAGTTGGCTTCTTAAAGCTCAAAATATGCACTTGTGGAGAATTCTTGGTGATTCTGAGTTTGAGAGGTTTTTAGGGCTTGTGCCTTCTTGTCTTAGCTTGAAAATAGTCTCTCTATACATAAGCAGTGTGTTTCAGAAGGTGAGAGTGTTTGGATTACAAGTTCCCAAGTTTTTTGCTTTTGGTTGAAACTTGTTATTTTTGGGAACACAAAGTCTTAATGTATTGTAACAAGCCTTCTAGAGTGGTTAAACACTTTAAACATGTTACTTCTGACTTTGTATATTGTGTGTGTATAGAAGAAACTAGTTAGACTCTCAAGGAGTGGACTTTTGCAAAAAGCTTGCATTACAAGAATGGAAATGGTACCTTTCTCCCTTATGTGGAAAGTAAGCTTGGACAAAGCTTTAATCACTTGGATCATAGCTCAAAATCTAGTTCATCTTCTGATTATAGAAAAATTTGGAGGTTTAGAGGCCTGAAAAGTGGGATTATGCAGCATGGCTTGGAGATTTGGTCATTAGGTTTTCACAAGAATGACTTATATTTCAAGAATGGATGCCCAACTTCATGTCTTCGAAACTTCTAGCTCGAGCATGATAAGATTGTGTTCTTTGACATTTTGGAAAGCTTGAAGCATTGTCTACAACTTTCATGTTGACCATTTTGGCTAAATCAAATTGGAACTTGGTGAAAATTTTCCAAGAAGTTGGGATAAAAATCTGACCAAACATGTTAAATTTTTTTCTAAGGGTAGAATAAAAATGTCACAACTTCATGGGCTTATATCTCTCAAACTAAGCACTTTTTGAAGATCATCCCTCTCGGAAAAAGTTGTAGAATTCATCAATCCCTACAACTTTCATGTTGAAATTTTTCCTTGGATCATCTTGAATCTTAGTGAAAAATGGTCATGAAGTAGTGAATTTATTAAGAACAAAAACACTTAGAAACTTTTCTAAGTGTTGGAAAATTTTCCAACTTTTGACTTTTGTTGACTTTTCTTGATTCTTGATGAGCAAATTTGATATTTTTGGATTTTGTGATGATTTTTTATCTTTAAAGTTCAATGTTGACCAAAAATTCAAAGTTTGACTTTTTGTGTGCCTGTTGACTTTTTATCAATTGATTCAAATTTCAACTATCAATCACTTGATCTTTTAGAAATGTTTTGAACCATGTAATTATGTCAAGATATTACATTTGAGTCCTTAAGATCATGCTTCAAGCTATTAGGTCATGCACTAGGTCAAAAGTCAATGATCAGTCATTCTCAGTCAAAACTCTAATTTTGACAATTTTGCCCCTTTGGTGATCTGAGGGCTTTTCTTGAGGAATTATGATCAACCCTTGATCAAATGATGAATATGACTTCAAAATTTTTATGTTGACCAAAAATCTTGAAGTTTGACTATATGTTGACCACATTTGACTTTTTACCCAATACAGTTGATTTTCAGTCATTTGAAAAATTGACTGAGAAAATTTGTGATACAAGACTTGAAACTTGGTATGAGCATTATTTGAAACCTATGATGAACCATGAAAGTAACTTGAGGCATTAGAAGTCCAATTTTACTTGAAAAAACCAAAACCCTAGTTGTGGACCCAGTGCTTAGGAGGTGAGCTTGTCTGATCAACTCTTGAGTATCCTTGAGTATTTGAGAATCTTAGAAGAAGGTTTGGTAGAAAATGGGAGGGAAAATTTTTTGGTACAACAAGAGGACATCAATCAAGTGAGCCAGTCGATGGGGATCAGATGATCTGAGGCAGCTGTCGTAGGTACAAACGTCGATGAAGTAGGGATTCATATTGGCGGGCATAATTACCAACATGAAAGTCAACAAGAACCTGGGAAGATTCAAACAATTTCCACGAAGCCCAAACATGGGCTAGTAATCGTCAACGGTTACATATTTAGGATGTCTGTTTAAGCAAATTTTTGTATTTGTGTTAGGGGTCGCATTTCTTCACATTTAATAGCAATACACTCAAAGTACCCGCATCTAAGAGAGAAACGAGTTCAAGCTTAACAATGTATGAATGCTTTCACATTTAAATTCATAATAATTTACATTCTTTTCACTTTAAATTACAAGCCTTGTATTTAATTTATTTACTTTGTAATTGTCTTTACCTTTTGCCCCTTTATTCTTTTTCAACCCAAAAACACTCTAAACACTAAGTCTAGGATTATTGTAGGTGATCTTGCAAGTAACCTTTAATAAGAGGCTAGCGATTATTTCACGGAGAAACAAATTGGCACACCTGGTGGGACACATTTGTGTTTGAGTCTTCTTGTTTTCGTGCATGCAATTAAGAAGTGGTAGAAAAATGGTAGACCCTAGAACTCCTGAAAGAGATCAAAATCTGGGAGGAAATACAAGTGCGGTAGAGAGTGTGGGTTCTATTCCAACGGTCGTATCTTTGACAGCGGCAACTATAGTTACTACAACACAACCCAGTAACTGCAAAACCAACAATGGTCACAACTTTTTGGCATTATGCGCCTAGTTTCACAAGATAAACACACGATGTTGTGGTTCCAACTTCTGGGTAGTACGTGCCTAGTTTTTCCAAAAATATACACGAGTATGGAATACTGACAACAATGATGGCGGGATTGCATACTAGCAGTCCAACATTTGGTGAAATTCTGCATTTTCACCACACTGTCCTCTAGGGCTATCAGGAAGCCAATTTGGGCATTCAACTGGGTTGGGTTTTTCCAACCAAATTATGCCTACTTTTACCCCAAGTATTGTTTTTGTCACGAGGCAACAGATGGATGAAATTAACCATGAAATGGTGAATATTCTTACTCAATAGATGAGTCTCATATTAAGACCGTTAATTGAAAATTCAGTGTAGAGTTATCAAATGTTAGCAGCTCAGATGACTCGCATGGGAGATTTTCTTGGTGCTCCCAAGCGCCAATTCGACAAGACGAACCCCCACCACGTCAGGTACTAGTTGAGTATGAGGAGGTTTTTGATAAAGAGTTCAAATAGAATCCACTGGCTCATCCATGTGTTGACCCCATACTTAGGGTAGTGCAACAACCCCCAGTAGTAACACCAAACCGAAACCAAAATGTCGACCAACTGGTCAGGCAGGTTCGACGTGAATTAGTGGTTGGGGAACAAAACCTAGAAGCTATTGTCAAACATATAATGGTGAGAAATGGAATAAATACTGGTTGTAAGAGGACTACATATGTTTCCCCGTTGCCAGATTTTGTGTTACAGACAAAGTTACCAAGAGTTTAGAAACTCCAAGAATTCACTAAGTTTGCATAAGATGTCCAGTAATCTGTTGTTGAACATGTTGCCAGATACCAAATAGAACTTAGTGATTTAGTAGTGAATGAGGATTTGAGGATGAAATATTTTCCCAATTCTCTCACGAAGAATACATTCACTTGGTTTACGATGCTTCCCCCACAGTCAGTCCAAATATGGACCCAGTTTGAGAAATTGTTCCATGAGTAATTCCATATGGGGCAGTCCAAAATAAGCCTAACAGAATTGTCCAATGTCAAACGAAAGAGCTCTAATTCAATATACCAATACCTTAACAGGTTTAGACTTCTGAAAGCGTGGTGCTTTACCTAAGCGTCATCAATGTTATTTATCCCAAGAGAGGGAAAGGAAACATTGAGTAAACCTGAGGGAAGGAAAGGAGCATGGTCACCGCGACCAAGAGAAAAAGGGTAAGGAAGTCGATTACGCAAGGGGAAGGTATTAGCACCTCTCACGTCTATGGTACTCCATAGGATCCACTTAAGTTTGTTATAGTCTAAGTGTGTGTAAAAATATAAGTCTAAAGCTTAATGCTAAAAGGGAATGCATGCAAAGTATATACAAAAAGAAAGTTTTTAGTAGTCATGTCTGCTGCAGTTGTGAACCTTTGTGCCTACGTACCACCAATTATGCAATAGGGATCAAGGCACTCGTAGTTCACCCTAAAACCTTTGGTGAGTTGCATGTTTTTTATGAACAATGCTAGCGAAGCATGTCCTTTTTGAAAAGGTATAAAAGGAAAAGTCTAAAGATAAAATGGTTTGCATTGGTTTATGTTTTTTACCTTGAAAAAGGATTTGGTGATTTGAACAACATTAAAGTCTACGACATGAGAGACTTTGGGTGGTTGAGCCAGACATCTCGTACCCAAAGGACTCATGTAAGGATCATGGACATGGTTCTTATCATTATTGTTAAGTATTTTAAGAAGTTTGAAAGAAAAATAAGTATTAGTTTTAATGAGATGCAAAAGGGGAAAGAAAATGTCTAAGGGAGACTAGAAAAATAGTCCTAAAGTCATCATGCAACGTTAATCCTATTGTTGGGATATAAGGGAAGCATCTACCTCATGTTTTCGTGTATGGATTGAAAACCTAAGGTATATTTAGTTCAAACTTAGAGAAGAATGAACTAAAGATCCTATGGGGAACATGACAATCTCACAAAAGAGAAGAAGAGGAAGAAGAAACAAGCAATCACACTTAGATAAGAGAGAAAGCAAGTATGACATAAGCACACATGCAATTAGCATAGATACCTAAGCATATAAGAAATAAGATATGGTAACACATCAAGTAAGAAACATAGAAGGGATGATAAGACATCAATAGAGAGGGGATGGTAAAACATCAAGTAAGGGATGATAAAACATCACATAAAGATGATAAAATATTAAGTAGGGAAAATATGGTAATACATCAAGAACAAAAAGCAATTTGATAAAACACATAGGAAAAGAGATGATAAAACATCACATAAAGAGGGGATGACAAAACATCAAGTAATGATGAAAAAACATCATGTAATAATGACAAAACATCATGTGAAGATGATAAAAACATCATTTAAAGATGATAAAACATCAAGTATGTATGACAAAACATCTCACAAGTAAGATGATAACACATAAACAATCACACAAGACATGATGATAAAACACAAAAGAGATGGAAATCTCACAAACAAACTTAAAGAAGTGAGGAAGAAGCATGATGGAAAAAATGAGAAATCAAAAGGCATGGCATAAAATCACATCAATATGTCATCTAAGTTATGAACCTAACATATTAAACATCTTATACTATCCTAAGCATAGCAACATCGGTCAAGAAGTAGAAGAATTTACCTGACTGGGCAAGTAGAAGTGCAATTGTGCAATTAGAAGACATAACTTCAACACATGATAAAACATGCAAGAAAGGATGAGACAAGAGGTATATACTTAAGTTTAAACATGGTTTAATATATAACAAACTATCATTAAGGAATTAGATGTTAACAAACATCACCTAATCAAGACAAGTTCACATGATGGAAAGAGATCAAACTCAAACGAGAAACAAGATAAGACTTGGGTAACAAGTAAGTGGAAAACCAAAAAGGGGCAGCAGTATGACATTAATGATAACACCTATACATGTCAAAATAATTCTCTAAGGGTCATGCGCAAGAGGTAGAGATCTAAACATCACAAGAAAAGTAAAAAAAAAAGGCATGCATACTAGCATAGGAGCATTTATGTGTCAAGTGTCTAACCAAGAATGGTATAAGAAGGTGAAATGAAGTGAGATAGATGGAAAAGTGAACTAGTCAGAATTAAACACATAAAGAACTCATCATTATAATAAAAACACAATTGAGAAAGGTTCACATCATGGTCAAACAAAGAAAGGATCACAACCAACCCTAAGTGGACACAAGTCCTCATGCATTACTAACAAGCAAACAAATTAGAAAAAGAAAAGGTAATGTGAAGAAGAAGAAGAATGAGGGTCAAAATAGACTTGTTTTACACTTAGGACAAACCTCATAGTTCAAATAGTCATTGAAAACATGGTACAAACACCAAAGTACACAAACTAGTTTCAATCCATGTTGTGATGTGAGGTGAGAACAAGTGTGTGATCTAGTGAGCATGGCAAGACATGTCAAGTAAGAGTGAAGTCAGAAGCACACATCTAAAGATAACACATATCAATGACCTCTAACAACCCTAAGGTATCACCACTTAAACACATCAAAATTTAAGGAAACACTAGGTAAAAACTAAACCCTAACATGTTCCTAAAGGTGAGTGAAGAACAAGAAAGGGATAAATGAATAAGGAACATGTTTAAAAGGTGTAAAATCATAAAAGTCAGTAGAAAATTATCTCTAAGATCACACATTCAAACATCACAAGCATAGAGAAAATAATGCATACATATCACACAAAGATAATAGTCAAAGGAGACAAGCAAGCAATGTTCAATTTAAGAAATAAATATCAAAAGGAAGATAGAGCATAATTGAAGAATTATGCAATGTGTGACTTGTATAGTAAGTTAACTCAAGATAAGATTCAAGAGTAACCAAGTAAGAAGATGAAACTTCATACACAAGAAAAGTCACCTAGTTGATGAACACATCATCTAAGATGGATAGTACTTATCTAAAATCAAAAAATATTAATGAAGATCAAGTAAGAGTGAAATGACATCTTGTGTATCATAGGATGGTGATGAATCCCTCATTAGATATCAATCATGAATTTAAAACCTCAATAATTTTCAACAAGATTACATACTCAAGTATCATGATATATGATAAAGTATAGTATCTTTGATTCATAAAAGCAATATGATCTAAATAAATCAAAGTTAATGTTCTTAGATGTTATGGGCAGTAGCCAACATCAAGATACATTCAAGGGACATGGCATAAAAGCTCATGAGGAAATTATTACACAATGATGCTCAAAAAACAAGTAGAAAATAGAATATAGCTTATTATGTATCACCATGTTGGTTATAAAGTGATTTCTTAACCAAGGATCAAGGAAGCGTGAGAAAAGAGGTGAGGAGAGAGGTTAAGATCAAAGCTTAAACACAAAAATATTGGATACAAAGTCCTTAAGAAAGAAACATCACACATCACACATAAATTAGGTCAAAATAAAGAATGAGGCTCCTAACTTGTCATCATTATGAATTGATAATGACACTCAAGGTATTTCAACCTTTTTGGATCAATGATACTCAATTGGAAATGTACTAACACATTATCCTAAACCATGATCACAAAAGATAAGTAAATGGCTACTAAACAAAGGTGAGATGTTAGAGAACTTGAATGGTTCATAGACATGAACTCAAGGCGCTACACATCATGAATTTAAAACCTCAATAACTTTGTTGCACAAGTGCATACCTTGCATCTCAAGCAACAAAGAAGTAAGTTCAAAATAGTAAGGAAAAAGTTCAACATGAAAAGTATGGAGAAAGGTTGATCTAATGAGATCAATTGATTCTAGAACCATAAAGGGATTATCCTTGAACTTATCATTCCCCAATCATGGATCAATACACAAAGGAATTCAACAAAGTGACTCCAAATATCAATCAAAACACCAATGATCACATACAATGTTTAAATCAAAGGGAAAACAAGAAAAGAATAAATATAATAAAAAAAAATAATTCAAGCATCTTAAGACCATCACAAGTCAGAATCTAGTGTTACCACACATTCAAAGTTGGAGAAAAATATAAAATGGAATTAAAAGATGGAGACTAGCTCCACAATGTAGCCAAACAAACACACTCAACAAACAATTTTAAAATAAAAGAAAATTAATAAAGAAAAATGGTAAAAAAAATCATACAAGCATCACAAAAACATCCCTGAGTATCAACATATTTTTTTTAATATTTTTTATATCAAGGAAAAGTTGAAAATAAAATTCAAATAACAAGACTAGTTATAAACAAAGCCAAACTAGACACATTTCACCATAAAATGGATAAACAATAGCAAAACAGAAAATAAAAATGAAAAAAAAAATTATCATGATATTCACAACATACATAATTATGTCAAAAATATTTTTCCATATTTTTTATGTCATTGTAATACTTAAAATTAAATCAAAACTTGGACACTAGCCATGAAAGGCATTCAATGAAGCACACTTGACAAGAAATTTTCAAACAATGATAAAATCAACATGGAAAATTATTGAAAAATAATTTTTAATGTCTCAAAACATCCAAAAATATCCACAAATTAACTTTGAATTTTCATATCAATGAAAGATAGAAAGTGAAGGTGAAACTTCTAACCTAAGCAAGAAAAAGACCAAAATATACATTCATCTTCAAAAAATTTTAAAATCAAACAAAATATAAAATAAAAATGTTTGAAAAATACCATAAACATCTCTGGATATCAATGTACATGAAAAATATTTTTTTTTATTTTTTAGGTTAAGGACTCTATTAAAATAAAATCAAAATTTAACCTAAACCAAAGAATTCAAGGAAAAATGATACATTCAATTAATTGATTTAATTAATGCACCAAGAAAATGATAAGAATAAAATAAAAATCATTTTTCATAAAATAGACTTAAAAATAGACTTGTCATATGTTTTTGATAATTTTTGGATGAAGAAAAATATTAAAATCAAAATTAATAAACAAATACAAATTAAAATAAAATTTGAAATAAATCATATCTACTACAACTACTATTTTCAAAAGGCACTGTAAAAAGCAAACTATGAACATGTCCAAATGAAACCAGACACGTGGTCATCCTTACCACCGTACAAAAACCCTAACGCATTTCATCAAATAATTTTATAAGCAATGTTCAGAGCTTCATATCTCTCTGAATACTCCATGAAATTGAGTGAAATCAAAATCAAAAGTACAAATCTCGTGGAACAGAACAACATAGGATCAATTAATTCATCAAACGATCATTAAATCACAGAGAAAAAAGAACTAAAAGTCTCGGATTCAACATATTTTCACAAAAACTTCAAACACAAGAACAAGTTCAAATACTCACAAAACGCATCTCATACCTAATGTATGGCACAACTAAATGCTTATGAATGTGATTATATCATTATGAAGCTTAGCGTGAGAGATATTTAAAGTTTGATAGAACTTACCTCGAGTGTAAAAAATAAAT
The DNA here is from genome assembly GCA_948472305.1 of Vicia faba. Lineage (NCBI taxonomy): Eukaryota > Viridiplantae > Streptophyta > Magnoliopsida > Fabales > Fabaceae > Vicia > Vicia faba. Next base: position 492,922,604 of record OX451740.1, read on the forward strand.
TCACGATTCTTGAGCTTGTAAGATATTAGAAACCCGAAACACTTGTTCTTCATACTTCAAGAGTGAATCAAAGAGTAAGAAATAACAGCTTGCTTGAGAGAAGAAGTTGGAATTTGAAGAACTTTCTTTGAATGAGAAGAAAGAAGTTTTGGATCTACTTTCTCTCTCTTAATTCCCCTTTATTTTCCTTTGTGTGTATTCAAATGTGTGTGAATGATAGAGGTGTGAGGTTGTTTTTATAGCGCAAGGAGAGTGTACAAAGACTTAGTGAGCAAGAAAAATCGTTGAAGGGGAAATATGGACAAATTTGTCACATTCAGTGAGAAAAGGTGTGATGTTTGCATTTTATCCACAAATGAGTGATATCATGCTGCATTTTTGGAGTGAGAATAAAATAAGGAATGTACTGTGTATGAGCTGACAGAGAGGAAAGAAAGTAATGAGCACATGGGAGAGAAGTTTGAGAGAATTTGAAAATGTTAACATTTTTGGAAAATATTGCATTTTATGAGCATGATCATTAAGTGAGTGGGATGGCCATAAGGAGCAGACACAAGAGATCATGGGTGTGTATGTGAGGTGTATACCAAGATTTATGTAGCAGATTTTTGCATTATGTACATGAAATCACAAATGGGGGTCAATTTTGGCTACAAACACAAAACCTCTTGCCCGTCCCAACCTTATGCAATTTATTTCTCATCTCTTGGCCAATTAGACTGACATTGAGCTCTTTAGAAAGCTGACAACATGATGAGCATTTCTCATGTTGATGGAAAGTTGAAACAAGGTCTTGAAGTCCCTTAATTTTGGCCATGAACATTGCCTCTTAAAACAGTGCATGCATGATGTTGCAGCAATTATGCAACTCTCGAGACCTTGCCAAAGTGACAACTATAACTTCAACTCATTATATCTTAAATTATGCTCATCAAAGTGGGACACAATCTGAAACAAAAATGAAGGTAGCAATGCCCTTTCTAACTTTCATGTCAATTACAAATCCAAAAAATGCTTAAATCATGAAGAAAATTGAGCCTAAACCAGTGCCTTACACCTGTTTGACAAATGTCCTAGCCTGACGCGCGCGTGGGCTTCATATGATTGGCAATTTTGTAGCTTGGAGTCTCAAAAACCTAATCATAATATCTCTCTCCATAGTGCACCAAATGAGATGATCCTTGAATCAAAGTTGAAGAATAAGTTCTAAACTTCATCTTTCATGTTTGGAAAATTTTGATTTGAGTCCAAATGAAACCCTAAAAATGGCCATGAAGAAATCTCATTTTATGCACATGACTTGAAATTTTTTATCAAGTGTCAAAAAATTTCTAAGCCATATAACTTTCTCTCCTTTCAATTTTTGGACTTGAGCTCACAAAGGCAAAGTTGAAGAAATTTTTCTCCTCTTTCCAAGCATGTAAAGTTTGCAATTTTTCAATAAAAAATGAAGAAGTAATTAATTTTTGAAATTCAGCCTTATGAGTTTCCATACATAGCAAATTTTTAATTTTCACCAAGATACCTTCATGAACAAGTTAACTTTAAAATCCTTCTTTCTCTTGAATTTCTTCAACCATAGGCCATGTGATGTTGAAACATGATCATTGACCTCAACTTTGACCATAAGTCCTCTTGGTCAACAGGTGACTTTTGTTGACTTTTGCTCAAATGGTGGTTTTACCCCCAATTGATCAATAGAACCACTTAGAGATCAAACTCGGCCTCCTAGAGTACTATAAAGAATGCGCCAGGTAAAAATTGGTGTGCAAACAAGGTAATGAGACAAAACTCGACCTAAGAGGAGCTAGATAAAACTAGGCTCTAGAAAAGTACTCAATAGGACGACAATAGAAATTGGGCCCAATAGCAAGGTGACGTAAAGTGCGTGTATTACACAAGACACATGCTGGTCTCAAACGAGGGTAGACAGTGGATGATGCTCAACGAACCCAAGAAATAAAAGAGACAAATAATGAGTAAAAACTCGACTCAAGAAGCTTAGATAATACTCGTCCAGAGATGAGACTTAAAAATGAGTAGAAAACTCAACTCAAGAAGACTAGATAAAACTAGTCCAAAGATGAGTACCAGGATAAAACTGGATTGCACGCACAAGTAACGAGATAAAACTCGACCTAAGAGCAACCTGATAATACTAGATTCAAAATTAATATCAAGGTAATACTGGTATTAGAAATGTACACCAATAAACATTGAAATGAACCAACAAGGGTAGTAAATACTAAACCCGACAAAATTGTGCCAGGGAAAAACTGGACTATAAGCAAAGATAACGAGTAGACACTCGATCATAGTAGATTAGTCGCTATTAGACTCAAGAATGAAGTACCAGGGAAGAACTAGACCACAGGTAAAAGGTAACGAGTAGAAACTCCAATTAGGAACAGAAAAGAGGTATTAGAAACATGTTGGACTCGAACGATACTCTAATAAACTCTAGACACGAATAAAAAAGACTTACGCAGGGCAAGAAACATCCCTTATGCGAGAATCAAGATGGGGAGAGACTTACGCTAAGTAAGGGAAGGATTTGTATTTGCTAGAAAAAGAACTACATTATCCCTCGGGCCAAAGGCGGGGTGTAATCCTTCAAGAGTGGCAATTATAAGAACTGCCCAACACCAAGTAAGGATTTTTGGATAATTGAGAAGAAAGAAAGGTTGTACACCAACTCTTTCTTGCACTTTTAACTTCGAAAGGCAAACACGGCTAAATAACTGAGAATAAAGGATAGTCACAACACAATAGACGTTATGGACAATTGTTAAGGATATCAGGGGATATCTGTGGGGAATGAAATATCTAGGTCACCAAAGATAAATTAACATGTTGGGGATATAATCCAAAAAAATTAGCGAATCCGTTGGGGAAAACCGAAACAATAATGGCTTATGTCTCAATGCATGTTTGAATTTTTATAATTTTTCCATGGAGTAGTGTTTCAAAAGAGAATGGAAACAATACACTTTGAGGATGCAATGTGATGATGCATGATTTTGCTGGAGAAAATAATATACAAGGAACCGTTAGAGAGAAGCCCTTAAAAAGCTGAAACTCTGTGGGGAGTAACAAAATGAGTAACGGGTAGAAAAGGACTACAAACTTTGAGGGGAGTTGCAAAAATAAATTACAAACTCTACCAGAGAAGATCAGGTCGAAATTGTAAACTCTGAAAAGAGACGTCAAGTAAAGATTAGACATTGTTGGAGTGGACACCAACAATATGGAGCCTGCAGGGAATCAAAATTCACCTCTGACTGTTTGGGGAGTAATTGTCAACCTCTCGCCTAGGAGATGACAAAAACCTATACTGCTGGGGATATGAGGATCTACGCTGGAGACAAGATAACTTATGCACATAAATCTTGCTGAGGAGGAGGTAATCTTGGCGTAAGAAACTCAACTGGGGGTTTACAAAAAATCTTCAATAAGAACGACCCTTGTCGGGGAGAGACCTCAGGGAAGAAGCCACAACAGCATACTCCTCTAGGGATATGAAACTTTTGAACATCCAGGATCAACTCTACTGGGGAAAAGGGGGAATCCTTGAATAAGAACTTTCAACGAAACTGATCAGCTGGGGAAATGAAAATACCTGAATAAGAGATCTCAATAAGGTAACTTAGCTGGAGAGATAAAGGATCCTGAGAAAAAGATTTCGAAAGTAGCCTCTTCTGAGGAGTGAGATAAGCTTCCACGTGGCTCGACTTGGGAAAAAATGAACAAATCTGAAACAGTCTTGGCCGGTGGATGAGAAAAGGTTCTCATTATAAAGAGCCTCAAAATAAGTTTCCATTGGGGAAATGAGAGAATTCTTGAATAAGAAATCTTAATGAAGCGAGTTGTCGAGGAATAATAAAACTCTCAACCTGAACTCTCGGCTGGGGAATGAGACATATCTTCTTCGGGGGATAAACATTCTCTCACGAACATAACAATATCACATATTTGCTTGGGATGTAGATTCTTTACCGCAAAGTCTCATAATCATAATCTTCAGACAAGGATTCTCCGCTTGGCGATGTTGGGGAGAAGAAAACTTCAAGTAATACTGGGGAATCACCCAAGAATTTCCAAATCAGTCAAACTTTTAGCCACAATTCATTTTCTTGGAGAAGACTCACTGGGGAGCAGTAGAAACGTTAGCGCTACTAGGGAAATGATCCAAGCTGAGGATACCGTAGTCATCTTGAAAAACATTGTTCTTATATTGGCAAATTACACATAAACGAATGAACGATAGTTCCTACAAAACAAATCACACCAAACGTGCCCCAAGTATATCATGACTACTTTGTCCATCAACCGGGTTACAAACAAACTTAAGAGTAATATTTGTAATTTATTTATCATGTTGTGCAAAACCATCAAACTTCCAAATGCAAAAGTTTATAAAAAAGGTTTGGACATTTTTGCAAACAAAATAGTAAAATAAAATAAATTAAGCTTTCTGGATAAAAAGAAGTCTTTTATTGATTGAAGTTGGCATGTAAATAGGCATTTACATCAGGAATAAATTCCTAGAAATAGGTAATTGCAAAAGAAAAAGAAAAAGAGCATTACAAAAATGGCAATGTGAAAATGGATATCCATCAGGTTCCGATTCTACTATGACTCTTATGACCTCTAAGCTCTCATCACTTTGCTTTTTGAAGAAGATGACTGGATCGATTCCTACCCTTCAGGGTGACCAACTGTAACAGTAGATAAAATCAAAGATCTGATGCTATATGTAATCATTCGCTTTAAATCCCTAACTTTTGTCTAGATTTCCCTTTCGGGTTTTCAATCCACCAGGATGCCCTTTTTTTCCTAAGTCTCCCTTTCGGGTTTTCAACTTAGCGGGTGTACTTATTATTCTTTTGTATTCTTTTAACTTCTTCTTTTTTATCCCTAATTTTTGCCTGAACCTTTTATTCTTTTTTATGGTTCGCCGGGAAGCCCTTTTTTGCCTGAGCCGTCGACTCAGCGGGTCTCTTTTAAGCAAAGTATTTTTTTAATACGTATGCATTCACAAGGAGTGGGAAGTATTCACCATCCATAGTTGTAATCATCATGGCTCCGCCAGAGAATACTTTCTTTACAACAAATGGTCCTTCATAAGTTGGAGTCCACTTGCCTCTGGGATCACCTTGAGGAAGAATAATTCTTTTCAGAACAAGGTCACCAACTTGATAGATCTAAGGACACACCCTCCTGTCAAATGCCCTTCTCATCTTCTTTTGGTACACCTGACCATGACACCCAGCAACTAGCTTTTTCCTTCGATGAGGTTTAACTTATCGAACCAGTTTTATACCCATTCAGCTTCGTCAAGCTCAACATCTTTCATAATCCTCAAAGAAGGAATATCTACTTCCACAGGAAATACTTCTTTCATTCCATAAACAAGTGAGAATGGGGTTGCCCCGGTTGAAGTACGTACTGAAGTACGATAGCCATGCAAAGCGAAAGGCAACATCGCGTGCCAATCTTTGTAGGTTACCACCATTTTTTGCACAATCTTCTTGATGTTCTTATTGGCTATTTCAATAGCTTCATTCTTCTTTAGACGATATGGAGAAGAATTGTGATGCTTGATTTTGAAACTTTCACACAACTCTTTCATCATCTTATTGTTGAGATTCAAGCTATTATGAGTAATGATTTTCTCGAGAACCCCATAACGACAAATGATGTGGTGTTTGATGAAGCGAGTAACCACTTGCTTGGTAACGTTTGCATAAGATGCAGCTTCAACCCATTTGGTGAAGTAGTCTATGGCAACAAGAATGAAACAATTACCGTTGGAGGCGGTTGGATCAATATTTCCAATCATATCAATGCCCCACATTGTGAAAGGCCACAGAGAGGTTAAGAAATTCAAAGGAACAAGTGGCAAATGGACTTTATCAGTGTACACTTGACATTTGTAGAAAATTCTGGCATGGTTATTATAATCATTTTCCATGGTGGACCAATAGTAACCAGCTCGCAAAATATTTTGGGCTATGGTGTGTCCACTAGAATGAGTCCTGAAGGCACCCCCATGCATTTCTTCAATGATGTTCGCTGCTTCATTCAAGTCCACACATCTAAGAAACATACCATCATGATTTATTTTGTACAACACACCATTGGTGAGGAAAAACTTGGCTGACAGCCTTCTCAAAAACTTTTTGTATGTGACAGGTGCATCCTTAGGATACTCTTGAGTCTCAAGGTACCTTTTGATATCGTGAAACCATGGCTTACCATATGATTCCACTTTATCTTCAAAACAAAATGCTAACTCATCCAATCTCTTGATAGTGATCGAAGGCGCTTCATTAGCCCACTTTACTTTAAACATGGATGACAGAGTAGCCAAATCATCTGCAAGATTATTTTCTTCCCTTGAGATATGCTCAAATGTGATCTCTTCGAAGTACGAAATCAACTTCATAACATGTTCTCTGTAAGCGATCATATTTGGGTGACGAGTATCATAATCTCCATTAATCTGGCTAATCATAAGAGCTAAGTCTCCATAAACTTTCAAAAACTTGATTCGCAAATCAATTGCGGCTTCAATCTCGTATATACAAGCTTCATATTTTACCATGTTATTAGTGCAATCAAAATAAATTTTGGTTGTGAAAGGAATGTGAAAGCCTGTAGGAGAAGTAATAACAGCTCTGACACCATTTCCCATAGCATTCGAGGCACCATCGAACCCCATCGTCCATCGTGATCCTGATTCGGGTCCATCTTCTAGGCCAAGAATATTGAAATCCCTGATATACATGATGTCTTCATTTAGGAATTCAAACTTCATCAGCTGATAATCATCCACTGGTTGGTGAGCAAGATAATCTACCAATACACTACCCTTGATGGCTTTATGAGTAGTATACTGTATATCATATTCAATCAAAATCATATGCCAACGAGCTACCCTGCATGTGAGAGCTGGTTCCATAAAAATGTACTTGATAGGATCCATCTTAGATATCAAGTAGATGGTATGTGTCAACATATATTATCTTAGACGCTTTACAGCCCAGGCAAGTGCAGAACACATCTTTTCAAGCAAAGAGTACCTTGAGTCACACTCAGTAAACTTCTTACTTAAGTAATAGATTGCTTGTTCTTTCTTTCCAGTCTCGTCATGCTGATCGAGCATGTAACCCATGGAATTTTCCAGAACTGTTAGATACTTGATTAACGGCCTTCCCTCCACTGGAGGTTGTTGTACCCCAAATATCACCGTATTTATTTCGAGTTTATTTGGATTATATTTCATCATCATATGCATATATATATCATTGGTTTAATGGTTATAGGATAAAGGTAATTCTTTTAAGACTCGCCAGGTTACGGAAGACGTTTATTTCGTCAATCGATGTGCTCCAAACATTATCCAGGCTACTGTCATACCCCAAATTTGCCCTACTGGTTCCTAATCATTTTTATTCCTATAGTTATCATTTGCTTTATAGTATATTGTTGTCCAATTCATATATTCATGGGGGTTTAAGTTTATAAAGGGGGGTTTTACCTTATTAAAGAATTAATGGGCCTTTTTAAAGCAGGAAAGCCCATGTAAAATTGATGGCCCATTAGGCCCATATCAATTCGTTTTTTGAAGGCCCAATAATTGAACAATTTTGCCCGTTTCAGGTTTTTTGTCTTGAGAAATTGTACTTTTTTATAATTATTATTGTTAACGTTATTAAAACTATTACTATTATGGGCTTAATTAAGTCAAAATTGTGTTTTTTTTATTATTTGAAAACATTGACTAAAAAAAAGTCAAAGTTGAAACCAAAGAGGTCTTCAAGTTGCTTGTCAGCAGGCCTGTTTTTCGTTAACACGCCCAATCCAAACACAATTGTTCAAATCAGGAAAGAGAAACGCTTTGTTTCAAAGCTAAAACGCGCATATTTAAATCAAGAAGAAAAAACGCTTGTTTTAAGGCTAAAACACATATTGTTCAAATCAAAACAGAATCAAATCTTTTACAAATTGAATCGCCTGAAACTTTACAAATGTAATCAAATCAAACTTAATACAAAATTGAATCAAATCGTAACTAAATCAAAACTTATTATACAGATCCATACCAAATCAAAAACAAATCTCTAAATCTATAATTCACTAATCAAATCTCTAAGTTACGACAATCATACAAAAATTCCCTAATTTGTCTAAACCTAAACACTATAATAAGGCCTAAAATTCAAAGAGAGGCAGGAGGAAATGTTTTACAGAGATCGAAGTACAGAGACGAAAAAGCTTGAGAGAAGAAGAGGATTAGAACACCGTCGCCGTAAGCTTTTGCACATCGTCGCTCCGTATAATCTTAGGGTTTCAAAATCTAAAACCCTAGCGCTTCTCAATTGCGCCGCTACTGCTTCCATCATCACCTCCATCCAATACCTGTCAAATGCAAAAGAAAAGAGATCAGAAAGAGAGTTACACAAAGGAGGCTCGAAGAACAGTCACGTAGAGGTAACTAAGCTTTTGCATTTCTTTGATTACCGTCACGATTGGGGTTTTGTTGGGGTAAATTGAGGTTGGTTAGGGTTTAATTTAGGGAAAGAGGGACGATTGCCTCCGATTATGGTTTTGAGAGACCGCGGCGATTAGGGTTTTTGTGTTGTTGTTGGAAGAGAGAAATAGAGGAACGAGAGAGAGAAAAGATGGAAATGAAACAATTGAAATGAAAACAGAAGAAAAAAAATTCTCGTAATCCTGTGCGTTGCGCCCTATCATGCACCCTTAACGTCTACCGCGTAATCATAATCCAATGTCCCTAAAATGCGCGTCCACTGTAACTAGGTGTACCTTCCCTTACAAAGTCCAAACGGACCCCTCAAGTTTTTGCAATCTTGGGCCTAATCCCCATCACTAGTCACACCCCCTGTTTTTGTTTTGCTACTATGTTAAGAGATCACACCACCTGTGTTATTGAGTCCAGTTCAGTATCTAAACTTGGGCCCTTGCTGAATGAGCCCCTAGATTTTCTATCACGTTAGGAAATACACCCCCCTGCTTTTGGACCTGAATTCAACATCTGAATTCAGGGCCCTACTACATATACCCCCTGTTTTGCTAACCCAACACAATGTACAACCCCCCTGCGTTTTTTAATTTCTTTTATTATTTGTAATTTTTAATTTTTTATATTTTATATTTTAATATATTTATAAATTTTAATATTATTTTATTAATATTATAAAATCAAATATTTATTTTCTTAACTCATTCAAATATTTATTTATTGCATTAAAATTATTTTTAACCAGGCATTAATAATATTTTTATATGTTCATACATTTAAAAAATACTTAACCAACACTAAACTCTTTTTATTAAATTAATTAAATCTAAATCACTTTTCAAAAAGAATTACGAAAATATTTTAATTGACTGCACACTTCGTCTAACAATTCCGCTATTCACACACCAGGACTAAGTACAAGGGAAATTCGAACCTCTTCGTAATCCATGAAAAAACACCAACCAACTTCGAACTACGAATTGGGACTCTGATTCCTCATAAGAGGATACGTAGACACACAACTTAAAAATCGCGGCGAGTTCCCCTAATAAAAATCAAAATCCTATTTCTTAAAGATTGTGTTTCTAAACCCTAGTATCCTCGTGAACAAGGTAGGTGAGGGGTGCCTAACACCTTCCCCTCGTCTAAGAGCGAGTCCAGCAACTTAGAATCTATGTCCAAATTAGGGTTATCCTTTATATTCCCTTCCCTATAATAAAAATTAAGGGTGGTGACTCTCAATTTAAAACCGGTTACAACAGTTGGCGACTCTGTTGGGGACCAACCCTAGGGTTAAAAGTTTTTCTTCGGATTTAGGGTTTTAGGGTTTTTCTATTTTTGTTTTTTATTTACATTTAATCATTTTGGTTTATTTATTTTTATTTGATTTGTTATTGCCGTACTCCAAATTTGCCCTACCTTTATTTTCAAGATTAAAAATAGAAGACATTTGAATTAGGGATGGTTCAGCAATACCTGATGGCCCATTCTTAAATCCAAGACAATCAGGGGGTATATTTTAATTAAAGAGAATGGGGCTTTCTAAATCAGAAAGACTCATGTATCTATAAACCCATTCGCGAAGCATGTTGGCCAATGGTCCATGCGATTCGAAAATGGAAAATTACTTGGGGGTGAAAATGAAATTTATAAACCCATTTCGTTTGGCCCATTTTTCATTTCTGTTTTTACATGACAAAGAGAGGTTGAATTTTCAAAATACGAGCCCATTTCATGTTGGCCCATTTTTATTTCAGGAATAACAAAGAATAAGGTGTACAATTATAAAATAACAGGCCCATTAAACTATTTCTAAGTTAGCCCATTTGATGCTTTGTTGTTTTAAGAAAAATTATTAAAATTGTTATTATTATTTTAATTTAAAAAAATATAGTAAGTAATAAGAGAACGTGATATATGTTCTAAATGCTGTTAGACTTTTTCTTACCACGATAATGCTTTCATTAATCATTAAATATTATTTATGAATTTTATTTATTTATTAAAATTTTGTTTAAAACATTGGGTTACGGAAAGGCCAATTGGGCCTGGTTGCATTAAAAAAACATTTTTGCTATAATACAAAAAAATATAATGCTGCTGAGCTAAAAAAGAGTAAGGCGCTGGCCCAAATATTGTACTAACACCTATTGTATCAATTTAACCAAAGATTACGCTCATTTTTTGCAATTACAGATACTGTTCAAATTTAAAACTAAACCAAATCTTCATCAGATCTCGTCCAAGCCCAGAATAGAAGAAAATATTTTACAACAAATTATGCTAAATCAAATTGCAGTGAGTCTAAAATTACACATAATCATTGTTACGAGTCCGATAATACCAAATAAAATACAACATAATTAATAAATTTGATAATCAATTTCAATCTAAAAGGAGGCAATGAATCTCAAACGTACATAATTAATCCCTAACTTATTTCTAAAACCCTAAAACCGAAACTATAAATACCGAAGTAAATTAACAGAAAAGGAGGGTGATTACAGTGAAGAGGAGAATTTTTTTGAAGACAACAAGGATGAGATTTTGAAGAACTGGAAAAGAAGAACAATGAACCAAGTTGTTATTGAAGATTCCAAAGGAGGACGATTAGGGTTTCAACATCTGAAACCCTAATCGCCGTTGCCCGCCTCATCGTTGCCGTCAACTTTTCCATACTTAAGCTCCCCCGTGACCTGCAAGATCAAAAAGTGGAAGGGGATTAGCCGAATCAAAAAGCTCAAGAGCAGAAAACAATATTGCGGAAGGGGTAAATTTAAACTTAGAATTTTTCTTTTTTTTGTTGCTATTCTTGTATTGGGGTTGTGTAGGGGTTCGGTTTACGATGGGGAAGGGGATGGGTAAGCCGTCGCTGCCGCGTTGGTAGTAGAGATTAGGGTTAGGAGTTTCAAAGGGTTTACTGGGTTGAAGAAAGAGAGAGATGGTTTACTGGGTTGAAGAAAGAGAGAGATGGAGGGCTGTAATGAAAAAACGAAAAATGAAGAAATAATGTAAAAACAACAACTTGTATTTTGTATAGATCCCGTACATGCGGGCATACTTTAATTAACACATTCCCTCAATTTTATCTGCATGATCTCCATCAGACGGCCATAGGCCAACTCCACAATAAGCTCGTACTCCCTCGCGTACACAATCAAACTGGACCCTACTCCCATTCACGTTTGGGCCAGCCCAATTGTGAAACATACCCCCCTTTTGCCCTATTGCTAGTTCTAGAATGGAATTACATCCCCTTCCAGAAAACATATTTGGGTCTAGCCCAGATTCCTAACAACACCCCTATCTTTTTACTTACCAGCATGAAATGCACCCTCTACTGAATTAATTTGATTTGTTTTTATTCTATTATTTTCTTTTTATTATTATTATTATTATTATTATTATTATATGATAATTATAATAAACATTAATTTTTATCTTCATAAATATTTTTATTATTTATTATTATCATATATTATTTAATATCACATATAAATATTATTTATATTATCATGAACAAATTATTTTTATTTAAAAAATTATGAACATATTTTCTTATATTATTTGCATTAAAATATTTTTATTCATGCATTAATTAAAATATTTCGCAATTAATATTGTTAAAACATGCTCAACAAATCTCAAACTATTTTTTGCAAATAAACTAATATAAACAACTATTTTTTTGCAAAAGGGTTTCAAACGGATTTTGACTAATCGCGCATTTAGCCAAAATCTCTACAATCACTACTCCCGGTCAAATGCGAGGCGATTCAAAATACAATTGCAACCCCTAAAAAACACCAACATCATACGAACTACGAATTGAGACTCTGATTCATCATAAGAGGATACATAGACATACGATAAAAAATTGTGGCGAGTTCCCCTATTAAAATTTAAAACCCTATTTTACACGAACCTAAACCTAAAACCTAGTATCCTTGTGAACATGGTAGATGTAAGGTGCCTAGCACCTTCCTTTCGTATAGAACCGAGTCCAAAATCTAGAATCTCTGTCTGCGAATTAGGGTTTCCTATTAGATGCCCTTCCTTAGGATAAAAACTGATAGTGTCGACTCTGATTAAAAACCAGTTGCAACAGCTGGCGACTCTACTGGGGACTCAACCCTAAGTCTTAGGTCTGTTTTGGGTTTTTACTTTCTTTATTTATTTATTTATTGCATTTATTTATTTCATTTATTTATTTATTGTCAATTTTTCTTATCATTATATATTTACTGTGTGGCGGGAATTGTTATCTTAAAAATATTCTCAAATAACCCTTAACAAGAAGGTTCGTCTATTAGCTTAGGGGATACATCATCCCTGCGAGTTTATGTGACGACTTTGCCTATAGTCGGTGGACTTCCAAAAAAGGAATACTTATTGAGAGATATCCTCTTGACGAGTAGGACTTTGGAATGCCACCCATGACTCTTTGTAACGACCTTAACCAAAATCTCATGACGAGACCTTTCACGACTTTAAGACAAAAGTCTCAGTCCGTAAAGAGGCTCCACCAAAGGGAGGCCCTTGTGCCTTTTCCCTCTTGTGTTATTCATGATACCCTTAAGAAAGCCACCTTTTGGGAGGGTAGATTAACCGTAGGTCAATATTAAGAGGCCTACTTTATAAGAGTATTTATCACAGAATCCCGTCACTCACCCACACATCCATGCATTCATATACTTCATATATTCATCATTTGTTTCTTTTATTTGTCTTATTCACAGGGTACAAAACAAAAATATAATAAAATCAAAATTTTTGGTGCCTGTCTTTAAAAAATGGATACCAGAGGGAAACAACTTGTCCGCATCAATGCCTTTAAGGCAGACATTTCTGAAATCAAATCTATAAAGGGGAAATTATCTGAGAGAGCTCTGAAGATGTACGCCCACTGATATGGGGATACCCTTGACTTGACTAGAGTAGAGGTTCAAATGGATGTTGTTTATGACCTCGTTCAGTTTTACGACCCTCCACTGAGATGTTTCACTTTCCAAGACTTCCAGCTAGTACCGTCTCTGGAAGAATTTGACAGAATTCTGAACTTTTCCAAAGAGAAGGCCTATGTAGGTATCGGACAAACGATTGAAGTCAAAGTCTTGGAAAAAGGCTTTGGAATCCCTTACCTTGAGTTAGTTCAAAATTACCGAAGAGAAGGTCCGATACATGGAATCAAAAGGATATACTTATAAGCCAAGGCGCTCGAATTTGCTAATTACAAAGAATGGGAACCTTGTGTCGATTGTTTAGCGTTGCTTGTATTTGGTGTAATTTTATTTCCTCAGACTGTGGACTATATTGACCCTGCAGCCATTAGCATATTTTGGGGTGCGAAAGTCTTTAACACGGATCCAACTCCCGCCTTGATTGCTGACATTTATCATACATTGCATACAACAGTTAGGGTATCCTTTGGAAGACAGACCTCCGGACGAACAACTCCGACAATTGATCATCCACGACATGGGTATAAAAGACCAAGTGTTTCTTAACAAGGTTATGTGGGCTTGGAATAAAGTTAACAAGAGGAAAGCCGAAAGAAAGAATGCCATAGAAAGAGAACCCTACACTAGATGGGTCCGAGATAAGGTATAAATTATCAAGCTTTCATTCGATATAGATCCAGAGTATAAGTCAGAGGTCCCAGAGGTTACGCCTATATCCTTGGAAGAAGTCGGCGATCTGAAGAGTGCCTTAAAGAAAGCTCAAAGGGAAAAAGAAGAAGTAGAACTCAACCTTCTCAATCATACCAAAGAGAAGAAGCAGATGCAACTCATACTTGAGTCAAAGGACCAACAAATTAAGAGAGATCAAAAGGCATTGGAAAAAGAGAGTCTCAAACGGAAGCATACAACTGAAGGGCTGTTGAGTGCGGCCTTCAATCTGGATTCCCTCAACCAAAGGTTAGAAGAGGCTGTTGCTGAAATCGGAAGGTTAACCAGATGGTATGAAAAGGCAACACATGACAAGAAAGTGCTAGAGGAAAACCTAAGATCCCAGATCCAAGGTTTGGCACAAGCTTCCTTAAACCAAGAAGAGCAAATAAAGTACCTCACCACTGAGCTTCAAGACAGCCAAGAATCAGAGGTCAAAGCACGCCTTAAAAGGGTAGAGGCAGAAATACTCCTGACTCAGAGAACTCAAGAATGTGAGAATGTGTGCCTGGAGCTAGGAGGTCTCCAAAAAGATTTCCTTATTCAATGGAGACTTTATACGAAAATGAGGGGTGAAAAGATGTATTGGGAAGAGCAGTTTACCAAGATCGCCCAAGCTGGGAGGGATAACCATAAGATAATCCCGCATCTTTACCAAGAGTATTGGTATTACAAGGACAAGCATGAAAGACTCACCTTCCTAGCCAATAACCTCATCGAGGATATCCCTAGAAGTTTGAGAGACGTAGAAATTATAATGGTTCCTCTTCGAAAGGATGTTGAATACTTTCTCAAGCTTTGTCGAACAATGGTTGATCGTTTCAGAGCCAACATCCGCAAGCGCACCTAGAAGATTTATTTCCCTTTTGTTTATGTTTCATGCAAACTAGTTTTGATTTCAAGTTGTAATATTTTCCAATATCTGGATTATGTTACTTTCAATAAAGGAATTTTGTTTCCGTATCTCGTTGGCTATCTATTTTAAAGTTAGTCACCAAATAAAATAATAATAATAATAAGCAAAAGATAAGTATGTACCCAACTGAATAAGCCATTTAAAACAAGAAACCATTACATGTTCATAATCATACGCATGCATGCATTCATAAACACCTGCATATCATATCAAAGCTCATCTTTTTCAAAAATCTCTCCAGTTAAACCATTGGTAGAAGAAGATCACCACCTCTGTGTCCTCCATATCAAACAAGGGCCTACCAACAAAAAGAAAGGGAGCAAATAGAGGAAACTCAGGTTGCATTCAAAGAGGATCTCGACCAAGTAAAGGGTGATGTAAGTTCAATGAAAGGAGATCTGAATCAAGTTCTCCTAGCTTTGAAGAACATCATTGATAGGCAGGATCAGATTCCCAGGGTAACTTTCAAAGAAGTAGCCCAAACGATTGGTGCGTCAAGCGGCCACCTACTAAGAAAAGAGCCAGAAGCAGGACTCCAAAAGTCTGTCATGGCCCAACAAGAAAGCAAAGAAGCTGAAACGGAAGTGGTTTGTCACACCACCACCAAAAGCAGGGGCATCACATACCCTACCAATTCCAATCAACAATGCAGACAACTACTTGGAACTGTAATACGGAGACCACAGCCCAGAGGATGCCAACCAGACACCCTTAAAAACTAATGGTACTCATGTTGTTGATAATCCACTAGTGATGAATTAGTATAAAGCTTTGGAGGAAAGGTTAAAAGTTGTAGAGGGTTTTGATGCCTTCGAAGTAGACGCTCTCGAAATGTGCCTAGCTCCTGATGTGGTAATTCTCCCAAAGTTTAAAGTGCCTGACTTTGGGAAATACAAGGGACTCACCTGTCCAAGAAATCATTTGCGCATGTATTGCAGGAAGATGCATGCCCATGCCCACGATCAGAATCTGATGATTCACTATTTTCAAGATAGCATGAGTGGGGAATCTTTAGACTGGTATATGCAATTGGAGAAAACACATATTCGAACCTGGGCAGATCTTGCTAATGCTTTCTTAAAGCATTACAAATATAACCTAGACATGGCGCCTATTGTTCCCCCAAATTTTCCCTCTCTTTTCTCAAGACATTTTCTCACAGGTATTTTCAAAAAGTTCAAGTTTGCACAAGTACAATTGGTTCATATTGGATTTCCAAGCATCACGTCAAAGAGGAAACTATTGAAAGAGCAAAGTAGATAAAATTGATTTTTTGACAAAATTGAATAAAAACAAGCTTGCTTCAATTCATGCTTAGCTTCGATTGAACTCTCTCCTGCATGCTAGCTTCGATTGGGCTATGTTTCCTTTCAAAATAGCTTCCTTCGATTCAGAAGGCAGGGGCCTCCTTTTGGTATCCTTCGATTCAGAAGTTAGTGGCTTACTACTGGCTTCTTTCGATTCAGAAGGCAATGACCTTCTGGGAGCTTCCTTTGATTTAGAAGGTACTGGCTTCATGCTAGCTTCTTTCGATTCAGAAGACAATTACCTTCTGAAAGCATCCTTTGATTCAGAAGGCAATGGCCTTTTGAAATATTTCTTTCGATTCACAAAGCATGGACCTCCTGCATACATCCTTCGATTGCACCATTTGCATCCTACATGTTTGATTTTATTTACAAAGCAGGGACCTCCTACATGCATATTTTGTTTGGGCATGTGGCCTTCTTCGAATGCAAGCTTGGTTTACATCCTTTGTATGGGCATGTGGCCCCCTTTTATGCAAGCTTTGGTTTACATCTTTCGTTTGGGCTTGTGGCCTCCTTCGAATGCATGTTTGGGTTACATCTTTCGTTTGGCCGTGTGACCTCTTGCAGGAAAGTTTCAATTGGACAGTGGCTCTTCATGCAAGCTTTCGTTTGAGCAAAGGCCTCTTGCAAGATTGCTTGGAGTCACAAGGTAGTGACCTCCTGAAGGCAAACTTTCGATTGGACAAGGATTACCTTCTCACAAACTTTGATTGGAGTTTGGGTTTCCTTCAAAGCAATATGCTTCGAAGCTAATCTGAACCCTTCGAGCAAGCTTGGTTGAAGAACATTGATCAAATCTCATAGCCTTATCCTCCAAATCTCACTTGTCAGGCTATGTTGCTTCAAAATCTTTACATAATCAAAGGCTTACACAAGTTTGTGATACATTACACAAAGGCTCGAAGCTTTATCCATTAGATAATACCATTCTTGGATGAAATGGCAAAAAGCTATGTACCCTTTTTTTCATAAAGAGTACTTTAATCACAAAGTTAGCTCCCAATCTGATTTTTGTCTGAACACAAGCAATGTCAAAAGCACAAGTCAAATCTCCTTCCCACAACAGACATCAGGCCCCCACTTGTACTTGAAACTTGGGAACAACGAAAAGGGATCAAACTTGTTTCCGTTTTCGACCAAACCATGGTTTGTTATCCTACAAACCTGGTTACTCCAACATTTCTAACCTTTTCTCTATAAATAGAGAAACCATTTGCAAGCTGAAACAGACTTTGGGTGGTGCGGAAAGAATCTTCAAAAACCCTCAAACTCTCAAACTCTAAAAAACTCTTAAACTCTCAAAATTCTCAAACACTAAACACACTCTTAAACCCAAAATCTAAAGAAACACCACACTTGTTTCTTCCCCTCGAATCCAGAACCCAGGGAAACACCAACCCAATGTTTTGCTCTTGCTTTTGAATCCAGCACTAGAAACACAACACTTGTTTCTTTTTATCTTTCGAATCCAGAAGCGACTCAACGCTTGGTTCCTTCTTTCGAGCCCAGCGTTAGAAACATAACAATTGTTTCTTTCCTTCGAATCTAAAAGTATCCAGGGGATCAACTCAAGGTCCAACACACAGATTCCAACTTCAAGCAAGGTAAGTCACCCTAACCTTAACCCTTTAGTTTCAAGCATGTAAATAACATTTGTTCACTTTTTATTTCTGTCCTTTCGATTGTATGCTTTTCTTGTCCAAGCATATGTTAGAACTAACATGTACAGACTCAAATGAAAGAAAGAGTTTCTTGTGAACCGAAGCCTTAGGCTTCGCCCCTTACTGCTTCACAATGGCAAACAAAACAAAGAAAGGAATATGAATCGAAGGATGCAACACTGGTTGCAGATCCAAACGAAAGGAAAAAGGGGTGAATCGAAGGGTGCTTGCTCACACTAACTTCCAAGCCCAATCGAAAGAAGCAGAAAAAGGTTGAATCGAAGGATGCATCCCACACTAACTTCCAATCCCAATCGAAAGAAGCAGAAAAAGGCTGAATCAAAGGGTGCATACTTCCTGGATCGAAGAACTTGTTTTTCCTTCTTTTATTTTGTTTTGTTTTTATATTTTCTTGTTGTTCAATATGGTTGTAATAGCGTAGGACCTTTATTTTCTGTGTTTTTACTGCTTTCATAAATGTTAGTAATTAGGGCGTATGGTAAGATAAAACCAACAAGTAGACCACCGTAATCAAAGACAAAAATGCATGCAGTCAAACACACCATTCACACACATGCACCTCTAGAGTAATCTCACTTGTTTCCTCGGAAAATAGTCATGTCCCTCAAATATGGGTGTTTTAGCAAAGACCCTTGATAAAATATCGCAGTCCCTCGATGACCCTCGATGTTTCCTTCGGTAAACGATCTAGTCCCTAACAAAAATTGCTAAAACGTCTCATAGGTTTCCTTCTATGACTATACAAATGACCCACGCCCGTCCCTTCACATCCAATGATGGGGCTTCTTACGAAATCGATGGTAAGATGGCAACATCTAAAGGAGGAGGAAAAGAATAAATACCTTTCGAGTAGGTAGGACGTTCGTAGTTGCTTTCTTGCTCACAATTAAAAAACCATTTTCACACCAACACTTTCAATTGAAAATTTTTCAAAAGTTAAAACACTTTGTACGCATTCTTATAGAGACGAGAAACTTTACAAAGACACTTTTAAAAATCACTTTCAAAAACATCTTTCACAACAAACACCTCTTTGAACTATTTTCAAAACCAACACTTTGTACGCATTCTTATAGAGACGAGAATCATTACAAAGACGTTTTTAAAATATTTTCAAACCCATACCACAAAGCACATTTTCAAACAAAAAGCAAGTGATCTAGCAAGCAACTAAGAGCCCGTAGATAACTACGGATGAAAAGGATGTTAATACCTTCCCTTTTCATAACCTACCCCCCGAACTCAAGAAATAATCTCAAAGGTCTTTCCTGTTCTTTTCACCCTTTCCTTATTGGATAAAAGAAAAGTCGGTGGCGACTCTTGCTATCTGCAACAATTGCAATCCAATGCAAAACACCCAAGTCAGTTCTTCCACCGTACTACAGAACTGGCGACTCTGCTGGGGAGTTACTTAAAAGTGGGGTTACCTTAGGGCTATATCACCTTTACTTTCTTTCTTTGTTTGACTTGCTTGCTTTACATTGTAGTTCCTTGTTTGGGTTTGTTTTGATCCTCTACCCGGATATGGGGCACATTTTAGGTAAGTAGCAATAAATTGTGGAAACTGTGCGGGGTATACCGATATGGTTGAAGCGATAGCTACGTTAGTGTGACACATTTGTGGGTACCGGTAGCCCTTGAGTAGTCAAGGAGAATACGGGGCCACTGTGTCGTGTCATGAAGCACTAACTTACCTTAGAACCTTTAATTGAACAACTTGACCATTAGGAAGTTGTGAGATAGTCGACTTTGGTGCAATTCGAAGTTGGTTGATACTCGATACTACACTCATTGAGATCAGACTTTCGGGATATTTTGGTCTCCAATAAAGAGGCTTGCGCTGAAACAATGCCCGATGAAGAAAGATCAATGATATTGAGATCCCCTAGAACCCGGTTACTTTCTAAGACAGGTTGAG
This sequence comes from Vicia faba, assembly GCA_948472305.1. Taxonomy (NCBI): domain Eukaryota; kingdom Viridiplantae; phylum Streptophyta; class Magnoliopsida; order Fabales; family Fabaceae; genus Vicia; species Vicia faba. The sequence goes on from OX451740.1 coordinate 492,942,647, forward strand.
CTAACTAAACTTCAAGAGGGTACTTACCTACAAACCCCATGCAAGCCTAAACCTAAGGACTTATCTACTTTTTGTGTATATGATTATTTGTACATAACAACTTTTTTGCTTTGCATAATTCTACATAATATCATGACATCATACCATGGCATTTTGCACTAACCATTTTAAGGACCTGGAGATTACTTTTGTTTTGTTTTGTAGAAGATGACTTCCACTCGTAGAAATACTATCCAAGTAAACCTCATAAGAGTACCTCCTCAACTCAAGGAATTGGCGTCAAGGGTCTCCAATGATTATCCTTTCACCAAGAAATATGGCCATCTAGTCAACTTGGTTACAACAAGCTTTGAAGAAGATATGGTGAAAGTACTATTCCAATTCTTTGACCCTTTGCACCATTACTTTACTTTTCCTGATTACCAGCTTGTGTCCACCATGAAAGAATTCTCTTAACTCTTGGTAATCCATATCCTTGATCAAATACCCTTAAATGGTATTGAAAGAGACCCAAGACCTGAGGAGATTTGCAATGATCCAACATTGTGGCCAATTAGGAAACGAGAAGTGGTGTCAAAGGATTCCTAGCCAAGTTCTTGTTGGAAAAGGCTTAAGATTTTTGGGATGCTCTAGACCTACAAGCCTTTGAATAAGTATTGGCTCTCCTCATATATGGGATGGTTCTGTTTCCCAATCCGGACCAACTTATAGATGTGAACGCATTCAAAATCTTTTTATCTCACAATCCGGTGCCCACTTTACTTGGGGATATCTTTCATTATCTTCACACCCGCACCATGAAGAGAAGAGGACTCCTAACATGTTGCACTCCTCTTTTGGCTAGGTCGTTTATTTCGCACCTACCCCGATCTGTTGTGAAGAATGAGAAAGGCTTAAGATGGTCTAGTAGATTGATGTCACTCAAACATTCTGATATTTATTGGTGTGCTCGATCTATGAAGGACATTACTATCATTGACCATTATGGGGAATTCCCTAATGTCCCTCAACTTGCCATTAGGGTAGGTGTTACCTACAACCCTTGTTTGGCCTTACGACAGTTTGGGTATGCACGAAGAGACGGTCCCCATGATGCACTCATCCAAGGATTGGTATTCAACTACGAGAACAACGAACAAGGCTATCGTCAAAGGTTCATATGAGCTTAGCGTATGGTTAAAAAGGTTGATAGCAAGACATTGGGGCATAAGAACTCCATTCCTTTGGAGCCTTATCTTAAGTGGGTGCTGTTGTACCCCAATTTTACCCCTAAGATCCCTTCATCATACCATGATTGATTTAATCACAACAAGGTCACATTAGGGCTCTTGGTTCTCCTCCCTATCTTTAGATTTGATCTTTGAGGAATCACCAAGCACCTTAACTTGTTTTCTTTTGTGATCATGAGTATTTTGTTGTTGGTTTGTCTTACTTGTTAACAATGTAGGTAAAAGTAATGTGGCTTAGCAAGTTGACCCATGGGTTCATGAGTTTATTTACATGCCCTAGTCAGTAAAGTTAGAGATTTTCAAACCTCACCATTGAAGTTGTTTTGGAAGAAATGGCATGGAAAGGCTTACTTTGGTTCATCATATTTCAAAGTTATCAAATTAATTCAAGAGAACAAGGGGTTGATAGAACAAGTTGTCATGGCTGGACAAGGTCTTGTTCCCATTGATCACAAGTGCATATTTCTCTCAATTCTCAAGATATGGAAGTGGATTTGGTATTTACAAAGCAAAAGTGTTGGTACAAGAAGGTTGTTCAAAATTGTCAAAGTTCCTCAAAGCATTTTCTTGATCTAGGAGCTAGGGTTTTGAACTTCAAAGAAGTATATCTTGCTCATATTTTGGTATTTTTGAGTGATTAAAAATACATCCTTCTCTTAAAAGGGTTATTAGCAAATCACTTCAAAAGTTTCAATGATTTTTTATGTGTAAGAAACTTGATGATGAAGAAAGATTACAAGTCCTCCAGATGAACCCCTAATTTCTCAAGTGTAACTTCAAATGATAATAACTTGGTAAATTTTTATCACCTTGAGCCCATTCTTTTTCCACAATGATCTTGAATATGTGAACTTCATGCCTTATTTTATATGCAAAGTAAGAAAATGGATAGAAGATTCCCTAAGCATGCAAAAGATTATAGGTCATTTCATGATTTTTTGCCAACTTCAACAATTCATAACTCTCTCAATTTTTGGACATTTTAAATGGTTCAAGTTTCAAAATTTCATTCAAGAGGTCTATTTCATTCCATCTTTTTTGGTCAAGAGCAAATTCCAAGTGAAAGGTCATGTTTGGATGCAAAACATTATAGGTCACTTTTGAAGAAAAACTTGAAATATTTCTAAGTATGGAAAGTCAACCTCTTTTTTCCAACTTTGACTCATTGCAACTTTCAGCTCAAACATCCATTTGAATCCATTCTTTTCCCATTGCAAAGCTTATAACCTCATATTTCTAAAGCATCAAGAATCATGCCCTAAGACCCCTTGAGCTGAGAATGCCATTGATTTAAATTTGGTAACTTAAAACTGAAGTTTCATCACAAGTCAGATTTTGAAATATTTGTTTTGGCTTCTAATCACAAGTTTTCCACGTGTTTTTGCTTCTAATCATGTTTAGAAACTTTCCAAAGGCGTTTAGCATCATGAAACGCATGATTTGGCTGAGTTTTAATGCTAAACAAGTCACACTTTGTTCATGCTGCAGACCTCCCACGATTTCCCTCCAAACCTCATCATTTCACACGCTTAAGGATCCCATTCATTCTCCTATAAATAGAGGGTCATCCCGCATTCATTTCCTCAAGCTTGGATAGCCAAAATCACCCTGCCAAACTTGTTCCTTAACTCAAAATTCTGCTACTTCGAAATCTATTCTCAAGCCTTTTTTAATCCATTTTCCCATCAATTCACCTTCCTTGATCTTCCGTGAAGCTAACCATATAATTACACTCAAGAATCGTGCCCTATATTGCTCCATAGAAGTCCAGTTTCAGAGCTCTGTAACTCAACTTCATTAGGTAGGTTTCTCCATAAATTCTTCTAAACTTTGATATCATTGTGATGCTCTCATTGCCCTGGTTCTAGTTGCAACACTTGCTTTTATCTGGAAACACGTTTTGACCATGAAATTTCAAATCCCTTTTCAAAACTTTTCTTCCAAATTGCTTGAGCTACAGTTTATATAAATTTGTCGCGAGGGTGTAGTTGTCTTCGTCTTGAAGAGGCGAAGCAAATGAAATAGGTCTCGTGCTCTAATTTTACAGATTGAGTAACCTGGTTTTGAGACTAACTGGAGGTTGAAGATGACCAACGTGTCATCCTTCAACCGATGAAACAACGCAATTTGGAATTTTTGAATTTCTGATTTATATTTGATCCAGTGTTTTATTCAGTAATGACCATGATATGCACAGTGCTCCAGATCCCTTGGATTTGATTACTAACGCGTTTTGACTCTCATCCATTGGTCCACATCTTTTTGGTTTTTATTTTATTTTCTGATTTTTTATATTTAATTATTTTTAACTTCAAAAAATCATAGAAAATCCATTTTTAGTCTGAAAAATTTGAAAAAATTATGAAAAATATTTTTGATTTTTCTCTTTTTCTGATTTTTATTTTTTCACAATTTTATTTTGTGTTTTGATATTTTTTATAAGTTTTCACTTTATTTGAATTGTTTTAAATGTTTAAAAATACTTTATTGCATTTTTAAATTCTGAAAAAAAATATGGAATGATCCAATGATATTGTGATAAATATTGGTGACCTCGTTTATTTTTTTTATTTCTGACTTTGTTACTTTTTATCATTTTTTAGGTCATTTTACTCATTTCTTTTAATTTTAAAAATAGTTTATGACTTTTAAAAATTACCAAAAAATTTTATAAAAATATTAGAGTCCTTTTCCGATTTTTCTATGGTCTTACTTTTAATTTGTTGATTAATTTGGACATAGTTGATATTTTTCTCTTTTATTTCTATTTTAAAACATTTTAAAACCCTTTTTAATGTATGTATTAAATGTAATATTATTTTGTGATTATTTTCTGGCTGATCTTGGGTTAAATTTTTGATCATGAACTTTATTAACATCATTGGATCCATGTTGTTGAGTTTAACTCCATAAAAATGGATGACTGATTTTAATAATAGTTTGATTAAAATTTAATTCAAATGTGGTTTGTATATTCTTTCCCACCCCTCTTTATCTCATCCCTTTCCTATTGCACTAAGTGTTATTGGAGCATGATCTCTATATCATGCCTCAAAATAAATGATGCATAGATTGCTATTGACCGACCTCAAAATAGGTGCGACTTCTATATAAGTCAACTTACGATTGCTTAACATAGCGCTAAATTTTGTCCCGATTCGAATAAATGATCATTTGTGGCCCAAACCTATGTTTGCAAGCCCAAGTGTGTTAATTTGATCTCTTTGATCCAATAACCTTGAGATTCATTGTGTGGAGGCTTTGGTTCTACCAATCCTCTAATGGATCTTCATAAATTTTGGTCAACACATATCACTTAAACATCATTGATCATTACATGTTACTTTTGAGGATTCCAAATGGATGATATACTTGACAAAAAGAAAATGCAACTTGTTATGCGGAGGCTTTGGTTCTACCAATCCTCTAATGAGTTCCAAATGCAAGTTTCAAGAAGATTGTCCAACTAACCACTAATTATTAAATTGTTTTACTTTATGCTTTATGTACTATTTACTTTAAGCATTACGTTTCATGCCATTTTTATTTTGCTCACTTGAGAATTCATATTCTTGTCATTTAGTTTTGCTCACTTGAACATTTCTTTTTTAAGACACTTAATAATCAACATGAACCATAAAAATATTTAATGATACTTGGACTATTTGGTTACTATCCTTGGCATTATGGAGTATTAGACTTCTTGGACTTAGGATTAGAAACATTGACCTATGTTGAAGACCTTGGACCTTAATTGATATTTTGTATGGAGTTCTTGAGGTTTACCTCAAGACATTGGGTTGTTTGTTTCTTTTTGTGTGCAGGTTATTGTGATTACATACTTTGTTTGTAATTTGGAATTCACCCGTATACAGCCGTTACTCTGCCCAATTTTTGTGAAGACTTAATATACTTGAAGTTTGGTTTTCTCAAGAGGTCTAATATCTTTGCTTGCTTGGTTTCGATCCAAAGAATGGGAATTCTATCTTGACTCATAATGTCAAGTGTTGGCTTCTTGTTGGTTAGATGGTTCTTATCCCTAGCTTTTACCTTATGTTTTAGGATAGTCTCTTCTTCTCTTCCCATCTTCTTTAATTTCAAAAATATTATTCCCCCTTTTGAAAACCTTTCTTGTTTTGAAACTTGAACCACTTTTGTAATAAACTTGGACTTATGTCCATGCATTTTTCAAAACATTTTCATAAATAAACTTCAATTAACTTAATAATACCTTGACGTTTTTTGTGATAAGACTAAAAGTCAATCAATCTCATTCAAACCATTTTGCCACTTTGGCTTTTATCTTTAAACTTTTCTCAAAAGATTAGACTCTTATCAATCCTTGTAGTGATGCAAACAACTATACTTCTACAATATGTAGTTAAGTGGGATATTTTTCCACTTGGGTGTTGAGTGGGGCATTGTTGATTTTAAAATCCAAGCCATATCCTCCACTTTGAGATGATGCAAATTCTCCTTTCTCATGATTATGGGTAGTAAGTATGTTTTCCACACGGACAATGACGATGATATCTTATCTCATAAAATTAACCAACACACACGTGTTTTAAAATTTTAAAAGGTGAACTACGTGTACCCTGATCCCCTATTGCATGAAAGGTGGTACGTAGGCACTAAAGGTTCGTAACCGCGGCGGGTGCAAAAATCATAAAAAATATATTTCTTTTCTCACCTCCACCATCTATTTTTTATACAACATTTTATAGCCAAAATATACAGATTTTCAAAGAGGTCCCTGAGGAGTACCATAGATGTTTAGGGTGCTAATACCTTCCCTTTGCATAACCAACCCCCTTACCTTGAATCTTTCCCCCTCTTTTTGGGTTACTCGCTCTTTTCCCATTCCTTTGGAAACAATAAAGCGCGGTAGCGATTTTTATTTTTTGATCTGTATAAGTCTAGTCAATCCAATGGCCCAGTCTTAAACATTTCTACTGCTACATGTGTGAACTTGTGCTCAAAGTCTCATGATGCCTTACCCCTCCATCTTACCAATCATCATGGAGCATGTTTTTGAAGGAGAGGTTCCATATATTGTCCTTTATCCTAACATGCCTACTTCTCTTGAACATTTGCAAAGATCTTGGATTCAGCTAAAGGGAGAACGAGACACCTTCAAAACCCAGTTTTACGCAAGTGAAAAGAAGGTTTTGGAGCTTACAAGGCAGCTTCATGAAGAGCCAAGTTTGAACACTTACATTGCGCCAAAAAGGATGTGTTCGACCTTTTTGTCTTAGGAGTTTATTTTGTGCTTATTTACTCCATTGTAAGCCCAAGAGGCATGGTTGTATTCAATTTGAACTTATTAATACAATTGATGTTTCTTCCTTTTGTCTAAAAAATTCAAGTCTTCTAAATCCTTGAAAACATTGCATCCACATACCATGCATCATATCATGACAATTTTTCCCCATACAGGTTTTCTCATCTGCTTACTGTTCATTTCAGTAGAGATGGCACTAGAACAGACTATCATGAATCTTCAGACCCAAAATGCTTAACTTCAAGAAATGTTCTTGAACCTATCCAAGGGGAAAGAAGAAGTGAAAGCACTCCTCACTAGGGGCATGACCATGAAGAATCCTGAGGATAACAGGGATGACCAGTTGGAACGGTTACAAACTGAGATAGCCACAATGAAGATCCAGATGATGGGACAGATGGTGGGCCAGATGGATCTTATCCAAAACATGGCTCAGGGACAAGAAGAGTTGAGGGCCTTCGTCAACAAGCTTCATCAAGACGGATGCAACCGTATGAAACCAACAGTCGAGATTGGGGATCAAGTCATTATTCATCTCCCCATGATACAAGAAGCCGGTTTGATGGAGAGCAGACCTTTCCAAATTGTTGCTACATCGCGAGCCTAACAATAACCTCGCCAACAACGACAGGGGAGTCAGCGTAAAGAGGTCGCACCTAAGAGACAATTCACCAGGATCAGCATGTCACTGGCTCAGGCGTTACAACACATGTTGAAGGAAGAGCTAATTATGTTAAAGGCTCCTCTCTGAAATCCCAATACTGCTGCTCCTAGTTACTACCCCAATGAGAGGTGTGGATACCATTATAATAGTCCTGGACATGATACGAATGATTGTTGGGCTTTGAAGAACAAAATACAAGACCTAATAGACGAAGGAGTGTTGGAGTTTACACAAGACGATCAACTGGAGCTCTTCTATCATCCCTCAAAGGAACATCATCTAGAGTGACGAAGTTCAGGCGGAGAAATTTTTGTTTATTCGAATTTTCAGTTGTAATTTCTTTGTTTGCTTAAACACTTATCTATATGTCAGACTTTGGTTACTTTCATTAATGCATTGCATATGTTTGTCTTGAAATAATCCATTCGTTTTCATTATATTTAAACTATGCTTTTTACTCCCTTTATGACATTCAACTCTTGTTTCAAAAATTTGCAAGCCTTTAGAGGGAGGATGACGAAAATAATACCATAATCCCATGCAGTATACTTTTGGGAAGACCTTGCTGATGATGTATCAGCATTCTTTCAATCCATAAACACTGGAGTTATAAGGAAGATAATCCCTAGTCAACCCCTTTGAGCCAAAGAAGTAGGAGTTTTCTTTTTCACACAAATTGAAACCTTTAATCAAAACCTGGGGCAGGGTAGTCTCCCAGTTAATTCAAATATGCGTTAAGTCGCAAGCTTTCACTTTGTACACAACGAGTGACATAAAAAAACATTCCTCTGGAATCAAAAGACGGTGACAGTTCCCCATAAAATAGGCAGTCATTATTTCTCAAAAGAAAAAACCCACTAAGTCAAAACCTATGAAGGAGACTGGGCATCCCGTTGATTGTGATCTCAAAATAGTCAGGAAAAATCAGGTATAATGAATCAAAAGAGGTCGCTACAAATCCTCAACAACATGAAAAATGTTGTAGAAATGACTGCCTTCACAAATAAACTTAACTTGTCTGAACCATCACCAAAACGTCATTCCAGACACAATTAGAATTGAAAACACACAATTAACTGAGTATAGGACTGGAGAACATCACGGAGTGCGGGCAGGTACAAATACACTTTTACCCTTATCCTTTGTTTCTTAAACCGTGAACCAGACCATGCTACAACCCTTCAAAAGTCCTAATTGAAGCATGGGTTAGTTTGAAAGCATATTGTTACAAAAGGTATCCTGACTCCTGTGAGGCTTACTGTAAATCCTGATTTGAATTCACATTCTTACAAAAATTATTTTATCTGCTAAAATGCATTTTCAAAACTTCAAGACAAACATAAACTTTAGATTATTTGAATATCGTTGTTTGCATATAGCTAATTGTTTGACAATAGAGAAATCCACACGACGATTATCCGTTGAACAAATACTCTTTCAATGAGCAGAATTGCTTCAAATTGGGAGACACTTCCAATGACAAACTCTACCATAATGAAGGAGGCATGACATGTCATTGTCCAACTCATCTGGGGCAGTCAAGTCAACATTCCAAGAAATATCTCAAGAAGTGTTGAATAACCAGGGGAAGGTCTGTATCTGAATCACTTGGGGAATTGAATATGAATTCCAGCAAAGGGTTACGTACGGCCAAGCAAACATTTCCTGGCAGTAATTCAACCTTTACTACTATGGGAAGTGACAAATTCCCACAAAGTCCTTTTCATAGGGTGATCCTCAGTCAAGTCCCCACAGAGTCATCTCTATAAGTTTATCCCCACAGAATAATCTTCACAAATGAGGGTCCAAAACCCACAAAGGCCAAATTCATGGATATCCCCACAAAGTTGGATCCAGGAAATCCCCATCCAGAGTTTTAATCTCTGGAAAACCTTCTACCCAGCTGAGTTGGTCTCAAGAAGAATCCTCGAGGAGTTCTGCCAAAAGAAAACACCTCCCCAACAGTTTGTCAAATATTCTCTTCAAAAAGGGTTTATTTCCCCAACAAACTACATATTCTCAGCTCGAGTTTGCCTCTCAAACTTTCACAAATTAAGGTACCACAATTCCTAATCCCCAGTGAAGTCATCAACAAAGCTCCTCTTCCCTAGTGGAGTTTACCACTAATCCCTAGTGAGTTACTGCAGATCCTGGAAGTCAACCGGATAACAATTAACTCCTTTATCCTCAACAAGTTGTTAACTTCCATTATCTTCAATCAAGAGATAACTCCCCAGTAGAGCAACGGACAACTAAAACTCCTAAACTCTTTTTCCCAAAGCAGAAATCAACACTCTCCACAGAGCTTTCCCTCAAACAAATTCAATATTCCCCAACGGAGTTCTCCTCAAACAACAAAACAGGAATCCCCAGCAGAAACATTCTAAAACAAGGTCTGAAGGTGTGTATACTCTTCATCCCCAACGGAAGTCCAGGATTTAACTTCCCAAAACTCCCTAGCATTTGTCAAGGATTCATTTTCCAAGACAAAGATACATTCCAACAACATTTCACATTTCATGTGTCATAGCATATGCATACGAAACGCATATAGCACAATCTCATTTATTTTGAGAACATCATTACGTCATGCATTTCATACATCATGACATTGCATGCAGCTAATTCTTTACCTTTTCAGAAAAGATCAATCAACAGATAGCTATCATCAACAATTTTCAACAGGTCTGAGATTAATTCCTGAAACCAGCCAGGGCAACTATCTCTATGACCAACAAAAACAAGTTCCAGATTAATACCTAAAACAAGACAGGACAACTATCTGAGGATAATTGATTGTAGATTAATTCTTGAAACAAGCCAGGGCAATTATCTACACGACCAGCTGAAGAAATCCTACACGGGCTCCTTCTCATACACTCTTCTAGAAACAGTTCAGATGTGATCCTCATGCGGATGACATTCTGATACTTACTCCAGACTCTCTTGTAGAAACAGTTCAGATACGATCCAGATATGGCTGACATTCTGATACTTACTCCAGATTCTCTTCTAGAAACAGTTCAGATGCGATCTAGATACAGTTGACATTCTGATACTTACTCCAGATTCTCTTCTAGAAACAGTTTAGATGCGATTCAGATACGGCTGACATTATGATACTTACTCCAGATTCTCTTCTAGAAACAGTTCAGATACGATCCAGATACGTCAGATATTCTGATACTTACTCCAGATTCCTTCCAGAAACAGTTCAGATGTGATCCCTGATGCAGATGACATTCTGATACTTACTTCAGATTCTTTTCTAGAAACAGTTCAGATGCAATCCAGATACGGCTGACATTCTGATACTTATTCCAGATTCCTTCCAGAAACAGTTCAGATGCGTTCCCTAATGCGGTTGATATTTTAATACTTACTCTAGATTCCTTCCAGAAACTGTTCAGATGCGATCCAGATACGGCTGATATTCTGATACTTACTCCAAATTCCTTCCAAAAATAGTTCAGATGCGATCCCTGATGCGGATGTCATTCTGATACTTATTCCATATTTCTCAAATACAGTCCATATATGATCCAGATATAGATGTCATTCTGACACTCATTCAGCATATTTTGCAAATACAATCTAGATATGATCTGAATGTGGATGTCATTCTAACTCTCATTCAATACATCTTTCAAAAGTGGTTCAGATACGATCCAGATACGGATGTCATTCTGACGCTAATTTCAGTACATATTTCAGATACGAGTTATATACGATCCATTTATGGATATTATTCTAATACTCATCCCACTACATCTACTCTTTCAGTATAAATCAACCAGAGATTTATTCTAATACTTTTTCCAATATTCTATCAAAGGTCACCTTTGAATGGCATCTATAAGCCCATCTCCGACAACTTTCCATCATCTCTCCAGATGGAATCTTTAATCCCATTCCCTACATAATCAACCACCACATCAGCGAGTGCAAATTTCTGGTTACTCTAGTGTTCAATCATCTTCCACCGTCAAGTCACGAATGGCGGACTCGCCAATCTAACTCTTCAGGTTTAAGAAGATTGAACATGGGCAATTGTTGTACCCCAAAATTTTCCCTCTCTTTTCTAAGACATTTTCTCACAAGGATTTTCAAAAAGTTCAAGTTTGCACAAGTACAATTAGATCATATTGGATTTCCAAGCATCAGGTCAAAGAGGAAACTATTGAAAGAGAAAAGTAGATAAATTTGATTTTTTGACAAAATTGAAGAAAAACAAGCTTGCTTCGATTCATGATTAGCTTCGATTGAACTCTCTCCTTTATGCTAGCTTCGATTGGGCTTTGTTTCCTTTTAAAAGAGCTTCCTCTGATTCATAAGGAAGGGGCCTCCTTTTGGTTTCCTTCGATTCAGAAGTTAGTGGCTTCCTACTGGCTTCTTTCGATTCATAAGGAAATGACCTTCTGAGAGCTGCCTTCGATTTAGAAGGTAGTGGCTTCATGCTGGATTCTTTAGATTCAGAAGACAATGACCTTCCGAAAGCTTCCTTTGATTCAGAAGGCAATGGCCTTCTGAAAGATTTATTATTTAGATTAGTCATTTATCATTGTTTCAATTATTTACATTAAAGTTTGTTGTCTCACTTAAAATTTTAGATGTAAACAAAGTGAAAATGAACTGTGATACAAAAAATATATTTCAAATCCAAATCATCTAGTAATCTTGTTGAATATTGCAGAATATGGATTCACTAAGCCCTGCAGTCTTTGTCAATGCGAAACTGTTACCCTTTTATGTTGGAAGAAGGGTTCGTACTATGATACAAGTCGTGCAATCTGATGGTGTATTTTTCATTGGAAAATCACCCGATGAGAAGCAGATGATTGTTAAAATATCACCTGATTCCCCCTACCATCTCCTCATACGGGTTTTGTAGAAGTTATTGGTATTGTTAGCAGTGACAAGTCCATCAAAGCCGAATTATGGACCAACTTTGGTGATGAAATTGGTATTGATCTTATTGCTCTTTCTCAAATCGGTTGTCATTATGATTTTGAGCCATGACTATTAATTTTAATGGTACTAAGAGTCTCACATCAGATAATATATGATCTGAACATATATTTATAAGTGGAGGCAATCCTCACCTTACAAACATGTTTTGTAAGGAAGAATTAAGCCAAGTTCTAATAAATGAAATATTTTTTAGTCACTATTATCCTTGTAAGTTTCCATGTAGCCGATCCCACCTAGTGAGATAAGGCGTTGTTGTTGTTGTTATTGTTGTTGTATTATCCTTGTAAGTTAAATTTCTTAGCATGTAAAGTTGTGGGTTTTGATTTTCTTTTACATGTTAGCAGATATGTTCAGCTACCATAAGCTATGTCAGCTTGCAAATGGAGAATTTTTCCATGGAGTAGTGTTCCAAAAGAGAATGGAAACAATACACTTTGAGGATGCAATGTGACGATGCATGATTTTGCTGGAGAAAAAATATACAAGGAACTGTCGGAGAGAAGCCCTTGAAAAGATGAAACTCTGTGGGGAGTAAAAAAATGAGTAACCGATAGAAACGGACTACATACTTTGAGGGGAGTTGCAAAAATAAATTGAAAACTCTACCATAGAATATTAGGTCGAAACTGTAAACTATGAAAAGAGACGTCAAGTAAAGATTAGACGTTGTTGGAGAGGACACCAACAATATGGAGCCTGCAGGGAATCAAAATTCACCTCTGACTGTTTGGGGAGTAATTGTCAACCTCTCGCCTAGGAGATGACAGAAACCTATACTTCTGGGGATATGAGGATCTACGCTGGAGACAAGAGAACTTATGCACATAAATCTTGCTGAGGAGGAGGTAATCTTGGCGTAATAAACTCAACTGGGGGTTTACAAAAAATGTTCAATAAGAACGAGCCTTGTCGGGGAGATTCCTCAGGGAAGAAGCCACAACAGCGTACTCCTCTGGGGATATGAAACTTTTGAACATCCAGGATCAACTCTACTAGGGAAAAGGGAGAATCCTTGAATAAGAACTTTCAATGAAACTGATCAGCTGGGGAAATGAAAATACCTGAATAAGAGATCTCAATAAGGTAACTTAGCTTGGGAGATAAAGGATCCTGAGCAAAAGATTTCGAAAGTAGCCTCTTCTGAGGAGTGAAATAAGCTTCCACGTGGCTCGACTTGGGAAAAAATGAACAAATCTCAAACAGTCTTGGCTGGTGGATGAGAAAAGGTTCTCATTATAAAGAGCCTCAAAATAAGTTTCCACTGGGGAAATGAGAGAATTCTTGAATAAGAAATCTTAATGAAGCGACTTGTCGGGGAATAATAAAACTCTCAACCTGAACTCTCGGCTGGGGAATGAGACATATCTGCTTCGGGGGATAAACATTCTCTCACGAACACAATAATATCACATATTTTCTTGGGATGTAAATTCTTTACCGCAAAGTCTCATAATCATAACTTTCGGACAAGGATTCTCCGCTTGGTGATGCTGGGGAGAAGAAAACTTCAAGCAATATTAGGGAATCACCCAAGAATTTCCAAATCAGTCAAACTTTTAGCCACAACCCCTTTGCTTGGGGAAGACTCGCTAGGGAGAAGTAGAAACTTTAGCGCTACTAGGGAAATGACCCAAGCTGAGGATACCGTAGTCATCTTGAAAAACATTATTCTTGTATTGGCAAATTTCATATAAACGAATGAACGATAGTTCCTACAAAATAAATCACACCAAACATGCCTCAGGTATATCATGACTACTTTGTCCATCAACCGGGTTACAAACAAACTTAAGAGTAATATTTGTAATTTATTTATCATGTTGTGCAAAACCATCAAACTTCCAAATGAAAAAGTTTATCAAAAAGGTTTGGACATTTTTGCAAACAAAACAGTAAAATAAAATAAATCAAGCTTTCTGGATAAAAAGAAGTCTTTTATTGATTGAAGTTGGCCTGTAAATATGCATTTACATCAGGAAGAAATTCCTACAAAGAGGTAATTGCAAAAGCAAAAGCAAAAGCAAAAGAGCATTACAAAAATGGCAATGTGAAAATGGATATTCATCAGGTTCTGATTCTACTATGACTCTTATGACCTCTAAGCTCTCATCACTTTGCTTTTTGAAGAAGATGACTGGATCGATTCCTACCCTTCAGGGTGACCAACTGTAACAGTAGATAAAATCAAAGATTTGATGCTATATGTAGTCATTCGCTTTAAATCCCTAACTTTTGTCTAGGTTGCCCTTTCGGGTTTTCAATCCACCAGGATACCCTTTTTTGCCTAAGTCTCCCTTTCGGGTTTTCAACTTAGCGGGTGTACTTATTATTCTTTTGTATTCTTTTCACTTCTTCTTTTTTATCCCTAATTTTTTCCCGAACCTTTTATTCTTTTTTTTGGTTCGCCGGGAAGCCCTTTTTTTGCCTGAGCCGTCGACTCAGCGGGTCTCTTTTAAGCAAAGTATTTTTTTACTACGTATGCATTCACAAGGAGTGGTAAGTCTTCACCATCCATAGTTGTAAGCATCATGGCTCCGCTAGAGAATACTTTCTTTACAACAAATGGTCCTTCATAAGTTGGAGTCCACTTGCCTCTGGGATCACCTTGAGGAAGAATAATTCTTTTCAGAACAAGGTCACCAACTTTATAGCTCTGAGGACACACCCTCCTGTCAAATTCCCTTCTCATTTTCTTTTGGTACACCTGACCATGACACCCAACATCTAGCTTTTTCCATCAATGAGGTTCAACTGATCCAACCGATTTTCTACCCATTCAGCTTCGTCAAGCTCAACATCTTTCATAATCCTCAGAGAAGGAATATCTACTTCCACAGGCAAGACTTCTTTCATTCCATAAACAAGTGAGAATGGGGTTGCCCCGGTTGAAGTACGTATTGAAGTACGATAGCCATGCAAAGCGAAAGGCAACATCGCATGCCAATCTTTGTAGGTTACCACCATTTTTTTCACAATCTTCTTGCTTTTCTTATTGGTAATTTCAACAGCTCCATTCATCTTTAGACGATATGGAGAAGAACTGTGATGCTTGATTTTGAAACTTTTGCACAACTCTTTCATCATCTTATTATTGAGATTTAACCTATTATGAGTAATGATTTTCTCTAGAACCCCATAACGACAAATGATGTGGTGTTTGATGAAGCAAGTAACCACTTGCTTGGTAATGTTTGCATAAGATGCAACTTCAACCCATTTGGTGAAGTAGTCTATGGCAACCAGAATGAAACAATTACCGTTGGAGGCGGTTGGCTCAATATTTCCAATCATATCAATGCCCACATTATGAAAGGCCACGGAGAGGTCAAGACATTCAAAGGAGCAGGAGGCACATGGACTTTATCAGTGTACACTTGACATTTGTAGTAAACTTTGACATGGTTATAGTAATCTTTTTCCATGGTGGACCAATAGTAACCAGCTCACAAAATCTTTTGGCTATGGTGTGTCCACTAGAATGAGTCTCGAAGGCACCCCCATGCATTTCTTCAATGATTTTCGCTGCTTCATTCATGTCCACACATCTAAGCAATATATTGTCATGATTTATTTTGTACAACACACCATTGCTAAGGAAAAACTTGGCTGATAGCCTTCTCAAAATTTTTTTGTATGTGACAGACGCATCCTTAGGATACTCTTGAGTCTCAAGGTACCTTTTGATATCATGAAACCATGGCTTACCATATGATTCCACTTCAGCTTCAAAATAAAATGCTAGCTCATCCAATATCTTGATAGTGATCGAAGGCGATTCATTAGCCCACTTTACTTTAAACATGGATGACAGAATAGCCAAATCATCTGCAAGATTATTTTCTTCCCTTGAGATATGCTCAAATGTGATCTCTTTGAAGTACGAAATCAACTTCATAACATGTTCTCTGTAAGGGATCAGATTTGGGTAATGAGTCTCCTAATCTCCATTAATCTGGCTAATCATAATAGCTGAGTCTCCATAAACTTTCAAAAACTTGATTCATAAATCAATTGCGGCTTCAATCCCGTATATACAAGCTTCATATTTTACCATGTTGTTAGTGCAATCAAAACAAATTTTGGTTGTGAAAGGAATGTGAAAGCCTGTAGGAGAAGTAATAACATCTCTGGCACCATGTCCCATAGCATTCGAGGCACCATTGAACCCCATCATCCATCGTGATCCTGATTCGGGTCCTTCTTCTAGGCCAGGAATATTGCAATCCCTGATATACATGATGTCTTCATTTAGGAATTCAAACTTCATCAGCTGATAATCATCCACAGGTTGGTGAGCAAGATAGTCTACCAATACACTACCCTTGATGGCTTTATGAGTAGTATACTGTATATTGTATTCAGTCAAAATCATCTGCCAACGGGCTACCCTGCCTGTGAGAGCTGGTTTCATAAAAATGTACTTTATAGGATCCATCTTGGATATCAAGTAGGTGGTATGTGTCAACATATATTGTCTTAGACGCTTTGCAGCCCAAGCAAGTGCAGAACACATCTTTTCAAGCAAAGAGTACCTTGACTCACACTCAATAAACTTCTTACTTAAGTAATAGGTTTCTTGTTCTTTCTTTCCAGTCTCGTCATGCTGATCGAGCATGTAACCCATGGAAGTTTCCAGAAGTGTTAGATACATGATTAACGGCCTTCCCTCCACTGGAGGCTGTTGTACCCCAAATATCACCCTATTTATTTCGACTTTATTTGGCTTATATTTCATCATCATATGCATACATATCAATTGTTTAATTGTTATAGGATCAAGGTATTTCTTTTAAGACTCGCCAAGTTACGGAATACGTTTATTTCGTCAATCGATGTGCTCCAAACATTATTCAGGCTACTGTCAAACCCCAAATTTTCCCCACTGGTTCCTAATCATTTTTATTCCTAGAGTTATAATTTTCTTTATAGTATATTGTTGTCCAATTCATATATTCATGGGGGTTTAAGTTTATAAAGGGGGGTTGAATAAGTGTCTCTTTTTCTTTTTCTTAAAGCCACAACAATAAAGGAAAGATAAGGTTATTTTTATCCTGGTTTGTTTGAACTCAAATTACTCTAGTCCACCCGCCAAGGTGATTTCGCCTTTCTCAACAAGGACTTAATCCACTATAATCAACTGATTACAATCACACAACAACTGTTGTGACTAACAATGCACAAGTAAACTTACAAGTGACTAACACCACTAAGACTTAAACTAGTCCTAGTCTACTTGAGAAATCTCACCAAACATGGTCTCTCAAGGAACAATTACAAGAGATGAATCTTTACAGATAGTGAAACAAAGTTTGCTTCTAATAAAGCTATATCACAACTATAATTTTTCACTAAGAATAGTATAGCACAAAGTGTATGAAATTTGTTTATGAGCCCAGAATATTTCACGTGGTTCTTGCTTCTTTTGAATTTGATAAGTTCTATTCAGAACTTCAGTTGTTCAATCTTTCAGTATTTTGGTTGAGCAGTTGAGCGTTAGTTGGCTTGCAATAAATGTTCTTCTATATATAGCATGAAGAAACATGACCGTTGCTGCCTTCAAATGGAGAGCATTAAATGTTTGCGTGTTTCCTTGCACTATTCCATTTTCCAATGCACTAGCGTAGACACTTGAGTGCATGTAGCCGTATTTGCATTAAATGAGAAAACGACACTTGTAAGAGCATGTTTCCTGAAGCTTGACAAGACTTGTTAGCTTTTGCAATCTTTCAGAACTTGGCTTCACGTCTTGAATTCAGGACATGCTTGCATATCTTCTAAACAACGCTTTGCTTGCTAAGTACTTCTGATCAGTGCTTGCTTTCAAATATCTTCTGAACAACACTTTCTTTTAAATATCTTCTGAACAACACTTGCTTTCAAATATCTTTTGAACACCACTAGCTTTCAAATATCTTCTGAACATCACTTGCTTTCAAATATCTTCTGAACAGCACTTGCTTTCAAATATCTTCTGAACAACACTTGTTTCAAATATCTTCTGAACAACAGTTGCTTTCAAATATCTTCTAAACATAACTTGCTTTCAAATATCTTCTGAATAGCACTTGCTTTCAAATATCTTCTGAACAGCACTTGCTTTCAAAGAACTTCTGAAACATAGCTTACACAGAAACTTGCTAAGCGTTAGAAGATGTAATAAAATAATTATCTTACCAGAGTCAGCATCAGCATCAGCACTTGCGCTAAAACAAATGTTTCTTTCATCAAAGAACATCTTCATTTATTTTCAGCTCAACACATCAAGATGCTTCTGTCATAACATTATCAGAGACAACATCAGTACTTGCGCTAAAACAAATAGTTCTTTTATCAAAGAACTTCTTCATTTATTTTCAGCTCAGCACATCAAGATGTTTATGTCAGAACATTATCAGAGACAACATTAGTACTTGCGCTAAAACAAATAGTTCTTTCATCAAAGAACTTCTTCATTTATTTTTAGCTCAGCACATCAAGATGCTTCTGTCAGAACATTATCTGAAACAATTAAATATGTTCATCAGAGTATCAATTATATAAAATATAATTTATTGTTATCATCAAAACTCTGAGATATGATCAGAACTAATCTTGTTCTAACAATCTCCCCCTTTTTGATGATGACAAAAATATATTCAGATATAGAAATAAATTTGAATAAAAGATAGGAATCTCTCCCTGAAATAAATATTTCTATAAGAAAAACTTCCTGAGAATTTTCATCAGAGCTTTGGAATTTTTCTTCTGAGATTTCTTCATCTGGTTATTTTGAAGATAATGTTCATTTGAAATTAAACTTCCAGAGTTTAAATGATACCTGCAAAGTTCTTTAAAGCATAGAACGAAATCTTGTATTTTGTTAGAATTTTTAACTTAGTCCCATAACTGTTAATCAGAGATTAGATCAAAATACTCATTTTCTCCCCCTTTTTGGCATAATCAAAAAGTAAATAAAAACAGTAAAAGAGCGTAAATATTTTATAAAAAAAGATTCAGAGGTTCAACAAAACAACAAGTGAAAAAGGTTTTTTTTTACAAAAGTATTTATATGAAGTCTTTTCAGAAATAGGTTTTTAAAAAAACAATGACTTAGAATTTAATGAAAATTGAAAAGTGAGGGGAAAGCCTGAGATTTTAATCAAATCATAACAGTTACCTAGAACGGTGTCAATAGCTTAGCACGTGTGACCTTTCAGAAACACACCAAGTGTTCATCTCCTGAAGGTTGCATGGGACAGTTGTTTGATCTAATTAACTTCTGAGCTATACTTGAATTGAAACGTTAGAACATTTCAGAACATTACATATAGCTTCTGATGTAACTTCTCTTCTAACTTCTGAAGAGTTGTTAATCAGAGCATTCATAACAGAATATTCTGAAGTCAAGCACAAAAGATAAATCTATCTTCTGATAGAGGTTTGGTAAAAATATCAGCCCATTGATGGTCTGTTTTTACAAAGTTTAGATTTAAAATTCCCTTCTGAATATAGTCCCTTATAAAATGATATTTAATTTCAATGTGTTTAGCTTTAGAATGTAAAATAGGATTTTTAGATAGATAAATTGCATAAGTATTGTCACAGAAGATAGGAATCTTACTTTCATAAAGATTAAAATCTTCTAGGTGACTTTTCATCCAAATCATCTGAGAACTACATCCAGCAGCAGATATATACTCAGCTTCTGTTGTTGAAAGTGAAATTGTTGCTTGCTTCTTGCTGTACCACGAGATAAGATTGTCACACAGAAACTGGCAGCTTCCAGAGGTGCTCTTTCTTTCAATTCTATCTCCAGCAAAGTCAGCATCACAATAACCTACTAGTCTGAAATCATTTAATCTTCTGTAAAACAGACCCATATTAGTAGTACCTTTCAGATACCTCAGAATTCTCTTAACAACCGTTAAGTGAGATTCTCTAGGATCTGATTGGAATCTAGAACATAAACATACACTGAATAATATATCAGGTTTAGATGCAGTCAGATAGAGAAAGGATCCAATCATACCTCTGTAGAGCTTCTGAACTACCTTCATACTTACCTCATCTTTTCCCAGAATGCATGTTAGATGCATTGGAGTCTTAGCATCTTTGCTTTCTGACATCTGAAATTTCTTTAGAAGTTCTTTAACATACTTCGTCTGATGTATGTAAGTACCTTCTAGAGTCTGGTTGATTTGAATTCCCAGAAAGATCTTCAATTCTCCCATCATGCTCATCTCAAATTCTTCCTGCATGGTCTCAACAAATTCTTTTCCAAGGGAGATATCAGAGGTTCCAAAAATAATATCATCAACATAAATTTGACAAATTAAGATATCATTTTTAAATGTCTTTCTGAATAGAGTTGTGTCCACTTTCCCTCTGGTAAAATCTTTTTCTAAAATAAAATTACTCAGACGATCATACCAAGCTCTGGGAGCTTGTTTTAAACCGTACAAAGACTTTTTTAATTTAAAAACATATTCTGGATGTTTTGAATCATTAAATCCAGGAGGTTGATGGACATAAACTTCTTCTTCTATATAGCCATTTAAAAATTCACTTTTAACATCCATTTGATATCATGAAATGTTATTTTGAACAACAAAAGAAATTAATAATTTGATAGACTCTAACCTGGCGACTGGGGAAAAGGTTTCATTATAATCAATTCCTTCTTGTTGGCTATAACCATGTGCAACCAGTCGTGCTTTGTTTCTGATCACCTCTCCTTGCTCGTTTAGTTTGTTTCTGAAAACCCATTTGGTTCCTATAATGTTGAATCCTTTGGGTCTTGGAACTAGATCTCATACATCGTTTCTGGAAAATTGATTGAGTTCCTCTTGCATTGCTAAGATCCAATCATTGTCTTCTAGAGCTTCATCAATAGAAGTTGGCTCAATCAGAGATACCAATCCAAACAATGATTCTTCATTGATTCTGAGAGAGGATCTTTTTCTAATGGGATCTTCTTTTCTTCCAATAATCACGTCTTCTTTGTGAGCTAAAGAGATTCTAGGAAACCTTTTATGAGAGGGTTGTTCAGAGATTCTGAGTTTGCTCAGAGCGTTGTCAAGAGGGTGATCTTCTGAGTCTTCCTTTACTTCTGAGTCTTTCTTTGCTTCAGAGTCTTCCTTTGCTTCTGAACTTTCAGAGTTTGAGGGATGATCTTCTGTACCTACAGAAATATCAATTTGCTTTGGCTGTTGCTGGCTAAGCTTATCATCAAACCTGACTTTGATTGATTCTTTAACAATCAGAGTTTCTATGTTGTATACTCTATAGCCTTTTGAGCGTTCAGAATATCCAAGCAGAAAACACTTATCTGCTTTAGAATCAAACTTGTTTAGATTTTCTTTAGTGTTCAGAATAAAACAAGTACATCCAAAAGGATGGAAATAAGAAATGTTGGGTTTTCTGTTTTTCCACAATTCATAGGGAGTCTTTTCAAGAATAGGTCTTATAGAGATTCTATTCTGAATATAATATGTTGTGTTCACAGCTTCTTCCCAAAAGTGCTTCGCAATATTAGTTTCATTGATCATGGTTCGGGCCATTTCTTTTAATGTTCTATTCTTTCGTTATACAACTCCATTTTTTTGGGGAGTTCTAGGACAAGAGAAATTATGAACAATGCCATTTTCTTTAAAATATTTTTCAAAATAATGGTTTTCAAATTCACCACCATGATCACTTCTGACTTTTATAATTCTAAAATCTTTTTCGTTTTGCACTTGGTTACAGAAGTCAACGAACACAGAATGTGACTCATCCTTGTGTTTTAAAAACTTGACCCATGTCCATCTGATGAAGTCATCAACAATGACCAATCCATACTTCTTGCCTCTGATGGATGCAGTTTTAATTGGCCCAAACAGATCAATATGAAGTAGTTCTAATGGCCTAGAGGAAGAAACAACATTTTTGGATTTAAAGGAAGGTTTTGAAAATTTTCCTTTTTGACATGCTTCGCACAGAGCTTATGAGTTGTACTTCAGATTGGGAAGTCCTCTGACTAAATTAAATTTATTTAGTTGAGAGATTTTTCTTAAGCTGACATGTCCCAATCTTCTGTGCCATACCCATTGCTCATCGCTAACAGACAAAACGCATTTAACATTCTGAGATTTAAGATCTGACAAATTAATTTTGTATATGTTGTTCTTTCTCTTTCCAGAAAAGAGGATTGATCCATCTTTTTGACTAACAGCTCTACATTAATTTTCATTGAAGATAATGTCATAACCATTGTCACTTAATTGACTTATGGACAACAGGTTATGCGCTAATCTTTCTACTAATAAAACATTATAAATAGAAGGAAGGTTACCGTTTCCAATGGTTCCAGAACCAATAATCTTCCCTTTCTGATTACCTCCAAACTTTACGTCTCCTCCAACTTTTAATTCCAGGTTTTGGAACATAGACTTTTTTCCCGTCATGTGTCGTGAGCACCCAAAGTCCAGGTACCATGACTGGTGTCTCAATTGAGCTGTTAAGGACATCTGCAACAAATATTATTTTATCCTTAGGTACCCAAATCTTTTTGGGTCCTCTTGGGTTAGAGTGTTTAAAGTTCTGTTTGAACTTTGGGTTAGCATAAGAGTTTCCAGAATGTGAAGTATATTTTATATCATGTGTGTGTCCAAGCTTGAATTGTTTGTTCAGAGGTTTGTAAGTGAAAGTCATCTTAGCAACATGTTTTGGTATATATGTCTCCTTCCCTTTGGGAGGTTCATATCCAATTCCTCTTCTGTTTTTCCCACTAACTTCATAGATCATTGAATTCATTTTGCTTTTATCTATGCTTTTAGCCAGAAAAGTTTGAAAGCTACAGTCATATTCTCTCAGAATATCTTTTGAACTTGACACAGACTCTTAACTAGAAATTTTTTGAACATTTTGAATTTCTTCTTTATGTTTAAAATTATTTTCTATGAGTTCATATTTTTCTGTTTCATGTTTCTCAAGATCAGATGCAAGACTCTTCTTGAGTTTCTTGTATTTGATTTTGAGCTGACTGTAGTTTTCCAGAAGTTCTGATAAACAATCAGCAAGTTCATCTCTAGAAAATTTAGAAAATACCTCTCTTGGTTCTGACTCACAATCTGAGTCATCTGTTGTGGTATCCATCAAAGCTAGGTTGGCGTTCTCATCTTCAGAATCAGATTCATCTTCATAGGATTCTGAATCGTCCCAGGTTGCCATCATCCCTTTCTTTTTACCAACCTTTTTCTTTGGTTTTTCTCTCTGAAGTTTTCGACAATTACTCTTGTAGTGTCCAGGTTATTTGCATTCATAACAGATTACTTCTCTTCTGTTTAACTTTTTGTGTCCAGAAGATTCTGGTTTATCTTCTGACTTCTTGAAGTTCCTGAACTTCTTCTGTATGTGCTTTCACAGATGATTGATCCTTCTGGAGAGCAAGGATAGTTCATCTTCTTCTGACGCAGATTCTTCAGAGTTTTCCTCTTCAACCTGAAAAGCGTTAGTATCATATTTATTAATTGATTTAAGGGCAAGAGACTTACCTTTCTCCTGAGGCTCGTGCTCATCAAGTTCTATCTCATGGATTCTGAGAGCGCTGATGAGTTCTTCAAGAGACACGTTGTTCAGATCTTTTGATACTTTGAAAGCAGTGAACATAGGTGCCCATCTTCTAGGTAAGCTTCTGATGATCTTTTTAATATGGTCTGCTTTAGTGTATCCCTTGTTCAAAACTCTCAGACCAGTGATCAGAGTTTTAAACCTTGAGAACATTGCTTCTATAGATTCAGTTTCTTCTACTTTGAAGGCTGCATACTTCTGGACGAGAGCCAGAGCTTTAGACTCCTTCACTTGAGTGTTTCCTTCATGAGCCATTTTGAGTGACTCAAACATATCATGTGTTGTATCTCTATTTTTGATTTTTTTTCATATTCCATTTTAGAGATAGCATTTAGAAAAATATTTCTAACTCTATGTGATTTTTGAAATCAGCTTTTTGTTGTCTATCCATATTTTTCCTATCAATCTTGTTTCCTTCTGAGTCTATAGGATGTGTGTAACCATCCAAGACTATATCCCATAAATCACTATCATGACCTAGAAAGAAACTTTCTAGTCTATCTTTCCAATAATCAAAATTTTCTCCATCAAATACAGGAGGTTTGTTGTAACTATTGTTGTTTTGTTCATTTTCCATTGTGTTTTCTTCTGGATCTTTTCCTGACACGGTTAAGTGTTGAACTCAGAGGGAAGCTCTGATACCAATTGAAGGTGGAGAAAACACTTAAAGGGGGGGGGGGGGGTGAATAAGTGTCTCTTTTTATTTTTCTTAAAGGCACAACAATAAAGGAAAGACAAGGTTATTTTTATCCTGGTTCGTTTGAACTCAAACTACTCCAGTTCACCCGCCAAGGTGATTTCGCCTTTCTCAACAAGGACTTAATCCACTATAATCAACTGATTACAATCACACAATAACGGTTGTGACTAACAATTCACAAGTAAACTTATAAGTGACTAACACCACTAAGACTTAAACTAGTCCAAATCTACTTGAGAAATCTGACCAAACTTGGTCTCTCAAGGAACAATTACAAGAGATAAATCTTTACAGATAGTGAAACAAAGTTTTCTTCTAAGAAAGCTATATCACAACTGTGATTTTTCACTAAGAATAGTATATCACAAAGTGTATGAAATTTTTTTGTGAGCCCAAAATATTTCACGTGGTTCTTGCTTCTTTTGAATTTGATAAGTTCTATTCAGAACTTCAGTTGTTCAATCTTTCAGTATTTTGGTTGAGCAGTTGAGCGTTAGTTGGCTTGCAATAATTGTTCTTCTATATATAGCATGAAGAAACATGACCTTTGCTTCCTTCAAATGGAGAGAATTAAATGTTTGTGTGTTTCCTTGCACTATTCCATTTTCCAATGCACTAGCATAGACACTTGAGTGCATGTAGCCGTCTTTGCATTAAATGAGAAAACGACACTTGAAAGAGCATGTTTCCTGAAGCTTGACAAGACTTGTTAGCTTTTACAATCTTTCAGAACTTGGTTTCACGTCTTGAATTCAGAACATGCTTGCATATCTTCTAAACAACGCTTTGCTTGCTAAGTACTTCTGATCAGCGCTTGCTTTCAAATATCTTCTGAACAACACTTGCTTTCAAATATCTTCTGAACAACACTTGCTTTCAAATAACTTCTGAACAACACTTGCTTTCAAATATCTTCTGAGCAGCACTTGCTTTCAAATATCTTCTGAACTGAACTTGCTTTCAAATATCTTCTAAACAACACTTACTTTCAAATATCTTCTAAACATCACTTGCTTTCAAATATCTTCTGAACAACACTTGCTTTCTAAGAAATTCTGAAACGTAGCTTAGACAGAAACTTGCTAAGCGTTAGAAGATGTAATAAAATAATTATCTTACCAGAGTCAGCATCAGCATCAGCACTTGCGCTAAAACAAATGGTTCTTTCATCAAAGAACATATTCATTTATTTTCAGCTCAGCATATCAAGATGCTTCTGTCAGAACATTATCAGAGACAACATCAGTACTTACGCTAAAACAAATAGTTCTTTCATCAAAAAACTTCTTCATTTATTTTCAGCTCAGCACATCAAGATGCTTCTGTCAGAACATTATCTGAAACAATTAAATATGTTCATCAGAGTATCAATTATATAAAATATAATTTATTGTTATCATCAAAATTCTGAGATATGATCAGAACTAATCTTGTTCTAACATCTATCACATTAGGAAATACACCCCTTACTTTTAGGCCTGAATTCAACATCTGAATTCAGGGCCCTACAACCTATACCCCCTTGTTTTGCTAACCCAACACAATGTACAAGGGCACTATTCACACACCCGGACTAAGTACAAGGGAAATTCAAACGTTTTCGTAATCCTTGAAAAAACACCAACCAACTTCGAACTACGAATTGGGACTCTGATTCCTCATAAGAGGATACGTAGGCACCCAACTTAAAAATCGTGGCGAGTTCCCCTAATAAAAATTAAAACCCTATTTCTTAAATATTGTGTTTCTAAACCCTAGTATCTATATGAACAAGGTAGGTGACGGGTTCCTAACACCTTCCCCTCGTCTAAGAACGAGTCCAACAACTTAGAATCTCTATCCAAATTAGGGTTATCCTTTATATTCCCTTCCCTATAATAAAAATTAAGGGTGGTGACTCTCAATTTAAAACCGGTTACAACAGTTGGTGACTCTGTTGAGGACCAACCCTAGGGTTAAAAGTTTTTCTTCGGATTTATGCTTTTAGGGTTTTTCTATTTTTGTTTTTTCTTTACATTTAATCACTTTGGTTTATTTATTTGTATTTGCTTTGTTATTGTCGTACCCCAAATTTGCCTTACCTTTATATTCAAGATTAAAAATAGAAGACATTTTAATTAGGGATGGTTCAGTAATACCTGATGGCCCATTCTTAAATCCAAGATAATCAGGGGTGTATTTTAATTAAAGGGAATGTGGCTTTCTAAATCAGAAAGACTCATGTACCCATAAACCCATTCGCGAAGCATGTTGGCCAATGGCCCATGCGATTCGAAAATGGAGAATTACTTCAAATAATTATTAAGTTCTAAATTAGTATAAAGCCCACTTTAAGTTTATTGTCGTTAGTAAAAGGAGAGGTGATAATGCAATTTATAATCCCATTTCGTTTGACCCATTTTTCATTTCTGTTTTTACATAACAAAGAGAGATTGAATTTGCAAAATACGAGCCCATTTCATGTTGGCCCATGTTTATTTTAGGAATAACAAAGAATAGGCGGTACAATTATAAAATAACAGGCCCATTAAACAATTTCTAGGTTAGCCCATTTGATGCTTTATTGTTTTAAGAAAAAATTTAAAACTATTGTTATTATTTTAATTTAAAAAAATATAGTAAGTAATAAGAGAATATGATATATGTTCTAAATGCTGTTAGACTTTTTCTTACCACGATAATGCTTTCATTAATCATTAAATATTGTTTACGAATTTTATTTATTTATTAAAAGTTTGTTTAAAACATTGGGTTACGGAAAGGCCAATTGGGCCTGGTTGCATTAAAAAAACATTTTTGATGTAATACAAAAAAATATAATGTTGCTGGGATAAAAAAGAGTAAGGCGTTGGCCCAAATATTGCACTAACACCTACTGTATCAATTTAAACAAAGATCACGCGCATTTTTTGCAATTACAGATACTGTTCAAATTTAAAAGTAAACCAAATCTTCATCAGATCTCGTCCAAGCCTAGAATAGCAGAAAATATTTTACAAAAAATTATGCTAAATCAAATCGCAGTGAGTCTAGGATTACACAAAATCATTGTTACGAGTCCGATAATACCAAATGAAATACAACAGAATTAATAAATTTGAAAATCAATTTCAATCTAAAAGGAGGAAACAAATCTCAAATGTACAGAATCAATCCCTAACTTATTTCTAAAACCCTAAAACTGAAACTATAAATACCGAAGTAAATTAACAGAAAAGGGGGGCGATTACAGTGAAGAGGAGGTTTTTTTTTAAGACAGCAAGGAAGAGATTTCGAAGAACTGTAAAAGAATAACAACGTACCAAGTTATTGTTGTAGATTCCAAAGGAGGACGATTAGGGTTTCAACATCTGAAACCCTAATCGCTGTTATCCGCCTCATCGTTGCCGTCAACTTTTCCATTCTCAAGCTCCGCTATGACCTGCTAGATCAAAAAGAGGAAGGGGATTAGCCGAATCGGAAAGCTCAAGAGAAGAAAACAATATTGCGAAAGGGGTAAATTTAAACTTAGCATTTTTATTTTTGTTGTTGCTATTCTTGTATTGGGGTTGTGTAGGGGTTCGGTTTCCGATGGGGAAGGGAATGTGTAAGCCGTTATTTCTGCGTTGGTAGTAGAGATTAGGGTTAGGAGTTTCGAAGGGTTTGTTGGGTTGAAGAAAGAGAGAGATAGAGGGCTCTAATGAAAAAACGAAAATGAAGAAATAATGTAAAAACAACAACTTATATTCTGTGCAGATCCCATGCATGCACGCATACTATAATTAACATACTCCCTCAATTTTATCCGCACGATCTCCATCAGACGATCATAGGCTAAGTCTCCATGATAAGCCTGTACTCTCTCGCGTACACAATCAAACCGTACCCTACTCCCATTCACGTTTGGGCCAGCCCAATTGTGAAGCGTACCCCCATTTTGCCATATTGCTAGTTCAAGAATGGCATTACACCGCCCTTCCATAAAACATATTTGGGCCTAGCCCAGATTCCTAACAACACCCTTATCTTTTTACTTACCAGCATGAAATGCACCCCCTACTGAATTAATTAGATTTGTTTTTATTCTATTATTTTCTTTTTATTATGAATATTATTATATGTTAATTATTATTAACATTAATTTTTATCTTTATAAATATTTTTATTATTTATTATTATCATATATTATTTAATATCACATATAAATATTATTTATATCATCATGAACAAATTATTTTTATTTAAAAAATCATTAACATATTTTCTTATATTATTTGCATTAAAATATTTTTATTCATGCATTAATTAAAATATTTCGCAATTAATATTGTTAAAACATGCTCAACAAATCTCAAACTATTTTTCGCAAACAAACTAATCTAAACAATTGTTTTTTTGCAAAAGAGTTTCAAACGGATTTTGACTAATCGTGCATTTAGCCAAAATCTCTGCAATCACTACTCCCAGTCAAATGCGAGGCGATTTAAAATACATTTGCAACCCCTAAAAAACACCAACACCATACGAACTACGAATTGCGACTCTCATTCCTCATAAGAGGATACGTAGGGATACTGTTGTACCCCAATTTTTGACCTAAGATCCCATTTGCATTTTTGCATTTTTATACAAAAGTCAAGGTCACTAAATACAGTTGGTTTTAACCTCTCACCTTTGAGCATTGATTATGCAGAAATTGTCAAGTGTTTTGAACATTCTTAGCCTATGTATCACTAACTTCTAATCAATCACGAAATCTGTGTTTTTGTTTCTTTGATTTCATTTGCTGACATGTTTCCTTCGAATGCAAGTTTAAGCCTACTTCGATTTGGACAAATTTGCTGCCTGCAAGCCTACTTCGATTTGGATAAATTTGCTGCTTGCAAGCCTCTTTCGATCTGGACAAATTTGCTGCCTGCAAACATGCTTCGATTGGGAAACATTGCTTCCTTCGAACACAGGTTTTCGATTGGGAAATATGTCTGCTTCGATCCACAAGCTTCGATTGGGCAATACAGTCTCCTTCGAACACAAGCTTCGATGGGCGAGACAGTCTCCCTTCAGTCACAAGCTTCGATTTGGAAATACAGTCTCCTTCGATTCACAAGTTGGACCACTGTACTGCCATGCAATAAACACTACTGCGTTGCTATGCACAGTCCTGCACCAAGCTACCACTACGCTCTAAAACACTACTGAGCCTGCTACAACAGTCCTGTACTTGCCCAAAAAGGAGTGCACAAGAGCTGCGTAGAAGAAATGATCGAAACAACATTCCCAAATTGTTCAAATCATTTTGTTTTCCCTCCAAAACCACATCAAAACTCGCCTATAAATAAAAGGCTTCACAACATGAAAAAGAAGGACTTTGGGCCAGACGAACCTCTGCAAAAATTCTCAAACAGTAAAACACCAAAGTTCTCAAACACAGAAAAATTCTCAAAGTCTATAAATGCTTGAGAAATAAAAAAAAAACAGAATCCCACACACTTCAGTCTCCTTCAATTCTGAAGAGCATCAAAACACATTCTCAAAAAACACCAAACTTTCTCAAACACAAAAATCTCTCAAGTCCCTTCAATACTTGTGAGAACAAACCCAGAATCCACACACTTCAGTCTCCTTCGATTCTAAAGAACAACCACTAAAGTTCCCTTTGAATCACAGAAGCATCACGCTTGCTTCTCTTTTCCTTCAAGTCCAGTGCTCCAAGCACAGCCTGTGACCCCTCATTCGAATCTAGGCACCCACCTTACTGTCCCACATCCATTCAAGGCCCAACCTGAAGCCAGGTAAGTCACTCTTACCCTTGAACTTTTCATTTCCAGTATAACATGTAAATAATACCTTTGTTCGTTTCAAGCATGTACATACTGTTCCTTTCGTTTCCACATTTTTTAACATACCTTTCAGAACTACCTCTTTCGTTTCTGCTTACTGTTTACTTGAACTAGCTTTAATTATTAAATTGTTTTACTAGCATGGCCTCAGGCCATGTTGTCATTTAATGTTTGAAATGAAAGAAATAGGAAATAGGAAACAGGAATAGGAAACGAAACTTTTGGCTACTGCCCCCTTTCTCCAGGTCGAACGAAAGAGATAACCAGGAGGCAAGCCATGTCCAATCGAAAGACATTCCCTCACTGACTTCCAGGCCAATCGAAGGATAGAACCTCACTGGCGCGAACTCCCAGTCGAAGGATACAACTCACTGACTTCCAGGCCAATCGAAGGATAAGACTCCGCCTCTGCCAGCTTCCAATCGAAGTATATGACCTGAATGATGCCAAAGCCCAATCGAAGGACAGGACTTCGCCTCTGCCAAAGCCTAATCGAAAGATGTGATTTTGCTGCTGCCAGCCCCAATCGAAGGAGGCCAACAGAATGCAAATCAAAGTCTGCTCCTGCCAGAATCGAAAGGCACTCAGTTTTCTTACTTTTTTTCTTTTCCTTCATACTTTTTATGCTTTTGATATGTTTGTAATAGCGTAGTTTTTTTATCTTTCTGCATTTTATTTACTTTGTACAAATGCTAGTAATTAGGTGTATAGCAAGATTAAAATCAACAATAAACAAACACAAAAAAATAAAAAAAACACTCTTTAATCATTACTTGAACATACTTTAAAACATACAAAAACACTCAACAAATCAAAACTCCCCCCAAGGGCATGTTATCCCGTTCTACCGCGATACCGGTCGTGCCTGTTGCTAGAATGATGTCGCCCACTAAAAAACACAAACAAATCAACCTTTTTCTAGAGGAACTACGGTGTTTTGATTCCTTCATTGGATACATAGGCAAAGGGTCGCGAAACCCTCACGAACACAATAATAAAAACTCATTTTTTTCCCTTAAGCAAACATAGTTGTAGATAAATACACCTTTGTATATAACAAACAATTTTTAACCAAAAACAGATATTTCAAAAGGTTCTTGCGGAGTACCGCAGATGCATTGGGTGCTAATACCTTCCCATTGCATAACCAACCCCCAAACTCTTGATCTCTTCCAAAAAAATGCATTGTATTTTCATTACTTTTAAATATGACTTTACATTGCATGTTTTAGGGTTTTATTTCGCTCTTTTCCCTTTCCCCTTGGAAATAATAAAGCGCGGTGGCGACTCTTGATTTTGTGAGTCAAGTTAATTAATAGCTTGATCTCCGATTTTCACCACTACAGAATTGGCGACTCTGCTGGGGAGAGATTGACCTCTTGCTGGTCCATCCCTAAGTGGGTTAAGCCTAATTTGTTTTATCTGCTTTTATTATTATTTGTCTGTCTGATTATATGTAAATATTGTGATTATTTGGGTGTTGGTGATATTTATAAAGGACAAGTCCTATACCCAGACTAAGTTACAATTAGGAATAGGATGGGCGGTATAGTCATGTTAACTTTGAGGGAGTAATCCCGAAGAAGGAGGCATGAGATCCCCCACTCAGTGGAAGGCCCTTTTGAACGTAATATTTGTTTACCTATTAATCGGGAAGACATTATTATTTTCGACCCGGGAGCCAGAGAAGCTGAGAACCGTAGAACCCTAACCCATCTTGGCCTCTTAGGTGTAGTGCGGAGATTATAACGGAGTAATCCGGAAGTAATTGTTACGCGATGCTACGCTCGGATGAGTTTCTCTTGAGAATATTGCTAATTATTGAGTAATCAAGACGTTGGTAATATCCGAAGGAGGAATGTAGACTCCGGGAACTCTTAGAACCTTGTCTTACAGGTGTGATTAAACCGTTAGTACATACCTTGGGGATGTTCTTTACCTTTGACTCCATGCTCGTGACGTTGAACCTTTCAACTTTATTTGTGACCTTGCTTGTGGTTGTTGCATAGCCATGCATTCATAAAACCCTTTTCACTTGATTTTCAAGGAATTTGGAGGTCTTTCTTTGTAAACATCACAAGTTTCATCAAACTCAATGGATTTTGGGTGTTGATAGGGTGAAAAACCCTAATCCACCAAAATGGATGATTGATCTTGATGATAATTTGATCAACGCTCTGATCCAATATAGAATTCATCTTCTATCTTCATACTTTGATGTTTACAACTTGATATCTTGAGCTCCTTGAAAGTCAAATAAAAACTCTCCTTTGCATATCATGCATCATTCTACATTCTTTGTTTCACTTTCAAAGGTCTTTTTCCAAGTCTTATTTTTCCTTTGGTCTTACCAGTATAACACTCGCGCTAAGGGAACAATGGAGAATATCAAGCAAGAGGTTTCTGAACTCCGCGGAGAGATGACTATTTTGAAAGCTAGTATGGAGCACTTGACTGGTTTGGTCTGAATTTTGGTTGTCGCCCAAGTCAACCCCTTTGCTAAAGCATAAGTGAATCTCTGTTGATTTTGGCCTTGAAGATAAGGAGAGGTTTCCTTCAGCACCAGTCCAGATGGAAAGTCTTCCCAGATTACTAACTTATTTCTGCTCTTGTAAATTTTCTTGTTTATCAAAACATTGTTTACATGTAAGAACTTGTTTGCATCTGAATGATTATCTTAATACAATGAGTATGTTTGTCTTGAAGAAATTCATTTGTTTTCAAATTTTAAATTTCTTTTTGCATTATGATACCAAATTTTTGCCCATTCTCTTGCCTAGGCAGAGATTGAAGGGAGGATGATGATCTAAAGAACACAAAATCTTTGGTTGCATGCTTTTGAATAAAATCTTGCTGATGATGTACAGGCATTGTTTCAAATCCCTAAACACCGGAGATATAAGGAAGATAATCCCTTGCTAACCCCTTTTGATCCTTGAAGTAGGAGTTTCTTTTTCTATACGAAAAAACCCTCAAATTTTAACCTGGGGCAGGGTAGTTTTCAGTTAATCCGATTGGGTGTTCAAAATTCATAAGGAAGATATTTCTGAAGAGAAACTACGAGGGCTATCCTTCATGTATAATGAATCTAGAAGATGTGGAACCATAATGTTATCTCTCATTCATCAAGAAACGAGGAAGTCACAATCCTCTCAACAAGTAAAGACAAGCTAATGTCACAGTTTGTTCAAAAATAAAAATAAAAGAAAAAAAACCTGCTAAGTCAAAAACATGAAAACGTGCGACTTAGGCAAAAATTAAGGCATCCCGCTGGACTATCAATTCAAAAGAATTAGTTCAGGCAAAAGTTAGGGAAAATAAAAAATTGCAAAGAAAGGACTACAAAGAAAAGTCCTCAACAAAGAACAAATTGGTGACTACAAACACGAAGACATAAGGGTGGTTTCTACTCCGAATGCCTCGTCGTTTCTTTAATCGTCACAAAATCCTTTTGAGAGATGAACACTCATGTTGAATTAACTGAACATAGGATTGGAGAACATCATGAAGGGGGTGGGCACTTATAAATTTTGAGCCTTAAAAAATCTTTTTTTCTAAAAACCATGAACCAGGCCACGTTACAACCTTGAAAAGTCCTAATTGAAGCAAGGTTATTTTGAAAGCATACTTCAATGAGATAGTGTTCCTGACTCCCATGAATGTTTGTTAAATAGTTATGTTGGTATCATATGTTTTTCCTACACAAAAATGAATGGTGCTCTACCTCGCAAAATTTGTGCGATATCTTTTCAAAATCTTCAAGACTTACATAACTGTTGCATTAGAATTTTCATTCTCATAATAAAATTTTCTAACTGCAAAACATTTGTTTGATATCAAGGAAGCTCACATAAGCACTAGTGATGAGTTTATTCTTTTAAGGCCTGAAACTATGTTGAGTAATTGGCGGAGCATTTCAAGAACAAAATCATATCCAGGGGGAATGTCACATGAAGACCTTAAGCACGAACATGTTGCTTCTCCCAGTTAATGCTTTCCCAACTTGTTTACCCTTTTGGGGAAAAATTTGAAGACTTTGTTGTGCCAACTACGGTCAATTCGGGGCAATCACGTCGAGATTTGATGAATCTCTATAAGAGTTTGAAGACACCAGAGCATGGTGAATGCCTGGTCTTTTGTAAAATCCTCTTGAGACGATTTCTCCTCATCAACCATATAGCTTGGGGCATTTTAGAGGTGAAGCTATTCGCAAGAATTGTCGTGCAACATGCAGCTTATCAGTAGTAAACTTGGGGCATCCAAAAATTAGTCCCAGGGGAAATCCAGATTTGTCAAGATATATTTTGCACACATTATCAGAGGATGGTGTTCCCAGTATCTCCATCTAAGCATGACTTCTTCCAGCTGAAACAATGTTTGTGTTGTTATCCTTTCAAGGGATTGTTAATAATAGAAGACTGGACTTTGGGTTTTCTACCTGAAAATATATTCCTCTTCAGAGAAATTTAAGCCTTGTAAAAGGACCTTGCTCCAATGATGGCTTTTGTTTTTATCTCCAGTAATGTTCCCATCCTGTTGAGATTAGTTGAGTGTCGGGTTGTACTGGGACGTCTTATAATCTTCAGTCTATCTCCTCTGTCTGTTTTGTCAGCATATACATGACATTCATTTATTCATTCACACTTGCATCATGCATGCACAGTTGTATTTGTTGATGTCATTGAGTTCGTATACCTTGGTTATGTCTATTCAAATAGCGTATTTGATCTTTCCAAATAGAATGTCAACTTAAGCATAAAGTGCGCCTCCTTTCTAATTCCCCATTGAGTTAACTCTCGTGGAAGAATCTTGCTTCAGCTTTCCTTTTCCATCTCTGGATAGGATAAATCCCCATTTGAGTTTGTTTCCTCATTGGGTGGAGTCTTGTTTGACTATTTTTCTCTCCAGTTTAGTCCTGGATTGAGCTTTGTCTCTTATGAACGATACCCTGTGGATCTCTCTAGGCTGTGAAACCTAGATGGAGAGTGCATTTATTTTGCAATGTAAATACTTGGTCTCCTCAGGAAGGATTTATTCATGGTTCCCTATTGAAGATGAACTTTATTCCCTAGTAGTGTTATCATAACCTTCTTCTGGAATATCAACGTGACAACAAGCGACTGACTCTTTATTTGAGCAGTTTGATTATTTCTGAATTTCTTCATGTTATGACAAATGGCGGTCTCTTCATGAGCAGTTTGTCCATCCCAGATGAAATTATTGATTCTCACCTCCAGCAATATCTTCATGATGTGTTATTGCTATCTTTGAAAGCAACAAGTGGCGGACTCTTCATGAGTAGCTTGTGTGCTTTAATATTCTTTGAAGACGACAAGTGGCAGCTCTTCATGAGCAACTTATGGATTATTGGCAACAAGTGGCGGACTCTTCATGAGTAGCTTGTGTGCTTTAATATTCTATGAAGACGGCAAGTGGCAGCTCTTCATGAGCAGCTTGTGGGTTATAAGCAACAAGTGGCAGACTCTTCATGAGTAGCTTGTGTGCTTTAATATTCTTTGAAGACGGCAAGTGGCAGCTCTTCATGAGCAGCTTGTGGATTATTGGCAACAAGTGGCGGACTCTTCATGAGTAGCTTGTGTGATTTAATATTCTTTGAAGACGGCAAGTGGCAGCTCTTCATGAGCAGCTTGTGGGTTATAAGCAACAAGTGGCAGACTCTTCATGAGTAGCTTGTGTTCTTTAATATTCTTTGAAGACGGCAAGTGGCAGCTCTTCATGAGCAGCTTGTGGGTTATAAGCAACAAGTGGCGGACTCTTCATGAGTAGCTTGTGTGCTTTAATATTCTTTGAAGACGGCAAGTGGCAGCTCTTCATGATCAGCTTGTGGGTTATAAGCAACAAGTGGCGGACTTTTCATGAGTAGCTTGTGTGCTTTAATATTCTTTGAAGATGGCAACTGGCAGCTCTTCATGAGCAGCTTATGGGTTATAAGCAACAAGTGGTGGACTCTTCATGAGTAGCTTGTGTGCTTTAATATTCTTTGAAGACGGCAAGTGGCAGCTCTTCATGAGAAGCTTATGGGTTATAAGCAACAAGTGGCGTACTCTTCATGAGTAGCTTGTGTGCTTTAATATTCTTTGAAGACAGCAAGTGGCAGCTTCTTTATTTGAGCAGCTTGTATGTCATAGTATTCTTTGAAGGAAGCAAGTGGCGGCCTCTTTATTTGAGCAGCTTGTGTATCCCTAACATTCATGCTACTTAGCAAATGGCATCCCTTCGGAAAAGTCCCGTGGGGAAATTTGCATTTTATCCTTTTCAAGCGATATCTTGGTTAAAAAGGGATTGTGTTACCATTCTTGGCAAAATTCAGAAGTCAGAGATGTTTATTTCCAGTCACAGTACTGATGTCAATCTTCTTCCAGTCGCAGTACTGATGTCAATCATTTTGTTATTTCCAGTCACAGTACTGATGTCAATCATCTCCTTTTCCAGTCTCAGTACTGATTTCAATCATTTTATTTTCCAGTCTCAGTACTGATGTCAATCATTTCCTTTTCCAGCCACAGTGCTGATGTAAATCATTTCTTTTCCAGTCACCGTACTGATGTAAATCATTTCTTTTCCCGTTTCAACACCGAGGTAAATCATTCAAGAGTCTCTCATTTGAAGCCTATGACTTATGTTTCCCCAGTTGAGTTATAATCTCTTCCCCTGTGTGATTACTGTATAATGTGCTTGGTTTCTCCAGCATTAGTCTGTCTTATATGGCGTCATTCCCCATAAAATTCAGAGCATTGCATTCATATCATATCATAAACATAATTGCGGTATCTTAAGGCTAAAAATTGTGTATTATATATTTAAGTCCCTCCAATCTCGTCGAAATGAAGATTCGAATCTTCATATCTCCGGATAGAAGAAACTTAAATAGGGGCAGCTGTTGTACCCCAATTTTTAACCTAAGATCCCATTTGCATTTTTGCATTTTTATACAAAAGTCAAGGTCACTAAATATAGTTGGTTTTAACCTCTCACCTTTGAGCATTGATTATGCAGAAATTGTCAAGTGTTTTGAACATTCTTAGCCTATGTATCACTAACTTCTAATCAAGCACGAAATGTGTGTTTTTGTTTCTTTGATTTCATGTGCTGACATGTTTCCTTCGAATGCAAGTTTAAGCCTACTTCGATTTGGAC
The DNA here is from genome assembly GCA_948472305.1 of Vicia faba. Taxonomy (NCBI): domain Eukaryota; kingdom Viridiplantae; phylum Streptophyta; class Magnoliopsida; order Fabales; family Fabaceae; genus Vicia; species Vicia faba. The sequence goes on from OX451740.1 coordinate 492,980,061, forward strand.
AAATTTGCTGCCTGCAAGCCTACTTCGATTTGGATAAATTTGCTGCTTGCAAGCCTCTTTCGATCTGGACAAATTTGCTGCCTGCAAACATGCTTCGATTGGGCAACATTGTTTCCTTCGAACACAGGTTTTCGATTGGGCAATATGTCTGCTTCGATCCACAAGCTTCGATTGGGCAATACAGTCTCCTTCGAACACAAGCTTCGATGGGCAAGACAGTCTCCCTTCAGTCACAAGCTTCGATTTGGAAATACAGTCTCCTTCGATTCACAAGTTGGACCACTGTACTACCATGCAAAAAACACTACTGCGCTGCTATGCACAGTCCTGCACCAACCTACCACTACGCTCCAAAACACTGATGATCCTGCTACAACAATCCTGTACTTGCCCAAAAAGGAGTGCACAAGAGCTGCGTAGAAGAAAGGATTGAAACAACATTCCCAAACTGTTCAAATCATTTTGTTTTCCCTCCAAAACCACATCAAAACTCGCCTATAAATACAAGGCTTCACAACATGAAAAAGAAGGACTTTGGGCCAGACGAACCTCTGCAAAAATTCTCAAACAGTAAAACACCAAAGTTCTCAAACACAGAAAAATTCTCAAAGTCTATAAACGCTTGAGAAATAAAAAAAACAGAATCCCACACACTTCAGTCTCCTTCGATTCTGAAGAGCATCAACACACATTCTCAAAAAACACCAAACTTTCTCGAACACAAAAATCTCTCAAGTCCCTTCAATACTTGTGAGAACAAACCCAGAATCCACACACTTCAGTCTCCTTCGATTCTGAAGAACAAACACTTCAGTTCCCTTCGAATCACAGAAGCATCACACTTGCTTCTCTTTTCCTTCAAGTCCAGCGCTCCAAGCACAGCCTGTGACCCCTCTTTCGAATCTAGGCACCCACCTTACTGCCCCACATCCATTCAAGGCCCAGCCTGAAGCCAGATAAGTCACTCTTACCCTTGAACTTTTCATTTCCAGTATAACATGTAAATAATACCTTTGTTCGTTTCAAGCATGTACATATTGTTCCTTTCGTTTCCACATTTTTTAACATACCTTTCAGAACTACCTCTTTCGTTTATGCTTACTGTTTACTTGAACTAGCTTTAATTATTAAACTGTTTTACTAGCATGGCCTCAGGCCATGTTGTCATTTAATGTTTGAAATGAAAGAAACAGGAAACAGGAAACAGGAATAGGAAACGAAGCTTTTGGATTCTGCCCCCTTTCTCCAGGTCGAACGAAAGAGACAACCAGGAGGCAAGCCATGTCCAATCGAAAGACATCCCCTCACTGACTTCCAGGCCAATCGAAGGATAGAACATCACTGGCGCGAACTCCCAGTCGAAGGATACAACTCACTGAATTCCAGGCCAATCGAAGGACAAGACTTCGCCTCTGCCAGCTTCCAATCGAAGTATATGACCTGACTGATGCCAAAGCCCAATCGAAGGACAGGACTTCGCCTCTGCCAAAGCCTAATCGAAAGATGTGACTTTGCTGCTACCAGCCCCAATCGAAGGAGGCCAACAGAATGCAAATTGAAGTCTGCTCCTTCCAGAATCAAAGGGCACTCAGTTTTCTTACTTTTTTTCTTTTCCTTCATACTTTTTATGCTTTTGATATGTTTGTAATAGCGTAGTTTTTTATCTTTCTTCATTTTATTTACTTTGTACAAATGCTAGTAATTAGGTGTATAGCAAGATTAAAATCAACAATAAACAAACACAACAAAATCAAAAAAACACTCTTTAATCATTACTTGAACATACTTTAAAACATACAAAAACACTCAACAAATTAAAACTCCCCCCAAGGGCATGTTATCCCGTTCTACCGCGATACCGGTCGTGCCTATTGCTAGAATGATGTCGCCCACTAAAAAACACAAACCAATCAACCTTTTCCTAGAGGAACTATGGTGTTTTGATTCCTTCATTGGATACGTAGGCAAAGGGTCGCGAAACCCTCACGAACACAATAATAAAAACTCATTTTTTTCCCTTAAGCAAACATAGTTGTAGATAAATACACCTTTGTATATAACAAAATTTTTTTAACCAAAAACAGATATTTCAAAAGGTTCCTGCGGAGTACCGCAGATGCATTGGGTGCTAATACCTTCCCATTGCATAACCAACCCCCGAACTCTTGATCTCTTTCAAAAAAATGCATTGTATTTTCATTACTTTTAAATATGACTTTACATTGCATGTTTTAGGGTTTTATTTCGCTCTTTTCCCTTTCCCCTTGGAAATAATAAAGCGCGGTGGCGACTCTTGCTTTTGTGAGTCAAGTTAATTAATAGCTTGATCTCCGATTTTTACCGCTACAGATACGATCAAAAATCATGGCGAGTTCCCCTATTAAAACTTAAAACCCTATTTTACCCGAACCTAAACTTAAAACCTAGTATCCTTGTGAACAAGGTAGATGAAAGGTGCCTAACACCTTCCTTTCGTCTAGAACCGAGTCCAAAATCTAGAATCTCTGTCTGCGAATTAGGGTTTCCTATTATATGCCCTTCCTTAGGATTAAAAATGATAGTGTCGACTCTGATTAAAAACCAGTCGTAATAGCTGGCGACTCTGCTGGGGAATCAACCCTAGGTCTTAGGTATGTTTTGGGTTTTTACTTTATTTATTTATTTATTTATTGCATTTATTTATTTATTGTCAATTTTTCATATCATTATATATTTATTGCGTGGCCTGAATAGTTATCTCAAAAATATTCTCAAATAACCCTTAGCAAGAAGGTTCATCTATTAGATTAGGGGATACATCATCTCTGCGAGTTTATGTGACGACTTCACCTAGAGTCATTGGACTTCCGAAAAAGGAATACTTATCGAGAGATATCCTCTTGAAGAGTAGGACTTTGGAATGCCACCCATGACTCTTTGTAACGACCTTAACCAAAATCTCATGACGAGACCTTTCACGACTTTAAGACGAAAGTCTCGGTCCATAAAGAGGCTCCACCTAAGGGAGGCCCTTGTGCCTTTTCCATCTGGTGTTATTCATGATACCCTTAAGGAAGCAACCTTTTGCGAGGGTAGATTAACTATAGGTTAAAATTAAGAGGCCTACTTTATAATGGTATTTATCATAGAATCCCGTCACTCAGCCATAATCTATGCATTCATATACTTCATATATTCATCTTTTATTTCTTTTATTTGTCTTATTCACAGGGTACAAAACAAAAAGATAATAAAATCGAGACTTTTGGTGACTGTCTTTAAAATGGATACCAGAGGGAAATAACTTGTCTGCGTCAATGCCTTCAAGCCGGACATTTCTGAAATCAAAGCTATAAAGGGGAAATTATCTGAGAGAGCTATGAAGATGTACGATCGCCGTTATGGGGATGCCCTTGACTTGACCAGAGTAGAGGTTCAAATGGATGTTGTTTCTTCCCTCGTTCAGTTTTATGACCCTCCACTGAGATGTTTCACTTTCCAAGACTTCCAACTAGTACCGGCTCTGGAAGAATTTGACAGAATTCTGAACTTTTACAAAGAAAAGGCCTATGTAGATATCGGACAAACGATTGAAGTCAAAGTCTTGGAAAAAGTGTTAGGAATCCCTTACCCTGAGTTAGTTCAAAATTACCGAAGAGAAGGTCTGATACAAGGAATCAAAAGGATATACTTATAAGCCAAGGCGCTCGAATTTTCTAATTACAAAGAATGGGAACCTTGTGTCAATTGTTTAGGATTACTTATATTTGGTGTAATTTTATTTCCTCAGACTGTGGACTAAATTGACCCTGCGACCATTAGCATATTTTGGGGTGCGAAAGTCTTTAACATGGATCCAACTCCCGCCTTGCTTGCTAACATTTACTACACCTTGCATACAATATATGAAAAGAGAAAAGGCACTTTAAATTGTTGCATCCCACTTCTATATACTTGGTTCATGACCCATCTTTACAACGAAGACTATATAATTCCAAACTTGACCAAACGCGAGTGGCCTCAGAAATTAAGGTCTCTCACTATAAACTCGGTATTATGGTATGCTAGGAAGCTGGATATTGAGGACATCACTATTAGCTGTGGGGATTTTCCTAATGTCTTGTTGATCGGATCTCGGGGTTGTATTAATTACAACCCTACTTTGGCCCTACGACTGTTAGGGTATCCTTTGGAAGACAGACCTTTGGACGAACAACTCCGACCATTAATCATCCACGACATGGGTATAAAAGACCAAGGGTTTCTTAACAAGGTTATTCAGGCTTGGAATAAAGTTAACAAGAGGAAAGCCGAAAGAAATAATGCCATAGCAAGAGAACCCTACACTAGATGGGTCCGAGATAGGGTACAAATTATCAAGCTTCCATTCGATATAGTACCAGAGTATAAGTCATAGGTCCCAGAGGTTACGCCTATATCCTTGGAAGAAGTCGAAGATTTGAAGAGTGCCCTAAAGCAAGCTCAAAGGGAAAAAGAAGAAGTAGAACTCAACCTTCTCAATCTGACCAAAGAGAAGAAGCAGATGCAGCTCATACTTGAGTCTAAGGACCAACAAATTGAGAGAGATCAAAAGGAATTGGAAAAAGAGAGTCTCAAACGGAAGCGTACAACTGAAGGGCTGTTGAGTGCGACCTTCAATCTGGATTCCCACAACCAAAGGTTAGAAGAGGATGCTGCTGAAATCGGAAGTTTAACCAGATGGTATGAAAAGGCAACACATGACAAGAAAGGGCTAGAGAAAAACCTAAGAGCCCATATCCAAGGTTTGGCACAAGCTTCCTTAGACCAAGAAGAGAAAATAAAGTACCTCACCACTGAACTTCAAGACAACCAAGAATCAGAGGTCAAAGCACGCCTTGAAAGGGTAGAGGCAGAAAGACTCCTGACTCAGAGAACTCAAGAATATGAGCATGTGTGCCTGGAGCTAGGAGGTCTCCAAAAATATTTCCTTATTCAACGAAGACTTTATACGGAAAAGAGGGGTGAAAAGATGTATTGGAAAGAGCAGTATACCAAGATCGCCCAAGCTGGGAGGGATAACCATAAGATAATCCCGCATCTTTACCAAGAGTACTGGTATTACAAGGACAAGCATGACTCGCCTTCCTAGCCAATAACCTCATCGAGGATATCCCTAGAAGTTTGAGAGATGCAGAAAGTGTAATGGTTCCTCTTCCAAAGGATGTTGAAGACTTTCTCAAGCTTTGTCGAACAATGGTTGATGGTTTCAGAGCCGACATCTGCAAGCGCACCTAGAAGATTTATTTCCCTTTTGTTTATGTTTCATGCAAACTAGTTTTGATTTCAAGTTGTAATATTTTACAATATATGGATTATGTTACTTTCAATAAAGGCATTTTGTGTTCGTATCTCGTTGGCGTATCTATTTTAAAGCTAGTCAACAAATAAAATAATAATAATAATAATAATAATAATAAGCAAAATATAAGTATGTACCCAAATGAATAAGACATTTAAAACAATAAACCATTACATGTTCATAATCATACGCATGCATGCATTCATAAACACCTGCATATCATATCAAAGCTCATCTTTTCCAAAAATCTCTCTAGTTAAACCATTGGTTTAAGAAGATCACCACCTCCTTGGCCTCCATATCAAACAAGGGCCTACCAACAAAAAGCAAGGGAGCAAATCGAGGAAACTTAGGCTGTGTTCAAAGAGGATCTTGACCAAGTAAAGGGTGATGTAAGTTCAATGAAAGGAGATCTGAGTCAAGTTCTCCTAGCTTTGAAGAACATCATTGATAGGCAGGATCAGATTCCCAGTGTAGCTTTCGTAGAAGTAGCCCAAATGATTGGTGCGTCAAGTGGCCACCTACTAAGAAAAGAGCTAGAAGCAAGACTCAAAAAGTTTGTCATGGCCCAACAAGAGACTAAAGAAGTTGAAAAGGAAGGGTTTGTCCCACTACCACCAAAAGAAAGGGCATCACATACCCTACAAATTCCAATCCACAATGCAGACAATTACTTGGACCTGCAATACGGAGACCATGGCCCAGAGGATGCCAACCAAACACCCTTAAAAACTACTGGTACCCATGTTGTTGATAATCCACTAGTGATGAATCAGTATAGAGCTCTAGAGGAAAGGTTAAATTCTGTAGAGGGTTTTGATGCCTTCGAAGTAGACGCTCTCGAAATGGGCCTAGTTTCTGATGTGGTAATTCCGCAAAAGTTCAAAGTGCCTGACTTTGGGAGATACAAGGGACTCACCTGTCCAAGAAATCATTTACGCATGTATTGCAAGAAGATGCATGCCCATGCCCATGATCAGAAGTTGGTGATTCATTGTTTTCAAGATAGCCTGAGTGGGGCATCTTTAGACTGGTATATGCAATTGGAGAGAACACATAATTGAACCTGAGCAGATCTTGCTAATGCTTTATTAAAGCATTACAAATATAACCTGGACATGGCGCCTGTTGTACCCCAAAATTTTCCCTCTCTTTTCTCAAGACATTTTCTCACAAGGATTTTCAAAAAGTTCAAGTTTGCACAAGTACAATAGGATCATATTGGATTTCCATGCATCAGGTCAAAGAGGAAACTATTGAAAGAGCAAAGCAGATAAATTTGATTTTTTGATAAAATTGAAGAAAAACAAGTTTGCTTCGATTCATGCTTAGCTTCGATTGAACTCTCTCCTGCATGCTAGTTTCGATTGGGCTTTGTTTCCTTTTGAAATAGCTTCCTTCAATTCAGAAGGTAGGGTCCTCCTTTTATTTCCTTTTGGTTTCGTTCGATTCAGAAGTTAGTGGCTTCCTATCGGCTTCTTTCGATTCAGAAGGCAATGACCTTCTGAGAGCTTCCTTCGATTTAGAAGGTAGTGGCTTCATGCTGGCTTCTTTCGATTCAGAAGACAATGACCTTCTAAAATCATCCTTTTATTAAGAAGGAAATGGCCTTCTTAAAGATTTATTTTTATTCACAAACCTCCTGCATACATCCTTCGATTGCACCATTTGCATCCTACATGTTTGCTTTGATTTACAAAGCAGGGACCTCCTGCATGCATCTTTCATTTGGGCATGTGGCCTTCTTCGAATGCAAGCTTGGTTTACATCCTTTGTTTGGGCATGTGGCCCCTTTTATGCAAGCTTTGGTTTACATCTTTCGTTTGGGCTTGTGGCCTCCTATGAATGCAAGTTTGGGTTACATATTTCATTTGGCCGTGTGACCTCTTGCAGGAATGTTCGATTGGACAGTGGATCTTCATGCAAGCTTTCATTTGAGGAAAGGCCTCTTGCATGCTTGCTTGGAGTCACAAAGAAGTGACCTCTTACAGGAAAGCTATCGATTGGACAAGCATTACCTTCTCACAAAGCTTTGATTGGAGTTTGGGTTTCCTTCGAAGAAATATGCTTCAAATCTAATTAGAACTCTTCGAGCAAGCTTGGTTGAATAACATTGATCAAATCTCATAGACTTATCCTCTAAACCTCACTTGTCATTCTTTGTTGCTTCAAAATATTTACATAATTAGAGGCTTACACAAATTTGTGATACATTACACAAAGGTTTGAAGCTTTATCCATTGGATAATACCATTCTTGGATGAAATGGAAAAAATCTACGTACCCTTTTTTTCATAAAGAGTACTTTAATCACAAAGTTAGCTCCCAATCTGATTTTTGTCTGAACACAAGCAATGTCAAAAGCACAAGTCAAATCTCCTACCCACAACAAACATCAGGCCCCCACTTGTACTTGAAACTTGGGAACAACGAAAAGGGATCAAACTTGTTTTTGTTTTCAACCAAACCATGGTTTGTTATCCTACAAACCTGGAAACTCCAACATCTCTAACCTTTTCTCTATAAATAGAGAAACCATTTGCAAGCTGAAACAGACTTTGGGTGGTGTGGAAAGAATCTTCAAAAACTCTGAAACTCTAAAAAACTCTTAAGCTCTCAAAATTCTCAAACACTAAACACACTCTCAAACCCATAATCTAAAGAAACACCACACTTGTTTCTTCCCTTCGAATCCAGAACCCATGGAAACACCAAACCAACGTTTTTCTCTTGCTTTTGAATCCAGCACTAGAAACATAACACTTGTTTCTTTTTCTCTTCCGAATCCATAACCAACCCAGCGCTTGGTTCCTTCTTTCGAGCCCAGTGTTAAAAACATAGCACTTGTTTCTTTCCTTCGAATCTAAAACTATCCAAGGGAGAAACTCAAGGTCCAACACACACATTCCAACTTCAAGCAAGGTAAGTCACTCTGACCTTAATCCTTTCATTTCAAGCATGTAAATAACATTTGTTCACTTTTATTTCTGTCCTTTTGATTGTATGCTTTTCTTGTCCAAGTATATGTTAGAACTAACATGTACAGACTCAAATGAAAGAAAGAGTTTTTTGTGAATCGAAGCCTTAGGCTTCGCCCCTTACTGCTTCATAATGGTAAACAGAACAAAGAAAGGAATATGAATCGAAGGATGCAACACTGGTTGCAAATCCAAACGAAGGGCAAAAAGGGTGAATCGAAGGGTGCTTGCTCACACTAACTTCCAAGCCCAATCGAAAGAAGCAGAAAAAAGGCTGAATCGAAGGGTGCATACTGCCTGGATCAAAGAACTTGTTTTTCCTTCTTTTATTTTGTTTTGTTTTTACATTTTCGTGTTGTTCAATATGGTTGTAATAGTGTAGGACCTTTATTTTCTGCATTTTTACTGCTTTCATAAATGTTAGTAATTAGGGTGTATGGCAAGATAAAACCAACAAGTAGACCACCCTAATCAAAGACGAAAATGCATGCAATCAAACACACCATTCACACACATGCACCTCTAGAGTAATCTCAATTGTTGCCTCGGAAAATAGTCATGTCCCTCAAATATGGGCGTTTTAGCAAAGACCCTTGATAAAAGATCGTAGTCCCTCGATGACCCTCGATGTTACCTTTTTGTAAACGATCTAGTCCCTAACGAAAATTGCTAAAACGTCTCATAGGTTACCTTCTTTGACTATACAAACGACCTACGTCCGTCCCTTCACATCTAAGGATGGGGCTTATTTCCAAATCGATGGTAAGATAGAAACATCTAAAGGAGGAGGAAAATAATAAAGACCTTTCGAGTAGGTAGGACGCTCATAGTTGCTTGCTTGCTCATAATTAAAAAAACATTTTCACACCAACACTTTCAATTGAAACATTTTAAAAAGTTAAAACACTTTGTACGCATTCTTATAGAGACGAGAATCATTACAAAGACACTTTTCAAAATCACTTTCAAAAACATCTTCCACAACAAACACCTCTTTAAACTATTTTCAAAACCAACACTTTGTACGCATTCTTATAGAGACGAGAATCGTTACAACGACGTTTTCAAAATATTTTCAAACCCACACCACAAAGCACATTTTCAAACAAAAATCAAGTGATCTAGCAAGCAACTAAGGGCCTGTAGATAACTATGAATGAGAAGGATGCTAATACCTTCCCTTGTCATAACTCACCCCCCAAACTCAAGAAATAATCTCAAAGGTCTTTCCTGTTCTTTTCACCCTTTCCTTATTGGATAAAAGAAAATTTGGTGGCGACTCTTGCTATCCGCAACAATTGCAATCAAAGGCAAAACACCCAAGTCAGTTATCCCACCATATTACAATGCCTACCCGCATGTAACTCCAGAATCTGTCCCAGAAGAAAGAAGAGTCCTTCAAAGAGTATGCTCAGAGATGGAGGGAGATGGCATCCCGTATGCAACCACCACTGTTAGAGAAGGAATTAGTAGACATGTTCATGGGAACTTTGCAAGGGTTGTATTATGGGAAGATGTTTGGAAGTATCTCTTCGGGGTTCTCAGATCTAGTGAATATCGGAGAAAGAATCGAGACCGGAATAAAGAGTGGGAAAATACCTGGGGGACCATCAAGACCCCCTACAATTCAAAAAGGCCCGCTTCAAACTTCCTAAAAAGAAAAGAGGGGGAAATTAATGTTGTAGTCTTACAACCCAGGGCACAACAACCATTAATGATTCCACAAGGACAGCAGCAAGGCAGAAGGCCGCAAAGAAATTTTGATCCACTTCCAATGCCACCCAGTCAGTTATTAGAACACCTGGTCAAGGCATCCTTAGTGGAACTCAAGCCTCTGGCTCCCCAGTAAGGCCACTCCCGCGAAAGTACAATACCAACGCCAGATGTGAGTATCATTTTAATTCTCCTGGACATACCATAGAGTAATGTTAGTCATTCAAGTATAAGGTCCAAGATTTGTTAGAATCTCAAGACATCACATTCGATAAACCTAACATCAAATCAAATTATATGCCTCCGCATGAGGGGCTAGCAATAAACGCAATTGAGGTAGCCACTGACTTTGGGGCAACCAGACAAGCGAAGGCCCCGATAAATTTGTTGAAGGAATATCTATTGGAATGTGGGTTCCTGTTGGAACATAATGAAGCTTTCGAGAGAACTCTACAGAAGCTAGTGGACTAGGAGATAGTCCAATTCAAATATATAGCTACTCTGAAGGGTAAAACAAGATTTCCTCCAATCCAAGAAACTTTTGTCAACAAGGGAATAGAGCATTACGGACAGGTGGCAATGTTATCCAACAAAGTCAACGATAAAAGGGCAACCGACTTCATCTGAGAATGCGCCCCACGAGAAGAACTCAAAAGATGGACTGTCATGGAGATTCCCGAGATCTTTTTTCTTTCCTAAATAATTTTTCTTGTTTTTGAAAGAACTTATGTCAAGCCCGAGGCATAGGGGTTACCTGTAAGGGTTCCCCTGTTTTGTTTTAGACAATATTTGCAATTAATAGAAGTTATATTTTGTTTTCAATTAAGATCCTTGTCTTTCTTTTGCATTTATCTCTTAAATTTAAAAATGGCAATACTTTCTCTACATATGCATTTTCAAAGTTCGTATACTAAAATCTGCACTAAAACATGATAAAGGTGCAGATCCATGCCCAAAACCACCGATAATGTTATTGCTGCGACCCGATATAATTTTGATGCTCCCATCAACCAAGCTGAAGAGGAAGGTGATGAAGATCTTGAACTCTCTAAGGAAATTTCAAGGGAAATAGAGTGAAAGACTGACAACGTACAACCGTAACAAGAGGCTATTGAGACCATTAACCTAGGTACAAAGGAAGAAATCAAGCTACGGGCAATGTTAGAGTATATCGCCAAAGAAAGGTAGATCAAGTTATTATCTAGCTCACCAACCGCTGCCAGAATATCAACCTATGAAGTTCGACTTGCTAGACAAAGATCTCATGGCTATAGGTGACTATGAAATACCAGGACCTGACAAGGGACCCAAGCCAGGGGCACGTTGGACACTCATGTTCGACGGGGCTTCTAATGCACTGGGGCACGGTATAGGGGCAGTCTTGACTTCTCCAAAGAATTATCACAAGCCCTATACTGCAAGGTTACCAACATCGCCGAGTATGAAGCCTATATACTAGGACTAGAAGTTGCCATTGATTTGAGAATAAAACACCTCGAAGTATTTGGGGACTCCGCATTAGTCATATACCAAGTCAACGGCAAACGGGATACTAAACATCCAAAACTAATTCCATATCAGGATCATGTTTTAAAGTCGGCTACGGAATTCACAAAGATCATTTTCAGTCACATCACACGAGAAGACAATCAAATGGCAGACGCCCTGGCAACTCTATTAGCTATGTTCAAAGTAACTTGGCCAAACCACGAACCACGCATCACAATCAGACACTTTTAAGAGCTCGCACACTGCCTTGATACTGAAGAAGGGCCGGATAACAAGCCTTGGTTTTACGATATCAAGAAATGCCTCGAAAAACAAAGAATATCCAGAAAATGCCTCTATCATTGATAAACGAACTCTACAGAAATTAGCCTCGAAATTCTCTCTGAGTAAAAGTGTATTGCACAGGAGGAACTACAACATGGTCTAGTACTCAAGAAGATTAGGCTACCTCGCCTCGATTCACGTGTTAAACGGACACCCAACTACGAAGATCCATACATAGTGAAAACAACATTCTCTGGTGGTGGTCTCATCCTCATAATAATAGATGGGGAGGAACTACCGCACCCGACAAACTCATACATAGTCAAAAAATACTATGTATAAAAAGCTCGCTAAGTTTGAACCCTAAACCGGTCACTTAGGAAAAAAGAAGTATCCCGGTGGATCGAGAACCCTAAAGGGCAATCCAGGCAAAAATTAGGGGTATATAACAAAAATTATCCCAGTGGATTGAAAACCCGAAAGGGCAATCCAAGCAAAAATTAGGGATCATTCAAAAAGAAATAAAGAACAAAAAGATTACGATCTAAGAACTACGACTACGAACCACGAAAGGAGAGATGGGTCTAAATCACACGACTCATAAGCAAAGGTGACAAGAGCTATTAAAAGGATATTGGGGAAACAGTGGTAACAATTATCATTTTCATTGCCATTTACAATTTTGAAAATTTCTGTAATTACCTCTTTCAAGGAATTACATATTGTAATTTCTCCTATTCAGAGGCGTATCAATAAAACATTTGCTTTCTTTTCATCTTTCAAATTGTGTTTTTTTATTTTCTTAGAATTTTTTGCAAAACAATACGATTATTGCTTGTGAATATTGTCTTGAAATCATTTTGGGGGAGTTGACAAATAAAAGCATTTAATAAAACATCGAAAAGCATTTTAGTTAAAAAAACATCAAAAGAAAATTCACGTATACGTCCATACACATGTTCACACCCACGTCTATGCTCATAACACAAAAAGTCTGCATCCAATACATGCGTCTACGCCAACATCACAAAGTCTGCACATACGGTTACGCCTATGCTTGCGCTTACAATATAGAGAATCAATGTTCAAAATCCTTGCTAATACTTTTCACCGTGTTCAAATCAAATTCAAATATACTACGACAACACAACATACAACGCCATGGAATTGGTAATTCAAAACCAATGGTTTAAAGGAGAGAATGTCGGAAGCATCTTCATAACCTTCAAAGGCATACATACACTTTGCACACATTTACATATACAAACATTCAATACATATATATTCAGGGTTCCATATCTATACAAACATTCAATACACATACACTCAGGGTTCCATATCAATCAGCAAATAAGCAATCTCACCCTTAATTTAGCTATCTAAGGGTCAATCAACAAAACACTTCTACTACGACTCAACCCGTCACCTAAGTCTCCATGTCGTGACGCGTTCAGCCTGTCACGTAAGTCTCCATGCAATGATGTGTTCAATTCATTACCTAAGTCTCCATGCAGTAATGTACGAAGCTCGGTACATTGCCTAAGACTCCACACAGTAGTGTATTCTTCTCATCTAACCCACTGCCTAAGACATCATGCAGCAGTGCGATTCCTTGTTCCGTAATAAAGACCATTGCCTAAGATGTCATGCAGCAATGTGTTTCTTTATTCCACAATACAGACCATCGCCTAAGACGGCATGCAACAATGTTCGAAAACCAAATTTAGTGTATCGCCTAAGACGACATGCAGCGATTCGTGAACTTAACCCATTTCCTAAGACATCATGCAGCAATGCGGTTCCTTGTTCCGTAATACAGACCATTGCCTAAGACGTCATGCAGCAATGTGTTTCTTTATTCTGTAACACAGATCATCACCTAAGACGACATGCAGCAATGTTCGAAAACCAAAACTAGCCTATCGCCTAAGACGGCATGCAGCAATTCGCGAACCTAACCCACTGCCTAAGACATCTTGCAGCAGTGCAGTTCCTTGTTCTGTAATAAAGACCATTACCTAAGACGTCGTGCAACAATGTGTTTCTTTATTCTGCAACATACACCATCGCCTAAGACGACATGCAGCGATGCTCGAAAACCAAAACCTAGCTTATCGCTTAAGACGTCATGCAGCGATTCGTGAACATAACCCATAGCCTCAGTCTCCAAGCAGCCATGCATCACCAATTGTTGTTGTTTTATTCATCCCCCAAAAAGGAAGAATAAGCACATCTAAACCAAGACATACAACATTATTCTCTCAAGCTCAAGACCATTTGCCTCGTCATTAAGTCCTGGTAAGCGATATATCATCAGCTTCGCCTATTTTCTCAAGACTCGGAAGGGTATGCTATATCAGTGTAACCTTATGTTTGTCGGACAAATTTTGGGGTATTCCAAGTATTCAATAAACTCCCAATCAGAATGCGCAAGACTTGTGTACTCTCACGATATTTGATTGGAAGATAATTGAATAGGGGCAGTTGTCGTACCCCAAATTTGCCCTACCTTTATTTTCAAGATTAAAAATAAAAGACATTTTAATTAGGGATGGTTCAGTAATACCTGATGGCCCATTCTTAAATCCAAGACAATCAGGGGGGTGTAATTTAATTAAAGGGAATGGGGCTTTCCAAATCAGAAAGGCTCGTGTATCCATAAACCCATTCGCGAAGAATGTTGGCCAATGGCCCATGCAATTCGAAAATGGAAAATTACTTCAAATAATTATTAAGTTCTTAATTAGTATAAAGTCGAGTTTAAGTTTATTGTCGTTAGTAAAAGGGGAGGTGAAAATGAAATTTATAAGCCCATTTCGTTTGGCCCATTTTTCATTTCTGTTTTTACATAACAAAGAGAGGTTGAATTTGTAAAATACGAGCCCATTTCATGTTGGCCCATTTTTATTTTATGAATAGCAAAAATAGGGGGTACAATTATAAAATAATAGGCCCATTAAACAATTTCTAGGTTAGCCCATTTGATGCTTTGTTGTTTTAAGAAAAATTATTAACATTATTGTTATTATTTTAATTTTAAAAAAAATATAGTAAGTAATAAAAGAACATGATATATGTTCTAAATGTTGTTATACTTTTTCTTACCACAATAATATTTTCATTAATCATTAAATATTGTTTATGAATTTTATTTATTTATTAATATTTTGTTTAAAACATTGGGTTACGGAAAGGCTAATTGGGCCTGGTTGCATTAAAAAAATATTTTTGTTCTAATACACAAAAAAATATAATGTTGCTGGGCTGAAAAAGAGTAAGGCGCTGGCCCAAATATTGCACTAACACCTACTGTATCAATTTAACCAAATATTACGATAATTTTTTGCAATTATAGATACTGTTCAAATTTAAAAGTAAACCAAATCTTCATCAGATTTCGTCCAAGCCCAAAATTGCAGAAAATCTTTTACAATAAATTATGCTAAATCAAATCGTAGTGAGTCTAAAATTAAACAGAATTATTTTTACAAGTCCGATAATAGCAAATAAGATACAGCAGAATCAATAAATTCGAAAATCAATTTCAATCTAAAAGTAGGCAATAAATCTCAAATGTACATAATCAATCTCTAACTTATTTCTAAAACCCTAAAACCGAAACTATAAATACCAAAGTAAATTAACTGAAAAGGGGTCAATTAAAGTGAAGAGGAGGATTTTTTTGAAGACAGCAAGGAAGAGATTTCTAAGAACTGGAAAAGAACAACAACGAACCAAGTTGTTGTTGAAGATTCCAAAGGAGGACGATTAGGGTTTCAACATCTGAAACCCTAATCGTCGTTGCCCGCCTCATCGTTGACGTCACCTTTTCCATTCTCAAGCTCCATCGATACCTACAAGATCAAAAAGAGGAAGGGAATTAGCCGAATTGGAAAGCTCAAGAGAAGAAAACAATATTGCGGAAGGGGTAAATTTAAACTTAGCATTTTCTTTTTGTTGTTGCTATTCTTGTATTGGGGTTCTGTAGAGGTTCAGTTTATGATGGGGAGGGAGATAGGTAAGTCGGTGCCACCGTGTTGGTAGTAGAGTTTAGGGTTAGGAGTTTTGAAGGGTTTGCTGGGTTGAAGAAAGAGAGAGATAGAGGGTTGTAATGAAAAAACGAAAATGAAGAAATAACGTAAAAACAATAACTTGTATTCTGTGCAAATCCTATACATGCGCGCATACTATAATTAACATACTCCATCAATTTTATTTGCAAGATCTCCATCATACGGCCATAGGCCAAGTCTTCACGATAAGCCCGTACTCCCTCCCGTGCACAATCAAACTGGACCCTACTCCCATTCACGTTTGGGCCAGCCCAATTGTGAAACGTACCCTCCTTTTTCCCTATTTCTAGTTCTAGAATGGCGTTACACCCCCTTCCAGAAAACATATTTGGGCCTAGCCCAGATTCCTAACAACACCCCTATCTTTTTACTTACCAACATGAAATGCACCCCCTACTGAATTAATTAGATTTGTTTTTATTCTATTATTTTCTTTTTATTATTATTATTATATGATAATTATTATTAACATTAATTTTTATCTTCATAAATTTTTTTATTATTTATTATTATCATATATTATTTAATATCACATATAAATATTATTTATATTATCATGAACAAATTATTTTTATTTAAAAACTCATGAACATATTTTCTTATATTATTTGCATTAAAATATTTTTATTCATGCATTAATTAAGATATTTTGCAATTAATACTGTTAAAACATGCTCAACAAATCTCAAACTATTTTTCGCAAATAAACTAATCTAAACAACTGTTTTTTACAAAAGGGTTTCAAACGGATTTTGACTAATCGCGCATTTAGCCAAAATCTCCGCAATCACTACTCCCGGTCAAATGCGAGGCGATTCGAAATATATTTGCAACCCCTAAAAAACACCAACACCATACGAACTAAGAATTGGGACTCTGATTCCTCATAAGAGGATACATAGGCATATAATCAAAAATCATGGCGAGTTCCCCTATTAAAACTTAAAACCCTATTTTACCCGAACCTAAACCTAAAACCTAGTATTCTTGTGAGCAAGGTAGATGAAAGGTTCCTAACACCTTCCTTTCATCTAGAACCGAATCCGAAATCTAGAATCTCAATCTGCGAATTAGGGTTTCCTATTAGATGCCATTCCTTAGGATAAAAACTGATAGTGGCGACTCTAATTAAAAACCAGTCGCAATAGTTATCATGCTATATTTATTTATGATGTGATTTTATATTTTTCAAAACCCTTAGAAAGAAGTTTCGTGTATTAGCCAAGGGGATACATCAGCCCTGTGAATTTATGTGACGACTTCGCCTAGAGTCGGTGGAATTCTGCGAAAGGAATATGTATCAAGAGACATTCTCTTGAGAGGTAGGACTTTGGAATGAAACCTATGACTCTTTGTATAACCCTTAAACCATAATCTCATGATGGGAACTTTCATGACCTAGAGACAAAAGTTTCGGTCTGTAAAGAGGCTCCACTCAAGGGAGGCCCTTATGCCTTTCCCTCTAGTGTTATTTATGATACCCTTTAGGAAACCACCTTATGAGGAGGGTAGAACACCCATAGGCCAAAACTAGGAGCCTACCTTCTAAGGATATCATTCATAAAATCTCATCATTAAACCCAACAATCATACATTCATCCATTTTTACATGTCATATATTCATTACCCTTCGTTCCTTTTTGTTTGTCTTGTTCACAGGATCAAAAAATAATAATAATAAATAAAGGTTTTTGGTGAAGTTTCCTAAAAGTGAATACCAAAGAGAAACAACTTTCCTGGATCAACGCCATCAAAACAGATATGTCGAAAATCAAGGCTATAAAAGGGAAATTGTCTGAAAGGGCTCTGAAGGTGTTCACTCGTCGTTATGGGGATACCCTTGACTTAACAAAAGTAGAGGTACAATTAGATGTTGTTTCTTCCCTAATTCAATTCTACGACCCTTCATTTAGGTGCTTCACCTTTCAAGACTTTCAGCTAGCACCAACTCTAGAAGAATTTGATAAAATTTTGAACTTTTCTAAAGAGAAAGCTTATGTGGGAATCGGGTAGACTATTGATGTCAAAATCTTGGCAGAGGGTTTAGGGATCCCTTATCCCGAATTGTCGCTTAATTACAAAAAAGAAGGTGACATATGAGGGATTAAGAGATGTTATTTGGAGACTAAGGCTTTTGATTTTTCCAATAACAAAGAATGGGAGTCTTGTATTGATTGTTTAGGACTGCTTGTGTTTGTTGTAATCTTATTTCCATGGACTTTGGACTATATTGACCCTGCAGCTATTAGCGTATTTTGGGGTGCAAAAGTTTTCAATACAGACCCAACTCCCGCTTTACTTGCTGATATTTATTATGCACTTCATACGCGGTACAAAAAGGGAAGGGGTACTCTAAATTGTTGCATCCCACTATTGTATTCTTGGTTTATGACTCACCTCTACAAGGAAGACTACATGATTCCAAATATGACAAGATATGAGTGGCCTCAAATACTAAGGCCCCTTACTGCTAATTTTGTATTATGGTATGCAAGAAAGCTGGACATTGGAGATATCATCTATAGTTGCAGAGACTTTCTGAATGTTCCATTGATCGGATCATAGGGTTGCATCGACTACAACCCTACCTTGGTCCTACAACAACTAAGGTATCTTTTAGAGGATAAACCCTCAGATGAATAACTCCAAAAATTGATCATTCATGACACGGGAAAAAATGACCAAGAGTTGCTCAATAAGATCATTCAGGCTTTGAATAAGGTTAATAAAAGAAAGGCTGAAAGAAAGAATGTTGTGCCAAAATAACCTTACACTCTATGGGTTTTTGATAGGGTACGATTTGTTAAGTTACCATTTGACGTAGATCCTGAATACAAGCCAGAGATCCCGAATTCTCCGCCTATGTCCTTAAAAGAAATAGACAATTTGAAGAATGCTTTGAAACAAGCTCCAAGGGAGAAGGAAGAATTGGAGCTTAACCTCCATAAATTAACTAAAGAGAAAAGAAAAATGCAATTCATACTTGAATCAAAATACCAATAGATTCAGAGAGATCGTGATGCATTTGAGAACGAGAGTCTTAAGCGGAAACGTTCGACTAAAGGGTTGTTAAGTGCTACTTTCAACTTGGATTCCCACAACCAATGATTGGAGGATGATGCTAGTGAAATCGAGAGATTAAATAGATGGTATGAAAAGGAAATGCAGGATAAGAAGGTGATGGAAGAAGATCTAAGAGCTCAAATCCAAAGTTTGGCACAAGCTTCTTTAGATCATGAGAACAAATGAAGTATCTCACCACCAGACTCTAGGATAGCCAAGAACCAGAGGTAGAGGAACGCCTTAAAAGGATGATGACATAAAGGTTTCTCACCCAAAAGACCGAAGAATACAAGCAAGCATGCCTCGAGTTAAAAGGCCTATGAAAGGATTTCCTAATACAACGAAAACTCTATACAGAGATGAGAGCTGAAAAGTTGTATTAGGAGGAGCAATATGTGAAGATATCCAAAGTAGTAAAAGATAATCATAAGATAATTCCTGACCTCTACTGAGAATATCGGTTCTACAAAGAAAAGCATGCAAGACTCACATTCTTAGCCAACAATCTCATTGAAGACATCCCTAGGAGTTTGAGAGACGCGGAAAATGTGATGGTTCCTTTCCCAAAAGACGTTGAAGACTTCCTCAAGCTTTGTAGGACAATGGTCGATGGTTTCAGAGCAGACATCCGCAAATGCACTTAGAAGACATTTGTTTCCCCTTTGTTTATTTATTTCAGCAAGTTTAATTATTCAAAGTTTGAATATTTTTCAATATCTGAATTGTATTCTTTTTAAAGACAATTAATATTCTAATAAAGGCATTTTGTTTTCGTATCTTGTTTGTGTATTTATTTTTTAGATACTCACCAATAAAAAGAAAAACCTAATATATATATATATATATATATATATATATATATATATATATATATATATATATATATATATATATATATATATATATATGAGTGAATAAGACATTCAAAAATGAAACTCTTAGCATATTCATACACATTCATGCATTCACAAACATTTGCATTTCATAAACTCATAAAAAAAACACTCATCACTTTTCAAAACCTTCTCCAGTTAAACCATTGGTAGAATAAAAGTGTCGCCTTTCCGACCACCATATAAGACAAGATCCCATCAACAAAAAGTGATAGAATAAATTGAAGAGAACCAAGCGTCCTTCAAGGAAGATTTAGAGCAGGTCAAGGGAAACATCAACTCAATGAGAGGAGATATGATTCAAGTTCTTATATCCTTGAAGAACATCATTGAAATACAGGAGCACATCCCTAGGGCAGCCTCCGAAGAAGTAGCCCAAACCATTGGTGCATCGAGCGGTCACCAGCCGAGGAGAGAACTAGAGTCAGGACCCCAAAATTCCACCATGGCTCAACAAGAAACAAGACAAGCTGATACTGAAGGGTTTGTCCCACCTCCATAAAATGTAGGGCTATCTCATACCTTGTAGATTCCGATTAACAATGCAGACAACTACTTAGACTTGCAATATGGAGACCACGACTTGGAGGATGTCAATCAAGCACCTCAAAGAACAACCCATACTCAGGATATTGAAAATCTACTGGTGCTTAACTAGTACAAAGCTCTTGAGGAAATATTAAAAACTGTAGAGGGTTACGATGCTTTCGATGTCGATGCTCTCGAAATGGATCTAGTTCCCGATGTGGTGATCACGCCGAAATTCAAAGTACCTGACTTTGGAAAATACAAGGGGCTCACATGTTCAAGGAATCATCTACGCATATATTGCAGGAAGATGCATGCCTATTATTGTACCCCAAAATTTTCCCTCTCTATTCTCAAGATACTTCTCACAAAAAGATCTCAAATGCTCAAGAAGTTCAAAGAGTTTGATCAGATAAGCTCACCTCCTAAGCACTGAGCCTCCAAATTAGGGTTTTGTTTTTCTCAAGGAAAATTGGACTTTTGATGCCTAAAATGATTTTCATGGTTCATTATAGACTTCCAAGAATGCTCATGCCAAATTTCAATTCTTGCATCTCAAAATTGCTTAGTCAATTGCTCAGATGACTGAAAATCAGTTGTATTTGGTAAAAAGTCAACTGTAGCCAATATAAAGTCAAACTTCATGATTTTTGGCCAAAATCAACATTTTTAAGTCATATTTATCAATTGATCATAAAAGGGGCAAAATAGTCAAAATTAGGGTTTTGATACTGATCATTGACTTTTTACCTAATACATGACCTAATGGCTTGAGGCATAATCTCAAGGACTCAAACATAACATGTTGACCTAATTTCAGGGCTCAAATCATTTCTCAAAATCATTGGATTGATAGTTGAAATTTGATCAACTGATGAAAATTCAATTGATACACAAAAGTCAATCTTTGACTTTTTTGGTCATCATTGAATTTCAAAGATCAAAATTCATCAAGACATTCAAAAATATCAAACTTGATCTTCAAGAATCAAGAAAGTCAAAAAGTCAAGAAAAAAGTCAAGATTTCTAAGACTTGAAAAATT
Source organism: Vicia faba (assembly GCA_948472305.1). Classification (NCBI taxonomy): domain Eukaryota; kingdom Viridiplantae; phylum Streptophyta; class Magnoliopsida; order Fabales; family Fabaceae; genus Vicia; species Vicia faba. The sequence continues at coordinate 493,001,445 of OX451740.1, forward strand.
TCTAAATGTTTTTATACTTGATAAATTCATTACTTCATGACAATTTTTCACCAAGATACAAGATGATTCAAGGAAAACTTTCAACATGAAAGTTGTAGATCTTGATGAATTCTACAACTTTGTATTAGAGGTTTGATGTCAAAAAAATTCTTAGATTTGAAGATATAGGCTCATGAAGGCATGAAAGTTTTGCTACAACATGTTTAAAGTGCCTAATCACTTTAGATAGCCTTGTACTGTGCATTGGAACAATGTTTATCAAGATTGCTTCAAAAACAAGTCAAAAACCATAACATGTGATCTTGTGATTTTGATCCCTTGAACCTTCCAAACCTCTTTCCTATAAATAGAGGATGTATTTGCAAGCTAACAGATGAATTCATAAGCCCTGAAACTCTCCCAAACTCCCTCAAAGCAGAACTTGCACCAAAACAGCATTTTTATGGCATATTCTGACTTTGAACACCCATCTCACAATCCACTCGTGTGTTTTCCATTTTAATCAATCACCAAGCTTATATAACTCATATAGAAGCTATCCAAACACCTGTAACACAACTGTAACATCATCTTCCTCATCTTCCATGACCAAAAACAGAGCTCTGCACATTGACTTCTCCATAATAATACAACCACTCTCAATCTAAAGTAAGCATTGCATTAGCTTCCTGGAGGTTCAGTGAAGGTATCCAGATCATCACAACATCTCAAGGAGTGCTCAATCATCAAACACGATTTCCAGTTTTGAGGTAAGTTTTTCAAACTTTAAACTCTCACTACAAGCATCATTAATTGTTACTTTGTGAATAAAAAATGTAGACATCATAGCCCTGAAGCTAACCATGCCCTTAGATTTCATTTATGTTGCCTGGGTGATGCGAATTTTGAGTTTGAACTTTCTAAAAAAATAGGTTAGAATTTGGTACCAAGCAAAATTCGTGCTTACCTTTGATCCATAGTTTAAGTTATTTACATATTTGAAGTCGTGATGAAATTTCTAACAAGTTTGATGTTTACACTTTCTGAAATGGTTGAAAAATAAGGAAGTTTGAAATTCAAAAATGGTGATGAAGAAGCTCGCGCGAGGTTAGGGATGAAGTACCATTAGGACTGAGTTTATTTTATATTTATTACAAGTTGTATTACTCATGGATGAAATAGCCACCTGAGTGGCAGGAGAAGCACGTGTAAGGCATTAGTGTGTAGGGACTTGGGTTCGAGCCCCAATGGTACCCTTTTGCATTTTTCACATTCTTTTTTGTTCTTTTGCTTCCAAACATGCTGGGCCTCCCCATGCTGGGCCAAGTTCATTTTTCTTCAGCATACCCCCCCTGACTGCTTCATACCATCAAGCCCATTTATCTTTTTATTTCACTTCTGATTAAAAAACAAAAAAAAGCATGTTTGGGCCTAACTTTCTTTTCTACTTTCTAACACCCCTTTCTACTTTCTAACCTCTGGCCCAATTTTTATTTTCATTATATTTTTCTTATTTTTATTTCTTTATTCATTTTTTATTTTAATCAAAAATACAAAAAATATATTATTTTTATTAAATAATAAAATTAAAATAGTTTAACACTTTATTTCATTTTTGTTAATTAAATTATATTTTTATTTTGACATTACAAAACTTTTTTTCTTTTCTCAAATTAAGATTAACAAAATTATTATTTTCTAGACAACTAAATTAGACTTAGGGTTTGTTTTTATCAAGTTAGACTTTATATTTTGTTAAATAATTAATTAACTTCTCTTGTAAATTAATTAGTTAATTAGGTTAATTGTAAAACCTTTTCCATCAAAAAACTCCCCATAAAAACAATTTTTCTCTCTCTTATATTTTTATTGCGTACTTTATTATTTCGTGCTATCATTTATGTAACTATCAAAGCCTTGTAATAGCAATTAGGATTTATTTTACTTGTCATCCCCATTTGTAAATTTGTATCCCCATTCCCAAAGCGTTGTAATAGCATAGGACATTTAAATTCTGCAATTTATCGATTTCCTTATTATTGCTAGTAATTAGGGTTTGCATGACAAGATTAAAATAAAACATTAGACAACCCTAATTCAAGATGAAATATACATGAAAATAAAACACTTTAAACACTTGCACCTCTAGGTTAACCCACACTTGTTGCCTCGGATAAAAACAGTCATGTCCCTCGAACATGAGATGTTTTAGCAAAAGACCCTCGGTTAAAAGATCGTAGTTCCTCGATGACCCTTTGATGTTACCTTAGGTAAATGATCTTAGTCCCTTAATACAATTTCTAAAACATCTTACAAGTTGCCTTCCATGATTGTACGATGACCCACGCCTGTCCCTCACATCCAAAGATATGGCTTCCTACTAACTAATGGTAGACAAGCACTATCCAAAGGAGGAGGAAAAGAACAAAGACTTTTTGAGTAGATAGATTTCTTATAATTGCTTGCTCACAAATAAAAGCACTTACAACTCGCACTTTCAAAAAAACTTTTCAAACAAACATTATGTATACATTCTCAACGATACGAGAATCATTACAAAATGGCCTTACATTGGCATTTTCAAACATCTTTCCAAACACTTCCTTTCAACAAATATTTTCAAAACCAACACTTTGTATACATTCTCAATGATACGAGAATCATTTCAAAGTTTGCCAAACTTAGGCATTTTCAAAATATTTTCAAACTTACACAAACCCAAAGCATTTTCAAAGTAATGAAGCAATTAAGAGCTCGTAGATAACTATAGATGAAAAGGGTGCTAACACCTTCACTTTTCATAACCTACCCCCCGAACTCAAGAAAATTCTCAAAAGGTCTTTCCTGTTCTTTTCACCCTTTCCTTTGTTGGATAAAAGAAAAGTCGGTGGCGACTCTTGCTATCCATAATATTTGTGATAAAACGCAAAACACCCAAGTCAGTTCTCCCACCGTATCATAAAACTGGATACTCTGCTGGGGATAAACTAAAAGTGGGGTTACCTTAAGAGCTAGATCACCTTTATTTGCTTTACATGTTTGCCTTGTTTGCTTTACATTTATGGGTAATGCTTGGGTTTATTTCTTGTATAAATCCTATACCCAGATTTGGGGCATATTAGGTAAGTAGCAATAGATCGTGAGGACTATGCAGCGTAATATCGACATGGTTGAAGTGATGGCTACGTTAGTGTGACACATTTGTTGGTATTGGTGTCCCTTGAGTTCAGTCAAGGAGAATATGGGGCCGCTGTGTGGTGTCATGAAGCACTAACTGACCTTAGAACCTTAGTTGAACAACTTAGCCATTAGAAAGTAGTAAGATAGCTGGCTTTGGTGCAAGACTAAAGTTGGTTGATACTCTATGCTACACTCATTGAGATTGGACTTTTGGGGTATTTTGGTCGCAGTTTAGATGCTTGAGCTAAAACAATTCCCAATGAAGAAAGATCAATGATATTGAGATTCCTTAGAACCCGGTTACTTTTGCTAGGGCAGGTTGAACCAACTAAACTTCAAGAGGGTACTTACCTATAAACCCCATGCAAGCCTAAACCTAAGGCCTTGTGTGCTTTTTTTGTGTGTGATTATTTTTTCATAAACATCATGACATCATGCCATAGCATTTTCACTAACCATTTCAAGGACCTAGGGATTTATCTTTGTTCTGTTTTGTAGGATATGGCTTCCACTCGCAGAAATATCATCCAAATCAACTTTGTAAGGGTGCCTCCTCAACTCAAAGAGTTAGCATCAAGGGTTCCTGAAAAATCTTCGTTCACCAAAAGATATGGTCGACTTCTCAATCTGGTTACCTCAAGCTTTGAAGAAGACTTGATGAGGGTGCTATTTCAGTTCTTTGACCCTGTAAATCATTGTTTCACCTTTCCCGACTATCAACTAGTGCCTACAATGGAAGAATTCTCTCAACTATTAGGGGTACCATTCCTTGATCAAATATCATTCACCGGTTTAGAGGAAACTCCAAGACCTGAAGTTATTGCCAAGGCCTTGCATTTGAAGAGTTCTGACATTATAGCCAATTGGGAGACAAGAAGTGGGGTCAAAGGTTTTTTGGGTAAATTCCTGATGGAGAAGGCTCAACTATTTTGGGATGTAATGGATTTACAATATTTTGAGGAGATCTTGGCTCTTCTAATATATGGGTTGGTGCTTTTTCCTAATCCTGACATACTCATAGATGTGAATGGTGTCAAAATGTCCCTTACTCGTAATCTCGTTCCTACTTTGCTTGGAGACATTCTACATTGTATTCACACTCGCACCATGAGGAAGAAAGGGGCTCTTATGTGTTTCATTCCGTTGTTGTCTAGGTGGTTTATTTTGCACCTTCCCCAATCAAGAATAAAGAATGAGCAGGGTTTGAGGTGGTCACAAAGGATAATGTCGCTTTCTCCTGTAGATATCCATTGGTGCTCTCGTTCTCAAGAGGATATTACTATCATTGGCCGTTGTGGGGAGTTCCCTAATGTTCCACCATTGGGAATTAGGGGAGGTATTACTTATAACCCTTATCTAGATCTATGACAATTTGGATATGCTCGAAGAGATGGTCTCTATGACGCGCTTATCCAAGGTATTATATTCGACTACAAGAACGATGTCCAAGGTTATCGTCAAAGGTTTGTTTGAGCTTGGGGCATGATAAACAAGGTTGATAGTAAGACTTTGGGGCATAAAAAATTTATTTCTTTGGAGCTTTATCTCAAATGGGTGTGAGCTCGCGCTCAATATCTCATGATGCCATATCCTGCTATCCTACCAATAGTTGTGGAGCCTGTTATCGAGGGAGATACTTCTTATACCATTCTCCATCCTGACATGCCTACCGGCCTCAAAGAATTGCAGAGATCATGGATTCAACTCAAGGGGGAATGAGACACCTTTGAAGCTTAATTCTACGCAAGCGAGAAGAAAGTGTTGGAGCTCACAAGGCAACTTCACGAGGAGCAAAGCCTGAATGCCTACATTGCACCAAAGAGGAAATGCCCGTGGGAGACTTAAGTCTTTTTGTTTTCGGAGTCTTTTTTGTTGTCTTATTGCCATGTTTGTTTCCTTTTTGGCTAGCAAATTTAAATTCCTTAAGGTCCTTAGAAACATTGCATCCACATAGTATGCATCATATCATAAGTAGGTTTTTCGATACAGGTTTCCTCATATTTCTACTATTTATTTCATTATAAGATGGCTCTAGAGAAAACTATCAAAGATATGCAAACTCAACACGCACAGTTCCAAGAGACTCTCCTTAACCTAGCTAAAGGTCAGCAAGAAATGATGGCACTCCTTGCCACCAAAAAGAAGACCAAGAAGGGGGTTTTTATTCTCAACATGGGAAGAAGGTTCAAGGGGACTACCCGACTGGCTCAAATAGAAGAAGCTTCTTCTGAGGAAGAAGACAATCAAGAAGAGGAAGTTATAAGCACTAGAGCTAGGGGTGGAAATAACCAATTACTGAGGATGAAGACTATTCTGAAGAGTAGTATCCACCAGTGGATAAGAAATACAAACAACTAAAAGACCGACTTAAGGCTGTGGAAATCCAAGCAGTGCCTGGTTTAGACTTTGGAGACTTGGGTTTGGTCCCCGAGGTGATCATTCCCCACAAATTCAAGGTTCCTGTCTTTGCCAAATATGATGGAATCTCATGTCTGAAAATGCATCTGAGGTCTTATGTCCGCCATATTCAACCACACACCGCCGATAGGAAGTTATGGGTTCATTTCTTCCAAGAGAGCTTATTTGGAACACAGTTGGAATGGTTCTATCAATTAGAAGGGACTAATATCCACACATGGGAGGATCTGGCTGCTGCCTTGTACAGATAATACCAATACAATGCTGATCTTGCACCAACCTGCATGCAATTACAAAATATGACTATGGGCTCGAGTGAAGGCTTTAAGGAGTATGCTCAAAAATGGAGGGACTTGGCTGGAAGAGTGCAACCCCCATTGACTGATAGAGAATTAGTAGACATGTTTATGGGCAACTTGACTGGCCCATTCTATAATTTTCTGATTGGGAGTTCTTCGTCAAGGTTTACCGAGTTAATTATGACTGGAGAACAAGTTAATGGTGGAATCAAAAGCGGAAAGATCCTCATGGCCTTAACCTCTAATGCTATAAAGAAACTATTTATTAGTAAGAAAGAGACTAATGTTATTTATGGACAAAGGAGTCGTGTTAAGAACGATCATCATCAGTCAGTAGGAGTTGTATTGATTTCAAACCTGACCCCAGTTCAACGACCACAACAATCAAACAATCAACAAAGTCCTGATGCCCCAAGGAGGCAATTCACTAGAATCAACATGCCGATGTCTCAAGCTCTACAACATATATTGAAAGCAGATTTGGTAACACTGCGAGATCCTCCTCCAAACCCCAATACTGCCTCTCCCAAATATAACCTGGATATGAAATGCGCTTACCATTCAAATAGTCCTGGCCATGACACCAACAATTGTTGGGCGTTGAAGAACAAGATCCAAGATATTATTGATAACAAGGTGATTGAGTTTGACCCATCATAAACACCTAATGTCATTACTGCTCCTATGCCCAGTCATGGTAAAGGTGTCAATTCCATTGATGATGTCTCATTTGTCTCCATCGTTTATGATTTAACTACTCCATTATTGACTGATAAGAAGAATCTGTTGAGAGCCAATTTATTTCCTAGCTGCCCTGAAAATTGTTACCATTGTGCTTCCCAAGACAATGGTTGTATGTGGCTGAAGAAAGGTATTCAACGCCTGATTGATAGCCATGAGATTTTGTTTGAGAAAACTCCGTCCATGAAAAGTTTACCTTAAGATGTTACCATAATCACGATCTTTAACACTCCTATTAGGATCACCTCTAAAGGCTCTATAAGGATTTCTACTGAGCCAAGAGTGGATCCCCTAATTATTAAAGAATAGAAAAACACAATAAGGTGGGGTTTGAATTGGGGTTTTTAAAACTTAAAGTAAAAAAAACACGTTGGTTATCATGGTTCGTTTAAACTCAAACTACTCCAGTCCACTCGGCAAGGTGATTTCGCCTCTCTTAATGAGGTCTTAATCCACTAATCAAACTTGATTACACAGTTACTATGACAACTGTCAAAGTCTTCTTGAGTTTAAACCACAACCTGAATTTCTCAAGGAATTACACAATACAATATTTAAAAGAGTGTACATAATGTGTTTTATAATAAAAACAGTATCATACAAGTGATGTTTTACACAAAATGAAATTTAGTACGTTGAAGGTGGTAAAAATATCTCGTTTGTTGTGCAGTCAAAATCGTAAACGATTTCTCCTTCAAGCTTTGTTTATATAGGCAACGCATATGGGAGATTTTGGAATGTTGATAAATATTAATTAAAGAGCTTTCCAAAAATAGATATTCTTGTCCCCTTTCAACCATTACTTTTGAATAGCCATGAGTGAATTGTAACGCTTCAGAACATGCTTGCTTCAGAAGATAAATGTTATTGTTACTTCTTTCTAGAACTGTATGAATCAGAATAACGGAGTTCCTATTCACAGCGTTTAGGCACTCATAAGTTGCAGCTTTAGAACTTCTTTATAAAAGATGTATTGAATCAGAGTTTGAATAGCGATCTAACTCATCTTTTGTGCTTCTTACATCATAACTTCTATGCAAAACAAAATACTTATTTAGGGAGCATAATTGTTCTTTGAGTGTTTGTTATCATCAAAACTCTTACAAGGGTTGTAGAATCAAACTATGTTCTAACAATCTCCCCCTTTTTGGTGATGACAAAAACTTGGATATTTTAATAGAAATTTAAAGAACATAAAGCATTTAAAGTCTCCCCGGAGTTGAATACTCATATAAAGAAGAAATAATTCCTTGAAGATTATTCTGATAAGAGTTTTTGAGAAAAGAATCTCTGATGCGTCCAGTTCTGTCCTCAACAGAGTTTATTCCTGTTTTGCTTTCAGAAAGGAACAATAGAAGTTATGATATTCAAAATGTTTGAGGCTGAGTCTCGATACTGTTATATTAGAAATATCTTATGTTCTCCCCCTTTTTGGTCAAGAATAAAAATGTAATAAAAACATTGTAAGCAATAAAAGATGGTTTGTATTCAAAAGGATTTCAATAAAACACATTATGAAGAAAACAAATAACAAGAACACAATGAAGAAAACAAATTTCAGAACTAAGTTTGAGGTGGTGGAAGTCGTGTGAACAGGGCTTCCAACAAACTCTTAATCTGATTGTTTGACTCTTCTTTTTTTCCAAGAATCCCCTTGATTTCCTTGCACGTATCATCCTGCTTATCTAGTCTTTCCTTAAACACAGCATTCTCTTTCTTCAACTCCTCCTAAGTTTGCAGCACAAGAGATGAAGATGGTATATCTGCAGAAGGTACCACTTTTTCAGAGCAAGCTACGGTTGATTCTGACTCAAGAGCTTCTTCAACTTCCTTGCCTTTGTCTTGAAACATAACCATAGGAAAAGGATCAGAGGATGGTTCATTACATTCTGTTGGTTGATGATCTTCCCAAGGGACATTGTCCAGCAGAAGGAGTGGCTTCTTTCCCAGTGATGCAGAACTTGATCCTTGAAGATATACAGATGATCACAGAAGTTCTGTTGAGCAATTTCATAACTCAACTCCTTGAGTTTCTGGGATTCAGAGTTGAACCATTTTCTGAACTAGTTCCAATGAGAATCAGAAGCAGCAGGATTAAGATTCTCTAAGCAAGCTTGCTTTAGAGAGTTAACCCATTCCTATATTTCTGTTTCAAAAATCAGCAAAGATTTACCAACATCTGCTTTAGAGATTTTTGGTTTTGGTTTTGGTACGACAATTTTTTGAGAGCTTGAGACAAGATTGTCCAGAGCTTCTAAGTCTATAAATGTTTGAAGGGGATCTTCTGGGTGGTTGTTTGGAGAGGGAGACTCAGAAATAACAATGGGTGAATGTGGTAAGTTTGGTGGAGTGGATTGATAGGGAGATGGAATATCTGGGATGGAGAGGTTTTGTGAGGAAGTTGAGGGAATTATGGGTGGTTGAGAGACCATGAGAGGGTAGGTGATTCCAAGAATGGATGTTGTGCTATCAGAGTCAAAATTTGGATTTTCTGTGGGGGAAGCTTCAAACAGCAGATTAAATTGATCAATATCAGAAAGAACTTGAGCAAGTTCAGGCTAATTTTGGTCAATATGGGTAGTAGGTGGATTGTTCAGAAGGTTATCTAGAGATAGAGAGGGGTCAAATTCAATGTCAAAGTCATCAAAAGTTTGTGGTGATGGATCTTATGTGGGTTTTGGAGAAGAAGGGTTTTCAGATGTTGATAATAATACTGATTCAATAACAGAAATAAAAGAAGGATTACCTTTCTTTTTGGCAGCCTTGGGAATCTTCTGAGAAGTTCCTTCTGCAGTAGCTTTCCTTTTCCTTGATTTCCTGGGAGCAATTTCCAGAGGTTGTTGTCTCAGATCACGGATGTTTACTTCTGGATTTGTCATGTCCCATTTGCAAGTACCCAGATACCTGAGAATAATATCTGGAGAAGCATCTATTTGAGTGAAGAGTGGAAAGTCCTTCAGAGGTACTCTTCTATTTGTAATGACATCCCTGGTTGTTATTGTTTAAACCTTCTTGATGGTTTCAATAATCTTCATCTTCTTCAGATTCTTAGTGTTGAGAGGTTTACCAGCACAAGCTTCTAGAGTGCTGACTTGTTGAGCCTCAGTCAGATGTTCTATCAGTTTATTTTCTGTCAGAATATCTGAGATGAGTCGGCCCAGAGGAATCCAGTCTCTCTTTGTTCTTTCTTCTTCTCTTGTCTCTTTGGTGCTGGTCTTCAGATTATTAAATAGAAGATGAGGAAGATTAACCTTTTCTTTGGTTGTTATGAAGTACAGAAGATACTGCTGATCAATATTGATGTAGTCTGGAGAACTTGTGGGTTTTCTGTGATTGATGCAGCCCAAATTGATTTTTGACCAAATTCTGAGGTAGTCTTTTAGATCTTTGAATTTGTTGGATGGTTGGCCAGAAGTAAAAATCTCTTTTGAAATCTTTGTTAGGTCAGATATTTTGTCATCCATATCGCTGCAACAAATATCACCTTCATTGTGACATATCAATTGCCCAATGAGAACTTCAGAGATTACTATTTTCTTTCCCATCACAAAAGAAGTGACCTGATGATTTGAAGTTGTAGCGTGAGTCTAGAATTCTTTAATAAGTCTTGGAAAAACTGGACCCATTAGACGATCAAAGTACTTTGTCCATCCTTGAAATTCAACATCAGGGGTTAAATCGTATCCATTTTCCTTCATACTGACGAAGTCTACAATGAGTTCACATAGAACTTCCAGCGAATCAATGGGAGTTAGGAGTGTTCTTGAGGGTTCTTCGTACCTTTCTGCTATTAAGGAAGAAGATCCAAGAAGGCTTTGAGAGCTTTGAGAAAGTTGTTGGGAGGAAGCCATTGTTCACACAGACTTTTTAGGGTTTTTGAAAGACTGAACACAAGTAAGAGAGAAAAAGGAATTGAGAGTGGAAAAGTGATAGTGAAAGTGAGCAACGTATATATAGAAAAATAGGAAACTTAATTAACAAGAAAAGGGTTAAAAAATGATTACTAGCATTAATGATTCATGAAAAGAAGGATGGCATAGAGATATGAAACAGTTACCGATACACGAGTCTCAATGCATCCAATTAACATTTCAATATCTTCAGAATTTGAACACGTGTTCAGCCTTAGAAGAAACCCTTGTGAAGAGATGACAATTGTTGATATTGTGAACTGCAATCTTCTATCTTTGAAATGAACCATTTGGAGACCATTCAGATCTTCTTAGATAGATCCTGATACAACTTTCCTTCTTACTTCTGAAGAATTATTGATCAGATGTTCATAAAAAAATTGAAGACACAAAGTTCTGAGGGTTAACGTATACATAAACAAAACTATCATTCTGTGCATAATTTCATGCTGAGATGTTTCAGAATGAAGTTAAACCTATCTTCATAAAGGGGTTTAGTGAAAACATCAGCCCATTGATGGTTTGTGTCTATAAATTTTAATGAAAGAATTCCTTTCTGAATATAGTCCCTAATAAAATGATGTTTAATTTTTATATGCTTGGCCCTAGACTGTAAAATAGGATTTTTTGAAAGACATATAGCAAAAGTGTTATCACAGAGTATAGGAATGTTACTCTCAAATATGTTGAAGTCTTCAAGTTGACTTTTCATCCAAAGAATTTGTGTGCTGCATCCAGCTGCTATTATATATTCATCTTCAACAGTTGACAATGCAATGGTGGATTGCCTCTTGCTGGACCACGAGATTAGATTTTCTCCCAGAAATTGGCATCTTCCAGAAGTACTTTTCCTTTCTATTTTGTCTCCAGCGAAGTCAGCGTCACAATACCCTACTAATTTGTATTCTTTGGTTTTTCTATAACAAAGACCAAGATTAGTAGTACCTTTCAGATACTTGAAAATTCACTTAACAACTGTTAAGTGAGATTCTCTAGGATCTGATAGGAATCAAGTACACAGACAGACACTATACATAATATCAGGTCTTGAAGTTGTTAAATATAAGAGAGAACCAATCATACCTCTGTAGATCTTCTATTCTACCTTCTTACGTACCTCTTCCTTTTCCAGAATGCATGTGGGATGCATGTGAGTTTTGGCTGGTTTATATTCTGACAAGTCAAATTTCTTCAGAAGTTCTTTGACATACTTGCTTTGGTGTATGTATGTTTATGATACGGTGGGAGAACGGCCTTGGGTGTTTTGAGTTTTATCACAATTGTTGTGGATAGCAAGAGTCGCCACTGATTTTTCTTTTATCCAATAACGGAAAGGGTGATAAGAATAGAAAAGACCTTTTGAGAATTTTCTTGAGTTCGAGGGGTAGGTTATGAAAAGGGAAGGTGTTAGCACCCTTTTCATCCATAGTTATCTACAGGCTCTTAGTTGCTAGCTCACTTTGAAATTCTTTGTTTGAAATGTGTTTTGTGATTCTCTTTGAAAGTATTTTTTTGAAAAGTGCCTTCGTTTAGGCGAACTTTGTAATGATTCTCGTCTCTATAAGAATGTATACAAAGTGTTGACTTTTGAAAATATTTCATTTGAAAGTGTTGGTATATTTGAAAGATGTTTATTTTGAAGATGATTATGAGCAAGCAACTATGAATGTTCTACCTACTCAAAAAAGTCTTAGTTTTTTTCCTCCTCCTTTAGATATTTCTACATTACCATTGATTGGTAAGAAGCCCTACCATTGGATGTAAAGGAACGGGCATGGGTCATCGTATAGTCATAGAAAGCAACTTTGTAGGATACCTAAGCAATTTTTCGTAAGGGTCTAAGATCGTTTTACCGAAGGAAACATCAAAGGGTCATCGAGGGACTACGATCTTGTATTCGAGGGTTATTGCTAAATTATCACACGTTCGAGGGACATGACTGTTTTATTCGAGACAACAAGTGTGGGTTACCCTAGAAGTGCACGTGTGCGAAAAGTGTTTGTTTTTCATGCTTTGTTTATCTTGAATTAGGGTTTCCTATTGGTTGATTTTAGTCTTTTCATACAAATCCTAATTACTAGCATTTATATTTGAAAGCGATAAATTGCAGAATGTAAAGATGCTACGCTATTACATCATTTGGGGATGGTGGTTCAAATTTACAAATAGGGAGATGACAAGTAATTAAACCCTAAGTTACTATTACAACCATATTGAATAATGAATAACAATAAAAATATAAATAAATATAAAGATAATGTAAATAAAAAAATAAAATTGTTTTAAGAAAACTTTTATGTATTGAAACATGCACTTACACATTGATACGAAAGACTTATATGCATTGACACATGCACTTATGAAGTGGCTCATATCTGTTTTGTAAAGACACGTGCACTTATGCATCGATACATATCATTCCTTGCTCCTGGAAATCAAAACTAACTCAGTATGAGTCGATACATAGAGGTTTGCGTTGGCTCATAACCTGTTTTGCCTCGACACATGCACTTATGTATCGATACATATCATTTATTTGCGCCGGCAAGTCAAAACCAACTCAGTATGAGTCGACACATAATGGTTTTCATTGACTCATTTCTGTTATTTGTTGACTCATTCGTATTTTGTATCGACTCATAACCTGTTTTGTACTTGATATGTGTCGACTCATAGAGATATGCATCGACTCATACTGCTGTTTTTTACTTCTAACGTTTTTCTTGAAACTGAAATTTGTGTTTTGATTTAGAGTTACTGTATTGTCTTAGAGAAGTCAAGTGGATGTTTTTGGGCTTGGAAAATGGTGATGATGATGTAACAGAAGTTGATCTTGTGTTTGAACAACTCCGATATGTTGTATGTGAAGTATTTGGATGGTTTGTTTGGGGAAAACTTGCAAGGTATGAGATTCAAAGATTTAGACTTCAAAGCTCAAGAGTGGAGGTTTTATGGACAATGATGGTTTTTTTCAGAGTATGAGGGGTTTTGAGAAACCTTTCTACACAATAAAATTTTTTCCCTTAGCTTGCAAATGGAATCTCTATTTATAGAGAAGGTTTGAGAGGATGAGAGAGTTTGTTTTAAAAGTTGTCCAAATTCTGGTTTGGTTGAGATGAAACAACCAAGTTATGTGAAATTTGATGTTCCAATGCATGGTACAAAAGGGATCTGAAGTGGCTAGGATTTTTTAGGCATGTTGCTTCTTACTTTGACATTTTGTGTGCAGAAAAAACAGTTGAGAGGATCAAGGAGAGCTGACTTTGTATAAAGCATGCTTTATGTGAATGTCAATGGTGCATTTGTCCCATAAATCGAATGATGTAATGGACAATACTTGATTCACTTGGATAATGGTTCAATCAATCGTGTAAACATCTGATTATGGATAGATTTGCAAGTCAAAAGGCCTGGAAAGTAAGATTATGCAGCACATTATGCAAATCGGATTATGTGTTCTTCAACAAAATGACTTGCCATTCAAGAATAGATGCCCAACTTCATGCCCTTGAATCTCCTAGCTCAAGTATGATAAATTCATGCTCTTGGACATTTTGGAAAGATTGAAACATTTTCTACATATTTCATGTTGACCATTTTGGATAAATAAAATTGGAACTTGATGAAAAATGGCCAAGAAGTTGAGATAAAAACTGACCCAAAATCTGTTGAAAATTTCACTAAGTGTTTATACAAAATGTAATGACTTCATGGGATCATATCTTCAAATCTAAGAATTTCTTGGACATCAAACCTATAATACAAAGTTGTAGACTTCATCAAGATCTACAACTTTCATGTTGAAATTTTTCTTTGAATAATCTTGCATCTTGGTGAAAAAATGTCATGAAGTTATGAAATTATCATGTTTAAAACACTTTGAAAAATTTCTAAGTATAGAAAATGTTGACTTTTCCAAAGACTTTTGGACTTTCTTGATTTCTTGATGATCAAGTTTCATATTTTTGTATGTCTTGATAAAGTGTGATCTTTGAAACTCAAATTTGATCAAAAAGTCAAAGTTTGACTTTTCAGTGTAAGGTTGACTTTTTCATGAGTTGACCAAATTTCATCTATCAATCCAATGATCTTGAGAAATGTTTTGAGCCATGAAGTTATGTAAACATGTTGTATTTTAATCCTTGAGATTGTACTTTAAGCCATTAGAACATGTATTAGGTCAAACAATCCTTAATCAATCAGATACAGTCAAAACCCTAAATTTCACCATTTTGTCCTTTTGGTGATTTGAACAATTTTCCCGGGGAATTATGATCCAAACTTGATCAATTGATACATATGACTTAAAAATGTTCATATTGGTCCAAAATCTTGAAGTTTGACTATAGGTTGACCACAATTGACTTTTTACTGAATACAGGTGATTTTAGGTCATCTGGTCAATTGATTGAGCAATTTTGTGATCCAAGACTTGAAACATGGCATGAGAAATATTGAGGGTCCATAATGATCCATGAAAGTAATATGAGGAATTAAAAGTCCAATTTTATTTGTGAAAATTCAAACTCTAATTTGAGGCATCAGTGTTGAGGAGATGTCTTGACCTAGTCAATCCTTGTGCAAGCTTGAGCTATTGAAGATCTTATGGGAAATGTCTTGAGAAATGAGAGGTGAAATATTTGGGTACAATAGTTGCCCATGTTCAATATTCTTAAACCTGAAGAGTTAGATTGGCGGGTCCGCCATTCGTGACTTGAAGGTGAAAGATGATTGAACACTAGAGTGCCCAAAAATTTGCACTTGATGATGTGTTAGTTGATTATGTCGAGAATGGGATTAAAGATGCCATTTAGAGAAATGATGAAGAGTTTGTCAGAGATTGTCTTATAGATGCCATCCAGAGTAACTCTTGGTAGATACCAGAAGAAGTATCAGAATAAATCCTTGGTCGATTTATACTAAAACTGTAGATGTCTTTTGCTTGTCTTTAACTAGGAGAAATAAATCTAACCAGAAGAGGTATTATGATGGTGACTTCACTTGGGAAATAAATCTAACCAGGAGAGGCCTTTTGGTTGCCTATTATTAACTAGAGGAAGTGAAGCTAGCCAGAAGAGGTATGTTGATTGCCTATTATTAACTGGTAGAAGTAAATCCATCCATTTGATTACTTATCATTAATTGGAAGAAGTAAATCTATCCAGAAGAGGACTTTTGTTTTGTTGACTTATTTTTCCTGCAATGAGGAGGGTTATTTGTATGCAAATGTATGCATGGCGTAATGATGTTCTCAAAATAAATGAGATTATGTTGTACGCATTTGTCATATATGTAGTATGATGTATGAATATGAAATATTGTTGAAGCGTATCTTTGTCTAGAAAATATATCCTTGACAAATGCTGGGGAGTTTTGGGAAGTTAAATCCCGGATTGTTGTTGGGGATGAAGAGTATGTGCATCTTCAAACCTTGTTTAAGTATTTCTGCTGGGGATTCTTGCTTTGTTGTTTGAGGATAATTCCGCTGGGGAACATTGACATTGCTTGAGAAAACTCTGTGGGGAGTGTTGATTTCTGCTTGGGGAATAGAGTTCAAGAGTTTTAGTTGTCCATTGCTCTACTGGGGAGAATAAAAGTTAGCTGTTATCCGGTCGGATTTCAGGCTTCGCAGCAACTTTCTTGGGAAAATAGTTAACTGTTATCTGGTCGTATTCCAGGCTTTGTAGCAACTGAAATTGACTGTTATCTGGTCGAATTCCAGACTTCCCAGCAATTTAGATGAAGTTAACTGTTATTTGGTTGGATTCCAGGCTTCACATCAACTTAGATAAAGTTAAACTATTATCTGGTTGGATTCCAAGCTTCACAGTGACTTCTGAGGTTAATTGTTATCTGGTCGGGTTCCAAGTTTTGCAGCATCTTACTAAATTTAACTGTTATCTGGTCGGATTCCAGGCTTTGCAGCAAATTAGATGAAGTTAACTGTTATCTGGTCAGATTACAGGCTTCGCAGCAAATTTTTGGGATGAATGAAGTTAATTGTTAATTGGTAGGATTCTAGGATTCACAATAACTTACTGAAGTTAACTATTATCTGGTCGGATTCCAGGCTTCGTAGCGACTTCTAACGTTAACTGTTATAAGGTCGGATTCCAGGCTTCGCAACAACTTGCTCAAGAGGATGAAAGTTAACTGTTATCTGGTCGGATTCTAGGCTTTGCAGCAACTTGCTTGGGAGGATGAAAGTTAACTGTTATTTGGTTGGATTCCAGGCTTCTCAGAAACTTTTAGGGATAGTAACGACTCAGTTGGGGATCAGAGGTCTTGTCCATTGATTTGTAATGGTCTGAGGAAAAGACTTGTATTGGGGAGTTTGTTGGGGAAATAAACCTTGTTTGAAGATAAAATTTGACGACCTAATAAGGAAGTGAATTCTTTATGAGTAACTCCACGAGGCTTCTTTTTTTATACCAACTCAGCTGGGGAGAAGGTTTCTAAGAGATTGGAACTCTGGATGGTCGAATTTAACTCAGTGGGGAGAGTTTTATTGAAGTAACCATGTTGGGATATCCCAAATCCTTAAGGAAATGCTTATTACTGTTTTTAAACATACATTTGTTAAGAGTTAATCATGTTCATATGCATGTGTTCATTCAATCTTAGTCATTGGATGTTTTTGCACTCAAACAGAAAAACAAAAAGTTTTCACTTCAAAGTATATTTGTATTGATGTTTTGCCTATAATTAGGCGTTTCTGAACAAGGAGACAGAGATCCTAGCAACATGAAATCCTCTAAAGAATACAAAGTGAAAACAAAAATAATAGCCATGTGGAAGTGATCTCATTATGTTCCAACTCCGTTATTGCCCCTATGTCTTCGAACATGATCCCTTGCCGTTGAAATAAGTTAATTGAATTGATCTTACACCCAAGAACTTTGACCTTGGTAATAGAGTTGGTTGTAGTGATCTCACGGGACATAGTCATACGCTTTGATCCTTTACTTTTTCTCGGACCGCCCTTTTGGGTTTTCGGCCCACCAGGATACCCTTTTTTTCCCAGGCCGCCCTTTCGAATTTTCGACTTGTCGGGTGTACAATCTTTTGTATATATCCCTAATTTTTTCCCGAACCTCTTTGGTTTGTCGGGATGCCCTTGTTTTTTCCTAGGTATGTCAACCTAGCGGGTCACTTTTATGCGTAGTATTTTTTAACTATGTCCGCGTTCACAGGATGCGGAAAATCTTTGCAGTCCATAGTAGTTAGCATCATGGCACCGCCAGAAAATACTTTCTTAACAACAAATGGCCCTTCATAAGTGGGAGTCCATTTTCCCCTGGGATCCCCTTGTGGAAGAATGATGCGTTTTATCACCAAGTCGCCAGTCTGATACACTCGAGGCTTGATCTTTTTTTTGAAAGCCTTGATCATACATTTTTGACACATTTGACCATGACAAACAGCAGACGGTCTCTTCTCATCAATCAGGTTCAACTGATCCAACCTCATCTAAATCCATTCATCTTCACCTAAGTTTGCTTCTTTCATAATCCTTAAGGAAGGAATCTGAACTTCCACAGGTAGGGCAGCTTCCATGCCATAGACTAAAGAGAAAGGAGTTACCCCGGTTTATGTTCGAGCCGAAGTACGGTAACCATGAAGAGAAAACGGTAACATCTCGTGCCAGTCTTTGTAGGTCACCACCATCTTTTGCGTAATCTTCTTTATGTTTTTATTATCAGCTTCCACTACACCATTCATTTTAGGTCTGTAAGGAGAAGAATTGTGATGCTTGATTTTGAACTGAGTGCAAAGTTCTGTAATCATAGCTTTGTTTAGATTGGTTCCTTTTTCGGTGATGATCCTTTCAGGGATACAATAACGGTAGATGAGGTTATACTTGATAAAACGGGCTACAACGTTCTTTGTGACTGAGGCAAATGAGGCAACTTTGACCCATTTGGTGAAGTAGTCAATAGCAACGAGGATGGAACAATGTCCATTAGAAGTTGTGGGCTTGATCTATCCAATCATGTCAATGCCCCACATTGCAAATGGCCACGAAGCAGTCATGACATTCAAGGGAATTGGAGGTACATGGACCTTATCAGCATAGATTTGGCATTTATGGCAAGTTCTCGAGTGGTGGTGACAATCAATTTCCCTCGTTGACCAATAGTAACCAACCCTCAGAATCTTCTTGGCCATAGTGTGTCCACTAGAGTGAGTCTCAAATATACCAGCATGCATGTCTTCCATGATCTTTTTTTCCTCCTTCTTCTCAACACAGCGGAGTAGAGTAGAATCATGGTTGCACTTATACAGGATTCCATTGCTTAGAAAGAATTTGGCTGAAAATCTTCGTAAGAATTTCTTATCATTAATGGAGAATCCTTCAGGATACTCTTGTGTGTCAAGATATCTCTTCACCTCATGATACCAAGGCTTCTCTTCATCAGCGTCAAGCTTATTCCAGTGTGCAGGTTCGTCAAATCTTTCAATTGTAATTATAGGGGCCTCATTGTCCTAATTCACCTTGAACATGGATGACATAGTTGTCAAGGCATCTGCCAACTGATTTTCTTCTCTAGGGAAGTGTTCAAAGGTGACCTCCTCGAAGTGTTGGATCATGGTTAATACAAGCTCTTTGTAAGGAATCAGGTTAGGGTGCTTTGTATCCCACTCTCCTTTAACTTGACTGGTTACTAAAGCTGAATCTCCGTATACGCTTAAGAATTTGATTCTAAGGTCGATGGAAGCCTTAAGACCCAAGATGCATGCTTCATACTCGACCATGTTGTTTGTACAGTCAAAGCATAGTCTGGCAGTGAAAGGCGTATGGCAAACTTCGGGAGGAATAATCACAGCACCAACTCTATCACCCAAAGCATTGGAAGCCCCATCAAAAACCATAGTCCATCGGGATCCTTGTTCAGGTCCGTCATACGGTCCAGGCTTTTCATAATCAATTATTAGCATGATATTCTCGTCTTGGAATTCAAAGTTCATGGATTGGTAGTCATCAACAACTCGATGGGCCAAATGATCCGCTAGTACACTTCCTTTGATGGCCTTTTGTGTAGTATATTGGATATCATATTCTGTCAAGATCATTTTCCATCTAGCTATTCATCCGGAGAGAGTTGGTTTCTCGAAAATGTACTTGATAGGGTCCATCTTAGAAATAAAAAAGTGGTATGAGTCAACATATACTGTCTTAACCGACGAGCAGCCCATGCCTAAGCACAACAAGTTTTTTCAAGCAGTAAATACCTTGTTTCACAGTCGGTAAACTTTTTGCTCAGGTAGTATATTGCATTCTCTTTTCGGCCAGACTCGTCATGTTGGCCCATCATACACCCCATTGAATTCTCTAATATAGTCAAGTACATGATCAGGGGTCTTCCTTCAACTGGAGGCATCAGGATGTGAGGCTTTTGTAAATATTCTTTGATTTTGTCGAAGGCAGCTTGACAATTTTCGTTCCATCTGTCTACTTGATCTTTCTTCAAGAGTTTGAAGATTGGCTCACAAGTAGCAGTTAAGTGAGATATGAAGTGAGCAATGTAGTTAAGTCGACCCAAGAAACCTCTAACTTCTGTTTCAGAACAGGGAGCTGGAATTTCTTGGATGGCTTTAACCTTCGCAGGATCAACTTTGATACCTTTGCCACTGACAACAAATCCTAAGAGCTTTCCTGATCTTACTCTAAACTTGAACTCGTTAGGGTTCAATCTTAGCTTGTACATCTTCAACCTTTCAAACAGCTTGTGCAAATGATCAAGGTGTTTTTTCTTGGTCTGTAACCTCGCAATCATATCATCCACATATACTTCTATCTCATTATGAATCATATCATGAAATAGGGCTACCATAGCTTGTTGATAGGTTGCCCCTGCATTCTTCAAGCCAAAAGGCATAACCTTGTAACAAAAAGTGCTCCACTGTGTAACAAAAGTGGTTTTCTCCATGTCCTCGGGAGCCATTTTGATTTGATTATATCCAGAGAAACCATCCATGAAGGAGAAGACTTTATGTTGAGCTGTGTTGTCGACCAAAACGTCAATATGCGGTAGAGGAAAATTATCTTTGGGGCTTGCCCTATTCAGATCCATATAGTCTACACACATACGAACCTTCCCATCTTTCTTTGGCATGGGTACCACATTCTCCATCCATTGAGTATATGACACATCCAAAAAACCTGCATCGAATTGCTTCATTACCTCAAATTTTATCTTTTCAGACATGTATGGCCGCATACGACGCACTTTTTACTTGATCAGAGGATAATCTTCCTTCGTTGGTAGACGGTGAACCATAATTTCAGTATCAAGCCCCGACATATCTTCATATGACCAAGAAAACACTTCAACATGGTCACACAACATCTTGACCAATCTGCCTTTGATACTGTCTTCCAAGTTAGCGCCGATCTTGACCTCTTTCTTGTCTGCCTCATTACCCAGGTTGATCACTTAAACTAGCTCTTTATTCGGTTGAATGGATTTTTCTTCTTACATCAGTAGTCTAGCTAATTCCCCGGGTATTTCATAATCTTCCTCGCCTTCGTCTTCAGCTTGGTAGATTGGATGTTCAAAATCATAGGTGACAATAGAAGAGTCATTGTCAATGAGACCCAGAGTGGTGAGGATCTGCAAATGCGCATGTGTGTGTATGTAAGATACATGGCTATTTTGAAAATGCAATAAAATGAAAGAAAGACAATGAGTGCAAAGTCTGAATACAAAAGAGTCCAATGTTTTTCATTAAATGATCATATGGCACATGGAAATGAACAAACCCTTAACAAATGGACCATGGTGCCCCAGGTAAGGTACATGGCTTAAAGTCATTGTTTCAATAAAATTACAGAAAAAGTTCTCGAATGGATAAAAATAGTAAATGGTAATTACTCCTTATTGAAGGAGATGTGAATGAAATCTTTGGAACGCTAGTTGTTGAGTCTTTCACTGGCAGTCGGGTAGATCCAATCATCAAAATCACAGTCATTGTCGGAGTCTTCAAGAGCATTCACTTCATGATTACTGATGCAGAGAGGTGGTTTTCCTATGCGAGTACGTCTTACCTCCTTTTGAGCTTTAGCAGTAAAACCCAAACCCCTTGTTCTGACTTGAAAGGGATGTCAGGGAGTTGCCCCCAAATGATACAACCTCCATCTTCAATCACAACACGAGCATCTTTGAGGGAAACCATCCTTGGCACATCTTTAACAGCTTTTGGAACATCTTGTATAGCCTTGGCAGCAACAACCATGGGAGATACCACTTCGAAGGCTTGACAAGGAGTTTCTATGAACTCTCCATCCATCTCAACATATTTAACCAAGTTTAGATGGCTAACCATAAACTCCTCTTCACCACAGACGGTAAAAATCTTTCTCTTGACTGGAGATTTCAATTTTTGATGAAGTGTAGAAGTCACTGCTCCTGCCCCATGTATCCAAGGGCGTCCAAGTAGGCAAGAGTAGGCAGGACGGATGTCAATCACATAAAAAGTCGAGTTGAAAGTTTGAGAGTCAACTTTGATGGGGAGGTCTACTTCTCCATGGACCATCCTTTTGGATCCATCAAAAGCCCTTACAACTATGTCACTTGGTTTCAACCCCAAACCTTTGCAATCCAACCGATCTAGGGCACCCTTGGCCAAGACATTTAGAGAAGACCCAGTATCCACCAAGACATGGGCTAGAGTAGTTCCTTTGCATTCAATAGAGACATGCAAAGCCTAGTTATGATTTCTTCCAACTGGTGTCAAGTCAGCATCAGAGAACCCCAATCCATTGTCGACAGTCAAACTCGCCACACAATTTTCAAACTGATCGGTTGTTGTCTCTTGAGGAACGTGAGCCTTTTTCAAGAACTTAATCAACGCTTGAGCATACGCATTTGAACACAACAATAAGGATAGCCTAAAGATCTTGGAGGGGGTTTTCCCTAGCTTCTCTACTATCTTAAAATCTCTATTCTTTATAATATTCAAAATCTCCTCCATTTCTTGGTTGGAAGGTTCCTCGGCAGTAAAGTCCTTAGCAGGCGCCTCCATCCTAGCAGGCTCGGTCATATTTTCTTTGCCCCTAGTGTCAATACTAGGTTTGTTAATGGTAATGCGAATTGGCGTAGTTGTAGTAGTTAGAGGTGAAATGTTAGGAGAGAAGATTATCCCCGTCCTTGTCACCTTGTTAGAACCAACAATATTGGTAACATCATCAGTTTTGTCTTTATTAATCCAGGAGTCTTGCTTAATCCCATGGTAGTATACTTTAGCACCACAATTCCAAGGGACTGCCTTATCGAAAGAATAAGGAATTGGTCCTGGAGTAGTAATTATCAAGGGGGAAATATTTTGTTCATTGGAAATCCTAATAGGACATTTTTAAGAGATCCTAATAGGTTTGTTGGAAATGGTTATGATGGATATGTCTTCATCTTTTTTAGTCAAACTTTTTATGTCCGGAGTTCTTTCAAACAGGATCTCATGACTATCTATCAGGTGTTGAACACCTTTTTTTAGCCATTCACATCCATTCTTTTGCAGAGCACAACAATTACAGTCTTTTAAACAACCAGGTAAAACCCCAGCTCTCAGCAAATTTTCTTTAACAATGGTCAGTGGAGTAGTTAAATCTTCAACAAAGGAAACAAAAGCAGTGTCTTCAATTGCATTGACACCTTTGCCATGATTTGCCATTGGTGAAATTATAACATTCAGAGTTGTAGGTGGATCAAACTCAATAGTCTTGTTGTCGATGAGGTCTTGAATCTTGTATTTCAGAGCCCAACATTGATCAGTATCATGTCCGGGGTTGTTGGAGTGATAGGCGCATTTTGCGTTAGGATTGTATTTTGGAGATGAAACATTGGGATTTGATGGTGGAACACACAATGTTACCAATTTAGCCTTCAACAAGTGTTGCAAGGCTTGGGATAGCAACATGTTAATCCTTGTGAATTATCTTCTTTTAACCTCAGGTCTTTGATGGTTGACTTGTTGTTGTATTTGAGTAGAGGGTGGATTGGAGATTAAAACAACATTAACAGATTGGCGATGGTCTTTCTTGACATGGTTTCTTGACCCATATACGACATTGGTTTCCTTCTTTCCAGTAAAGGTCTTTTTCATAGTATTTGATGTAGAGGCGGAAGCCATGGGAATCTTTTCCACTTTTGATACCGCTCTCGACCCTTTCACCAGTTAAGATTAACTCGGTGAAACCAGACGATGAGCTCCCAATTAACAAGTTAAAAAATGGTCCAATTAATGTTCCCATGAACATATCCACCAACTCCCTAGCAGTCAATGGTGGTTGTACTCTACCAGCAAGGTCTCTCTATTTCTACACATACTCTTTAAAACCTTCATTGGAACCCATTGTCATTCCTTGTAACTGGACTCTAGTCGGTGCCAAATCAGTGTTGTACTGATATTGATGGTAAAACAGTGGCCAAATATTTCCAGGTATGAATCTTTGATCCCTCCAACTGATAAAACCATTCTAACTGAGTCCCAGACAGACTCTCTTGAAAGGAATGCACCCACGACTTCTTGTCAGTGGTATGCGGTTGTATCTTGCGAACGTAGGATCTTAAGTGATGTTTTAGGCACAAAACGCCATCGTTCTTAGCAAAGATTAGAATTTTGAACTTGTGGGGAATAACTACCCCAAGAACCAAGCCTAAATCACCAAAATCCAAGCCAGGTATGGCTTGAATTTCCACAGCTTTCAACTTATCTTCCAGTGGCTTGTACTTATCCTCAACCGGTGAATACTGTTCATCAAAATAGTCTTCATCCTCAGAAGCTTGATTGTTTGCACCCCCAGCACGGGTGCTCCTTACATCTTCCTCCTGGTTCACGTCTTCCTCAGATGACTCTTCAACCACTTGGACTTGACGGACTGGGCCTTTAAAACTTTTCTCCATGTTGATAAAAGCCTTCTTCTTGGTCTTCTTCTTTGCAACCAGAAGTGATATCAGTTCTTACTGCCCTTTGGCCAAGGTGAGCAAGGTTTCTTGAAATTTAGAATTTTGTGTTTGCAAGTCTTTCACAGTCTTCTCGAGATCCATCTTACTGAAATAAACAGTAGAAAGATGAGGAAACTTGTGTCGTAAAACTTGCATATGTTATGATGCATGTAATGTGAATGCAAATGTTTTCAAGTACCTTTAAGATTTAAATTTGTTTAAACAAAGAAATAACAAACATTAATTGTAGTAATAAGTTCAAACGGTTTTACAAAAATGCCTTTTGGGCTTACAATGGAAGAAACAAAAATAATACAAAATAAACTCCTAAACCAAAAAAGACCCAAGTCTCCCATGAGCGCATCCTCTTTGGTGTAATGTAGGCATTCAAACTCCGCTCTTCATGAAGTTGTCTCGTGAGCTCCAAAACCTTCTTCTCGCTTGCGTAGAATTGGGCTTCAAAGGTGTATCGCTCCCCCTTTAATTGAATCCATGACCATTGCAACTCCTCGAGAGAGTAGGCATGTCAGGATGAAGAATAGTGTAGGGAACATCTCCCTCAGAAATAGGCTCCATGATGATAGGTAGAATTGCCTCATATGGCATCATGAGGTTTTAAGCACGAGCTCCCACCCACTTGAGATAAGGCTCTAATGGGATAGAGTTCTTATGCCCCAATGTCTTGCTATCAACTTTTTTCACCAGGCCTCAAGCTCGTATGAATCTTGGACGATAACCTTGGACATCGTTCTCATAGTCAAATGCAATTCCTTGGACAAGTGCATCATGAGGACCATC
The DNA here is from genome assembly GCA_948472305.1 of Vicia faba. Classification (NCBI taxonomy): domain Eukaryota; kingdom Viridiplantae; phylum Streptophyta; class Magnoliopsida; order Fabales; family Fabaceae; genus Vicia; species Vicia faba. The sequence continues at coordinate 493,026,717 of OX451740.1, forward strand.
CCTCCTAGCATACCCAAACTGTCGTAAAGCCAAACAAGGATTATAGGTGATACCTCCCGTAATGACAATGAGAGGGACATTAGGGAATTCCCTGCAAGAGTCAATAATGATAACGTCATCCAAAGATAGAGAACACCAATGAATATCTGAATGCGAGAGTGACATAAACCTATTAGACTATCTCATTCCTTGCTCATTCTTCAAAACAGATCGAGGTAGTTGCAAAATAAACCACCTAGCCAACAGAGGAGTGCAACACATAAGAATTCCCCTTCTCTTCATGGTACGAGTGTGAATATAATGTAACATATCTATAAGTAAGGTAGCATCAGGTTACGAAATAGAAAAACTTTGACCGCATTCATATCTATGAGTTGGTCCAGGTTAGGAAACAGTACCATCCTATAGATTAGAAGAGCCAAAATTTATTCAAAAGCTTGCAAATCTAGAGCATCCCAAAATTTTTGAGCCTTCTCAAACAGAAACTTGGCTAAAAAACCCCTTAACACCACTTCTTGTTTCCCAATTTGCCACAACGTTGGACTGTTGCAAATGTAAAGCTCGAGAAATCTCCTAAGGTCTTGGGTATCTCTCAATACCGATGAAGAGTAATTGATCAAGAATAGGCACTCCCAAGAGTTTAGAAAACACCTTCATTGTAGGCACTAGTTGGTAATCAGGAAATGTAAAGCAATGGTGCTTAGGATCAAAGAATTGGAAAAGCACATGTACCATATCCTCTTCAAAGTTTGTTGTAACCAAGTTGATGAGAAGACTGTATTTCTTGGTGAATGGAGAATCAATGGGAACCCTTGATGCTAATTCCTTAAGTTGAGGAGGCACTTTCACAAGGTTGATTCAGATAGTATTTCTTCGCATGGAAGCCATGTCCTATAAAACAGCACAAAGATAAATGCCAAAGTCCTTGAAATGGTTAGTATAAATGCAATGGTATGATGTTATGATGTTATGTACATATACACACAAAGAAAACAAGTCATTAGGTTTAGGCTTGCATGGGTTCATTGGTAAGTAACCTCTTGATGTTTAGTTGGTTTAACCTGTCGTAGAAAGTAATCGGGTTCTTGGGGATCTCAATATCATTGATCTTTCTTCATTGGGCATTGTTTCAGCGCAAGCCTCTTTTTTGGTGACCGAAATATCCCAAAAGTCAGATCTCAATAAGCGTAGTATCGAGTATCAATCAACTTCGGACTTCACCAAAGCCAGCTACCTCACTATTTCCTAAAGGCCAAGTTATTCAATTAAAGGTTCTAAGGTTCGTTAGTGCTCCATGACACCACACAACGGCCTTGTATTCTCCTTAATTCTCCATAAGGGATACCGGTACCCACAAATGTGTCACACTAACATAGATATTGTCTCAACCATATCGGTCTACACCGTACAGTATCCATAATTTTTGCTATTTACCTAATGGTGTTCCCAGATCCGGGTAGAGGATCAATACAAGCCCAAACAAGGACCCAAAATGTAAAGCAAACAAATCAAACAATGAAAGTAATTAAATGTGATCTAGCTCTAAGGTAACCCCACTTTTAAGTATTATCCCCAGCAGAGTCGTCAGTTATATGATACGGTGGGAGAACTGAATTGGGTGTTTTGCATTTTATTGCAATTGTTGCGGATAGCAAGAGTCACCGCCGACTTTTCTTTTATCCAATAACGGAAAGGGTGAAAAGAACAGGAAAGACCTTTTGAGAATTTTCTTAAGTTCGGGGGGTAGGTTATGAAAATGGAAGGTGCTAGCACCCTTTTCATCTGTAGTTATCTATGGGATCTTAGTTGCTAGCTCATTTTGAAATGCTTTGTTTGAAATGTGTTTTGTGACTGTTTTCGAAAGTATTTTTTTGAAAAGGGCCTTCGTTTAGGCAAACTTTGTAATGATTCTTGTCTCTATAAGAATGTATACAAAGTATTGACTTTTTAAAATATTTCATTTGAAAGTGTTGGTGTATTTGAAAGATGTTTGTTTTGAAGATGATTATGAGCAAGCAACTATGAATGTTCTACCTACTCAAAAAAGTCTTAGTTCTTTTCCTCCTCCTTTAGATATTTCTTCCTTACCGTTGATTGGTAAGAAGCCCTATCATTGGATGTAAAGGGACGGGCATGGGTCAACGCATAGTCATAGAAAGCAACTTTGTAGGATACCTTAGCAATTTGTCGTAAGGATCTAAGATCATTTTACTGAAGGCAACATCGAAGGTCATTAAGGGAATACGATCTTGTATTCGAGGGTCATTGCTAAAGTATCCCACGTTCGAAGGACATGACTGTTTTATTCGAGGCAACAAGTGTAGGTTTCCCTAGAGGTGCACGTGTGAAAAAAGTGTTTGTTTTTCATGCTTTGTTTGTCTTGAATTAGGGTTTTCTATTGGTTGATTTTAGTCTTGCCATATAAACCCTAATTACTAGAATTTATAGTTGAAAGCGATAAATTGCGGAATATAAAGTTGCTACGCAATTACATCATTTGGGCATGGGGGTACAAATTTACAAATGGGGAGATGACAAGTAATTAAACCCTAAGTTACTATTACAACCATATTGAATAATTAATAACAATAAAAATATAAAGAAATATAAAGATAATGTAAAAAAAATTGTTTTAAGAAAAATTTTATGCATTGACATGTGCACTTACGCATTGATACGAAAAACGTTTATGCATTGACACATGCACTTATGCATTGGCTCATATCTGTTTTGTACCGACACATGCACTTATGCATCGATACATGTCATTCCTTGCTCCTGGAAATCAAAACCAACTCAGTATGAGTCGATACATAAAGGTTTACGTCGGCTTATAACCTTTTTTGCATCGACACATGCACTTATGTATTGATACATATCATTTCTTTGCTCCTGGAAGTCAAAACCAACTCAGTATGAGTCGACACATAATGGTTTGCATCGACTCATTTCTGCTATGTGTCGACTCATTCATGTTTTATATCGACTCATAACCTATTTTGTACTTAATATGTGTCGACTCATAGAGATGGGCATCGACTCATACTGCTGTTTTTTACTTCTAACGTTTTTTTTTAAACTGAAATTTGTGTTTTGATTTAGAGTTGTTGTATTGTCTTAGAGAAGTCAAGTGGCTGTTTTTGGGCTTTTAAAATGGTGATGATGATGTAACAGAAGTTGCTCCTGTGTTTGAACAACTCTGATATATTGTATGTGAATTATTTGGATGGTTTGTTTGGGGAAGAAATGCAAGGTATGAGATTCAAAGATTTAGACTTCAAAGCTCAAGAGTGGAGCTTTTGTAGACAGTGATGGTTTTTTGAGAGTATGAGGGGTTTTGAGAAACTTGTCTATAAAACAAAACTTCTGGCCCTTAGCTTGCAAATGTCCTCTCTATTTATAGAGAAGGTTTGAAAGGATGAGGGAGTTTGTTTTATAAGCTATCAAAATTCTGGTTTGGTTGAGATGAAAAAACTAAGTTATGTGAAATTTGATGTTCCCATGCATGGTACATGAAATTCTGGAAACAGATACTTAATGTCACAGTGAATGTTATGACACCGTATCTGACAAACTTGTACACACTCCAAACAGTAATTTAAAATAAGTAAAGAACACAATCAATTGTTAACCCAGTTCAGTGTGTAACAACACCTACTCTGGGGGCTACCAAGCCAGGGAGGAAATTCACTATAAGAGGTGTTAATTTAGGAATAAACCAACCAGTTTATCTCCTTCACTTAAGACCTACCCAATGCAACTTCAATCTAAGTCCAACTTAAACCTGAGTTCCTACTCACTCCCCCTCAATCATAGCAGTGATACTAATCTATTGATTGATGAAATTATGAAGACATTCTTCAATACACATACTTGATTTTGCTTAAAATCTTTAATCAAGAGACATAATCACTCGTGCTTCAAAGCTTTGAGTGATAAAACAACCCTTACTTGATTTTGCTTCAAAGCTTTAATCAAGAGACACAAACACTCGTGCTTCAAAGCTTTGAGTGATAAACAACCTTTACAACCAAATCCTACTCCAAGTCACTTATCAAAATGATAATTTCTTGGCTCACAGTAGTTACAACTATACAATGCCTTATTGATCTTCTGTCAAAAGTGCTGCTAACCATCATGCTTCATCAGAAATATATAAGGTGCCTATTATTCTTTTAGGGCTTCCATAAAAATAGCTAGGGTTAACTAAAGTTAACCTAAATACTTGGTCTAGGGATTTTTCATAACAGATTAGAGTTAAGCAAGGTTAACCTAATGTCCACGTGAGCAGCTGATCTGGACAATAATTCTTCAACTCAGAGAAGCACACCAGTTTCCTGAAAATTCTCAGGAATAATAAATCTGCACAGCAACTTGATTAGTACAGGATGTCTTAACAATGGTTATGACATCATGAATCTTGTTCACTGATTTTGGTAGAATTCAGTATATATGATCATAGCTTAACAATCATGATAATCACTCATACTGAGTAGTTCCTGTAGAACATTCTGTCTGCAGAATGTATCTTTATCCCAGAATGTTATGACATCAGTCATGACATTCGCAAGTCTGGTTTTACCAAAATAATGCCAACAAACAAACACTTACAAACTCCCCCTTTGGAAAAATTTTGGCTAAAACCCCTAAACAATCAGAGATTAGAATGCATCAGAATTTTTTAATAACAGCTACCAATATCTAATTCTACCAAAATTATCACAATTTCTTCTCCCCCTTTTTAGCCATAAAGAGGCCAAAGATACTTGTACTTTAAGTTATACAGTCATCCAAAAGGAAATTAAAGAAAAACACAGAAATAAAGAGAAGGTATCAATTGGTAGCAACAAGTTCCAGCAACAATCATTTCAGCAAACACAGACCTTCAGGTACTGTCATCCCTTGAGGAAGCACTATTTTCAGCAGCATTATGTTGGTCTTCATCAGCATCCTCTTCCCTCATTTGTTCTTCATTCTCCTCCTGTTCCATTCTAGTAATCAGCTCTTCAAGAATCCTTCTTCTTGCATCAAGCTCTTTGCAAGTTTCTTTTAGAGCAGCTATAACATCCGTTTTCTTGGAATGAGCTTTGACATTTGAGGTCTCAGCAGATGTCATAACAATGTCAGGGACATGTGTTCCCTGAAACAGATTATAGTGAAAACCAAGTGCAGGGGCTCTTTTGCACACAGAGTCTTTTTCAACCAGGATATCAGGATACTGATCAATGATTATACCACACAAGAGAGAGGGAAAAGCAATAGGGCCTTTAATAGCACAGCTCTCAGCATGTTTCAAAGTTTGATCAAAGATGTAGTTGCAATAATCAAAGTTTGTTCTGGTTCCAACTGCATAGATAAATCTTACCAAACCTATGGAAATGGTGGATTTGTGATTGGTGGGAACCCAGTTAGCTGCACCAATTTTGTGCAGTATGGCAAACTTCATACTCAGCTTGCTTGCAGTTAGCTTCCCTTTCAAGGGCCAGTGCTTGACTTGCTTGGCAGTGATGGTTTGACAAACCTGGTTATCAGTAACTTCAAGCTCAGGTTGAGCATCATCAGGCCTTCCTAGGTATTTGTTTATCAGAGTGGGAGAGAAATTTACCTTCCTTCCTCTCACATAAACACTCTTAAAATCAGCTGACTTTCCATCAGCACAACCACCAGACAAATTTACTATGAATTCTTTGACAAGAATCTCATAGCAGTTGGAAAACTTGACCACTGTTTTCATCAGGCCATCAACTTTGATTAGATCCATGACTTCCTTACACTCAATAGCACGTCTGTTCAGCTCCCTCTCCAAGGCAATCCTTTTCAGAAACACAAACTTCCACCTGCTTGCATTTTCTGGATGGTGAAAGGAGATGTTGTCAATGGCAACTTCAGGAACCTTAGGCAGTTTACTAGAAGAGGGTTTCTTCCTGAGAGGAATGTCTGGAACATTGCTCTCAACATCAAAATCAAAGTCTGATTCCTCATCAGATTCAGAGGGTTCAGGATCCTTTCTTTTCTTGGCTATAGGTTGTCTCAAGGGTTTTGAGAGACTACCAACAGATACCCTAGCTTTTACCTGACCTTTCCCTTTCGAAGTTCCAGTCTTCTCAGCCTTGTTCTCAGGCCTCGCCTTCTCATGAACCACTTCAGTAGCCTTCCATTTGGAGGGGCTTTGGGCAGCATTTTTCTTCTCTTTTCTACTCATCATACTTCTAGCTATGCTAGGGTTGATATTGGAAATTAAATCATTGTCAGATAATTCTTCATCAACATCAATGACAGGAGGTTCAACAGCCTTGTCAGTAGGGGTCTGGGGATCATCAGGTTTTTCTGGAGATTTCCCAATGTTGTCATCAGGTGTCTCAACATTCTGAGTGACATCTGGGTCCCTTTCTACATTAGGGCTAGCAGTTTCTTGGTTCAATGGTACAGATATGCCAGGAACAGAGTGATTCTCATTAAGAATCCTAGTGACTAGTCTGGCAATAGCTTGATGCACATAAGCAGAACCTTCCCTATTAGCTATCTCTGGAGGAACAAAAGATGATGGTTGAGAAGTTTTACCTGATGGAGAAGCTTGTGATCTTCTTGCATGTCTGGTTCGCAGCTTCTTGACCTTAGTGGGATCAGCTGCCATTTCACGAAGAGGAGTTATCTCAAGAACATCAGCATCCATGCAGTTTACGATTGCCCTAGGTTCGGTGTCAGAGGGTGAGGAAGATGCAGTTGCCTTTGATGAAGATGATGACACAGATTGTTGAGACATCTTGAGAGATTGAGAAAACAAGTGACAGCGTGTTTGAAATCTTCTTTTGAGGGAATGGAGAATGTTGCAGAAAAAAGAGAAGAGGGAGATATAAGTATGTCTATTCCACTTCTTAAAATTTTGGAAAGAAAGAGGGAAACAAATGATCAGCCCAATCAGAAAAGACTTGACTAAAATATCTCTTTCATCCCTTGTTTTATGCAAAATTAATTGCTACATCTCTTCATATTGGCAAATACCCAGCTTGCCCCTTAAATTTTCAAACTGACTAGCATCAAGTGCCTTGGTAAAAATGTCAGCCAGTTGCAGTTCAGTGGCAACGTGTTCCAGCTTAATCACCTTTTCCTCCACAAGATCTCTGATGAAGTGATGTCTAATGTCAATATGCTTAGTCCTGCTGTGCTGTATAGGATTTTTGTAAATGTTAATAGTACTCAGATTGTCACAGTACAATGTCATGACATCTTGTGTGACATTATACTCAGTCAGCATCTGTTTCATCCAGATCATTTGAGAACAACTGCTACCAGTTGCTATGTATTCAGCTTCAGCAGTAGATAGAGATACACAGTTTTGTTTCTTGCTGAACCAGGAGACAAGATTATTTCCCAAAAAGAAGCATCCTCCAGAGGTGCTCTTTCTATCATCAGCACTACCAGCCCAATCAGCATCACAGTAACCAGATAGAATTGGTTCACATCATGAGAGTACATCATGCCATAATTGTAAGTTCCACTCACATACTTCAGAATTCTTTTCACCTGGTTGATGTGACTTACTTTGGGTTCAGCCTGGTATCTTGCACATACTCCAACTGCAAAAGCAATGTTAGGTCAGCTGGTTGTTAAGTATAGCAGACTTCCTATCATGCTTCTATACAAGCTTTGATCCACATTTGCCCCACTTGTGTCTTTTGACAACTTTAAATGAGTAGGTGCAGGAGTCATTTTATGACTGGCATTCTCCATTCCAAACTTCTTGACAATATTCTTTGCATACTTGCTTTGAGACAGAAAAATTGAGTCTTCCATCTGTGTGACTTGCAGTCCAAGGAAGTAAGTCAATTCTCCCATGAGGCTCATTTCAAATTCAGCTTGCATCTGGTTAGCAAAATGTTTAACCATTTTATCTGACATTCCTCCAAACACTAAGTCATCAACATAAATTTGAGCTACCATTATCTTTCCTCCTTCATTTTTGACAAACAGAGTTTTATCCAAACCACCTTTCCTATATCCTTTGTCAGTGAGGAACTTTATCAACCTGTCATACCAAGCTCTAGGAGCTTGTTTTAGACCATATAAAGCTTTCCTCAATTTGTAGACATGATCAGGATAGTTTGGATCCACAAATCCTTTAGGCTGTTCCACATATACTTCCTCATTCAAGTACCCATTTAGGAAGGAACTCTTCACATCCATCTGAAATAGCTTGAACTTAAGGAGACAAGTAACTCCCAATAGAAGTCTGATTGATTCCAGTCTAGCTACAGGAGCAAAAGTCTCATCAAAATCAACCCCTTCAACTTGAGTGTATCCTTGAGCAATAAGCCTTGCCTTATTCCTGGTGACAACTCCTTCAGCATCTGATTTATTCTTGTAGATCCACTTTGTGCCAATGATGTTTGTTCCTTCTGGTCTAGGAACTAACTCCCATACTTCATGTTGCTTGAATTGGTTCAATTCATCTTGGATTTCTCCAATCCAGTATTCATCAGTCAAAGCCTCTTTAACATTTTTTGGTTCAATCTTAGACACAAAGCAAGAGTTTGTGATGATTTCTCTGGATCTTGTAATGACTCCGCTGTTAGGATCTCCTATGATGAGTTCCTTAGGATGATCTTTCTGAATTCTGATGGAAGGATCTTTGTTAGCTTCCTTTGATTCAGACTCTGATGGAGTAAGATTAGGCACATCATCCTTTTTAGACACTTGAGTTAAAGTCTCAAAGAATGTCTCTACATCATATGGGACATTTGTTTCCTCATGGTGATCATCAACTATGACATTTATAGATTCCATCATAACTTTAGTCCTGGAATTGAATACCCTATATGCTCTGCTGTTGGTAGAGTATCCTAGGAATATTCCTTCATCACTTTTAGGATCCATCTTTCTCCTTTGTTCACGATCTGTCAGAATATAGCATTTGCTCCCAAAGCCATGGAAGTACTTCACTATAGGCTTTCTTCCTTTCCATAGTTCATAAATGGTGGAAGATGTTCCCTTTCTCAAGGTGACCCTGTTATGGACATAACAGGCTGTATTCATAGCTTCAGCCCAAAAATGAATAGAAAGCCTTTTGGCATGTATCATTGCTCTGGCAGATTCCTGTATAGTCCTATTTTTCCTTTCCACAACTCCATTTTGTTAAGGAGTTATGGGTGAAGAGAACTCATGATTGATTCCTTCTGAGGAACAGAAGTCATCAAACTTATTGTTTTCAAATTCTTTACCATGATCACTTCTGATTCTGACAATGCATCCTTCTTTTTCTCTTTGAATTCTTTTGCACAGTTCCTTAAATACATCAAATACATCAGACTTTTCCCTAATGAAGTTTATCCAGGTGAATCTGGAAAAATCATCCACAACAACACAGGCATATCTCTTTCCACCAAGACTTTCCACCTGCATTGGACCCATCAGATCCATATGTAGAAGTTCTAGCACCTTAGAGGTGGTCAAATGTCTTGTCTTTGGATGTGACATTCTAGTTTGCTTTCCAACCTGAAATTCACCATAGACTCTCCCTTCATCAATCTGAAGCCTTGGAATCCCTCTGACTGCCTCCATGGATATGATCTTTTTCATCCCTCTTAGATGTAAATGACCAAGTTTTTGGTGCCACAGTTTCACTTCCTTTTCTTCTTTGGATATAGAGCATACAGAAGAGTAGTTAGTGTTCTCAGACTCCCATAAGTAACAGTTGTCTTTTGATCTGACTCCTCTCATTACAACTTCTTGTTTTTCATTAGTTACAAGACATTCAGACTTGGTCAAGTTGACCTTGAATCCTAGATCACATAATTGACTGATACTTATGAGATTAGCAGTCAAACCATTTACCAGTAACACTTCATTTAGGTTTGGAACTCCAGGGCAGTCCAAGTTTCCAACTCCTTTGATTTCTCCTCTAGCACCATCTCCAAAAGTGACATAACTAGTAGTATGAGGTTTAACATCATTCAGCAGATTCTTGATTCCAGTCATGTGTTTAGAGCATCCACTATCAAAGTACCAGTCTTCCTTGCAGAAACTCTAAGGGAGGTGTGAGCTATCAGGGCTGCAGACTTTTTCTTCCACTGTTGAGTATATGGTGCCTTGTTAGTCTTAGGTTTGACATATGGGGTCTGATTAGGGTATCCATATAATCTGAAGCAGAATGGCTTTATCTGACCAAACCTTCCACAATGATGACATCTCCATCTTTGATACTTTTTCTTCATATTTCTCTGTTCTTGATGTTGAGGGCTATGTTGTGACATCTTCTTTGACATTTGTTTATCAGGCCTGGTCTTCTTCTTGTCAACAGCAGATTTCTTTGCAGCCACAAATCCTAGAACAGACATGTTTCCTGCAATTTGTCCAGCCTGAAGGATTTCTTCCAACTTGTCAGTTCCATTTGTCAACATCTTGACTGACTTAGTCATCTGATCAAGTTTGGAGTTTAGCATTTGAACTTCACCTTCGAGATGGCTTATAATATCACTGTCTACCTTCTTCTCAGCCTCCAACTTCACTATGAGTTTTTTCTGTTTCTCATTTTGCTGACAGACTTCAACACTTATGATGCATAGCTTCTTGTAGGAGTCAGCAAGTTCTTCAAATGTCACTTCCTCATCACTAGAGTCGCTATCAGAGTTACAAATACCAGATAATGCAGTAACTAGTTTAGTAGATTCTTCTTCAGAGTTACTTTCTGAGTCACAATCAGACCAAGTAACAGACATTCCTTTCTTTTGTTTCTTAAGAAAGGTAGGACATTCAACTCGAATGTGCCCATGTCCTTCACATCCACGACATTGGATTCCTCTGCTTAGATTTCCCTTTTCTTCAGACTTAGTTCTTCTGCCAGAGTCATAGGATCTGCTAATGTCAGAGGGAATGTTCTTGACATTTGAATTTGACTTTGGGTCCATTCTCTTGATGAGTTTGTTGAACTTCCTTCCAAGCATAGCTATAGCTTCTGAAATATTCTCTTCATCACTCTCCTTGCTTTCATCTTCAGTATTGGATACAAGGGAAATGCTTTTGTTTTTCTTGTCAGCATTGTCACTGATCCCCATCTCAAAAGTCTGAAGTGACCCAATGAGTTCATCAACCTTCAAGTTGCAGATATCCTGAGCTTCCTCTATAGCAGTCACTTTCATTTCAAACCTTTTAGGCAAGGATCTGAGAATCTTTCTCACCAACTTTTCTTCTGACATCTTTTCTCCCAATGCTCTTAAGGTGTTGGCAATTTCCAAGATGTTCATGTGAAACTCATGAATGGTCTCATCTTCCATCATCCTTAGGTTCTCAAATTTGGTAGTGAGCATCTGAAGTCTTGACATTTTTACTTTGGATGTACCCTCATGGGTGGTTTTGAGAGTGTCCCAAACATCCTTGGCCAGTTCACATTGATGTACTAGTCTGAATATGTTTCTATCAATTCCATTTAACAAAGCATTTAATGCTTTAGAGTTACCCAGGGCTAACTCATCTTCTTCTTTGCTCCATTCTTCCTCAGGTTTCAGACTGGTCGTCCCATCTTTCCCAGTTATGGTGGGATGGTTCCATCCTTTGTCAGCAGCTCTCCAAGCCTTTTTGTCCAATGACTTCAAGAAGGCAATCATATGAGGTTTCCAGTAGTCGTAATTTGATCCATCCAGAATAGGTGGTCTGTTCCCAAATCCTCCTTCCTTGTCCATAGCGCCAGAAAATAATATCCCTAGATCTCACCCAGAAAGTTAGGCAGGGTGCCTGCTCTGATGCCAATTGAAATTCTGGCAACAGATACTTAATGTCACAATGAATGTTATGACACCGTATCTGACAAACTTGTACACACTCCAAACAGTAATTTAAAATATAGTAAAGAACACAATCAATTATTAACCCAGTTCAGTGTGTAACAACACCTACTCTGGGGGATACCAAGCCAGGGAGGAAATTCACTATAAGAGGTGTTAATTTAGGAATAAACCAACCAGTTTATCTCCTTCACTTAAGACCTACCCAATGCAACTTCAATCTAAGTCCAAATTAAACCTGAGTTCCTACTCACTCCCCCTCAATCACAGCAGTGATACTAATCTATTGATTGATGAAATTATGAAGACATTCTTCAATACACATACTTGATTTTGCTTAAAAGCTTTAATAAAGAGACACAATCACTCGTGCTTTAAAGCTTTGAGTGATAAAACAACCCTTACTTGATTTTGCTTCAAAGCTTTAATCAAGAGACACAAACACTCGTGCTTCAAAGCTTTGAGTGATAAACAACCCTTACAACCAAATCCTACTCCAAGTCACTTATCAAAACGATAATTGATTGGCTCACAGTAGTTACAACTATACAATGCCTTATTGATCTTCTGTCAAAAGTGTTGCTAACCATCAGGCTTCGTCAGAAATATATAAGCTGCCTATTCTTCTTTTAGGGCTTCCATAAAAATATCTAGGATTAACTAAAGTTAACCTAAAGACTTGGTCTAGGGCTTTTTCATAACAGATTAGAGTTAAGCAAGGTTAACCTAATGTCCACGTGAGCAGCTGATCTGGACAATAATTCTTCAACTCAGAAGCACACCAATTTCTTGAAAATTCTCAGGAATAATAAATCTGCACAGCAACTTGATCAGTACAGGATGTCTTAACAATGGTTATGACATCATGAATCTTGTTCACTGATTTTGGTAGAATTCAGTATATATGATCATAGCTTAATGATCATGATAATCACTCATACTGAGTAGTTCCTGTAGAACATTTTGTCTGCAGAATGTATCTTTATCCCATAATGTTATGACATCAGTCATGACATTCGCAAGTCTGGTTTTACCAAAATAATGCCAACAAACAAACACTTACAGTACAAAAGGGATCTGAAGTGGCTAGGAGTTTTTAGGCACGTCTCTTCTTTGTTTGACATTGTGTGTGCAGAAAAAAACAGTTGAGAGGCTCAAGGAGAGCTTACTTTGTATAAAGCATGCTTTATGTGAATGGCAATGGTGCCTTTGTGCCATAAATGGAATGATGCAATGGACAATACTTGAATCACTTGGATAATGGTTCAATCAATTGTGTAAAAATATGATTATGGATAGATTTGAAAGTCAAAAGGCCTGCAAAGTAAGACCATGCAGCACATCATACAAATTGGATTATGTGTTTTCAACAAAATGACTTGCCATTCAAGAATGGATGCCCAACTTCATGCCCTTGAATCTCCTAGCTCAAGTATGATAAATTCATGCTCTTGGACATTTTGGAAAGCTTGAAACATTGTATAAATCTTTCATGTTGACCATTTTGGATAAATAAAATTGGAACTTGATGAAAAATTTCCAAGAAGTTGAGATTAAAACTTACCCAAAATCTGTTGAAAACTTCACTAAGTGTTTATACAAAATGTCATGACTTCATGGGCTCATATATTCAAATCTAAGAATTTCTTGGACATCAACCCTCTAATACAAAGTTGTAGAATTCATCAAGATCTACAACTTTCATGTTGAAAGTTTTCTTTGAATCATCTTGCATCTTGGTTAAAAATTGTCATGAAGTTATGAAATTATCATGTTTAAAACACTTAGAAAAATTTCTAAGTATAGAAAATGTTGACTTTTCCAAAGACTTTTTGACTTTCTTGATTTCTTGATGATCAAGTTTCAGATTTTTGTATGTCTTGATGAGGTGTGATCTTTGAAACTCAAATTTGATCAAAAAGTCAAAGTTTGACTTTTTAGTGTACGATTGACTTTTTCATCAGTTGACCAAATTTCATCTATCAATCCAATGATCTTGAGAAATGTTTTAAGCCATGAAATTAGGTCAAAATGTTATATTTTAATCCTTGAGATTGTACATTAAGCCATTAGATCATGTATTAGGTCAAATAATCCTTGATTAATCAGATACAATCAAAACCCTAATTTTGACCATTTTTGCCCTTTTGGTGATTTGAATAATTTTCCTGGGGAATTGTGATCCAAACTTGATCAATTGATACATATGACTTCAAAATGTTGATATTGGTCCAAAATCTTGAAGTTTGACTGTAGGTTGACCATAATTTACTTTTTACCCAATACAGTTGATTTTAGGTCATCTGGTCAATTGATTGAACAATTTTGTGATCCAAGACTTGAAACTTGGCATGAGAAATCTTGAGGGTCCATAATGATCCATGAAAGTCATATGATGCATTAAAATTCCAATTGTCCTTGTGAAAATTCAAACCCTAATTTGAGGCATCAGTGTTGAGGAGATGTCTTAACCTAGTCAATCCTTGTGCAAGCTTGAGCTATTGAAGATCTTGTGGTAAATATCTTGTGAAATGAGAGGGCAAATTTCGGGGTACAATAATGTTCCTTCTGGAGTTTGATTGATTTGGATACCTAGAAAGAACTTGAGTTCTCCCATCAAGCTCATTTCAAACTCTGGCTGCATAGACTTAGCAAATTCTCTTCCCAAAGAGGCTTTAGTAGATCCAAAAATAATATCATCTACATAAATCTAAAAAACTAGAATGTAATTTTTAAATAGTTTACAGAATAAAGTTGTGTCCACCTTCCCTCTAGTAAAATTATTTTCTAACAGAAAACTACTTAGTCTTTCATACCAAGCTCTGGGAGCTTGTTTCAGACCATATAGTGATTTCTTTAGTTTATAGACATATTCTGGATGTTTTGAGTTTTCAAAACCAGGGGGTTGGTGCACATAAACTTCTTCACCAATGTAACCATTTAAAAATGTACTTTTAACATCCATCTGATAAAGATTGATGCCATCATTTACAGCAAAAGAAATTAAAAGTATGATGGATTCTAACATGGAAACTGGAGCAAAGGTTTCTGTATAGTCTATCCCATCTTGCTGACTATAACCTTGTGCCACCAGTCGTTCTTTGTTTCTGACGACTTCTCCTTGTTCATTCAGTTTGTTTATGAATACCCATTTGGTTCCAATGATGTTAAACCCTTTTGGTTTAGGAACTAAATGCCACACATCATTTTTTGTGAATTGGCTTAATTCTTCCTGCATTGCAAGTATCCAATCATTGTCTAGAAGGGTTTTGTCAATGGAAGTTGGATCAATCAAAGACACTAATACCATGAGAGATTCTTCAGAATTTCTGAATGTAGATCTTGTTCTTATTGGGTCCTCTTTCTTTCCCAGAATTTTGTTTTCTGGATGAGCTAAACTGCTTCTGGATTCTCTTTTCTGGAAAGGCTCTTCAGATGTTGCTGTAATGTTTGTGACATCTTCTTCCGGAGTTGACTGTGATTCTTTGTGAGAAACTTCTGATGCAATGTCTTCAGTACCTGTAAATTAGACTTCTATATCTGTAAAAGTTTTACCGTGCTTTGACTTTTAAGAGCCAAGCTTATCATCAAATTTTACAATGATGGACTCTTCTATAATCTGTGTTTCTGTGTTATATACTCTATATCCTTTTGAGCATTCAGAGTATCCTAACATGAGACACTTATGTGCTTTAGAGTCAAACTTGTTCAGATGTTCTTTAGTGTTCAACATAAAACAAGTACATCCAAATGGATGAAAATAAGAAATGTTGGGCTTTATGTTCTTCCACAGTTCATATGGAGTCTTATCCAGAATATGTCTTATGGAGATTCTATTCTGAATGTAACACGTTCTGTTAATTGCTTTTTCCCTGAAGTTCTTAGCAATGTTAGTCTCGTTGATCATGGTTCTGGACATTTCTTGTAAAGTTCTATTCTTTCCTTCTACAACTCTGTTTTTTTTAGGAGTTCTAGGACAAGAGAAATCATGAGAGATGCCATTCTCATTAAAAAATATTTCAAATTTTTTGTTTTCAAATTCCCCACCATGATCACTTCTAACTTTAAAAATTCTAAGATCTTTTTCGTTTTGGACTTGGTTACAGAAGGCAAAGAACACAGAATGTGACTCGTCCTTGTGTCTTAATAACTTTACCCATGTCCATCTGCTATAGTCATCTACGATCACTAATCCATACTTCTTGCCACTAATGGATGTAGTTTTCACTAGTCCAAATAGATCTATATGCAGAAGTTCTAATGGTCTAGAGGTAGAAACAACATTTTTGGTTTTGAAAGAAGGTTTTGCAAACTTGCCTTTTTGACATGTTTCACACAGCATCTGAGCTGAACTTCAGGTTAGGAAGTCCTCTGACCAGATCGAGTTTGTTAATCTGAGATATTCTTATCATACTAGCATGCCTCAATCTTCTGTGCAAGACCCATTTCTCATCGTTAACAGACAATAGGCATTTTACATTCTAACTTTTTAGTTCAGAAAGTTTTATTTTAAATGTTGTTCTTTCTCTTTCCATTGAAGAGGACAGATCCATCTTTCTGACTAACTGCTTTACAGGACTTTTGATTGAAGATTATATCATAACCGTTATCACTTAATTGACTTATGGATAACAAGTTATGCATTAATCGATCTACTAACAGAATATTAGTTATAGAAGGAAGTGTATTGTTACCAATAGTTCCAGAGCCAATAATCTTCCCTTTCTGATTGCCTCTGAAACCTACGTAGCCTCCAGATTTAAGCTCCGGGCTTTGGAACATATGATTTCTTCCCGTCATGTGTCGAGAGCATCCAGAGTCCAGGTACCAAGATTGGTGTTTCAGTTTTGCTGTTAAAGACATCTGCAACATAGACAATTTTATCCTTAGGTACCCATATCTTTTTGGGTCCTTGTTTGTTAGAGTTACCAAAATTCTATTTGAATTTTGGTTTAGCAGAAAAAGCATTACTAGTATACTTTATGTCACGTGTGTTCCCATAGGTGAAGTTAGAATAGAGAGGTGTGTATTTTATGACCATATCCTTAACTTTATTAGGTTAAGATACTTTACCCTTGTATCCTATTCCTTTTCTGCCATTTCTGCTAACTCCATAGATCATTGAATCCATCTTGCTTCTATCTATGTTTTTAGCAAGAAATTTTTGAAAGATATGATCATATTCCTTTATGATCTTATCAGAGTTACTAGGAAATTCTGAGACAATTTCTTTCTGAGCCTTTTGTAATTTATTTTCTAGTTTATAAATTGTTTCTTTAAGCTCAGAGTTTTCTGATCTTAGTTTCTTAGTTTCTTCAGAGTCAGAAACTAGATCCTTTTTCAGGTTCTTTTTTATGACTCGAAGTTTTTGATATCTTTCAAGAATTTCTGACAAACTTTCTTCTAATTGAGATCTAGAAAAGTTAGAGAATACCTCTTCTACCAGAGTCTGATGCTGATCTAGATGATCCAGTGTCATCTGACACGTTGGCCCTTAGGGATATGTTGGCTCTTTCATCTTCTAATTTTGTTTCAGCTTCAGAAGAGTCTGAGTCATCCCATGTTGCCATGAGGATTTTCTTATTTTCCTTAAAGAACTTCTTTTTAGGTTTCTCATTTTGATGATTTGGACAGTCACTTTTGTAATGCCCTTGTTCATTGCATTCGTAGCAGACAGTGTCTCTATTACTTGATTTTCTGTATCCAGAAGATGGTTCGGAATGATTCCCTGTTCTTCTGGAAGTTCTGAACTTTCTCTGCCTGTGCTTCCACAGCTGATTGACTCTTCTAGAGAGAAGAGACAATTCGTCTTCTTCTGATGATGATCCACCAGAGTTTTCTTCTTTTTCCCGCAAAACTTTTGGTTCATATTTTTTGTTAGATTTAAGAGCTAAAGACTTACCTTGCTTCTGGGGCTCGTCTTCTTCTAACTCTATCTCATTACTTCTCAGGGAGCTGACAAATTCTTCGAGAGAGATTTTATTCAGATCTTTGGCCAGTTTAAGAGCTGTGACCATGGGTCTCCATTTCTTGGGTAAACTTGTGATGATCTTCTTTACATGATCAGCAGTTGAGTATCCTTTATCCAGAACTTTTATCCCAGCAACCAGAATTTGAAATCTTGAGAACATTGTTTCAATGGTTTCATCTTCTTCCATTTTGAAAGCTTCATACTTCTGAATAAGCGCAAGAGCTTTGGTTTATTTTACTTGCGTGTTGCCTTCATGTGTCATTCTCAAGGAGTCAAACATGTGTTTTGTTGACTCTCTGTTTGTGATCTTCTCATACTCTGTGTATGAGATAGCACTCAAGAGAATAGTTATGGCCTTGTGATGATTTTGGAATCCTCTCTTTTGATGATCTGTCATTCTTTTTCTGTCAATCTTCTGACCTCTTTCATCAACAGGATGTATGTACCCATAAGTCACCATATCCCAGAGATCAGCGTCATGAGCTAGAAAGAAACTTTTGATTCTGTCTTTCCAGTAATCAAAGTTTTCACCATTAAAGTTTGGAGGTTTACCGCTGATTCTGTCTTTCTCATCATAGTAATATTGTTGATGTTATGACTTGGTCCTGTAAGTACCCTGGCTGGAGAGTTGGCTTCATTTGTAAAACAAATAAGAAAGCAAGTTTACCCAGATCCCCTCTGTTGTTTTAATATGTGGTGTTGAAGAAGTTCAACATCTGAACCAACATGTTATGTAAGATGTCACAACATCAGCATGTGACATCGCGCCTGAAACTAATTCAACATCTAGGAAAATATGTTAGATGTAATGTCATGACATCTGACTTGACATCACGACAACAGAATTGATAATTCAGTTACAGTTCTGGTACTTAAATACTCTGAGAATATATGAGGCGTTTCTTGTGGAGAATCTGAAGATCAATCAAGAATCAATCAGAATATTTGAAGAAAATACTGTTTCTAAATATGGAGATATTTTAGGAACTAGAAGATTGAAGACCTTGATTATAGGAGAAGTTTGCTGCTGAGTTGTAACAGCAAGGAGAAAAACTTGCTGAGTTAGGTAATAGGTTATAAATAGCAGATTGTAACCTAGGGCTTAAGAGACACACATAATGTAACATTAGAAGGTGTTTCTGTTAGGTAAACCTGTCGGTCTGTGGCAAGGTTACCATGTATGTAACTCGAAACCTGTAGGTAAGAGTTTGAATGTTCTTGGATGAAGCTGTGAAGCAAGTCTAAGTATTTCTGCATTACTTCATATTCATTGTAATGTAGGAAACCAAGTGGGAGGGCACTGCTTCTTGAGTAGGAGTAAGACTTCTGTTGTTGCGACAATAGGAATGGAAACTGGTAGGTTTCTATCTAGGAGTTCCTAGGTATAGGTTGCACTGGGTAGATGATTAAGTGAAGGATGGGAACTTGTGAAGTTTAGTCCTGAATTAATATTGCTAATAGTGGATCTTCTTCCTGGCTTGGTATGCCCCCAGAGTAGGTGTATTACACCGAACTGGGTCAACAACTGATTTGTGTTTTTACCTTCAATACTTTATAATTCTGTCTGTTATACAACAAGGTAAAACTGTAATGTTGAAACAGATGATGTCTCAGAACATGTTAAGACATCATGCTGATATCTGTGCTTGAATAAAACTGTGTGAATGTTACAGATGATGTCAAAAGAGATGAATGAATATCCTGCTGGTTTGTGTGCATGATAAACGGAACTAAGGGGTTTGTTTGCTTCATGGTATGTGATAGATGATGTTGCAACCAATGTTGAGACATCAGGCTATGAATGGATAGTTTACAAACCAAAGCTATTTGTTCGAGAACTGCAGATATGGCAACCTCTATGCTTCTGTTATACTGAATCACAAAAATTGGGTATCTACCTTGCAGTGTATTTATTATGTCATATCAGATGTTTAGACATTGAGTATAACATCTGAAGACTGGCATACACCAGAATTTCAATTGGTATCAGAGCTGGCATCCTGTTCTGTTTCTGGATGAGATCCATGGGTGATACTTTCTGGTATCTGCAAGGTCAATTTTAGTACTGAAGATTGTAACCTGGAATGGTTTGCTATTTCCCTGAATGGTCCCTTGAAGTGGGAGGATGGACTATTCTTGACAGGAATTGTGTGTACCTGTCTTTGGTGATTGGCACTTGGCCTGGTTGTGTGGTAGCTGCTCTAGGTTTGATTTATTTTCAAACCTAGGATGTGTGTACGCCTGAAGTTGTGTGTAGTAGTCATGCTAGGTTTGAACCATAGTCAAACTTGGTCTATTTTTGAAGGCCAGTCTGGTGGAGTGTGTGTGCAAAGATTGGGTTGTATTATGTTCTTCCGCTGAGTAATACCTGGCAAAACTCAAGCTCTGATGTGTTTCCCCTCTTGTGGATTGAAGGCCATTATATTCAAGAATTCAACATAAACTATGGAAGATGTCACAGAAACTTGAGTCCTCTCAAGTCCACTCATGAAGACGTTCTTCGTTCAGGATGGTAAGAATCACATATTCACGGATTAGTGTTATATGAAGACCTTGAAGAATTTCAAGGAGGGCCTTGTTCCAAGGTGATGGGATTGATGTTCTATGTGATGGTGGAACAAGGATGCAGCTACTAGTCGAAGAGCATATGTCTTGGGTGTCAAACAAAGGGATACTTTTGTTTGGAACCTACTCCTGACTTGGAAGAGGAGACATCTGTGTGTGCAAAGTTGACAATGGTAAAGTCAACTATGTCTGTGTACTCCCGAAGGTTACTTTAGGAGTCAGAACTCTAGAAGTAAAGCTGGTTGAGATATGACATTGATCAGGGCTGAGCAATTGTTCCCTGAAGTACTATGGTGTGAAGAAAGACAAGCTCACTGGTTAATAAAAGCCAATGATGGTGCAGCACTATTGCTCCTTCATAGAAGTAGATTGGGATCATGAGTCGTGAATATGAAGACTCAGAGTTTGGTTAAGATATAGCTCTTGGAGTTACGTAAATCTGGTAGGGATGTCATATGTCATGTCGAGACATTTGTACACAATGCATTTTTTGTGTGGAGCTTCCATGACTGATAGCTTGAGGGGGAGATTTGGTTAACCTCCTCACATTAGTTCAGCCTGGTGTTGATCTATGTCACATGGGTTCTGGTTGTTGTGTGACATATTTGCAAGGAAGGATTCATCTCTCTCATTCCTAATGATGAATCTGATCTGGTAGGAGTCTCAAGTCGGTTACTTAAGTCAAGGGTGGCAACCTAGATATCTCAACTCTTTGGACTCTCAAAGAAAGAGCTTGCAAGAAGAAGATATTAACACATGAAGAGTATGTCAAGTATTCAAATGGTGAAAGTATCTTACTGGATAATGGGAAGGATTTATGATCAATTGCTACTTGTGACAAGTACAAGTATTTAATTGATTACCCTTGGAGTTCAAAATAACTGTTGTGGGAACATTCATTCTTCTAGACCCTGTGAAGAATCACAGGAAGAGTGATACCTTAGAGCTATCTCCTTGGTGACAGCAAAATCATTTGATCCTTGAAAAGGTTTCCTGGAAACATGTTCAGACTTAAAACCACAAGAAGAAGAAGACATCATAATCTAGATGATGGTCACTGGGATCAGTCTGAAGCTGAATTCAACAACTAGATGTTATAACATAATGCGGCGACATTTGGTTCAACATCAGATTCTTGCTTAGTGAAGTGGCTCATCAACTAGGATGATCTACGAAGTTGAAGATTAGATCCTCCAAAAGGATTGTCTCTTTGCAGCTCTTTGGAGTTGTTACATGTTTCTGTCTCAGTGTATCTAAGCCTTTTGTGATAACTTGTAGCCGGAAGTTCAAATTTCAATTGGAAGATCAGAATATCTTTGGAAGAAGTCTGATAAACATGAAAGTGGCATTTGGTCTATCTCAGCAGTGGATTCTGAGAATCAAGATAATCCAGATATGACAGCTGATGATTATCAAGAAAGTTTGATTCACAGTATGAATGTGTTCAATCGATATTGTTGAACAGAGGGTGCGCTCTTGAAGACATGAAGATGCGTCTTATGTTTTCCATTCATCAAGGGGTCTTATTTACTTTGAATCAGAAGCTGCATTGAAGGTCCAACTGAGTATTGAATGTGTGCTACTTGTTTCCATGAGGAGAAGTGATTGTCCCTAACAGGGGGAGTATTGGTTTGTACAAAAGGTCTTCATCAAACTCGTAGGATATAAAGTGTGGCACCTTATTAACTATTGGAATGATGTGTTCAAAACTGAAGAAGACTATGTCTGACCGAATGTCATCACATTGGTAATGACATTGTTCCTAATTTCCTCTAAAACTACAGACAGGAGGAAAATTGGATGAAGTATGGATTATTACTAATAAATCCATGTCAAGCTGCTAATCTGAAAATAGCAGAATGTATGACGACATAGGATTTGAGCATGAAACAGTTTAGTGAGCTGGAATGTTTAGGTGATAACTTGTCATCTAATAAAGGTATTATATAACTAATACAGAGTGTAATATACCAACGATGTGTCTTGGAAAGGGGATCCTAAGACAAGGGAGTAGTCTGTTCTAAAAGACAAATGTCTGTTTTTAAAAGGGCATCCTGACATGGTCAAAGGGTCAAACCCAAGGGTAGGTACCTGCATTAAAACCAGTCCTAGGGCACTGAAACTGTCAGAGTAAAGTACCAAGGTCGTTACTATCTATGCCAAAGTTGCATTATTTATGAAGACTCTCTCTATTCCTTCTCTTCATCAGAGGGTTTCAGCAATATGAAGTTTGTTAGCATCTGGGAAAATTGTGCATGGGTATGGATCTGTATGGGCAGTCTTTGTCAAATTCTGGCCAAAAAGGGGGAGAAAGATAGGGATAGGGACTCAGGCGAGACTCAGGTGAAAGCAACAGACGGCAATGTCCAGCAAGACTCAGGAGAAAGCAACATGATCCCTAAGTAAGTGACTTTAGTTGTGTCTTGTGTTCTGAGTTAAGAGGATAGTTGTGACTTGTGATCTGAGTTACATGATCACAAGTAATAATCTGGAGAAAAGAAATCCTCTTGGGGCATCGATGGAGTGGAGTTGCTCACAGTTGACGACAGAGGCTTGTTGTTTGCTCAAAGGACATCAGCCTCTACAAAAGAAGATGTTAGACAAGATGTTGTAACATCTCAACTGTGTTGTGGCCTGGTCTCAAAATACAACTTGCACTTATTTGTTTTAGCCAAAATTTGCCAAAGGGGGAGATTGTAAGTACCCTGGCTGGAGAGTTGGCTTCATTTGTAAAACAAATAAGAAAGCAAGTTTACCCAGATCCCCTCTGTTGTTTTAATATGTGGTGTTGAAGAAGTTCAACATCTGAACCAACATGTTATGTAAGATGTCACAACATCAGCATGTGACATCGCGCCTGAAACTAATTCAACATCTAGGAAAATATGTTAGATGTAATGTCATGACATCTGACTTGACATCACGACAACAGAATTGATAATTCAGTTACAGTTCTGGTACTTAAATACTCTGAGAATATATGAGGCGTTTCTTGTGGAGAATCTGAAGATCAATCAAGAATCAATCAGAATATTTGAAGAAAATACTGTTTCTAAATATGGAGATATTTTAGGAACTAGAAGATTGAAGACCTTGATTATAGGAGAAGTTTGCTGCTGAGTTGTAACAGCAAGGAGAAAAACTTGCTGAGTTAGGTAATAGGTTATAAATAGCAGATTGTAACCTAGGGCTTAAGAGACACACATAATGTAACATTAGAAGGTGTTTCTGTTAGGTAAACCTGTCGGTCTGTGGCAAGGTTACCATGTATGTAACTCGAAACCTGTAGGTAAGAGTTTGAATGTTCTTGGATGAAGCTGTGAAGCAAGTCTAAGTATTTCTGCATTACTTCATATTCATTGTAATGTAGGAAACCAAGTGGGAGGGCACTGCTTCTTGAGTAGGAGTAAGACTTCTGTTGTTGCGACAATAGGAATGGAAACTGGTAGGTTTCTATCTAGGAGTTCCTAGGTATAGGTTGCACTGGGTAGATGATTAAGTGAAGGATGGGAACTTGTGAAGTTTAGTCCTGAATTAATATTGCTAATAGTGGATCTTCTTCCTGGCTTGGTATGCCCCCAGAGTAGGTGTATTACACCGAACTGGGTCAACAACTGATTTGTGTTTTTACCTTCAATACTTTATAATTCTGTCTGTTATACAACAAGGTAAAACTGTAATGTTGAAACAGATGATGTCTCAGAACATGTTAAGACATCATGCTGATATCTGTGCTTGAATAAAACTGTGTGAATGTTACAGATGATGTCAAAAGAGATGAATGAATATCCTGCTGGTTTGTGTGCATGATAAACGGAACTAAGGGGTTTGTTTGCTTCATGGTATGTGATAGATGATGTTGCAACCAATGTTGAGACATCAGGCTATGAATGGATAGTTTACAAACCAAAGCTATTTGTTCGAGAACTGCAGATATGGCAACCTCTATGCTTCTGTTATACTGAATCACAAAAATTGGGTATCTACCTTGCAGTGTATTTATTATGTCATATCAGATGTTTAGACATTGAGTATAACATCTGAAGACTGGCATACACCAGAATTTCAGGTCCCACCATAGTGTTTTTTTTGCTTGGATCTTTTTCTTCATGGTTAAGTGCTTGTACTCAGAACCAGGCGCTCTGATGCCAATTGAAGAATGGAAAAACACAAGAAGGGGGATTTGAATTGGGGTTTTTAAAACTTAAAATAAAAAAAACACGTTGGTTATCCTGGTTCGTTTGAACTCAAACTACTCCAGTCCACCCGCCAAGGTGATTTCGCCTCTCTCAACGAGGTCTTAATACACTAATCAAACTTTATTACACAGTTACTATGACAACCGTCTAAGTCTTCTTGAGTTTAAACCACAACCTGGTTTTCTCAAGGAATTACACAATATAATATTTAAAAGAGTGTACAAAATGTGTTTTCTAATAAAATAGTATCACACAAGTGATGTTTTACACAAAATGAAATTCAGTACATTGAAAGTGATTAAAATATCTCATTTGTTGTGCACTCAAAATCATAAACGATTTCTCCTTCAAGCTTTGTTTATATATGCAACGCATGTGAGAGCTTTTTGAATGTTGATAAATATTAATTAAAGAGCTTTCCAAAAATAGAGATTATTGTCCCCTTTCAGCCGTTACTTTTGAATAGCCATAAGTGAATTATAACGCTTCAGAACATGCTTGCTTCAGAAGATGAATTTTACCGTTACTTCTTTCTAGAACTGTATGAATCAGAATAACGAAGTTCCTGTTCACACTGTTTAGGCACTCAGAAGTTGCAGCTTTAGAACTTCTTTATAAAAGATGTATTGAATCAGAGTTTGAACAGCGATCTAACTCAACTTCTATGCTTCTTACATTAGAACTTCTTTGCAAAACAAAATACTTATTTAGGGAGCATAATTGTTCTTTGAGTGTTTGTTATCATCAAAACTCTTACAAGGGTTGTAGAATTAAACTATGTTCTAACAATTATCACTACACTAGAGCCAGTCCCTTATTCCTCCGACAAAGTTGTACCTTGGAACCATGGGGCAGAAGTTTTTTATCATGGTGTCAAGAAAGAGCCATGGATTAATGAAAATGAAGAGCCTAAAATTACAAACATTGCTGGAACTAGTAAAGTAACAAGGACAGGAAGGGTCTTCTCCCCAGAGATCTCTCCTTCAACAACTAATACAACACATGTTCGCATTCCTGTTGATGGTCCAACTTCCAATGCTTGGGGTAAAGAGAAAGTTATTCAGTCTGCCCTGACGGAGGCACCCTCAAAAAATGTTACAATTGAAGACCCGTCAAGACAAGAGATGGAGGAAATTTTGAAGATCATTTGGAAAAGTGACTACAAAATAGTGGAACAACTGGGGCATACACCCTTTAAGATATCCATGTTGTCCTTATTATTATGCTCCAACGCACATGCCCAAGCTTTGCTGAAATTCTTGAAGAATTCACATGTTCCATAAGAAACCATTACTGATCAATTTGAGAACTGTCTTACAAGCCTAAGTGGTGACAATGGCTTGGTATTTTCTGATGCAGATTTAACTCCGGCAGGGAAGAATCACAACAAGGCTCTCCACATCTCTATTGAATGCAAAGGCACCACTCTGGCGCATGTGTTGGTAGATATTGGGTCCTCCCTAAATGTTTTACCTAAATGTGCTTTGGATAGAATGGATTGTGATGGATTGTAGAGAGGAAGAATATATGGTCAATCATTTTAATTCTTTCAAATACATTGAAATAGATGGTGAATTCATTGAAACCCCCTGTCAAGCATTTGAGGTAATCCTTCCAATGGTTGTTGTTGCTACTCCTGCTATTCCTGAGGTCTCTAAGGACACACCAAGGATGGCTTCCTTAAAGGATGCTAGAGTTGTTGTAGAAGATGAAGGATGCACTATCTGGGGACAACTTCCTGACATCCCCTACAAATCTAACAAATTTGGGTTGGTTTTACGTAAAAGGCTCAGGAAGAGGTTTGACGTGCTCGTGCTGGTGGACCACCTCTCTGCATTAGCAACAATGAAGTCAATGCTCTGGAGGACACTGATAGTAATGGTGACTTGGATGACTGGATATTCCCAACTGCTGACGGCAGACTCAATAACTGGAAGGTCAAAGACTTCATCTCAATCTCCTTCAACCAGGAGTAATTGCTATTTCCTGTTTTTATTGCTTTAAGAACTTTGTCTGTATAATTTCCTTCAAAACAATGACTTTAAACCATGTGCCTTGCCCAGGGCATAATGGTCCATTTTTTAAGGGTTTGTCATTTCATATATCATATGCTCATTTAATGAAAACATTGGACAATTTTGAATTCAAATTTTGTGCTCTTTGTCTTTCTTTTACTTTAATGAATTTTCAAATAGCCATGTGACCATACATGTAAACACACACATTTGCATATCCACATCCACTCCGGGTCTCATTGACAATAATTCTGTTATTGCCATCTATGACTTCGAGAATCCAATTTGTCAAGCCAGAGATGAAGGTGAAGAAGATTGTAAGATACCTGGAGAACTCGCCAGACTCCTGATACAAGAGGAAAAGGTTATCCAATCGCAGGAAGAACCGGTCAAAGTGATAAACTTGGGTACTTAGATAGATAAGAAAGAAGTCAAGATCGGCGCCAACCTGGAAGACAGTGTTAAGAGCAGATTGGTTTAGATGTTGCATGACTATGTTGAGGTTTTCGCTTGGTCATACGAAGACATGTCGGGGCTCGATACTGACACCGTGGTTCATCATCTGCCAATGAAAGAAGGTTGCTCTCTGATCAAACAAAAGGTTCGTTGCATGCGTCCTGACATGTATGAAAAGATCAAGGTTGAGGTAATGAAACAGTTCAATGCAGGTTTCTTGGCAGTAACATCGTATCCCCAATGGGTTGAAAATGTTGTTCCAGTGCCGAAGAAAGACGGTAAGGTTCATTTGTGTGTTGACTACATGGATTTAAATAAGGCAAGCCCCAAAGACGACTTTCCACTAGCGCATATTGATGTCTTAGTTGACAACACTGCTCAACACAAGGTGTTTTCCTTCATGGATGGCTTCTCGAGTTACAACCAAATCAAAATGGCACCCGAAGAAATGGAAAAGACTACTTTTGTCACACAGTGGGGCACCTTCTCTTATAAAGTCATGACTTTTGGGCTGAAGAATGCAGGCGCAGCTTATCAACGGGCTATGGTGGCATTATTTCATGATATGATTCATCATAAGATAGAAGTCTATGTTGATGACATGATAGCAAGATCCCAAACTGAGGAAGAACACCTTGATAATCTGCACAAGTTGTTTGAAAGGTTGAAGAAATATAAGCTGAGGTTAAAATCCCAACAAATGCATCTTTGGGGTAAGGTCTGGTAAGCTCTTAGGCTTTGTCGTCAACGGAAAAAGTATTGAAGTCGATCCTGCCAAAGTTAAAGCTATCCAAGAAATGCCAGCTACTCGTACTGAGAAGGAGGTCATAGGTTTTCTAGGAAGACTAAACTACGTTGCCCGATTCATCTCTCACTTGACTGCTACTTATGAGCCACTCTTCAAGCTGCTGAAGAAAGATCAAGTAGTCAGATGGAACGACGACTGCAAAATAGCTTTTGATAAGATCAAAGAGTACCTGCAAGAACCTCCAATTTTGATGCCACCAGTTGAAGGAAGACCTCTGATCATGTACTTAACTGTTTTAGAGAATTCAATGGGGTGTGTGTTGGGGTAGCATGACAAGTCTGGTCGAAGAGAGCATGCAATTTACTACCTTAGAAAAAAGTTTACCGACTGTGAAACAAGATACTCACTGCTCGAGAAAACTTGTTGCGCTTTAGCATGGGCTTCTCGCCAACTAAGACAGTATATGTTGACTCATACCACTTTTTTAATCTCTAAGATGGATCCCATAAAGTATATCTTCGAGAAGCCAGCTCTCTCCGGAAGGATAGCATGATGGCAAATGATCCTAACTGAATATGATATCCAGTACACTACACAAAAAGCAATAAAAGGAAGTGTACTGGCAGATCATTTGGCACATTAAGTTTTGGATGATTATCAATCCATGAACTTTGAATTCCTGGATGAGAATATCATGTTGATTGCCGATTGTGAAAATCCTGGACTGTATGAAGGACCTAAACAAGGATCCTGATGGACTATGGTTTTTGATGGAGCTTCCAACGCACTGGGTAACGGAATTGGGGTTGTGATCATTTCTCTCGAAGGTTGACATACTCGTTTCACTGCCAGACTTTGCTTCAACTGTACCAACAATATGGCCGAATATGAAGTGTGCATCTTGGGCCTTAAAGCTGCTAATGACCTAAGAATCAAATTATTAAGTCTATATGGAGACTCAGCTTTGGTCATCAGTCAAGTTAAAGGAGAGTAGGATACAAAATATCCAAATCTTATCCCTTACAAGGAGCTTGTGCTAACCTTAATCCCGTACTTTGAAGAGGTTGCCTTTGCACACATTCTGAGGGAAGAAAATCAGTTGGCAGATGCTTTAGCTAACATGTCTTCTATGTTTAAGGTCAGATGGGACAACAAAGCTCCCC
The DNA here is from genome assembly GCA_948472305.1 of Vicia faba. Lineage (NCBI taxonomy): Eukaryota > Viridiplantae > Streptophyta > Magnoliopsida > Fabales > Fabaceae > Vicia > Vicia faba. The sequence goes on from OX451740.1 coordinate 493,055,611, forward strand.
GAATCACTGTCGAAAGTTTGACGAACAATTGCACTGCTATGAGATTGACACTGATGGTGTAAAGGAGAAGCCTTGGTTTCATGAGGTGAAAATATATCTTGAAGCTCAAGAGTATCCTGAAGGTGCATCAGTCAACGACAAGAAATTCCTACAGAGGTTCTCAGCAAAGTTCTTCCTGAGCAATGGGATCTTATACAAGCGCAACCATGATTCAACTCTGCTCCGTTGTGTGGACAAGAAAGAAGCAGAGAAGATCATGGAGGATATGCATGAAGGTATCTTTGGAACTCACTCTAGTGGACATACTATGTCCAAGAAGATTTTGAGAGCTGGTTACTATTGGTTGACCATGGAAACCGATTGTCATCACCACTCAAGGACTTTCCATAAGTGCCAAATTTATGCTGATAAGGTCCATGTGCCTCCAAATCCTTTGAACGTCATGACTGCTCCTTGGCCATTTGCAATGTGGGGCATTGACATGATTGGAGAGATCAAGCCTATTGCCTCTAATGGACACTATTTCATTCTTGTCGCCATTGACTACTTTACTAAGTGGGTAGAAGCAGCTTCATTTGCCTCGTTACCAAGAACGTCGTAGCCCGATTTATCAAGCATAACCTCATCTTCCGGTATGGTATCCCTGAGAGGATCATCACTGACAATGGCACCAACCTAAACAATGCCATGATCACTGAGCTCTGCACGTAGTTCAAGAGCAAGCATCACAACTCTTCTCCATACAGACCTAAGATGAATGGCACAGTGGAAGCTTCTAACAAAAATATAAAGAAGATCATGTAAAAGATGGTGGTGACATATAAGGACTGGCATGAGATGCTACCATTTTCTCTTCATGGCTATCGTACATCGGTGTGAACATCAATTGGGGAAACCCCTTTCTCTTTAGTTTATGGCATGGAAGTTGTCCTTCATGTTGAAGTTCAAATCCCTTCTCTAAGGATTTTGAAAGAAGTAGACTTAGACGAAGACGAATGGATTCAGACGAGGTTTGATCAGTTGAATTTGATTGATGAAAAGAGGATGGTTGCTATTTGTCATGGTCAGATGTACCGGAAATGCATGATCAAAGCTTTCAATAAGAAGAACAAGCATCAGGTATACCAGGCTGGTGACTTTGTAATAAAGCGCATCATTCTGCCACAAGGAGATCCCAGGGGCAAATAGACTCCCATTTATGAAGGGTCATTTGTTGTTAAAAAATTATTCTAGGGCGGAGCTATGATGCTAACCACTATGGATGGAAAAGATTTTCTGCACCCTGTGAACGCGGACATAGTAAAAAAATACTACACATAAGAATGACCCTCTAGGTTGACATGCCTAGGCAAAAATAAGGGCATCCCGGAGAACCAAAAGGGTTCGGGAAAAGATAAGGGATATATACAAAAGAATATACACCCGGCAAGTCAAAAACCTGAAAGGGCGGCTTGGGAAAAAAAAGGTATCCTGGTGGACTGAAAACATGAAAAGGCGGTCCAAGAAAAAATTAGGGCTTAAAAGCGTACGACTATGTCCCTTTGGATCACTTACATGCCAGCTTTATTACCAAGATCAAAAGTTCAAAAGGTACAAGATCAGTGCAATCAACTTCTTCCGATGGCAAGGGACAAGATGCACGAAGACATAGGGGTAATAGCAGATTTTGGAACCCAATGAAATCACTTTCATATGGCTATATATATATATATATATATATATATATATATATATATATATATATATATATATATATATATATATATATATATATATATATATATATATATATATATATATATATATATATATATATATATATATATATATATATATATATATATATATATATATATATATATATATTTGTTTTCACTTTGTACTTTTTCATTTCAAGACGACTTCCTCTTACTAGGATTTCTGTCTCTTTGTACAAAATCGTCTGCTTATAGGAAAATGATTAATACAAATATACCTTGAAGTCCAAACTTTTTGTTCTTTTTGTATTGTTTGCAAAAATGTCCAATGACTAAAATTGAATGAACATATGCATATGAACATACATAAGAACATGAATAAACATTTATTCAAAATTTTAGGAGCTGGGATGACACTCAAGTTGTCTGTTATTTTCCACAGAATCCCTTTAATTAGATTTCCCCAATGAAGTTTCCAGAGCCACTTCTATGAGATTATCTCCCACAGAGTAGTCTTCATAAATAAGGGTACATTCCCTACAATCTCCCCCACAGAGTCCCAATATAATTCATGGAAATTCTCTTCCCTAACTGAGTTTGTTCCTCCAAAACTAATGAAAGAGACCCTACAGAGTTCCTTCTCTTTAGCAAAATTCAATTTCCCAAAGAGAGTTAGTTTCCTAAGAAGAGCACTTCTCCATCAACAATGGTTTATTTCCCCAACTGGGTTTATTTCTCCAACAACCTAAAAATTCCCCAACTCGAGTCTATCACTGACAAAATTCTTATCCCTAGTAAGGCTGCCACTCCCATAAAAGAATTACCACTATCCCCAAAAAGTTGTTGCGAAACCTGGAGACCGACCAAATACCAGTTAACTTTATCCTCCCCAGACAAGTCAGAAAATTATCCATCTCTTTTATCCCCAATCAGGGTATATAAGAATTATCTTCCCTAGACAAGTCAGAAGTTTAACCATCTCTTTTATCCCCAGTTAGGGTATATAAGAAATAAATTCCCCAATAGAGCAACAGACGACCAATGTTCCTGAACTCTATTCTGCAAGAAGAAATCAACATCCCCAGCGGAGTTTCCTCAAACAAGTAAGCAGGAATCCCCGCGGAAGCATTCTAGACAAGATTGAAGATACACACACTCTTCATCCTCTAGTAATAAGTCATGGATTTATTTTCCTCGACAAAGATACACTTCAACAACATTACACATTCATTCATCATAGCATATGCATACAAAACGCATATAGCACAATCTCATTTATTTTGAGAACATCATTACGCAATGCATTTCATACATCATGACATTGCATACAAATAACTCTTTACCTTTTCAGGAAAGATCAATCAGTAGACCGATATCACCAAAATAGATTGTAGGCCAAGATAAGGAAAATACCTTCATGATGAACACTCCTTGTAGACCATTTTTCTGGCTCAGATTAAATCGACCAAAGATTTATTTTGATACTTCTCTCAGTTAAAGATTTAAAGACATCTGCTGGCTCAGATTAAATCGACCAAAGATTTATTCTGATACTTCTCTCAGTAGACCTTTTTTTGGCTCAGATTAAATAGCCCAAAGATTTATTCTGATACTTCTCTCAGTTAGAGATTTAAAGACATCTGCTGGCTCAGATTAAATCAACCAAAGATTTATTCTGATACTTCTCTCAGTAGACCTTTTTCTGTCTTAGATTAAATCGACCAAAGATTTATTCTGATACTTCTCTCAGTTACAGATTTAAAGACGTTTTCTTGCTCAGATTAAATCTACCAAAGATTTATTCTGATACTTATCTCAAAAGACCTTTTTCTGGCTCAGATTAAACCAACCAAAGATTTATTCTGATACTTCTCTCAGTTAAGGATTTTCAAACATCTGCTAGCTCAGATTAAATCGACCAAATATTTATTCTGACAATAGACCTTTTTCCAAATCAGATTAAATTGACAAAAGATTTATTTTGATACTTTTCTCAGTAGATCCTATTCTGACTCAGATTAAATCGACCAAAGATTTATTCTAATACTCCTCAGATACAGTCGAGCATAGACTCATTCTGATATTTCTATCAACATTAACTTTGGATAGTGTTGTACCCCAAAATTTTCCCTCTCAATTCTCAAGGCATCTCTCACAATGATTCTCAAAATTCAAGCTTACACAAGTACATTGGTATTTTCCAACACCAGAATTAAAAGGAAACTCTCAAAAAGGGAGAAAACAGATAAAAATAATATTTTTACAAATTTGGAGGAAAATATGTCTCCTTCGATTCATCCCCCTTCGATTGGACTTTGCACCTCCTTCGATTTCTCAAAAGTTGCTGCTAGCGTGCCTCTTTCGTATGGGCATGTGACTTCTTGTTATAGGCTTTGTTTGTGTCTTCCACTTCCTACATGTTTTGCTTTGAGTACCAAATAGTTGGCTATAAGTCTACTTCGATTGGGCATATGCTTCCTGCATGTTTGTTTCGTTTGGACAAGCTTCGATGGGATAAAATAACCATCTCTATGCATCCTTCGAATCCACTTGCACCAAGGGCCTCTTGTAGACTTTGCCTCTCACAAGTTTTGTTTGAGCCAAGAGATATCTTCATACAAGATTTGATTAAGTTCTTGCTTCCTTTGAAAGAACACCCTTCGATTCAGAAATCAGGAACTTCCCGCACGCTAAAAGGAAATGACTCCCTTTATGTTTGTTTCGACCCACATGCTTTGATTGGGCAACATGCTTCCTTTGAACACGAGCTTTCGATTGGGCGATATGTTTGCTTCAATCCAAGCTTCGGTTGGGCATTAGCTTCATTCGAGTAAGCTTGTTTCAACCACAAGCTTCGATTGAGGCAAAGGCTTCCTTCGAACAAGTGCGCTTTGATGTCATTCCTACATACAAGCCTTCATTTGGGAATTCACCTCCTGCATATCTGCGTGTAAGCCTTCGTTTGGGCATTCATCTCTGGCCATGCCTGCATGCAAGCTTCAGTTGAGCAAGGGCTTCATGCCACTTGGGTTACATCTTTCATTTGGGTATTGAAGCTTCCTTCGATTCAGAAGGAAATGATCTTCATACAAGCTTCAATTGAGTTTTTGTTTCCCTTTAAAACAGTGTCCTTCGACTCAGGAGTGTCCTTCGACTCAGGAAGTAAAGGCCTCCTTTTGGTTTTCTTCAATTCAAAAAGTCAATAATCTTCTGAAAGCTTCCTTCGATTCAGAAGTTAATAACCTTCTAAAAAGTGTCATTCGACTGCACCATTCGCCCCTCACATGTTTGCCTTGGATTCATAAGTTTTCGATTGGATGAATGTCTACCTTCTTGTGACTTTCAAATTCATCTTCATGTATGATTTGAATGCGCCTTCATATCACCTTCGAATCCATCTGTAAACCCTTCAATACGCCCTAGTCCTGCATTATGACACACAACTTGGTGGTCCATTCAAAGGACTTGCCATAGTTGGGGGAATAATTGTTCTCTTACTTTGGAGTCTGGTCGAAGGTTTGAGCCTAAGTTATTAAAAGCAAGAAGACTCAAAATGGCATATTTAGCTAAAAAGGGCCATTCGAAGAACACACGGTTGGTTCATTCGAAGGACACACAACTGGTGAAAATGAATGTTGTGTTGTTCTAGTCTGGTCGAAAGGTGTAGAAAGATGGAGGATTCGACTCAAAAGATCAAGTTGAACATTTAGACCCATAGGCCAGGCCACGTGTTTTCCCTTTTTAGGCCTCAAACCTATAAATCACCCTATACTTAATTGTTTATGCAAGAAAATAGGCCTTTGCCTATTTGTTGTCCAAGACCACTTGCACTTAATAGTATAATACTACATTTTAGATAAGTTTGTCTTGAGCCTTGCGCCTGTTTTCCTTCAGAAAGAAGCAACCCATCTGAACCATTCATCTTTCTTTTATGGCACAAGTGGACACTTACTTTCCAGTTGAGCCTTATTTTATTATTTTTGCTCCCCAAGCTTCCCAAAAGCCTTTCTCTATAAATAAAGAGTTCATTTGCACAAAGAAAGGAGGAAAAAGGGAGAGGAGGGGAATGTATCTTCAAAATTCTCAAAAACTTCAACACTTATGAAATCACAACAAAAAAAAATCATCGTTACCTCCTTCAATTTTGAAGAACAACACATTCCAGTTTCCTTTGACTCAAGAAGCATCCCACTTGTTCCTTCCTTTGAATCCAGCAAAGAAGGATATTTCACTTGTTTTGCTCTTTCGAATCCAGTGTCGAAGGCCTACCCTGGGTCTTTTCCTTCGAATCCAGAGGCATTTAAAGCAACCGCTTCAAAGTCCAGAACACGCTCCAACCTCCAGCAAGGTAAGTCATTTTTAACCTTTGGTCCTTCGTTTCCAGCATAGCATGTAAATAAGTTTTCTTTTTTATTTAAAACATGTACACACTATTTTCTTCTTTTTGTTTTCACTCTCTTAATATGTGTCATGGTTAACAATCTTCTTGGCTTTTGCTCTTGGTACATTTAAATACGCTTTAAAGAACTAATCTAGTCTTAAAGTGATGTTGGCATGGCCTTGGGCCATGTTGCTATTCGAACTCAAATGAAAGAAACAGGAGACAGAAAAGTTAGAAACGAAGACTCTAGCTTCCATACTAACCTTCAGACCAAATGAAAGAGGCAGTCAAAAGGCACAACATGCTGTCCTCCAGGCCCCAATCGAAAGCCAAAATATGCTGGCTTCTAGGCCCCAGTCGAAACTCATTCTTTCACCCCTTTTCAGGTAAGGTCGAAGAGGGCCAAAAATGGCAGAATCGAAGGGTTGCTGCCCTAAGTCGAAAGATCCATTTTTCTTGCTTTTACCTTATTTTTGCCTTTATATTTTCATGCAATTCAATATGGTTGTAATAGTGTAGGATTTATTTTTTGCACTCTTTTATTACCTTCATATAAATGTTAAGTAATTAGGTGTGTATGGAAAGATAAAATCAACAAGTAGACAACCCAAAAATCAAAGACAAAATGCATGCAATAAACACACTTGCACACACGCACCCTTAGGGAAATTCCACTTGTTACCTTACAAAAATGGCCATGTTATGCATGTGGGATGTCTTAGCATAAACAAATCGAAAAAGATCATAGTCCCTCGATGAGGCTATCAAAGTTGCCTTTCAAAATGATCTTAGTCCCTAAAGAAAAGTGCTAAGTCATCTCACAACATTGCTATCATGGTCATACGATGACCCAACGCCCGTATCTTCACATCCAACGATGGGGCTTCTTACCAAAACAATGGTAAGATAGCAACATATAAAGGAGGAGGAAAAGCACATCTAAGACCTTTTGAGTAGGTAGATTACTTTTAGTTACTTGCTCACTCTCAAAACAAATATCCTTGCTATTTTCAAAACAATCACATACATCTTTCCAAAACTTGAAATATTTTCAAAAGCTCAACACTTTGCATACATTCTTACGAACGGGAATCATTGCAAAGTTCTCCTAAACGATGGCACCTTTTCAAAATACTTTCAAAAACCACACAAAAGCATAATTTTCAAACAAAAGCAAGTGATCTAACAAGTAACTAAGAGCCCATGGAAAACCATGGATGGAAAGGGTGCTAATACCTTCCCTTTTCATAATATACCCCCCGAACTCAAGAAAACATCTCGAAAGGTCTTTCATGTGCTTTTTCACCTTTCCTTATTGGATAAAAGAAAAGTCGGTGGCGACTCTTGCTAAACCGCAACATTTTGCAAACACAAACGCAAAACCCCAAGTCAGTTCTCCCACTGTATCACAGAACTGGCGACTCTGCTGGGGACAGTTTTAAAATTGGGGTTACCTTAGGGATATATCATATTTATTTGCTTATATTGTTTGATTTTCTTGCTTTATATTTTGGGTTCCTTGTTTGGGTTATTATTTTAAATCCTACACCCGGATTTGGGGGATACATTTTAGGTAAGTAGCAATAAATTGTGAGGGAACTGTGTGGGGTATACCGACACGGTTGAAGCAGTAGCTACGTTGATGTGGCACTTTGGTTGGTACCGGTAACCCTTGAGTCAGTCAAGGAGAGTACGGGGCCGCCACGTGGTGTCATAAAGCAGCAACTGACCTTAGAACCTTACTTGACCAACTTGGCCACTAGGACGTAGCGAGATGACCGACTTTGGTGCAATCCGAAGTTGGTTGATACTCGATGCTACACTCATTGAGGCTTGACTCTTGAGTTTTGTTTGGTTGTGAGTCAATCGCTTATCGAACGAAACTTGGGGGGAAGATCAGTGATATGGAGATCCTTTAGAACCCGGTTACTTTTAACTAGGACAGGTTGAGCCAACTAAAACTTCAAGAGGGTACTTACCTGAAAACCCCATGCAAGCCCAAACCGAGGACTTGTTTTCTTTATATATGCACTTGTACATAAACATTATAAACATCATGAACATCATAAACATCATAAACATCACTAACCATTTCAAGGATTTTTGGATTTATCTTTGTTCTGTTTTGTAGGGCATGGCCTCCGCTCGTAGGAGCACTATCCAAGTCAATCTTGTGAGGGTACCTCCACAACTCAAGGATTTAGTATCAAGGGTCCCTGAAGATTCCCCGTTCACCAAAAGACATGGCCGACTCCTTAGTTTGGTTACCCCAAGTATTGAAGAAGATATGATAAAAGTGCTTGTCCAATTCTTCGACCCTTTACATCATTGCTTCACTTTCCTTGATTACCAACTTGTGCCCACTTTGGAGGAATTTTTTCAACTCATAGGGATCCCCATTCTTAATCAGTTCCCTTTCAACGGTATTGAAAGAGACCCTAAACCTGAGGAAATTGCCCGAGCTCTACATTTGCAACCATATGACATAGTAGCAAATTGGGTAACAAAGAGTGGTGTTAAAGGGTTACTAGCAAAGTTTTTATTGGAGAAGGCTCAAGAGTGTTGGGATATTTTGGATCTACAAGCCTTTGAGGAAATTCTGGCTCTTCTCATATATGGATTGGTACTATTTCCAAATCCTGACCAATTTATAGATGTGAATGCGATTAAGGTTTTCATGTCTCGTAATCCGGTGCCTACATTGCTTGGAGACATATTGCATTCTCTTCACTCTCGCACTTTGAAGAAAAGGGAGACTTTGATGTGTTTCACTCCTCTGTTGGCTAGGTGGTTTATTTTGCACCTACCTCGATCCGTGGTGAAAAATGAATAAGGTATGAGATGGTCTAAAAGATTAATGTCACTTTCGCATGCTGATATCCGTTGGTATTATCGCTCCTCAGAAGATATTACCATCATTGACCGCTGTGGGGAATTCCATAATGTCCCTCTACTTGGCATTAGGGGAGGAATTACTTACAACCCTTGTTTAGATTTGCGACAATTTGGGTACGCTATAAGAGATGGCCCTCATAAGGTACTCATCCAAGGAATTGCATTTGACTATGAAAGCGACACCCAAGGTTACCGCCAAAAATTTATACGAGCTTGGGGTATGGCTAACAAAATTGATAGCAAGACATTAGGGCATAAGAATTCCATTCCTTTGGAGCCTTATCTTAAATGGGTGAGGGCCTGCGCTCAAAGTCTCAAGATGCCTTATGAATCCGTCTTACCTATTATCATGGAGCCAGTAGTCGAGGGAGACATTCCACATACAATCCTCTATCCTGATATGCCTACTTCTCTTGAAGATTTGCAAAATGCTTGGATTCAGTTAAAATGAGAACGAGACACCTTCGAAGCCAAGTTCTATGAAAGCAAGACGAAGATATTGGAGCTTACAAGGGAACTTCATGAAGAAAGGAGCTTAAACACATACATTGCGCCAAAGAATATGCGCACAACGTTTATGTCTTAGGAGTTTACTTTATGCTTATTTCTGTTGTTGTAAGCCCAAGAGACATGTTTGTATTCAAATCAAGGATTATTTAATGCAAGTTAACGTTTGTTCACTCTTTGTCTATACAAAGTTAAATTCTTTAAATCCTTGAAATCATTTGCATATTGCATGTTCATGCATCATGACATGACAGGTGTCCGCATAACAAGTTTCCTTATCTCTCTGCTGTTTATTTCAGCAAGATGGATCTAGAGAAAATCGTGACGGAACTTCAAGCCCAGAACTCTCAATTTCAGGAAGCTTTACTCGCCCTGGCCAAGGGGCAGCAGGATATGATGGCCTTGTTGGCCACTAAAAAGAAGCCAAAGAAGAAATCTCTACTCAACATGGGTAAAAGGTTCAAAGAGACAATCCGTCAAATTCCAATAGAGGAAGATTCATCCGAAGAGGACAAGAACCAAATTGGTGAAGTCAAGAGTACTCAGGCCGACTGTATCAATGACCAAGAATCTGATGATGATTATTTCAATGAACAATATCCACCCGCAGATATCAAATACAAGCAACTAGAAGACAGATTGAAAGCAGTTGAAATCCAAGCTATTCCCGGTTTGAATTTTGACGATTTGGGCTTAATCTCTGGGGTAGTCATTCCCCACAAGTTCAAAATACCAACCTTCGCAAAATACGATGGGGTTTCTTTCCCAAAGCTCCATTTGAAGTCCTATGTGCGCAAGATACAACCGCACACTACTGATAAAAAACTCTGGATTCACTTTTTCCAAGAGAGTTTGGATGGAACACAACTTGAATGGTTTTATCAGTTGGATGGCTCTCGCATCAATACTTGGGAGGGTCCAACTACTTCCTTCTACCATCAATATCAGTCCAACGCCGACTTGGCACCGACGAGGGTTCAATTGCAAGGTATGACCATGGGGAAGGATGAAGGATTTAAGGAGTATGCGCAGAAGTGGAGAGACCTTGAAAGTAGGGTCCAACCTCCCTTGACTGATAGGGAACACATTAACATGTTCATGAGCACATTATCCAGTCCTTTCTTTAATCTGTTGGTTGGCTGCTCTTCTTCTGGTTTCACTGAATTAATCCTAACCGGTGAGAGAGTAGAAAGTGGCATTAAGAATGGAAAGATCTCGGTGGCATCTACTTTCACTCCCAATCTTGTCAAGAAACCTTTTGCCGCGATGGAAGAAGTTAATGTTGTGTATAGAGCAAAGGCCCATACCAAAATGAATAATCATCCGTCTATCAATGTTGTCTGAATCTCCAATCCGACTTCTACTCAAAGACCAACTACCAATCATCAACGGATTGAAGCTGCAAGAAGACAGTTCACGAGGTTAGGCATGTCATTATCTCAAGCCCTTCAGCATCTGCTCAGGATCAATTTAGTGACATTACGGGATCCTACTGCCAGCCCTGACACCTCATCACCGAGATATAATCCAAATATAAAGCGTGCTTATCATTCAAACAGCCCAGGGCATGAGACTGATCAATGTTGGGCTATGAAGAACAAAATCCAGGATTTAATTGACAATAAGACTATTGAATTTGATCCTCCTCCAACGCCGAATGTAATTACTGCTCCGATGTCAAAACATGACAAAGGTGTTAATGTCGTTGAAGATACAAATTTCATTGCCTCTGTCAAAGGGTTAACTACTCCATTGAATGTAATCAAGAGCAATCTGTTGAAAGCTGGGACTTTTCCCGGCTGTGAAAAAGACTGTGTGGGCTGTATGAGACAACCTGATGGGTGTGAAAAACTGAGGAAAGGTATACAACGCCTAATGGATAGCCGCGAAATTCTATTTGAAAAGAATCCCGCTATCAAAAATTAAGTCAACAAAGCTGAAGACTTGGCCATCATAACAATTTCAAACAAACCTCTTAGGATCTCATCCAAAGGTCCTATCAGTATTTCAAACAAACCTCTTAGGATCTCATCCAAAGGTCCTATCAGTATTTCAAACGAAACAATCATTGCTCCTCTCATAATCAGTGATGCCGGACCCGTTCCATACACCTATGATAAAGTGGTTCCATGGAATTATGGTGCCGAGGTTTATTACCATGGGGTAAAGAAATATTCTTGGATTGATGATAATGAAGCAGGTGTTACCAATATTACTGGTTCTAGTAAAGTCACAAGAACAAGAAGAGTCTTTTCCCCTGATATCTCACCACCAACCACTACCGCAGTTCCAATCTGCATAACCAACGACAATGCTGGTGCCAGTACTAAAGGGAAAGAGAAAGAAAGTGAGCCTGCCAGAGAAGAAGCACTTTCTAGAAAGACTGTTATGGAAGAACCATCCACTCAAGAGATGGAGGAGATTCTAAAAATTATCAAGAAAAGTGACTTCAAAATAGTAGAGCAGTTGGGACAAACCCCTTCTAAAATATCAATGTTGTCTCTATTGATATGTTCCAACGCCCATGCACAAGCTTTGATTAATTTCTTGATAAAGGCTCACGTGCCTCAGGAAACCACAGCCGACCAGTTTGAGAACTGCGTAGCAAGTCTGACCGCTGACAATGGTCTGGGGTTCTCTGACGCAGATTTAACTCCCATGGGAAAGAATCACAATAAAGCCTCGCATGTTTCTGTTGAATGTAAGGGGACTACTCTGGCACATGTTTTGGTGGATACCAGCTCCTATTTAAACGTGTTACCTAAAGGCGCTTTAGATTGGTTAGACTGTGAAGGTTTGGTTTTGAAACCAAGTGATATTGTTGTGAGGGCATTCGATGGGTCGAAAAGGATGGTTCATGGAGAGGTGGATCTCCCAATTAAGGTTGGTTCACAGATTTTCAACTCCACATTCTACATAATGGACATACGGCCTGTGTATTATTTCTTACTTGGGCGCCCATAGATCCATGGGGCAGGTGCGGTCACTTCTACTCTCCACCAGAAGTTAAAATATCCAGTTCAAGGGAAGGTAGTCACTATTTGCGGTGAAGAAGAACTTATGGTAAGCCACCTCACTTCTTTCAAGTATGTAGAAATGGATGGCGAATTCATAGAGACTCCTTGCCAGACATTTGAAGTTGTGGCCACCACCAAAACCTCCTCTGACACTCCGAAAGCCGATAAAGTTATTCCCAAGATGGTTTCTCTTAAGGATTCCCGTGCGGTGGTAGAAGAAGGAAACAATGAGATGTGGGGTCAGCTCCCCGGCATCCCGTTCAAGGCAGATAAGTTTGGGATAGGTTTCACCTCCAAAGCTCAGAAAGAAATTAGAGATGCTCGTACGGGAAAGCCGTCTCTCCACCTCAAGAGTCATGAAGTGAACGTCGTAGAGGATTCTGATAATGAGTGTGCTTTTGAAGAATGGATCTACCCAACAACCGAAGGGAAGCCCAACAATTGGCATGCGAAGGACTTTGTGCCCGTCTCCTTTATTGAGGAGTAATCTACTTGTTTTTGCTTTTAATCAATTCAAGAACTTGTTGTCTGTAATATTTTGATATTCACTTTTAAGCCATGTGCCTAGCATTGGGAACTTTGGTTCTTTTGTCAATGGTTTTATATTTTGTTCATTTAATCATATGATCATTCAGTACATTAGACTCTTTTGCATTCAAATATTTGTGTTCATTGTCTTTCTTTTTCTTTCAAATACATTTCCAAAAAAAATTGCCATGTATCTTACATGCACACACACACACACACTTGCAGGTCTACATCCACTCTAGATCCTATTGCCAACAACTCTATTATTGCCAACTATGACTTTGAATGTCCTATCAACCAAGCCGAAGACGAAAGCGAGGAACATTGTTACATACCAGGAGAACTAGCCATAATTCTGTCACAAGAGGAAAAGTCTATTCAACCACATGAAGAGTCAATTGAGGTTATCAACCTGGGTACTGAGTCAAATAAGAAGAAAGTCAAGATCGGTGCTAATTTGGAAAGCAGTGGCAAAAGCCGTTTGGTTCAGATGCTGCATGATTATGTGGAAGTATTTGCTTGGTCGTATGAAGATATGCCTGGGTTGGATACCGACATTGTGGTTCATCGTCTGCCAACTAAAAAAGACTACCCTCCTGTTAAACAAAAAGTTCGTCGCATGAGACCTGACATGTCTGAAAAGATCAAAGCCGAAGTAATGAAACAGTTTGATGCAGGATTCCTAGCTGTAACATCCTATCCTCAATGGGTGGCTAATATAGTGCCAGTGCCAAAGAAAGACGGGAAAGTTCGCATGTGCGTAGACTATAGAGATCTGAATAAGGCAAGCCCCAAGGATGATTTCCCTCTACCATACATTGATGTCTTAGTCGACAATACCGCTTAGAATAAAGTCTTCTCATTCATGGACGGCTTCTCGAGCTATAATCAAATAAAGATGGCTCCCGAAGATATGGAAAAAACTACTTTTCTTACACAATGGGGCACTTTCTGCTATAAGGTCATGCCGTTCGGATTAAAGAATGCAGGGGAAACATATCAAAGGGCTATGGTGGATTTATTTCATGACATGATTCATCATGAGATAGAGGTATATGCTGATGATATGACCGCCATATCACAAACCGAAGAAGAACATCTCGGTCACCTGCACAAACTATTTGAAAGACTGAAGAAATATAAACTGAGGTTAAACCCTAACAAGTGCACATTCGGAGTACGCTCTGGAAAGCTTCTAGGATTTGTTGTCAGCAATAAAGGCATTGAAGTTGATCCCGCCAAGATAACAGCCATCCAAGAAATGCCAGTCCCTCGTCCTGAAAAAGAAATCAGAGGATTCTTGGGTCGTCTCAATTACATTTCCCGTTTCATATTACACTTAACTGCTACCTGTGAGCCACTCTTCAAACTCTTGAAGAAAGACCAGGCAGTCAAATGGAACGATGAATGCCAGATTGCCTTTGACAAGATCAAGGAATACCTGCAGGAACCTCCTATTCTCATGCCTCCGGTTGAAGGAAGACCGTTGATCATGTACTTGACAGTACTAGAGAATTCTATGGGGTGTATTTTGGGCCAACATGACGAGTCTGGCCAAAAAGAGCATGCAATATACTACCTAAGAAAAAAGTTTACCGACTGTGAAACCAGATATTCACTGCTCGAGAAAACTTGTTGTGCTTTAGCGTGGGCTGCTCGCCGGCTAAGGCATTACATGTTGACTCATACCACTTTGTTGATTTCTAAGATGGATCCGATTAAGTACATCTTCGAAAAACCTGCCCTTTCCGGACGAATAGCCAGATGGCAAATGATCTTGACTGAGTACGACATTCAATACACAAATCAAAAAGCCATCAAAGGAAGTGTACTAGAAGATCATTTAGCCCATCAAGTTGTGGATGATTATCAGTCAATGAACTTTGACTTCCCTGACGAGAATATTATGCTGGTAACCGACTGTGCAAAACCTAGACCGTATGAAGGACCTGAACAAGGATCCCGATGGACTATGGTGTTCGATGGGGCTTCCAACGCCTTGGGTACCAGAATTGGTGCTGTGATTGTCTCTCCTGAAGGTTTCCACACTCCTTTTACCGCCAGACTATGCTTCGACTGTACAAATAATATGGCCGAGTATGAAGCATGCATCTTAGGTCTAAAAGCTGCTATCGACTTAAGGATCAAGCATTTGGACGTATTTGGAGATTCCACTTTGGTGATCAGCCAAGTAAAAGGAGATTGGGACACTAAACATCCTAATCTTATCCCTTACAAGGAACTTGTGTTATCCCTAATTCCTCACTTCGAAGAGATCACTTTTGAACATTTCCCTAGGGAAGAAAACCAGTTGGCTGACGCTCTGGAAACCATGTCCTCAATGTTCAAAGTCAGATGGGACAACGAAGCCCCTATAATTACAATTGAAAGATTTGATGAACCTGCACATTGCTATGAGCTTCACACTGATGTGGAAAAGCCATGGTACCATGAGGTAATGAGATACCTTGAAGCGCAAGAGTATCCAGAGGAAGCATCTATCAATGACAGAAAGTTCTTACGAAGGTTTGTAACCAAATTCTTCCTAAGTAACAAGATATTGTACAAGCGCAACCATGATTCGACTCTACTCCGATGTGTGGATAAGAGGGAGGCGGAGGAAATCATGGAAGACATGCACGATGGCCTTTTTGGTACTCACTCAAGTGGACATACAATGGCTAAGAAAATCTTAAGAGCTGGCTACTATTGGTCAACAATGGAGACTGATTGCCATCAACATTCAAGAACTTGCCACAAATGCCAAATTTACGCTGACAAGGTCTATGTACCTCTAATCCCTATGAATTTCATGACCTCTCCATGGCCATTTGCAATGTGGGGTATCGACATGATCAGAGAGATCAAGCCCACAGCTTCCAACGGACACCGCTTCATTCTTGTTGCTATCGACTATTTCACCTAATGGGTCGAAGCCACCTCTTTTGCCTCAGTCACCAAGAAAGTGGTAGCCAGATTCATCATACACAATCTTATCTGTCGTTATGGTATCCCCGAAAGGATCATCACCGACAATGGGACTGACCTCAACAATGCCATGATCAGGGAATTGTGCACTCAATTTAAGATCAAGCATCACAATTCTTCTCTGTATAGACCGAAAATGAATGGCGCAGTTGAAGCAGCCAACAAAAATATCAAGAAGATTGTGCATAAAATGGTAGTGACCTATAAATATTGGCATGAGATGGTACCATTTACTCTACATGGTTACCGTACTTCAGCTAGAACATCAACTGGGGAAACTTCCTTCTCTCTAGTCTATGGCATGGAAGCCATTTTGCCAGTGGAAGTTCAAATCCCCTCGCCGAGGATTATGATTGAGGCAGGCCTAAGTAAAGAAGAATGTATTCAAACGAGATTGGATCAGCTGAACTTGATCGATGAAAAATGATTAGCTACTATCTGCCATGGTCAGAGGTATCAAAAACGGATAATCAAAGCTTTCAACAAAAGGGTCAAGCCTCGAGTATACCAAGTTGGTGACCTGGTAATAAAACGCATCATTTTACCACAAAGTGACCCCAGAGGAAAATGGACTCCCACCTTTGAAGGGTCGTTTGTTGTCAAGAGAGTTTTCTCTGGTGGTGCCATGATACTGACCACCATGGATGGTGAAGATTTCCCACATCCTATAAACGCAGACATAGTTAAAAAATACTACGCATAAGAGACCCGTTAGGTTGACACACCTAAGCAGAAAGAGGCATCCCGGTAAACCAAAAGGTTTGGGCAAAAATTAGGGATATATACAAAAGATTGTACACCCGACAAGTTGAAAACCCGAAAGGGCGACTTGGGTAAAAAAAGGGCATCTTGGTGGACCGAAAACCCGAAAGGGCGGTTCAGGCAAAAATTAAGGATTAAAAGCGTACGACTATGTCCCGTGAAATCAACATGGTCAATACTATCACCAAGGTCCAAGTTCAAATGGTCCAGGATCAATTCAATCAACTTCGATCAACAGTAAGGGACGTTCAAAGACATTGGGGCAATAGTAGAGCTGAAAGGCCATGAGATCATTTCACATGGCTATTTGTTTTTCATTCTCAATTTTGTTTTCTTTTCGACGATTTCCTCTTACTAGGATTTCCGTCTCTATGTACAAAAACGCCTATTCATGGGAAAAATATCAATACAAATACACTTTGAAGTGCAAAATTGTCTATCTCTATTTTGAATGCAAATTTGTCCAATGACTAAAATTGAATGAATATATGCATATGAACATAATTAAAGCTATTTGGCACATGTGTCCTGCCAAACAGAAACCTCAACAAGGCATCAGTGCACAACAGCAGTAAGCATCCCTTTAATATATGTGAAATAGCCCCCACAGAGTTATCTCGTCATCATTATCCATACCAGGGCATTGGCAATAAACCTTTCCTCAAAGGAGTTGCCCATAAAATATCCTTGCAACGAGACGATCCTTGGCCAGAGTCTCAATCTCTTGACAGCTTTTTCCCAGCTAAAACCTAGAAGATCTCTCCCCAAAGGGAACCCACCTCATCAGCAGATTTTATTCCCTACAGAGTTATCTCGTCATCATTATCCCTATCGGGGCAACCCCAATGCAACCTTTCCCCAGCGGAATTGCCTACAAAAATTTCTTCACATAGGATAAACCCCCGCCAGAGTCTCAATCTCTCGACAACTTTCTCTAGCTAAGTCAATTTCTACAAAATTGAAGCCTAGGGGTCTTTGTCTAAAGGAAATTCACCTCCTCAACAGGGTTTATTTCCCCAACAGAATTATTTCCCCGGGCCAGGTGCAAATTCCTCAATATACGAAACACCCCGATTTCCCCAGTCCAGTAAGCACTCCCCGTTGAGTCCAAAATTGCCCAGATAATCCCATCATTCCCAGCGGAGTATAACTCCCAACCAAGGTTTTCTGTCCCCAGTGGAGTATATCTCCCAACCAGGGTTTTCTATCCCCAGTGGAGTATATCTTCCAACCAAGATTTTATTCTCCAAGCTGAGTCCATCCTCTCCAGATGGATAAACACTCCCCACTGATTCCATCTTCCCTCAGCGGAGTATATCTTCCAACCAGAATCTATTTCCCAGCGGAGTCCAAATTCCTCAACGAAACCCAAATTTCCCATTTGAGTCTGAATTGCCCAGTTAAGTACATCTTTTCCCACCAAGGTTATCTTCTCCAAACAGAATCTATCCTCCCCAGATGAGTCCATCATCCCCAGATGAGTCCATCATCCCCAGATGAGTCCATCATCCCCAGTTGAGTATATCCTCCCCAAGATAAGTCTATTTTGCCTGACTGAGTCTATACTCTCCAGTTAGAATTTCCCCTTCAAATGACTGCAAATCACAGGGCCACAACCCCTAATCCCTAGTAAAGTCTTCAACAAAGCCTTTATTATTACCAAGAAATGCTATGAAGCCTGGATCCGACCAGATATTAGCACAATGTTCAAGTTATTCTGAAGCCTGGACCCGACCAGATAATAGTTTGATTTCTTCGATTACTGAAGCCTGGATTCGACCAGATAACAATTTGACTTCTTGAGTTACTGAAGCCTGGACCCGACCAGATAACAGTTGATCTCATTTCTCAAAAAGCTATGAAACCTGGACACGACCAGCCCAACTCTTCAAAGATATAGAAGAACCTAAACTTAATCCAATCAAGGTTTTAACCACTCGTTCCCAGTAGAGTTTCCTCTTTATTCCCCGATAAAGGACTGAGAAACCTGGATCCGACCAGATATCATTCCTTATTTCCATCTTTTCAAGAAAGTCATTGCGAAGCCTGGATCCGACCAGATAGCAATCATCCTCAAAGATTCATTATGAAGCCTGGACCCGACCAGATAACAACTAAATCTCCAAGCAGTTCATTGTGAAGCCTGGACCCGACCAGATAACAATTAACTTCATCAGGAATCTGCAAAGCCTGGACCCGACCAGATAACAGTTTTCAATCAGTTCATTGTGAAGCCTGGACCCGAACAGATAACAATTAACTTCATCAGAAATCTGCAAAGCCTGGACCCGACCAGATAATATTTTTCAACCAGTTCATTGTGAAGCCTGGACCTGACCAGATAACAATTAGCTTCATCAGAAATCTGCAAAGCCTGGACCCGACCAGATAACAGTTTTCAACCAGTTCATTGTGAAGCCTGGACCCGACCAGATAACAATTAACTTCATCAGAAATCTGCAAAGCCTAGACCCGACCAGATAACAGTTTTCGAACGGTATATTGTGAAGTCTGGACCCGACAAGATAACAATTAACCATGATCCCCAGAAAGACACTATGAAACCTGGATTCGACCAGATAATAGTACAACTTTCCAAAAGACCATAAAGCATGGACCCTACCAGATAACAGTCTTCAAGAAGTACTGTGAAGCCTGGATCCGACCAGATAACAGTTAATTCACCCTTACCTCCAACAATTTACTGTGAAGCCTGGATCCGACCAGATAACAGTTAACCTCCACATCCCTAACAAGTTGTTATGAAACTTGGACCCGACCAGATGACTATTCAATTTCAAGGAATTTTCTGCAAAGCCTGGATCCGAGCAGATAACAGTTAATTCATCTCTTCCCCAAGTAAGTTGCCATGAAACCTGGACCCGACCAGATAGCAACCGACTACTTTATCCTCAGCAACTATGAAGCCTGGATCCGACCAGATAATAGCTGATCTTGGAGTGATGTTCCCCACCAAAAGCATCTCTTCAAAATAATTTGAAGATATGCATATCCTTCATTTCCAACAGGCAATCAAGGATTCAACCTCCGAAGATTTCCTCAGCAGTAGTCAGGGATTTATTTTCCCGGATGAAAACACACATTTCGCATTCATACATCATAAGATGTACATAACAATGAATTTAGCATGATACCACATCTGGTAAGCATCATGCAAGCATCTTCATTTTTCTAACCCCCTTTCTCACAGGTAAAACAACAAGTCTAGTATGGATCAATAGGAGATTTGTGCTGATACTTCTTCCAGAGTTTACCAACATTCCTCCAAATGGCATATATAAGCCCATTCACCATCCATCTTCGAGTGCAAATTTCTAGGCACTCTAGTGTTCAAACATCTTTCACCATCAAGTCACGGATGCCGGATCCGCCAATCTAACTCTTCAGGTTCAAGAAGTTTGAACAGGGGTAGCTGTTGTACCCCAAAATTTTCCCTCTCAATTCTCAAGGCATCTCTCACAATGATTCTCAAAATTCAAGCTTGCACAAGTACATTGGGATTTTCCAACACCAGAATTAAAAGGAAACTGTCAAAAAGGGAGAAAACAAATAAAAATAACATTTTGACAAATTTGGAGGAAAATAGGTCTCCTTCGATTCAGCCCCCTTCGATTGGACTTTGCACCTACTTCGATTGCTTAAAAGTTGTTGCTAGCGTGCCTCTTTCGTCTGGGCATGTGACTTCTTGTTATAGGCTTCGTTTGTGTCTTCCACTGCCTGCATGTTTTGCTTTGTGTACCAAATAGCTGCCAACAAGTCTACTTCGATTGGGCATATGCTGCCTGCATGTTTGTTTCGTTTGGACAAGCTTCGATGGGATAAAATAACTATCTCTATGCATCCTTTGAATCCACTTGCACCAAGGGCCTCTTGCAGACTTTTCCTCTCACAAGTTTTGTTTGAGCCAAGAGATATCTTCATACAGGATTTGACTAAGTTCTTGCTTCCTTTGAAAGAACACCCTTTGATTCAGAAATCAGGAACTTCCCTCACGCTAAAAGGAAATGACTCCCTTTATGTTTTTTTCGACCCACATGCTTCGATTGGGAAACATGCTTCCTTCGAACACGAGCTTTCGATTGGGCGATATGTTTGCTTCAATCCAAGCTTCGGCTGGGCATTGGCTTTATTCGAGTAAGCTTGTTTCGACAACAAGCTTCGATTGAGGCAAAGGCTTCCTTCAAACAAGTGCGCTTTGATCTCATTCCTGCATACAAGCCTTCATTTGGGAATTCACCTCCTGTATATCTGCGTGTAAGCCTTCGTTTGGGCATTCATCTCTGGTCATGCCTGCATGCAAGCTTCAGTTGAGCAAGGGCTTCATGCCACTTGGGTTACATATTTCGTTTGGGTATTGAAGTTTCCTTCGATTCAGAAGGAAATGATCTTCATAAAAGCTTCAATTGAGTTTTTGTTTCCCTTTAAAACAGTGTCCTTCGACTCAGGAATGTCCTTCGACTCAGGAAGTAAAGGCCTCCTTTTGGTTTTCTTCAATTCAAAAAGTAAATAATCTTCTGAAAGCTTTATTTCGATTCAGAAGTTAATAACCTTCTGAAAAGTGTCAGTCGACTGCACCATTCGCCCCTCACATGTTTGCCTTGGATTGATAAGTTTTCAATTGGATGAATGGCTACCTTCCAGTGACTTTCAAGTTCATCTTCATGTATGATTCGAATGCGCCTTCATATCACCTTCGAATCCATCTGTAAACCCTTCAATACGCCCTAGTCCTACATTATGACACACAACTTGGTGGTCCAATCAAAGGACTTGCCATAGTTGGGGAATAATTGTTCTCTTACTTTGGAGTCTGGTCGAAGGTTTGGACCTAAGTTATTAAAAGCAAGAAGACTCAAAATGGCATATTCAGCTAAAAAGGGCCATTCGAAGAACACACGGTTGGTTCATTCGAAGGACACACAACTGGTGAAAACGAATGCCGTGTTGTTCTAGTCTGGTCGAAAGGTGTAGAAAGATGGAGGATTCGACTCAAAAGATCAAGTTGAACATTTATACCCATAGGCTAGGCCACGTGTTTTCCCTTTTAAGGCCTCAAACCTATAACTCACCCTATACTTAATTGTTTATGCAAGAAAATAGGCCTTTACCCATTTGTTGTCCAAGACCACTTGCACTTAATAGTATAATACTACCTTTTAGAAAAGTTTGTCTTGAGCCTTGCGCCTATTTTCCTTCAGAAAGAAGCAACCCATCTGAACCATTCATCTTGCTTTTATGGCACAAGTGGACACTTACTTTCCAGCTGAACCTTATTTTATTATTTTTGCTCCCCAAGCCTCCCAAAGGCCTTTCTCTATAAATAGAGAGTTCATTTGCACAAAGAAAGGAGGAAAAAAGAGAGAGGAGGGGAATGCATCTTCAAAATTCTCACACACTATAAAATTCTCAAACACTTCAACACTTGTGAAATCACAAAAAAAACATAATCATCATTACCTCCTTCAATTCTGAAGAACAACACATTCCAATTTCCTTCGACTCAAGAAGCATCTCACTTGTTCCTTCCTTTGAATCCAGCAGAGAAGGATATTTCACTTGTTTTACTCTTTCGAATCCAGTGTTGAAGGCCTACCCTGGGTCTTTTCCTTCGAATCCAGAGGCATTCAAAGCAACCACTTCAAAGTCCAGAACACGCTCCAACCTCCAGCAAGGTAATTCATTTTTAACCTTTGGTCCTTCATTTTCAGCATAGCATGTAAATAAGTTTTCTTTTTTATTTAAAACATGTATACACTATTTTCTTCTTTTTGTTTTCACTCTCTTAATATGTGTCATGGCTAACAATCTTCTTGGCTTTTGCTCTTGGTACATTTAAATACGCTTTAAAAAACTAATATAGTCTTAAGGTGATGTTGGCATGGCCTTGGGCCATGTTGCTATTCGAACTCAAACGAAAGAAACAGGAGACAGAAAAGTTAGAAACGAAGCCTCTGGCTTCCATACTAACCTTCAGACCAAATGAAAGAGGCAGTCGAAAGGCACAACATGTTGGCCTCCCGGCCCCAATCGAAAGCCAAAATATGTTGGCTTCTAGGCCCCAGTCGAAACTCATTATTTTACCCCTTTTCATGTAAGGTCGAAGAGGGCCAAAAATGGCAGAATCGAAGGGTTGCCGCCCTAAGTCGAAAGATCCATTTTTCTTGCTTTTACCTTATTTTTGCCTTTATATTTTCTTGTAATTCAATATGGTTGTAATAGTGTAGGATTTATTTTTTGCACTCTTTTATTACCTTCATATAAATGTAAAGTAATTAGGTGTGTATGGAAAGATAAAATCAACAAGTAGACAACCCAAAAATCAAAGACAAAATGCATACAATCAAACACACTTGCACACATGCACCCTTAGGGAAATTCCACTTGTTGCCTTACAAAAATGGCCATGTTATGCATGGGGGATGTCTTAGCACAAAAAAATCGAAAAAGATCATAGTCCTTTGATGATGCTATCAAAGTTGCCTTTCAAAATGATCTTAGTCCCTAAAGAAAAGTGCTAAGTCATCTCACAACATTGCTATCATGGTCATACGATGACCCAACGCCCGTATCTTCACATCCAACGATGGGGCTTCTTACCAAAACAATGGTAAGATAGCAACATCTAAAGGAGGATGAAAAGCACATCTAAGACCTTTTGAGTAGGTAGATTACTTTTAGTTACTTGCTCACTCTCAAAACAAATATCCTTGCTGTTTTTAAAACAATCACATACATCTTTCCAAAACTTGAAATATTTTCAAAAGCTCAACATTTTGCATACATTCTTACGAACGGGAATCATTGCAAAGTTCTCCTAAACGATGGCACCTTTTCAAAATACTTTCAAAAACCACACAAAAGCACAATTTTCAAACAAAAGCAAGTGATCTAACAAGTAACTAAGATCCCATGGAAAACCATGGATGGAAAGGGTGCTAATACCTTCCCTTTTCATAATATACCCCCCGAACTCAAGAAAACATCTCGAAAGGTCTTTCCTGTGCTTTTTCACCTTTCCTTATTGGATAAAAGAAAAGTTAGTGGCGACTCTTGCTAAACCGCAACATTTTGCAAACACAAACGCAAAAGCCCAAGTCAATTCTCCCATCGTACCACAAATATCATATTTAAGCCCATATCCGACAACTCTCCATCATCTATCCAAATGGCATCTTTAAACCCATTACCGGTATAATCAACAAACAGTTTTACTTCATGCATAAACGAGTGAAAATTTCTGGGCACTTAAGTATTCAATCATCTTTCACCTTCAAGTCACGAATAGCGGACAAGTCAATCTAACTCTTCAAGTTTAAGAAGATTGAACAGGGGAAGCTGTTGTACCCCAAAATATTCCCTCTCTATTCTCAAGACATTTCTCACAAAAAGATCTCAAATGCTCAAGAAGATCCAAGAGTTTGATCAGATAAGCTCACCTCCTAAGCACTGAGCCTCCAAATTAGGGTTTTGTTTTCTCAAGGACAATTGGACTTTTGATGACTCAAATGACTTTCATGGTTCATTATTGACTTCAAAGAATGCTCATGACAAGTTTCAAGTCTTGCATCTCAAAATTGCTCAGTCAATTGCTCAGATGACTGAAAATCAACTATATTGGGAAAAAGTCAATTATGGTCAATATACAGTCAAACTTCATGATTTTTGGCCAACATCAACATTTTGAAGTCTTATTCATCAATTAATCAAGTTTTCATCACAATTCTTCAAGAAAATCACTCAAATCATAAAAGGGGAAAATGGTCAAAATTAGGGTTTTATGCAAGATGATTCAAGAAAAACTTTCAACATGAAAGTTGTAGATCTTGATGAATTCTACAACTTTGTATTAGAGGTTTGATGTCCAAAAAATGCTTAGATTTGAAGATATAGGCTCATGAAGTCATGACATTTTTCATAAAACACTTAGTGGAATTTTCAACAAGTTTAGGCAGATTTTTGACCTAACTTCTTGACCAATTTTCACCTAGTTCCAATTTGATTTTTTCAAAAGGGTAAACATGAAGGTTGTAGACAATGTTTCAATCTTTCCAAAATTTCAAGGAACTTGAAGAGATCATTTTTTAGCTAGGAGAATCAAAGAGAAGAAGTTGAGGATCCATTCTTGCATTTTAAGCCATTTTCATGAAGAACACTTGATCATATCTCAAGCCCATGATGCATAATCTTGCTTTATAGGATTCTAACTTGTAGATCACTCCATAATTACTTGTTTACACAAATGTTAGAGCTATGATCCAAGCATTTGAGCCATTGTCCAAGAGATTCATCCATTTTTGGCACAAAGTAACATTTCCATTCTTGTAAATTTGCTTTAATCACAAAGTCAACTTGTATTGAGCCTCTAACTTACTCCCTCTGCACACACTCAACACAAAAGCCATAAGCAACATGTTTAAAGTGTCTATTCACTTTATATAACCTTGTACTATGCATTGGAACAATGTTTGTCAAGATTGCTTCAAAAACAAGTTAAAAACTATAACATGTGATCTTGTGATTCTGATCCCTTGAACCTTCCAAACCTCTTGCCTATAAATAGAGGATTTATTTGCAATCTAACAGAAGAATTCACAATCCCTGAAACTCTCCCAAACTCCCTCAAATTCGAACTTGCACCAAAACACCATTTTTATGGAATATTCTGACTTTGAACACCCATTTCACAATCCACTCGTGTGTTTTCCATTTTAATCAATCACCAAGCTTTTATAACTCATACAAAAGCTATCCAAACACCTGCAACACAACTGTAACATAATCTTCTTCATCTTCCATAACCAAAAACAAAGCTATGTACATTGACTTCTCCAGAACAATACATACACTCTCAATCCAAAGTAAGCATTGTATTAGCTTCCTGGAGGTTCAGTGAAGCTATCCAAATCATCACAACATCTCAAGGAGTGCTCAATCATCAAACATGATTTCCAGTTTTGAGGTAAGTTTTTC
This sequence comes from Vicia faba, assembly GCA_948472305.1. Classification (NCBI taxonomy): domain Eukaryota; kingdom Viridiplantae; phylum Streptophyta; class Magnoliopsida; order Fabales; family Fabaceae; genus Vicia; species Vicia faba. The sequence continues at coordinate 493,081,377 of OX451740.1, forward strand.
AAACTTTGAACTCTCTCTACAAGTATCATTAATGGTTACTTTGTGAATAAAAAATGTAGACATCATAGCCCTGAAGCTAACCATGCTCTTAGATTTCATTTATGTTGCCTGAGTGATGCGAATTTTGAGTTTGAACTTTCTGAAAAATTATGTCAAAATTTGGTACCAAGCAAAATTCGTGTTTATCTTTGATCCATAGTTTAATTTATTTACATATTTGAAATCGTGATGAAATTTGTAACAAGTTTGATGTTTACATTTTCTGAAATGGTTGAGAAATGAGCAAGTTTGAAATTCAAAAATGGTGATGAAGAAGCTGGCGCGAGGTTAGGGATGAAGTACCATTAGGATCGAGTTTATTTTATATTTATTACAATTTGTATTACTCACGGATGAAACAGCCACCCCAGTGGCAGAAGAAGCGCGTGTAAGGCATTAGTGTGTACGGACCTGAGTTTGAGCCCCAATTGTACCCTTTTGAATTTTTCACATTCTTTTTTGTTCTTTTGTTTCCAAACGCGTTGGGCCTCCCCATACTGGGCCAAGTTCATTTTTCTTCAGCATATCCCCCCTGACTGCTTCATAATATCAAGCCCATTTATCTTTTTATTTCACTTCTAATTAAAAAACAAAAAAAAACATGTTTGGGCCTAACTCTCTTTGCTATTTTCTAACACCCATTTCTACTTTCTAACCTTTGGCCCAATTTTTATATTCATTATCTTTTTCTTATTTTTATTTCTTTATTCATTTTTTATTTTAATCAAAAATACAAAAAAAATATTATTTTTCTTAAATAATCAAATTAAAATAGTTTAACACTTTATTTCATTTTTGTTAATTAAATTAGATTTTTATTTTGACATTACAAAACTTTTTTTCTTTTCCCAAATTAACATTAACAAAATTATTATTTTCTAGACAACTAAATTAGACTTAGGGTTTATTTTCATCAAATTAGACTTTAGGTTTTGTTAAATAATTAATTAACTTCTCTTGTAAATTAATTAGTTAATTAGGTTAATTGTAAAACCTTTTCCATCAAAAAACTCCCCATAAAAACAATTTTTTCTCTCTCTTATATTTTTATTGCATACTTTATTATTTTGTGCTATCATTTATGTAACTATAAAAGCCTTGTAATAGCAATTAGGGTTTATTTTACTTGTCATCCCCATTTATAAATTTGTATCCCCATTCCCAAAGCACTGTAATAGCGTAGGACATTTAAATTCCATAATTTATCGCTTTCCTTATTATTGCTAGTAATTAGGGTTTGCATGACAAGATTAAAATCAAACATTATACAACCCTAATTCAAGAAGAAATATACATGAAAACAAAACACTTTACACACTTGAACCTCTAGGGTAACCCACACTTGTTGCCTCAGATAAAAACAGTCATGGCCCTCGAACATGAGATGTTTTAGCAAAAGACTCTCGGTTAAAAGATCGTAGTCCCTCGATGACCCTTTGATGTTGCCTTCAGTAAATGATCTTAGTCCCTTATGACAATTGCTAAAACATCTTACATGTTTCCTTCTATGACTGTACGATGACCCACGCTTGTCCCTCACATCCAATGATATGGTTTCCATCTAACTAATGGTAGACAAACACTATCCAAAGGAGGAGGAAAAGAACAAAGACTTTTTGAGTAGGTAGATTGCTCGTAATTGTTTGCTCACAAACAAAACCACTTACACCTCACACTTTCAAAAACACTTTTCAAACAAACATTTTGTATACATTCTCAACGATACGAGAATCATTACAAAATGGCCTTACATTGGTATTTTCAAACATCTTTCCAAACACTTCCTTTCAACAAATATTTTCAAAACCAACACTTTGTATACATTCTCAATGATACGAGAATCATTTCAAAGTTTGTCAAACTTAGGCGTTTTCAAAATATTTTCAAACTTACACAAACACAAAGCATTTTCAAAGTGATCAAGCAATTAAGAGCCCGTAGATAACTACAGATGAAAAGGGTGCTAACACCTTCCCTTTTCATAACCTACCCCCGAACTCAAGAAAATTCTCAAAAGGTCTTTCCTATTCTTTTCACCCTTTCCTTTGTTGGATAAAAGAAAAGTCGGTAGAGTCTCTTACTATCGCAACATTTGCGATAAAATGCAAAACACCCAAGTCAGTTTTCCCACCGTATCACACCTATGTTCAAGACCAGAAGTTGGTGATTCATTATTTCCCAGACATTTTGAGTGGGGCATCCCTGGATTGGTTCATGCAGTTGTAATGGGTTCATATCCAGACATGGGCAGATCTTGCTAATGCCTTCCTAAAATAGTACAAATATAACTTGGACATGGCACCCACTCGCATGCAACTCCCGAACTTGTCTCAGAAAAAGGAGGAGTCTTTCAAGGAATATGCCCAAAGGTGGAGAGAAATAGCAGCCCGTGTACAACCACCACTTCTGGAGAAATAGTTAGTCAATATGTTCATGGGAACCTTGGAAGGGTTATACTATGAAAATATGGTAGGAAGCGTCTCTTCTAGATTCTCTGATTTAGTAAGTATTGGTGAAAGGATTGAAGTTGGAATAAAAAGCGGAAAGATATAAGGGGATCGTCTAGCACCCCTTACAATGCAAAAAGACATGTTCCTAACTTCACGAAAAGGAAGGAGGGAAAATTAATGTTGTAGCCTCACAACCAAGGGCACAACAATCATTAATAATTCCACGAGAACAGCAACAGAATAAATTTGAAAGGTCACTGAGAAAGTTTGACCCGCTTCCTATGTCACCCAGTCAATTATTACAACACTTGTTTAAGGCATCATTGGTAGAGTTAAGACCTCTAGCTCCTACGGTAGGGGCACCCCCACCAAGATATGATGCCAATGCCAGATGCGAGTATCATACCAATTCTCCCGGGCATACTATAGAAAAATATTGGGCCTTTAAACATAAAGTTCAAGATCTGTTGGATTCTCAGGATATCACTTTTGATAAACCAAATATCAATTCAAACCCCATGCCCCCTGTTGTACCCCAAAATTTTCCCTCTTTTCTCAAATGGCTCAAGTTTGCACAAGTGTTGACAAGGTCAAACCACCTCCTAAACACTGATGCCCCAAATTAGGGTTTTAATTTTCACAAGTACAATTGGACTTCTAATGCCTCAAGTGACTTTCATGGATCATTATAGAGCTCCAAGAATACTCATGTCAAGTTTCAAGTCTTGAATCACAACTTTGCTTAGTCAATTGATCAGATGACTCAAAATCAGTTGTATTGGTTAAAAAGTCAGTTGTAGTCAACTTACAGTCAAACTTCAATATTTTTACCAATATCAACATTTTAAAGTCATATTCATCAATTGATCAAGTTTTGATCACAATTCCTTAAGGAAAATGTTCAATTCATCAAAAGGGTAAAATGGTCAAAATTATGGTTTTTGATTAGAATGACTGATTTTTGACTTTTGACCTAATACATGACTTATTGGTTTGAAACATGATTTCAAGGATTAAATTACATCATTTTTACATAATTGTATGATTCAATACATCCCTCAAGATCAAACAAATGATAAATGAAATTTGGTCAACTACTGAAAAAGTCAACTGATACACCAAAAGTCAAACTTTGATTTTTTGGTCAAAATTGAGTTTCAAAGATCAAAATTCATCAAGAAATTCAAAAATATGAGTCTTGATCATCAAGAAATCAAGAAAGTCAAAATTCAATTTAAAAAGTCAAACTTTTCAAGACTTGGAAATTTTTCTGTGTTTTTTTACATGATAATTTCACTACTTCATGCCCATTTTTCACCAAGATGTAAGATGATTCAAAGAAAACTTTCAACATGAAAGTTGTATATCTTGATGAAATCTACAACTTTATATCTGGTGGCTCATATCCAAAAAATGCTTAGATTTTAAGTTATAGGCCGATAAAGTCATGCACTTTTTCTTAAACACTTAGTGAAATTTTGACCTAGTTTAGACAGATTTTTGTCCTAACTTCTTGTCCAATTTTCACCAAGCTCCAAGATGATTCTATAAAAATTGTAAACATGAAGGTTGTATAAAATGTTTCAAGCTTTCTAAAATGTCTAAGAACTTGAAGATATCATGCTTGAGAAAAGAGAATCGAAGAGAAGAAGTTGAGGTTTCATTCTTGATTTTTAGGTCATTTTGATGATGAACATTCAACCAAATCTCAAACCTATGCTGCATAATCTCACTTTGCATGCTTCTAACTTGCATTTCACTCCTTAATTAAATGTTTACACAAATGTTAGAGCTTTTATCCAAGCATTTGAGCCATTATCCAAGTGATTAATCCATTTTAGGAAGAAAGGTACCACTTCCATTTTGGAAAAGCAAGCTTTATAGCAAAAAGTCAATGCATTGAGCCTCTAACTTGTTTATTCTGCCCAAGCTTCATTAATAAAGTCAGAACAATCATCCTTAAAGCCCTCAACTACTCTAAAAACCTTTGTACTATGCATTGGGACAATATGTATCAAGCTTGCTTCAAAAACAAGCCAAAGAGCCATAACATGTGATCTTGGTTTTCTAATCATTTCAAGTTTCCAAACCCTCTCCTATAAATTGATCCATCATCTACAATTGAAGGACATGATTTTTCTAGCCTGAAAACTCCCTCAAACTTTCTCAAACACAGAACCACCAAAAATACCTCAAAACTTGTCATTTCTGATTTTGAAATCCAAGCTTCAAATTCCCTCATGAATTTTTCATTCTAACACTTCAAACATCATCTATACACTATATAGAAGTGATTCAAACACCTCAATCACATATGTAACTCCATCTTGATCATCCTCCATTTTCAAAAACAGCTCTTTGCACCTTGACTTCTCTAGAACATTTTAGACACTCTCAGCTCAAAGTAACTATTGGAATAGCTTCCTGAAAGTTCAAGGAAGCTTACTAGATTATTGCAGCACCTTGAAGTGATCTCTAACTCAAAACATGATCTCCTTCTACAAGGTGATTTTTCTGAAATTCTAACTTTTCATACAAGTATCATTTGGCTTCCATTTTAAAAGATAAAATGTAGACATCATAGCCCTGAAACTAACCATGTCCTTAGAATTCATTTATGTTGTCTGATTAGTGAGAATTTTGATCCTGAACCTTCTGAAAAAATTAGGTTAAATTTGGTACATTTTAAAATTTGTGCTCATCTTTGATCCATTGCTTAAGTTATTTACATATTTGAAATCGTGGTGAAATTTCTAACAAGTTTTATGTTTATAAATTCTGAAATGGTTGAGAGATGAGAAAGTTACAGAGCTCTGGTTATGGCGCGAGGAAGAAGATGAAGTTGTCACTAGAACTTGTTTTATAATATAATGTGATGGTTTTGTATAAATAAACGGATGTATAGCCACCCCAGTGGTAGAGACCACGCGCATAAGGCATTGTTATAGGAGGTCCTGAAATCGATCCCCAACGAGACCTTTTGTTCTTTTCATATTTTCATTGTTTCACTTTTTTTTTGAAGCGCGCACTGAGCTTCTTCATCATGGGCCTGCTCTTTTTACTCTCCCTCACCCCCTGATTGCTAAATAATACGCAGCCAACCATAACATTTTTATTTTTGTTATTTCTGATTATACAAAAATTTGTTTTACTTATTAACCTCCTAATTTCTTTTATAACCCCTGAACTTTTTATATTTTTAGTTTATTTTCTTTTCTTTCTTTTATTATTTTTTATTTTTATTATTATTTTATTAAAAAATACAAAAATATATTTTTATTAAATACTTAGACTAAAATTATTATTTTATTTCTATTTTATTTTTAACCCTAAAAAATGTTTTCTTTTTTTAAAATTAATTAAAATAAATCTAGACTTAGGTTTCTTATTTTAATTTTCTCTTTTAAATTAAATCAACTTAGCCTATAATTAATTAACTTCTTTCTTTTATTAGTTTAATTAGGTTAAAAATCTTTAATAAAAACCATAAAAACAATTCTCTTTTCAATTTCTTTTCACTTTATATTTCTTTGTATATTTTATTATTTTACGCATTATAATGTAATTGTCAAAGCTTTGTAATAGTTAGGGTTTATTTTCATTTATCATCCCCATTTGTAATTTGTAATCCCCATCCCCTAAAATGATGTAATAGCGTAGAACTTTTAATTTCCGCAATTTATCGCTTTCCATATTATTGCTAGTAATTAGGGTTTATATGGCAACACATAAAATTAACAAGTAGATAACCCTAACTCAAGACAAATGCATGAAAGTAAAACACTTTGCACACTTGCACCTCTAGGGTTAACCCACACTTGTTGCCTTAGAAACAAAACAGTCATGTCCCTCGAACGTGGGATACTTTAGCAAAGACCCTCGATTACAAGATCGTAGTCCCTCGATGATCCTTCGATGTTGCCTTTGGAAAATGATCTTAGACCCTTACGAAAAATTGATAAGGTATCCTACAATGTTGCCTTTTATGACTTACGACGACCCACGCTTGTCCCTTCACATCCAATGATAAGGTGTCTTACGAACTATTGGTAAGACAAGACTATCTAAAGGAGGAGGAAAAGAACAAAGACTTCCTATTTGAGTAGGTAGAACGCTCGTAGTTGTTTGCTCACAAACAAAACATCTTTCAACACACTTATACTTTCAAAAACATCTTTCCAAAAACAAACATCTCTTTGAATTATTTTTCAAAACCAACACTTTGTATACATTCTCGCCGAAATGAGAATCATTATAAAGGTTGCCAAAAACAAATGCGTTTTCACAATATTTTCAAACTTACATAAAACACAAAAACATTTACAAAGCATTTCAAAGTGAGCTAACAACTAAGAGCCCGTAGATAACTACGGATGAAAAGGGTGTTAACACCTTCCCTTTTTCTAACCTACCCCCTGAACTCAAGAAAATTATCAAAAGGTCTTTCCTGTTCTTTTCACCCTTTCCTTTATTGGATAATAGAAAATTCGACGGAGACTCTTGCTATTCGCAATAGTTGAGATAAAACACAAAACACCCAAGTCAGTTCTCCTATCGTATTACCAAACTGGCGACTCTGCTGGGGAAAATAAAGTTAACTTAAAAGTGGGGTTACCCTAGAGACTAGATCACCTTTAAATTCTTTCATTTGTTTGATTTGTTTGCTTTATATTTTGGGTCCATGTTTGGGTTTTGAATATATCCTCTACCCGAATCTGGGAACATCATTAGGTAAGTAGCAAAGATTGTAGAGATTGTACGACGTAGACCAATATGGTTAAAACAATAGCTACGTTAGTGTGACACATTTGTGGGTACAGGTATCCCTTGTAGAAAATCAAGGAGAATACGGGGCCGTTGTGTGGTGTCATGAAGCACTAACTGATCATAGAACCTTTAGTTGAACAACTTTGCCATTAGGAAGTAGTGAGATAGCCGGTTTGGGTGCAGTCCAAAGTTGGTTGATACTCGATACTACGCTCATTGAGATCGTACTTTTGGGATATTTCGGTCGCTAAAACAGAGGCTTGCACCGAAACAATGCCCAATGAAGAAAGATCAATGATATTGAGATTCCCTAGAACCCGATTACTTTCTAGGACAGGTTAAACAAACTAAACTTCAAGTGGGTACTTACCTATGGACTCCATGCAAGCCTAAACCTAATTACTTGTTTGTTTTGTTTGTATATGATTATTTTGACATAACATCATGACAGGATACCATAGCATTTTCACTAACCATTTCAAGGACCTAGAGATTTAACTTTGTTCTGTTTTGCAGGATATGGATTCCACTCGCAAAAATACCATTTGAATCAACCTTGTGAAAGTGCCTCCTCAACTCAAAGAGTTAGCATCAAAGGTCTCTGAAAATTCTCCGTTCACCAAGAAGTATGGTCGACTCCTCAACTTGTTTACCTCAAACTTTGAAGAAGACATGGTACATGTGCTTTTTCAATTCTTTGATCCTAAACATCATTGTTTCACATTTCATGATTACCAATTGGTTCCTACCATGGAAGAGTTCTATCAACTATTGGGAGTACCTATTCTTGATCAAATACCCTTCATCGGTATTGAGAAAGATCCAAGACATGAGGAAATTGCTCTAGCCTTACATTTGCAACGGTCTGACATCGTGGCTAATTGGGAAACAAGAAGTGGTGTTAAGGGTTTTCTAGCAGAGTTTCTGTTTGAGAAGGCTTAACTGTTTTGGGATAATTTGGATTTGCAAGCTTTTGAAGAAGTTTTGGCTCTTCTAATCTATGGGATGGTACTGTTCCCTAACCCAGACCAACTTATAGATGTGAATGCGGTCAAAATCTTCCTATCTCTTAACCCGGTGCCTACCTTACTTGGAGACATTTTGCATTCTCTTCACGCCCGTACCATGAAGAGAAGGGGGATTCTTATGTTTTGCACTCCATTTTTGTCTAGGTGGTTTATTTTGCACCTTCCTCAATCAGTTTTGAAGAATGAACAAGGCATGAGGTGGCCTCAAAGGTTGATGACACTCTCGCATTCGGTATTCATTGGTGTTCTTGATCTTTCGAGGATGTTACCATTATTTATCGCTGTGGGGAATTCCATAATGTCCCACTCCTTGACATTAGGGGAGGTATCACTTATAATTGTTGCTTGGATCTATGACAGTTTGGGTATACTCAGAGGGATGGTCCTCATGATGAACTTATCCAAGGTATTGTATTTGACTATGAGAATGATGTCCAAGGTTATCGTCAAAGATTTGTACGAGCTTGGGTCATGGTAAACAAGGTTGATAGCAAGACTTTGAGGCATAAGAACTTTATTCCCTTGGATCCTTATCTCAAGTGGGTGAGATCTCGCACTCAAAACCTCATGATGCCGTATGTGGCCATCTTACCTATAATTGTGGAGCCTATCACCGAGGGGGATGTTCCTTATATTGTTCTTCATCCTGACATGCCTACTACTTTCGAGGAATTGCAAAGATCGTAGATTCAACTCAAGGGAGAGTGAGACACCTTTGAAGCCCAATTCTACACAAGCTAGAAGAAAGTGTTGGAGCTCACAAGGCAACTTCACGAGGAGCGGAACTTGAATGCCTAAATCAGTCCAAAGATGAAGCGTCCATGGGAGACCTGAGTCTTTTGTTGTATAAATTCATTTTGTTGTTTTTCTTTCATTGTAAGCCCAAGAGGAAGTTTATAACCGTTGAACTTATTAATACAATTAATGTTTTGTTTCCTTTTTGTTTAAGAAAATTTAAATCTTAAAGGTCCTTGAAGACATTGCATACGCATCACATGCATCATATCATAAGCAGGTTTTCTGACACAGGTTTCCTCATCTTTCTACTGCTTATTTCAGTATAAGATGGATCTCGAGCAAACTGTCAAGGACTTGCAGACACAAACTCTCAGTTTCAAGAGACTCTGCTCAACTTAGCAAAGGGGAAGCAAGAAAGGATGACACTTCTTGTCACGAATAAGAAGACCAAAAAGAAAGTTGTAATCAACACGGGGAAGAGATTCAAAGGCCCCTTCCGACAAGTTCAAGTGGAAGAAGACTCCTCTTAGGAGGATGAGAATCAAGATGAAGATGCTATGAGCACCCATGCTATGGGTGGAAACAATCAAATCTTTGAAGAGGAGGATCATTTTGACGAGCAATATCCACGGGCCAACGACAAATATAAACAACTAAAAGACGGATTGAAGGCTATAGAAATCCAAGCTGTGTCTGGCTTGGACATTAGTGACTTGGGTTTGGTTCTTGGGGTAGTCATTCCCCACAAATTCAAGATCCCTATTTTTTCCAAGTACGATGGTGTTTCATGCCGAAACTCCACCTAGGATCATACGTCCATAAAATTCAGCCGCATACTGCTGATAAGAAATTGTGGGTGCACTTTTTTCAAGAAAGTCTATCTGGGACGCAGTTGGAGTGGTTTTACTAATTGGAAGGGACTAACATCCATACTTGGGAGGATTTGGCCACTGCCTTTTATTTCCAATATCAATATAACGCTGATCTTGCACCAACTAGGGTGCAATTGCAAGGAATGACCATGGGTTCCAACGAGGGCTTCAAAGAATACACTCAAAAATGGAGAGACCTGGCTGGCAGGGTGCAGCCAACTTTAACTAATAGAGAGTTGGTAGACATGTTTATAGGGACATTGATTGAACCATTTTTCAACTTGTTGATTGGAAGTTCATCATCCATATTTACTGAATTGATCTTGACCGGTGAAAGGGTTGAAAGCGGGATTAAAAGCGGAAAGATACTGAAGGCCTCCACCTATGATGTTGTGAAAAAACCATTTGCTGGAAAAAAGAGACTAATGCAGTATATGGATCAAGGACCCATACTAATAATGAATGTCATCATTCAGTAGGGGCAGTCTTAATTTCCAATCCTACACCTACTCAACAACAACAAGGGAATAGGCGTAGAACAAAGTTCCAAGAAAGGCAGTATACTAAGATTAATATGTCATTGTCTCAAGCAACAACATTTAATAAAAGCAGAGCTAGTTATACTGAGGGATCCTCCCAAAAACCCTGATACCTTCTCTCCCAAATATAATCCCAATGCAAGATGCGCTTACCACTCAAACAGTCTCGAACATGATACCAATGATTGTTGGTCTCTAAAGAACAAAATCTAAGACCTAATTGATAACAAGGCAATTAAATTCGACCTTCCACCAACTCCCAATGTGATCACCTCACCCATGCTAAATCATGGTAAGGGTGTCAATGTTATTGAAGATGCTTCTTTTGTTTCCTCCGTCAATGACTTGACCACTCCTTTGATGATTGTTAAAGAGAATTTATTAAAAGTCGGGGTATTCCCTGGCTTCCTTGAAGACTGTTGTTGTTGTAATGTACAGATTAATGGTTATGAATGGCTGAAGAAAGGTGTCTAACACCTTATGAATAGCCATGAGATTTTATTTGAGAAAATTCCATCTGTGAAAAGTCTGACCAAAAGTGTATCTGAAGAGCTTAAAGAAGTTTCCATCATTACTATATCAAACAAACCTATTAGTATCACCTCCAAAGGTCCTATTAGGATTCCCGTTTGTTTTACCCCAAAATTTTCCCTCTCATTTTACTCAAGACATGTCCATTGAGATCCCTAACTTGCCCTAGGACGACTAAGAATTGACCAGGCAAATTCTCCTCTTAAGGCAATAAACCTCTAACTAGGGTTTCAATTTTCATCAATATGTGTGATCTCCAAAGTTCTCAAATTTTTTCCATGGTCCTAATATATCTTCAAGATTGTCCATGCCAAATTTCATGCCCTGCACAACAAGTTTGCTCAGTCAACTGCTCAAATGCTTGAAAATCAACCGTACTAGGTCAAAAGTCAAATGTGGCCTATATACAGTCAAACCTCAATATGTTTGGTCAACATCAACATTTTGAAGTAATATCCATCATTTTATCAAGGGTTGATCATGATTCCTCAAGAAATGCTCCTAATTCATCAAAAGTCAAAAATTGCAAATTAGGGTTTCTATAGGAAAAGTCAACCAAACTTTGACTAGGCATAACTTTCTCATACTTTATAATAAATTTTTCTACCAAATCTCATCTTTAATAGAATCCAATCCCCTAAAACTTATCTCAGCCCTCAAGTTCAAGAAATGCCTCAGTTAAAAGATACAGGCTCAGACATTATAGGTCCCTTCAAAAAGTAACCAAAAACACCTTTTGGGTCAAAGCTACTTACATGAACATGGAAGATCCAATTGAAATGAAACCAAAAGGGTTGTTTATAGGACACCCTAAGCTCTCTAAAAAGTCCAAGAACACCCTCATAGGGTTAAAAATGAGAGAGATATGCATTGCTAAAGTTGACTAATTTTTGGAAAAATGCATGAAGCCAATATTAACCAAACTTGAATTTTTTTTCCAAATGGGCCCATCTTTTCATGCTTGAAACGTGTTTCTAATATGGCCCACAACCTCTGAGCTCACCCATACATCATTTTATTATTTATTCTATTTATTTTGATATTTTATTCATTAAAATTCAAAATTAAATAAAGAAATAATGGAGATAATGTAAGATTTGATTTGGGATATTTTTCCAGTAAGTATTGGGCAAGATTTGATGATTATGTCAAGGGAAGCTCATGGAGGGAAGACAAGATTTGATTTAGTCCAAAACAAGTCAAAAATCACATAATTAGAAAGAAAATATTTCTCATGAAAGCATGGATATTCTTCCATAATTGTTGACCTAATAGTGTCTCAGATATATGCATAACAATTCCAGACCTAATACATACACCAGCAGCCTCAAAAGAACCCTAGCATTTTCTAAAAGAATTAAAAGACTGGTGCAATTCGTGATTCCTCTCTCTAGCCAGCTTCATCCAAAACTAAGGACTCCAATCTATTCCTGAAGACTCCAAGAGTCCATCCCTGTCAATATCCGAGCTCGTAGCACTCCCAAATGCCCAGATCACACATCATCGGATTGGTATATTTCTTGAATTCAAAAATATTGCATGTTATGATCTAAATTGTTTCTATGTTCATATCCATGTTTGCACTGACGATTTTGAATGTTTAGAGCCATCACATGAGTAGTTTGACGCAGGGATGAAGCTTTGCCATTGTTAGGGCATAGTTTCAGACGAGCTTCGTATCTCCCTGTACAGGGACTTTCAGACCAAACGGACACCACCACTGAATTTGCAGCCTATGATTTAGGGGGGGTTGGTTCAATTTCTGGTCCAGAATCATGCTATTTTGTAGGTTGAAGATTTGAGGTCGCGGAGACGATGGTGGTCAACCACCGTGAGGGGTGGTTTGACCCTTCCTGTGCTGGCGTGGCTGGACAATGTTTCTTGATTGGTCCATTTAAACTCCTAGGGGGCCACTGAAGAGGCGCGCGTTGACAACTCGGCAATTATGTTGTTTTAATATTATATTGTTCTGTTTTGGTTATATTAACGGTTGATCAGTCTGGTCCAGTGGCAAGAACGAATGGTGTTAAGGCATTATGTGTGTGGGAGGTCAGGGGTTCGACCCCTGCCTCTTGCATTTTCCATTTTTTCTAAAGCCTTATTGTAGGATCAAATACATCACGTCCCAGACGCACACCATAGACCATCAAATCTATACCATAAGATCACAACAAGGTCATATCCAGCGCTCCTGGGGTGCTTCCCCATGGTGGACCTTCCAGACGCAACAACATTGGATTTCATGCTAGCGTTGGGCTAACAGATTTGGGCCTGGCAAAATTCAGCCAGCACCCCCCAGATTGCTTATGAACTTCAGGCCCATTTCTTTTCACTTTTGTCATTTATTTTAATTTCTTTGTTTTATTTTTTTTAAAATCATTTTCTATTTTAATCATAAAATCATAAAATCACAAAAAAAATAGGATTAGGTTTTTTTTATATAACTAAAATTAATTTTGTAAATTAATCTAGTTTAACTACTTTAATCCTTTTTCTTTAAAATTAAAATTAACTAGAAATTAGGATTAAATCTCAAATCTTTTTCATTTAAAATACCAAAAATATTTTTAATAAGTAATTATATTTTTAGGCTTTGTCAAACTTATTCTCGTCTCAATTTTTGCGCGTTGTTATTTTTCGTAATATTATTCTTTTTAATTATGTAACTGTTTCTTGGTTTGTAATAGTTTAATTAGGGTTTAAATATTCGCATCTGATTATGTAATTTCCCCGAGGCCATGTAATAGCTTAGGAGTTTTTATTTTCCGCAATTGATTTTCCATATTATAAACTGCTTAGATGAATAGCTAATAGGATTGTATGAAAAAAGACTGAAATTAAAAACGAGTAGATAACCCTAAATGCACAAGATAATATATCTGAATCAAGAACACTTGCACATGCTCACCCTTAGGGTATCTCCCACTTTCGTTGCCTTCGAAACGGTCACAATTCTCGAAACGTGGGAGTTTTTAGTGACTGTCCTTTAGTTCAAGAGATCTTAAGTCCCTCAATGACCCTCTCGACTGTTTCCTCAGTTAAAAAAGTGATCTTAGAACTTTAGGACAGTTACTAAGAGTTCTCTCCCAGTTGCCTTAGTGACCGTAAACATCCCTTTCGATAGTCCCTCAAACATCCAACGATAGGGCTACCTACTCACTAATAGTAGGATAACACTATCTAAAGGAAAAGGAGGAAAAGAACGCCTTTTTCGAGTAGGTAGATAGCTGTTAAGTACTTGCTCAAAAACTAATTCATTTTCACACCACACTTTCAAAATTCTTTTCAAAAATGTTTTATCACACTCTTGAGGACTGATACAAGAGTTATCATAAAACAAACAAAACTTTTCAAATCACACACGAAAGCAATTTTCAAAAAAATGAGCAAGTATCTAAGAGATTGTGGAAAACCACATATGAAAAGGGTGTTAACACCTTCCCTTTCCATAATCTACCCCCCTTACTCATAAAATCTCGAAAAAAGGTCTTTTTCTGTTCTTTTTACCCTTTCCTTTGTTGGATAAAAGAAAAGTCGATGGAGAATCTTACTTACCGCACATTTGAGAATACAAAATGCAAAACCAGTATTAACAGTCGGTTCTGCCACCGTATCACATTGTTGAACCAAGAATAGCTCCATGAATTATCACAACACCAGGGCCAGTCCCCTACTCTTCTGATAAGGTTGTGCCCTGGAGTTATGGGGTGGAAGTGTATTACCATGGTATCAAACAAGATTCCTGGACGATAAAGATGAAGTTGATGACATTACAAACATTGTGGGATCAAGTAAAGTTACTAGGACATGGAGGATCTTCTCTCCAGAGATTTCACCTCCGACGACCATAATTACACCCATTCGTATTACCACTGTTAAACATGTTGCTGATACTCGAGGAAAGGGAAAAATAACTGAACCTTCTAGGACGGAGGTGCCCACAAAAGATATTACCATTAAGGATCCATCTACACAAGAGATGGAGGAGATTTTAAAAATTATCTGAAAAAATGATTACAAGATAGTGGAACAGTTAGGGAAAACACCCTCGAAGATTTACATGTTGTCTTTGTTACTATGCTTCGAGGCGCATGCTCAAGCACTGGTAAGATTCCTGAAAAATGCACATGTCCCTCAAGAAACTACGGCCTACCAATTTGAAATCTGTGTAGCAAGCCTGACGGCTGAAAATGGTTTGGGATTTTCGGATGCAGATCTGACTTCAGCTGGGAAAAATCACAATAAAGCTCTGCATGTTTCCATCGAGTGTAAAGGAACCACTTTAGCCCATGTGTTGGTGGATATTGGGTCCTCTCTGAATGTCTTACCTAAAGGTGCTCTATATAGGTTGGATTGTGAAGATTTGGTGCTGAAACCCAGTGATATCGTGGTGAGAGCTTTTGATGGATCAAAGAGAATGATCCATGGAGAGGTTGATCTCCCTATCAAAGTTGGGTCTCAATTCTTCAACTCAACATTCTATGTGATGGATATCTGTGCTGCTTATTCTTTCCTGCTTGGACGCCCATGGATACATGGGGCAGGTGCGGTGACTCCCACACTACATCAAAATTTGAAATATTCGGTCAAAGGGAAAATTATCATTGTATGCGGAAAAGAAGATTTTATGATTAGTCATTTGAATTGATTCAAGTATGTTGAAATAGATGGCAAGTTCATAGAGACTCCTTGTCAATATTTTGAAGTGGTCTCTCCAATGGTTGTTGTTGCCAAAGCCATTCTTGACATTCCCAAAGCTACTAAAGATACACCAAAGATAGCCTCTCTCAAAGATGCTCATGTTGTTATTGAAGACGGAGGTTGCACCATTTGGGGACAACTCCCTGATATCCCTTTCAAGTCAAACAAATTTGGGTTGGGCTTCACTTCCAAGGCTCAAAAGGAAGTTCAACGTGCTCGTGCAGGGAAACCACCTCTTCGCATTAGTAACCATGAGGTTAATTCTCTTGAAGACTCTAATGCTGATTGTGACTTTGACGACTGGATCTACCCGACTGCAGATGGAGGACTCAATAACTGGAATACAAAGGACTTCATCCCAATATCCTTCATCCAGGAGTAACTACCATTTCCTATTTTTATTACTTTGAGAAATTTGTCTATAATTTTCATTAAAATAATGAATTTAAGCCATGTGTCTTGCCTGGGGCACAATGGTCTATTTATTAAGGGTTTGTCATTTTCATATGCCATATGCTCATTTTAATGAAAAACATTGGACTATTTTGCATTCAAATTTGCACTCTTTGCCTTTCTTTACTTTATTACATTATCAATAGCTATGTGACCTTACATGCACACACGCACATTTGCAGATCCACATCCACTCTGGATCTCATTGACAATGACTCCACTATTTCCATCTATGACTTTGAAAATCAAACCTATCAAGCCGAAGACAAAGGAGAAGAAGATTGTGAAATACCTGGGGAACTCGCCAGACTTCTGATACAAGAGGAAAAGTCCATTCAACGACACGAAGAGCCAGTTAAAGTGATAAACCTGGGTACTGAGGCAGACAAGAAAGAAGTCAAGATTAGCACTAATTTGGAAGACAGCGTCAAGAGAAGATTGGTACAGATGTTGCACGACTATGTTGAGGCGTTCTCTTGGTCATATGAAGATATGTCGGGGCTTGATACCGATATCTTAGTTTATCGTCTACCAATGAAGGAATATTGTCCTCCGATCAAACAAAAGGTTCATCGCATGCGGCCAGTTACGTCCAACAAAATAAAAGCTGAGGTAATGAAACAGTTCAATGTAGGTTTCCTGGAGGTGATGTCATATCCGCAGTGGGTTGCAAATTTGGTCTCGGTGCCAAAGAAAGACGGAAAAGTCCGTATGTGCGTAGACTATAGGGATTTGAATAGGGAAAGCCCCAAAGACGATTTCCCATTAACATACATCGACGTCTTGGTTGATAATACTGCTTAACACAAAGTTTTCTCCATCATGGATGGCTTCTCCGGTTACAACCAAATCAAAATGGAGCCCGAAGACATGGAGAAAACCACTTTTGTCACACAGTGGGGCACCTTCTGTTATAAGGTCATGCCTTTCGGTTTGAAGAATGCAGGCGCAACCTACCAACGGGTTATGGTAGCTCTATTTCATGACATGATCCATCATGAGATAGAAGTGTAAGTTGACGATATGATTGCAAGGTTGCAAACTGAGGAAGAGCATATTTGTCATTTACACAAGCTATTTGAAAGGTTGAAGAAATACAAGTTGAGGCTGAATCCCAACAAGTGCACTTTTGGAGTAAGGTCTATAAAACTCCTAGGCTTCGTCATTAGTGGAAAAGATATTGAAGTCGACCCTGCAAAAGTCAAAGTCATACAATAGATGTCAACTCCATGTACTGAGAAGGTGATCAGGGGTTTCTTAGGTCGACTTAACTACATCGCCCGATTCATCTCTCACTTAATTGCTACTCGTGAGCCAATCTTCAAACTGTTGAAGAAAGATCAAGTAGTGAGATGGAATGACGACTGCCAAGAAGCTTTTGACAAAATCAAGGAGTATTTACAAGAACCTCCAATCCTGATGCCTCCAGTTTAAGGAAGACCTCTGATTATGTACTTGATTGTATTAGAGAATTCAATGGGGTGTGTGCTGGGTCAACATGACGAGTCTGGTCGAAAAGAGCATGTAATATACTACCTTAGCAAAAACTTGCTCGAGAAAACTTGTTGCACTTTGGCATGGGTTTCTCACCGGCTAAGACAGTATATGTTGACTCATACTACTTTATTGATTACTAAGATGGACCCCATCAAGTATATCTTCGAAAAACCAGCACTCTCCGGACGAATAACTAGATGGAAAATTATCTTGAGTGAATATGACATCCAATACACTACACAAAAAGCAATCAAGGGAAGTGTGTTGGCGGATCATTTGGCCCATCAAGCTGTTGATGACTACCGATCCATGAAATTTGAATTCCCGGACGACAATGTCATGTTGATAACCAACTGTGAAAAGCCTGGACCGTATGAAGGACCTGGATAAGGATCTCGTTGGACTATGATTTTTGATGGAGCTTCCAATGCATTGGGTAACAGAATTGGCGATGTGATTATTTCTCCCGAAGGTTTCCATACACCTTTCACTTCAAGCTTTTCTTCGACTGTACGAACAACATGGTCGAGTATGAAGCATGCATCTTGGGTCTAAAGGATGCCATTGACCTAAGAATCAAATTCTTGAGCGTATATAGAGACTCATCCCTGGTGGTAAGTCGAGTTAAAGGAGAATCGGATACCAAGCATCCAAACTTGATCCCTTACAAAGAGTTTGTGCTAACCTTGATCCCATACTTCGAGGAGGTCACCTTTAAACATATCCCGAGGGAAGAAAATCAGTTGGCAGATGCTTTAGCAACTATGTCGTCTATGTTCAAGGTCAATTGGGACAATGAATCCCCCAAAATTACCATCGAAAGATTTGACGAACCTGCACACTGTCATGAGATCGACACTGATGAGGAGAAATCTTGGTATCATGAAGTGAGGAGGTACCTTGAAGCACAAGAATATCCTAAGGGAGCCTCAATCAACGACAAGAAATTCCTGCGGAGGTTCTCAGCCAAATTATTCCTAAGCAATGGGATCATGTACAAACGCAACCATGATTCTACTCTGCTCCGTTGTATGGACAAGAAGGAAGAAGAAAAGATCATGTAAGACATGCCTGAAGGTATCTTCGGGACTCACTCTAGTGGACACACTATGGCCAAGAAGATTCTAAGAGTTGGATACTATTGGTCGACTATGGAAACTGATTGTCACCACCACTCAAAGACTTTCCATAAGTGTCAGATCTATGCCGACAAGGTTCATGTGCCTCTGATACCCTTTAACGTCATGAATGCTCTATGGCCATTTGCAACATGGGGCATTGACATGATTGGAGAAATCAAGCTCATTGCCTCCAATGGACATTATTTCATCCTTGTCGCCATTGACTAATTCACTAAATGGGTCGAAGCTGCTTCATTTATCTCAGTCACTAAGAATGTTGTAGCCCGGTTTATCAAGCATAACCTCATATGTCGGTAAGGCATCCCCGAAAGGATTATCACTGACAACGGAATCAACCTCAACAATGACATTATTACTGAACTTTGCACGCAGTTCAAAATCAAACACCATAATTCTTCTCCATACAGACCTAAGATGAATGGTGCAGTGGAAGCTGCCAATAAGAATATAAAGAAGATTGTGCAAAAGATGGTGGTGACTTATAAAGACTGGCATGAGAAGCTACCATTTGCTTTTCATGGCTATCGTACCTCGGCATAAACATCAACTAGGGCAACCCCATTCTATTTAGTCTATGGCATGGAAGTCGTCCTTCCTGTTGAAGTTCAAATTCCTTCTCTGAGGATTATGAAATAAGCAGACTTACGTGAAGATGAATGGATTCAAACAATATTGGATCAGTTAAACTTAATTGACGAGAAGAGACTGGTTGTTGTTTGTCATGGTCAAATGTATCAAAATCGTATGATCAAGGCATTCAATAAGAAGATCAAACCTCGAGTATACCAGGCTGGCAACTTGGTAATAAAGCGCATCATTTTACCACGAGGTGACCCCGGTGGCAAATAGACTCCCACTTACGAAGGGGCATTTGTTGTCAAGAAATTGTTCTCTGGCGGTGCTATGATGTTAACCACTATGGACGATGAATATTTCCCACATCCTATGAACACGGACATAGTCAAAAAATACCATGCATAAGAATGACCCGCTAGGTTGACATACCTAGCCAAAAATAAGGGAATCCCGGCCAACCATAAAGGTGTGGGCAAAAATTTGGGATATATACAAAAGATTATACACCCATCACGTCGAAAACCTGAAAGGGCGGCTTGAGAAAAAAAGGGTATCCTGGTGGACTGAAAACCTTAAAGGGAGGTTGTGATACAGTGGCAGAACTGACTATTAATATTGGTTTACGTTTTTTGTTCACAAATGTTGCGGTAAGCAAGAGTCGCCACCGACTTTTATTTTATCCAATCAGGAAAAGGAAAAAGAACAGAAAAAACGTTTTTCGAGAGTTTCTGAGTACAGGGGGGTAGATTATAGAAATGGAAGGTGTTAACACCCTTTCTATCCGTATTTTTCTACGGGCTCTTAGGTACTTGCTCATTTTTAAAACTGCTTGTGTGTGCTTGTTTTGAAAAGTTTTGTTTTACTTCGTTTTAACCCTTGTTTATGTCCTCAAGAGTGTTACAAAGTTGTTTTTGAAAACTGTTTGGAAAAAAGTGTTTGTGTAAAAAAGTTTGTTTGTTTGAGCAAGTACTTAAGAGTTTTCTACCTACTCGAAAAAAGTCTGTTCATTTTCCTTTTAGACAATGCTATCCCATTATTAAGGAATAGGTAGCATCGTCGTTGGAGTTTTTTAGGGACGTTCGAAGGGACAAGTACGATCACAAAAGCAATGTTAGGAAATGTTAGTAGCCATCCTAAGGCCTTAAAGATCTTTTTCCGAGGCAACATCTGAATGGGTCATTTTTTAGATCTTTCGGGGCTAGAGGACGACCACTAATAAACTCTATACTTCATGACCGTTTACCGAAGGAAACCGGAGTGGAGTAAACCCTAGGAGTGAGCATGTGCGAGTGTAATTTTCAGTTAATTATCTTTGCACAATTAGGGGTTTCTACCGTATTAATTTTTAGTTAGTCTTTCCATACAATCCTATTAGCATACATCTAATAGTTTATAGTTTGCGGAAATTAAAAGTGCGGAAAGTTTAAAGGCCCTAGCTATTACAGGGCTTTGGCAGATACATAATTATCTATACTGAAAATAAAAATGCGGAAATGTAAAACCCTTATTACTATTACAAACTCGGAGCAGTTACAATAATAATAAAAATAATTAAAATGCGCGCGGCGAGTTAAATGCGAGAATAATTAGAAACCCTAAAAGTCTAATTAAAAAAATATTTTTGTTATTTTTTAATAAAAGATTAAGTTATGTACAAAATTAAAACCTTAATTCTAATTATTTTAATTATAAAAAAGAATTAAATTGCCCTAATTTAAATTAAACTAGTTAATTAAGAAATAAAAATATTTTTATTAAAAAAGATTTTTGATGTTTTTGTTATTTTTTATATTAAATAAAAAAAATTATGTTATTTTTGTAAAAAAGAAAATAATTAAAAGATAATTAAAGAAATTTAAAAAAATAGAAAAAAGAAAAGAAATGGGCCTTATGTTATTGAGCAATTCTGAGGATGTGATGTTGAATTATTATGCCCATTAGCTATTCAAGCCCAGTCAGCGCTTGTTTCCATGTGGTGTTGACCTGAGGGTGTACCATGATCCTTCATTGCTATGCGTTGGATCTGGACAGGGACACATCCGTTGGTTGGATGGTGATGACATATGGTGGGCTCTTGGATGAGAGTAGCATAGAATCTGTTAAAGGAAAATAAGAAAATAATGTTTGTTGGGACCTGGGATCGAACCCAGGTCCTCACGCTTACCACCACACGTCCTTGCCAGTTGTGCTACATTGATTAGTTGTCAATATAACAAGTCCAGTAAATAATATACGAAAACAAGTGAATAAGCTAATCAAAACAAAATGTGCGCTATCATTCAAATGGTCCAATGGTTATCGTCCATGTTGCCATCTTCTTCCTCCTCTGTCGTATTAGGTGTAAAACTTATACCTACGGACAAATAACCATGGCTATAACATGCAACCTTCAAAAATTAAGAGCAAGCGTGATAAATTAACTCTAGATATACCAATCAACTCGTCTTGATCTCACGAGTATCATGGTATTATTTTCTTGGGCCAATTTCACTGGTACAGAGAAGCCCTAAAACACAAGAACAAACCCTAGCAATTGTTATTGTGAATACAGGCGCAGAAACATCAATTAAATCATTCAAGCATGTTACAAATATGTCAATAAACACAAATATATCATTAGAATATGTTCATGATGCGAGAATCGTTATAATCATATTTGAAACAAAGCACAAACCGTGTGAAGGCTATGAGACGATTCTAGGCTTGGGAAGGCTTGCAATTGATCGTGTTAGCTTTAGAGGATGTCCAGCAATCTATTGACAATGTTAGAATGTCTTGAATTGGCCTCTATGTGAGAAAACTAGTCATCAGTTTTTGTCTAAAAATTGAGTTCTCTCTTAGTCTTTTCACGACTGCAACCCCTATGTTTTTGACTTGTTCATGCTCAGTATATGTAGTAGTATGGATTAGGGTAACAAAAACAATTCCAATCTCTTGAAATCATGAAGATTTAATTTGTTTTTCTTATGGATCATATCTTCCCAAATTCATTAAAAATCATGTTAATTTGCATCAATCCACTTTGGCACGATTTTATTTGGTCATCATAGGTTGATTTGATTTGATTTGATTCCTACAAAAAAATCCGATCAAAATCAACCTTTTGCATTTTTTCTTCATTTATTTGATTTTATTTGAATTTTAAATAATAAAAAATTAAATAAAGGCAAAATACCCTTTTTAGTCCTTTAAGTTTACCCCAAGGTCCATTTTGGTCCTTTATCTAAAAAAAGTGTCAAACTGGTCCTATAATTCTTTCAAAAGGACCATAGGAGTCCTTTCCGTCCATTTTGGTCCTTTTTGGTTCATTGGAGAAGCTGCAAAATGAGCTTGATGGAGCAAAGATGGAGATACATCATCTAAAGGAAATGAAGGATGGGCTGAAACATAAGATAATGGAGTTACAAATTGAAATAAAGAAGGATGGGCTGAACCAAAAAGGACCAAAATGGACGGAAAGGACTCCTATGGTCCTTTTGAAAGAATTATAGGACCAGTTTGACACTTTTTTTAGATAAAGGACCAAAATGGACCTTGGGGTAAACTTAAAGGACTAAAAAGGGTATTTTGCCTTAAATAAATAATGAAGCAAATAAAATGCAAATGCTGATTTGGGTCGTGGACCATGTCTCCCATAAGATTCAATCATGAAATGTTAGGCCCATTTGGTAAAAAAAAATGCATTTTTGAGCACATTTGACTTTTGGCAATTTTGCAAAAATGGTCAACTTTGACAAGGCATATCTCTTCCAATTTTAACCCTAGAGAGGTGTTATTGAACTTTTTAGAAAGATTATGATGTCCCCTAAATAACCCTTTTGGTTTCATCTCAATTGGGTCTTCGATGTTCATGTAAGGAGCTTTGACCCAAAAGGTGTTTTTGTTGACTTTTCAAAAGGACCTATAATGTAGAAATTCATATCTTTTGATGAGTGCATATTTTGAACTTGAGGGCTAAAGATGAATTGTAGGGAATTGTATCCTCTTCAAAATTAGCTTTGGATAGAAAATATCTGATAAAGTATGAAGAAGTTATGCTTGGTCAAAGTTTGGTTGACTTTTCTTGAGAAACCCTAATTTAGCAACTTTTGGGTTTTGATGAATTTGGGGCATTCCTTGAGGAATCATGATCAAACCTTGATCAAATGATGGATATCACTTCAAAATGTTGATGTTGACCAAAAATCTTGAAGTTTGACTGTATGTGGGCCACAGTTGACTTTTGACCTAGTATAGTTGTTTTTCAGGCATCTGAGCAATTGACTGAGCAAACTTCATGTGCAAGGCATGAAACTTGACATGGATAATCTTGAGGACATGTTAGGATCATGGAAAGCATTTGAGGCCTTTGGAGTTCACACATCCTGCTAAAAATGGAAACCCTAATCTGAGGTACATTGTCTTAGGAGAGAGTTTGTCTGGTCAACCCTTGGGCATCCTTGAGCAAGTTGAGTATCTCAATGGGCAATTGTTGAGTAAAATGAGAGGGAAAATTTTGGGGTACAACAGCTGCCTATGTTCAATCTTCTTGAACCTGAGGATGTAGATTGGTTGTCTTCCCTTCGTGATCCGAAGGTGGAAGATGATTGAACACTAGAGTGCCCAGAAATTTGCACTCGTCTGAAATGATATTTGGCCGTGTAGGTAATATAGGGAATTGCCTTAAAGATGCCATTTGGAAAAGATGATGGGAGGTCACCGGAGATGGGCTTAAAGATTCCATCTAGAGGATGTTGATTGAGAATCGTCAGAGATGGGCTTAAAGATGCCATCTAGAGGATGTTGATTTCCCGAGATATTCTTTTGTGGGAATTACTGTTCCTGTTGTTGAGGAGGAATCTACTAAGGAATGTTGGTCTCTGTCTTGGGAGAAATAGAATTTTAGGAGCTTCAGTTTTCCGTTACTCTACTGGGGAATCATCTCTTAGTCGAGGAGATGAAAGTGAACTACTATCTGGTCGTGCTCCAGGATTTGTAGTGATATATTGAGGATAATGAGATTGACTTCTATCTAGTCGTGCTCCAGGTTTCACAGCGACTACTAGGGAGATGAGATTAAACTTGTTATCTGGTCGTGCTCCAGGTTTTTCAGTCTCTCAATTCTTATTTGGTCGTGTTCCAGGCTTCAGAAGAAATTTAGTGGTTATCCGGTTGCATCCGGGTTTCAACTTATATTTAAGGTATACTAATATCCGATATTTTCTAGGCTTCATTGTAATTGGCTGAGTAAACTTCTATCTGGTCGAATTCCAAGCTTCGTAGTACCTCATACTGTTATCTGGTCGTTCTCCAAGTTTCACAATGTCTTATGCCATTATCTGGTCGTGCTCCAGACTTCACAGCTTCTTTAACTGGAATAGAAATCTTAGTATCAATTTGACTGAACCAGGGAAAGGTCTCGAGTTATCTTCAACTGGGAGAGAAATCTTAGTATCGATTTGACTGAACCAGGGAAAGGTCTCAAGATATCTTCAACTGGGAGAGAAATATTAGTATCGATTTGACTGAACTTGGGAGAGGTCTCGGATTGACTTTAACTGGCATAGAAATCAGGAGAATCTTAGCGGCGATTCGGCTGACCCAGACGAAAGTCTTAAAACATCTTCAACTGGAATAGAAACCTTAGTGTTGGTTTGACTGGACCAGAGAAAACCTGTAAGAATTTGATTGCATCTTTCCCTGAAAGGTAAAGAGTTAGTCGTATGCAACATCATGATGTATGAAATGCATTGCGTAATGATGTTCTCAAAATAAATGAGATTGTGTTGTATAATGTGTATGCTCATGCCATGATGTATGGATGTGCGATGCTATCGTGATACTCTCTAGCTGAGGAAGATAAATCCCGAACTGCTGCTGGAGAATGTTGGGAAGTTGAGTTCTTAGTTTCCACTGGGGAATAGTGAAAGAAGATGATTAGCTGGGGATTTACATCCATTCTGCTTGAGAACATTCTGCCTGAGGAGATTCTGTCTGAGAATAATTCTGCGGGGGAAGGACTCTGTGGGAAAGAGATACTCTGTGGGAAGATCTTCCGATTTGGGAGAAATAAAATCGGCCGGGGATGAACTTTTGTTGCTGGAGAGATGAGCTCTATTGGAGAGTGAGCTTCCACTATGAGAGAAATAAACTCTGCTTGGGAGAAGATTTTATAAACTGTCATGATTATAAAAACTCGGGTGAGGAATACAGATATTAGCTCTCTGAAGGAACTTGCTGGGGAAGTGATTCCTGCTTGGGGATGCGGAGATCGGACTTCGGCTGTCTCTGCTCTATGGGGAGTATGGGTATCACTGGCTTGTAGGTGATAGTGACTTTACTTCCAACTGTCTCTGCCCCTGTACCATGATGGACGGAGTAACTGTTGGCATTTAGGTTTTGTACCAGTTTCTTTACGTTCTTTTAGAAACTGTCTTTCTGTTTTATATGCAAGCATTTGTGAATAGTAATCATATTTAAATGCATATGACAAAAATAAAACATTGGACGTTTTTTGCAAAACAAAACAGCAAAGGAAAAATAGACACACAGTTTTGTACTTTCAAAAACGATTTGTATTAATTTGAAGTTTGCCTATAATAAGCGTTCTTGTACAAGGAGGCTGACGCTCTAGTAAGAGAACGTCGCCTTAAACAAAGGAAATTATTACAGAAATTGTGTACAAAAAGAAAACAGCTATGTGTAGTGATCCCATTGAGTTTCAATTCTGCTAATGCCCCTATGTCTTTGAGCATCTCATCACCTTGCTACTTGTCCGAAACTGACTGGATCGATCGGTACCGTTTGAGCTTGATATCTGATTACTGAGGTCCTGATCGCAAGGATATTCAATGGAACATAGTGATACGCTTTAATTCCTAACTTTTGCATGGACCGCCCTTTCGGGTTTTTAGTCCACCGGGATACCCTTTTTTGCCCAAGCCACCTTTTCAGGTTTTCGACTTGCTGGATGTACAATTTTTTTTTAATTTCATCCCTTATTTTTTCCCGAACCCTTTTGGTTCGCCGGGAAGCCCTTATTTTTGCCTAGGTATGTCAACCTAGAGGGTCTTTATTATGCGTAGTATATTTTCACTATGTCTGCATTCATAGGGTGCGGAAGGTCGTCACCGTCCATGGTGGTCAGAATGATGGCTCCACCAGAAAATATATTCTTGATCACAAATGGTCCCTCGTAGGTGGGAGTCCATTTGCCCCTGGGATCACCTTGCGGCAGTATAATGCGCTTGATTACCAGATCCCCTACTTGATACACTTGTTGTTTGACTTTCTTTTGAAGGCCTTGATCATCCGTTTCTGATACATTTCACCATGGCAGACAGCAGTAAGTCTTTTCTCATCGATTAGGTTTAGCTGATCAAGTCGAGTCTGGATCCAATTTTCTTCGCTCAAACCCGCATCCTTCACTATCCGCAGAGAAGGGATCTGGACCTCAATGGGTAGGACAGCCTCCATGCCATATACCAAAGAATAGGGTGTTGCTCCTGTCGACGTACGGACTGAGGTACGGTACCCATGAAGAGAAAACGGTAACATCTCGTGCCAGTCCTTGTATGTCACCGTCATCTTCTGTATAATCTTCTTGATATTCTTGTTAGCTGCTTCAACAGCCCCGTTCATCTTTGGCCGGTAAGGAGAAGAGTTATGATGTTGAATCTTGAGAGGTTTACAGAGATCCGTGATCATTGTGTTGTTGAGATTGGTACCATTATTCGTGATGATTCTCTCAGGGATACCATATCGACAAACCAGTTTGTGCTTGATGAACCGTGCCACCGCATTCTTGGTTACCGTAGCAAAGGAGGCAGCCTCAACCCACTTCGTGAAGTAATCAATAGCTACCAGGATGAAGCGATGCCCGTTGGACGCGGTAGGTCTTATCTCACCAATCATGTCAATGCCCCACATTGCAAAGGGCCAGGGAGCTGTCAAGACGTTCAAGGGAACTGGAGGTACATGCACCTTATCAGCATAGATTTGGCACTTGTGACAGGTTCGAGAATGCTGATAACAGTCGGCTTCCATAGTGGACCAATAGTATCTTTCCCGTAGGATCTTCTTTTCCATGGTATCTCCACTGGAATGAATGTCGAATGTACCTTCATGTAGATCTACCATGATCCTTTCTGCTTCTCTCTTGTCTACACACCGCAGTAAGGTAGAGTCATGATTGCGCTTGTAGAGGATTCCATTACTGAGGAATAACTTTGCAGCAAACCTTCTCAGAAATTTCTTGTCATTGACATATGCCCCCTCGGGATACTCTTGAGCCTCGAGATATCTCTTCACCTCATGAAACCAGGTTTTATCGCTACCTCTTCACTATCAATCTCACAACAGTACGCGGGTTCATCCAACCTCTCAATAGTGATTCGGAGAGCTTCATTGTCCCACCTAACCTTGAACATAGATGACATAGTAGCTAGCGCGTCCGCTAACTGGTTCTCTTCTCGTGGGAAATGTTCAAATATGATCTCTTCAAAATGCGGCAGTAGTGTCAGTACATGGTCCCACTCTCCTTTGATCTGACTTATCACCAAAGCGGAATCCCCGAATACACTCAAGAACTTGATTCTCAGGTCAATAGCAGCTCGAAGACCCATGATACATGCTTCATACTCCGCCATATTGTTGGTACAGTTGAAACATAATCGGGCAGTGAGCGGAGTATGACAACCCTCGGGAGATATGATTACAGCGCCAGTGCCATTACCCAGTGGGTTTGAGGCTCCATCAAAAAACATAGACCATCGGGATCCTTCCCCAGGTCCTTCATCTTTTCCAGGTTTTTCACAGTCGGTTACTAACATGATATTCTCATCCGGGAACTCAAAATTCACAGACTGGTAGTCATCCACGGCCTGATGTGCCAAATGATCAGCTAACACACTTACCTTGATTGCTTTTTGAGTTGTGTATTGGATGTCGTATTCTGTTAAGATCATTTTCCATCTTTCTATTCCTCCGGATAGAGCGGACTTCTCAAAAATGTACTTGATCGGATCCATCTTTGATATCAACAAGGTAGTATGGGTCAACATATACTGTCTCAGTCGGCGAGCAGCCCATACCAAAGCGCAACAAGTTTTCTAGAGTAGTGAGTATCGTGTTTCACAGTTGGTAAACTTTTTGCTAAGGTAGTATATTGCGTGCTCTTTTCGACCAGACTCGTCATGCTGCCCCAGCACATACCCCATTGAATTATCTAGCACTGTTAGGTACATTATCAAAGGTCTTGCTTCTGTCGGAGGCATCAAAATAGGAGGATCTTGCAGATATTGTTTATTTTGTCAAAGGCTACCTGGAATTCGTCATTCCACTTTACCACTTGATCTTTCTTCGGAAGCTTGAAGATCGGCTCACAAGTAGCAGTCAGATGTGAAATAAATTTGGCAATGTAATTCAGGCGTCCCAAGAAACCTCTAACTTCCTTTTCAGTACGAGGAACCAGCATCTCTTGTATGGCCTTCACCTTCGCGGGGTCTACCTGAATACCTTTGTCACTGACGATGAATCCCGGAAGTTTACCAGACCTTACCCCGAAGGTGCACTTGTTCGAATTTAACCTCAACTTATACGTCTTCAACCTGTCAAACAGCTTTGGTAGATGGTCAAGGTGTTCTTTCTCAGTTTGAGACTTGGATATCATGTCGTGGAACAGAGCTAGCATAGCCCGCTGATAAGTTTCCCCAGCATTCTTCAATACAAAAGGCATCACCTTGTAGCAGAAAGTGCCCCACTGTGTAACGAAGGTTGTCTTCTCCATGTCTTCAGGTGCCATCTTAATCTGATTGTAACCAGAGAAACCATCCATGAAGGAAAAGACTTTGTGATGTGCTATATTGTCAACCAGAACATCAATGTGGGGTAACGGGAAGTCATCCTTGGGGCTCGCCCTGTTCAAGTCTTTGTAATCCACACACATTCATACTTTACCATCTTTCTTAGGCACTGGAACCACATTAGCGACCCACTGCGGATAGGAAGTGACAGCCAAGAACCCGGTGTTGAACTGCTTCATAACTTCTGGTTTAATCTTCTCTGACATTTCAGGGCGCATACGACGGACCTTCTGCTTTACCAGAGGGCAATCTTCTTTAGTCTGTAGACGATGAACCACTATATCTGTGTCTAGTCATGGCATGTCTTCATATGACCAGGCGAAGATTTCAACATACTCATGCAGCATCTGTACCAACCTTTGTTTGACACTAAGCTCCAGATTTGCACCTATCTTGACCTCTTTTCTATCTTCCTCTGTACCCAAGTTCACTATCTCAACCGGCTCTTCATGAGGCTGGATGGCCCTTTCTTCCTGCTGTAATAGTCTAGCAAGTTCTACGGGTACCTCACAATCTTCCTCACCTTCCTCCTCGGCTTGGTTAATTGTATTTTCAAAGTCATATTGAGTAGTAGCATAACTGTTATCAATGGGATCCAGAGTGGATATGGATCTGCATTTTGATACGTGAGTGTGTGTAAGAGCATAGTTGTATTGACAGAATAAAAGAAAGGAAAGACAAATAGCGTAAAATTTGTATGCAAACGTCCAATGCTTTATTAATGTCATATGAAAATGAAATATGATACCCTCACAAATAGAACCATTGTGCCTTGGGTAAGACACCTGGTTATAGAGTTTATATTGTTTTTAAATTATACATCCGAAAAAATCTGAAAGACAATTACTCATAAACAAAAGTAATCGGTATAAAGTCTTTGGCTGTCCAGTTACTGAGTCCATCGTTGGTAGTCGGGAGGATCCAGCTGTCAATATCGTAATCACCATCATTGTCTTCAAGTGCATTGACCCCATGATTGCTGATGCGTAGGGGAGGTCCTCCAGCCCGAGCACGGAGAACAACCTTTTGAGCACCTGTAGTAAAGCCCAAACCAGATTTTTCAGACTTGTAAGGAATAACCGGGAGCTGGCCCCAAATGGTAGACCCACCTTCTTCAACCACTGCTCGTGCATCCTTGAGAGAATCCATCTTCAAGGGAGATTTGGTGACCTTTGGAGGACTGTCGGTAGTTTCTTCCGTAGCTGTAATCTGAGGTACTTCTTCAAAGTTCTGACAAGGAGTCTCAATAAACTCGCCATCCATCTCTACGTACCTGAAGTAGTTTAAGTGACTGATCATGTACTCCTCTTCACCATGCACAGTGACAATCGTTCCTCTTACTGGGTACTTCAACATTTGGTGGAGAGTATAAGTAACAGCCCCAGCCCCATGTATCCAAGGGCGTCCCAACAAGCAAGAATAAGATTGTTTGATATCCATTACATAGAAAGTGGAGTCGAAGGTCTGGGAACCAACTTTGATTGGGACATCTACTTCCCCATGCACCATCCTCTTCGAACCATCGAAAGCTCTCACTACTATATTTCTGGGCTTCAGGGTCAAGCCTTCGCAGTCTAATATGTCCAAAGCTTTCTTCGATAACACATTCAGTGAGGAGCCGGTATCTACCAAAACATGGGCCAGAGTCGTGCCCCTGCATTCAATGGAAACATGAAGAGCATCATTATGTTTCCTCCCCTTTGGTGTCAGATCCGCGTCAGAAAAACCCAAACCATTATCAGCAGTCAGGCTAGCCACACAATCTTCAAACTGATCCACAGATGTCTCTTGTAGCACGTGAGCCGTCTTCAGAAACTTAACCAAAGCCTTCGCATGAGCCTTGGAACAGAACAACAAAGGCAGCATAGAAATTTTAGATGGGGTCTGCCCCAACTTCTCGACCACATTGTAGTCGCTCTTCTTTATTATCTTCATAATTTCCTCCATTTCTTTCTTGGAAGCTTCCGGTATGGCTACTGAATTGGCCTTTGTCAGGACAGGCTCAATCATCACGTCTTTGTCTCGAGTTTCGGCCGACTCGGTGATGGGAGGGTCAACAGGAGTGACTATCGGAATTGCACTAGTAGTCTCGGGCGAAACCACAGCATGAATGGTCACGGGACCGGTAACAGTCTTCGGAGGAGAGATCTCAGGGGAGAACACTCTTCCACTTCTTTTTATTTTGTTGGTTCCCGCAATATTGTTGATGTCGAAATCAGAGCTTTCAGCAGTCTTATTTTCAATGGCTAGCATGTCCTGCTTTACACCATGGTAATAGATGTCGGCCCCATAGTTCCAAGGAACAGCTTTGTCCGAGGAGTATGGGATCGGACCAGGCATAGTTATGATCAATGGATTCACCTTCGGAACTGGCATAATCCTGACTGGTCTCTTAGTGGAAGCCCTGGGAGGATTGGTGGAAATGGTTATGATAGTAACATCTTCACAAGGAACAGTCGAAACAGGAGTCTTCTCAAACAGAATCTCTTTGTTATCCATCAGGCGCTGAACACCTGTCTTTAACAGAGGGAAACCCGTTGGTAGAAATGAACAAAGATAGCAATCTTCACCACATCCCAGAAATAAACCAGCCTTCAGCAAATTCCCCTTGATAGTCATGAGTGGGGTCACCAATTCTTCCATGGAGGTTACAAACACATCTTCTTCGACGACATTAACACCACGACCATGTTTCGGCATAGGAGCAGTAATAACATTGGGAGTCTCTGGAGGATCAAATTTAATTTCTTTAGCATCAATCATATCCTGCATTTTGTTCTTCAAAGCCCAACAGTCATTGGTGTCATGGCCGGGACTTTCCAAATGGTAAGCACAACGAGCATTCGGTTTGTAGTAAGCAGAGGTGGTGTTAGGGTTCTTCGGAGCTTCCCTCAGGGTAACCAGGTTGGACTTTAGCAACTGAGGTAAGACTTGGGGCAACTTCATATTTATCCAAGTGAATTGTCTGGATAGCCTTTCTGCTCTTGGTTGATTACCTCTTTGTTGAGCAGGTGCAGGTTTGGGAATCATAATAGCCCCTACTGCTGGACAGCGCTCGGTTTGATTTTGATTCTTTTGATTATAGACAGCACTGACTTCTTTTTTACCTGCGAATGGTTTCCTTGCAGCACTAGAAGAGGCATCTTTCTGAATTTTACCACTTCAGATTCTGGCTTCCACTCTTTCTCCTGTTAAGATCAGTTCAGTAAAAATCGTCGATGAGCTTCCAATCAGATGGTTGAAGAATGGCCCAGTCAAAGTACCCAAAAACATATCCACGAGCTCCCTGTTAGCTAAGGGAGGTTGAACTCTTCCAGCCAAATCTCTTCACTTTTGAGCATAATCCTTGAAACCCTCGTTCGAACCCATAGACATATTTTGGAGTTGTGTACGGGTGGGAGCGAGGTCTGCATTATATTTATATTGCTTATAAAATGCAGCAGCAAGGTCTTCCCAGTTACGAACATTGGCTCTTTCCAGCTGATAGAACCAATCTAGTTGTATTCCAGACAGACTGTCTTGGAAGAAGTGAACCCACAAGTCTTTATCGACAGTATGAGGCTGTATCTTCCTCACATAGGAACGGAGATGCATTTTAGGACAAGATACTCCATCATACTTAGCAAATACCGGTGCCTTGAACTTTGTAGGGGTGACAACCCCGGAGACCAGACCCAGCTCTTCAAAATCCAGCCCAGGAACCTTCTGGATTTCCATAGCGCTTAGGCGCTCTTCTAACTGCTTGTACTTTTCATCAGTTGGAGGGTACTATTCTTCATTATAATCAGCTTCATTATCAGACTCTTTAGGACTAGGGCCTTCTTCTCTGGCTTCACCTCTTGATTCTCTCCCCATTTAGATGAAGAAGCTAAATCAACAACCCGTCTTGGCGGCCCTCTGAACCTTCTGCTTATATGTGCCAACCCAGCTGTTCTTTTGGTCTTCTTAGTATTCTTCTTGACAATCAGAGCTTTCAGCTCTTCCTGCCCCTTGGCCAGAGCCACAACCATCTACTGGAACTGCATGTTCTGAGTATGAAGATCTTTCACATTTTGTTCAAGATCCATTGCTAAAATAAACAGCGGAGAGGATGAGAAACCTGTTATAAAACCTGTTATGTAATGATATGTATGCAATGTTTCCAAGGGTTCTTAAAGGCTCAAATTTTCTTAAACAAAAAGGAACAAACGCGAATTGTATTAGTAAACTTGAATTATTACAAAGAATGTATTTGGAGAGTACAATTTAAGCAAAATAAAACAAAAAAGAAAACTAAGTTTCCCATGAGCGCATCCTCTTTGGCGCGATGTAGGCGTTGATATTCTTCTCGTCCTGAAGTAGCCTAGTTAGTTCTAAGACCTTCTTCTCGCTGGCATAGAATTGGGCTTCAAACGTATTCTGCTCCTCTTTAAGCTGAACCCAGGACTTTTGTAACTCTTCGTGATGAGTTGGCATGTCTGGATGAAGAGCAATATGAGGAGTGTCCCCGTTGGCAACTGGTTCCACAATCATAGGTCGGATAGCGGGATAAGGCATCATAAGAGTTTGAGCGCGGGCTCGTACCCATCTGAGATAAGGCTCAAGAGGTATGGAATTCTTGTGCCCA
Source organism: Vicia faba (assembly GCA_948472305.1). NCBI lineage: Eukaryota > Viridiplantae > Streptophyta > Magnoliopsida > Fabales > Fabaceae > Vicia > Vicia faba. The sequence goes on from OX451740.1 coordinate 493,115,158, forward strand.
AGTGTCTTGCTATCAACCTTATGTACCATGTCCCAAGCTTGTATGAACCTTTTGCGGTAACCCTGAGCATCATCCTCATAGTTGAAGGTGATTCCTTGAATAAGTGTATCATGAGGACCATCCCTTCTCGCATAACCAAATTGTCGCAGTGCTAAACAAGGGTTATAAGTGATTCCTCCTCTAATGCCTAAGAGAGGGACATTAGGGAATTCACCACAGCGGTCAATGATAGTGACATCTTCCGAGAACCGTGAGCACCAATGAATGTCTGAGTGCATAAGGGACATCAGCCGATGAGACCATCTTTTACCCTATTCAGTCTTCAAAGTAGATCTGGGTAGGTGCGAAATAAACAACCTAGCCAATAGAGGAGTGCAACAATGGATGGTTCCCCTTCTTTTTATAGTGCGGGCATGCAAAGAGTGTAGAATATCCCCGAGTAGTATAGGTACCGGATTCTGAGACAGAAAAACCTGGATTGTACTCACATTCACAACTTGATCCGCATTAGGGAACAATGTCATCCCATAGATAAGGAGCGCTAAAACCTCCTCAAAAGCTTGTAGATCTAGGGTATCCCCAAAATAGTAAGCCTTCTCGAATAGAAATTTAATCGGAATTCCTTGGACACTCCCTCTGGTTTCCCAATTTGTCACTATGTCGGACCGTTGTAAGGATAGAGCTTTAGCAATTTCTTCAGGTTTGGGATGTATTTTTGTACCGTTGAAAGGTAGTTGATCAAGAATGGGTATTCCTAATAACTGATAAAATTCCTCCATAGTAGGCACTAACAGGTAATCCGGGAATGTGAAACAGTAATGCAGAGGATCAAAGAACTGAAATAGCACTTTCAACATTTCTTCGTCGGGTTTTACAGTGACCATGTTGAGTAACGGACCATGCTTTTCAGTGAAAGGAGAGCTTTCGGGAATCCTTACTGCCAAGTCCCTTAATTGGGGAGATACTTTCACTAGGTTAATCTGAATAGTGTTCCTGCGGGTGGATACCATATCCTACAAAACAGAGCAAAGATGAGCTCTAGAAACCCTTGAAACGGTTAGTATGATATGCTATGGTATGATGTTTATGATGTCATGATAAATCACAAGTATAGCAAACACAGACAAATCACACCAAGCCCTTAGGTTTAAGGCCTGCTTGAATTTTAAGGTCATACCCCCTTGAAGCTGGATTGGTTCAACCTGTCTTATAAATATGTAACCGGGTTCTAAAGGGATCTCAATATCACTGGTCTTTCCCCCAAGCTCTGTTCAAACTATGGTTGACTCGTAATCAAATAAAACTCAGAAGCCAAACCTCAATGAGTGTAGCATCGAGTATCTGTCGACCTTGGGTCTACACCAAAGCCGGCCATCTCGCTACGTCTTACTGGCCAAGTTGTGCAATTAAAGGTTATGAGGTCAGTTGATGCTTTATGACACCATGCAGAGGCCCCATAAATCTCCCTAATTGACTCAAGGGTTTACGGGTACCAACCAAAGTTCCACATTAACATAGCTACTGCTTCAACCGTGTCGGTATACCCCAGGCACAGCTCCCTCAAAGTTTATCTGCTACATACCTAAAAGGTGTTCCCCAATCCAGGTGTAGGATCAAATAACCCAAACAGTTCCCATAAACATAAAGCAAGCAAGACAATTAAGAGAAAGCAATTAAATATGACCTAGATCCTAAGGTTTACCCCACTTTTAATACTCCCCAGTAGATTCGCCAGTTCTGTGATAAGGTGGCAGAATTGACTGTTAATACTGGTTTGCGTTTTTTGTTTGCAAATGTCACAGTAAGCAAGAGTCGCCACCGACTTGTATTTTATCCAATCAGGAAAAGGAAAAAGAACAGAAAAAACCTTTTTCGAGAGTTTCTGAGTACGGGGGGTAGATTATAGAAAGGGAAGGTGTTAGCACCCTTTCTATCCGTAGTTTTCTACGGGATCTTTGGTACTTGCTCATTTTGAAAACTACTTGTGTGTGCTTGTTTTGAAAAGTTTTGTTTTACTTCATTTTAACCCTTGTTTCTGTTCTCAAGAGTGTTACGAAGTTGTTTTTGAAAACTGTTTGGAAAAAAGTGTTTGTGTAAAAAAGTTTGTTTGTTTGAGCAAGTACTTAAGAGTTTTCTACCTACTCGAAAAAAGTCTGTTCGTTTTCCTTTTAGACAATGCTATCCCATTATTAAGGAATAGGTAGCATCGTCGTTGGAGTTTTTTAGGGACGTTCGAAGGGACAAGTACGATCACAAAAGCAACGTTAGGAAATGTTAGTAGCCATCCTAAGGCCTTAAAGATCTTTTTCCGAGGAAACATCTGAATGGGTCATTTTTTTGGTCTTTCGTGGCTAGAGGACGACCACTAATAAACCCTATAATTCATGATCATTTACCGAAGGCAACCGGAGTGGAGTAAACCCTAGGAGTGAGCATGTGCAAGCTTAATTTTCAGTTAATTATCTTTGCATAATTAGGGTTTTCTACTGTATTAATTTTCAGTTAGTCTTTCCATAAAATCCTATTAGCATACATCTAACAGTTTATAGTTTGCGGAAATTAAAAGTGCGGAAAGTTTAAAGGTCCTAGGAATTACAGGGCTTTGGCAGATACATAATTATCTTGATTGAAAATAAAAATACGGAAATGTAAAACCCTAATTACTATTACAAACTCGGAGTAGTTACAATAATAATAAAAAGAATTAAAATGCGCGCGGCGAGTTAAATGCGAGAATAATTAGAAACCCTAAAAGTCTAATTAAAAAAATGGTTTTGTTATTTTTTTGAGAAAAGATTAAGTTATGTACAAAATTAAAACATTAATTCTAATTATTTTAATTATAAAAAAGAATTAAATGGCCCTAATTTAAATTAAACTAGTTAATTAAGAAATAAAAATATTTTTATTAAAAAAGATTTTTGATGTTTTTGTGATTTTTTTTATTAAATAAAAAAATAATTTTTGTGTTATTTTTGTAAAAAAGAAAATATTTAAAAGATAATTAAAGAAATTAAAAAAAAATAGAAAAAAGAAAAGAATTGGGCCTGTGTTATTGAGCAATTCTGGGGGTGTGATGTTGAATTATTAGGCCCATTAGCTATTCAAGCCCAGTCAGCGCTTGATTCCATGTGGTGTTGCCTTAGGGTGTACCATGATCCTTCATTACTATGTGTTGGATCTGGACAGAGACACATCCGTTGGTTGGATGGTGATGACATATGGTGGGCGCTTGGAGGAGAGTAGCATAGAATCTATAGAAGGAAAATAAGAAAATAATGTTTGCTGGGACCTGGGATCGAACCCAGGTCCTCACGCTTACCACCACACGTCCTTGCCAGCTATGCTACATTGATTAGTTGTCAATATAACAAGTCCAGTAAATAATATACGAAAACAAGTGAATAAGCTGATCAAAACAAAATGCGCGCTATCATTCAAATGGTCCAATGGTTATCGCCCATGTTTCCATCTTTTTCCTCCCCTGTCGTATTAGGTGTAAAACTTATACCTACGAACAAATAGCCATGGCTATAACCTGCAACCTTCAAAAACTAAGAGCAAGCGTGATAAATTAATTCTAGATATACCAATCAACTTGTCTTGATCTCACGAGTATCATCGTATTATTTTCTTGGGCCAATTTCACTGGTACAGAGAAGCCCTAAAACACAAGAACAAACCCTAGTAATGTTGCAAATATGTCAATAAACACAAATATATCATTAGAATATGTTCATGATGCGAGAATCGTTATAATCAGATTTGAAACAAAGTGTAAACCGTGTGAAGGCTATGAGATGATAATGGGTTTGGGAAGGCTTGCAATTGATCTTGTTAGATTCAGAGGATGTCCAGCAATCTATTGGAAACGTTAGAATGGCTTGAACTCGCCTCTATGTGAGAAAACGAGTCAGCAATTTTTGTCCAAAAATTGAGTTCTCTCTTAGTCTTTTCATGACTGCAACCCCAATGTTTTTGACTTGTTCATGCTCAGTGTATGTAGTAGTATGGATTAGGGTAATAAAAACAATTCCAATTTCTTGAAATCATGAAGATTTGATTTGTTTTTCTTTTGCATCATATCTTCCCAAATTCATCAAAAATCATGTTAATTTGCATCAATCCACTTTGGCACGATTTTATTTGGTCATCATAGGTTGATTTGATTCTTATAAAAATATCAGATCAAAGTCAATCTTTTGCATTTTTCTTCATTTATTTGATTTTATTTGAATTTTAAATAATAAAAAATCAAAATAAAATAAATAATGAAGAAAATAAAATGAAAATGCTGATTTGGGTCGTGGACCATGTTTCCCATAAGATTCAATCATGAAATGCTAGGCCCATTTGGTAAAAAATGCATTTTTTGAGCACATTTGACTTTTGGCAATTTTGCAAAAATGGTCAACTTTGACAAGGCATATCTATTTCAATTTTAACCCTAGAGAGGTTATCTTGGACTTGTTAGAAAGCTTAGGATGTCCCCTAAACAACCCTTTTGGTTTCATCTCAATTGGATCTTCCATGTTCATGTAAGAAGCTTTGACCCAAAAGGTGTTTTTGTTGACTTTTCAAAAGGACCTATAATGTAGAAATTCATATCTTTTGATGAGTGCATAATTTGAACTTGAGGGATGAAGATGAATTGTATGAAATTGCATCCTCTTCAAAATGAGCCTTGTATATAAAATTTTTAATAAAGTATGAAGAAGTTATGCTTGGTCAAAGTTTGGTTGACTTTTCTTGAGAAACCCTAATTTAGCAACTTTTGGGTTTTGATGAATTTGGGGCATTCCTTGAGGAATCATGATCAACCCTTTATCAAATGATGGATATCACTTCAAAATTTTGATGTCGATCAAAAATCTTGAAGTTTAACTGTATGTGGGCCACAGTTGACTTTTGACCTAGTACAGTTGATTTTCAGGCCTCTGAGCAATTGACTGAGCAAACTTCTTGTGCAAGGCATGAAACTTGACATGGATAATCTTGAGGACATGTTAGGATCATGAAAAGCATTTGAGGCCTTTGGAGTTCACACATCATGCTAAAAATGGAAACCCTAATATGAGGACATTGTCTTAGGAGAGAGTTTGTTTGGTCAACCCTTGGGCATCCTTGAGCAAGTTGAGGATCTCAATGGGCAATTGTTGAGTAAAATTGAAATTCTGGAAACATATACTTAATGTCACAGTGAATGTTATGACACCGTATTTGACAAATTGTACACAAACCAAACAGTAATTTAAAAGACAGTAAAGAACACAATTAATTGTTAACCAAGTTCAGTGTATAACAACACCTACATCTGGGGGCTACCAAGCCAGGGAGGAAATTCACTATAAGAGGTATTAATTTAGGAATAAACCAACCAGTTTATCTCCTTCACTTAAGACCTACCCAATGCAACTTCAATCTAATTCCTACTTAAACCTGAGTTCCTACTCACTCCCCCTCAATCACAGCAGTGATACTAATCTACTAATTAATAAGACTATGAAGACATTCTTCAATACACACGCTTGATTTTGCTTCAAAGCTTTAATCAAGAGACACAACACTCGTGCTTCAAAGCTTTGAGTGATAAACAACCCTTACAACCAAATCCTACTCCAAGTTACTTATCAAGTGATAATTGCTTGGCTCACAGTAATTACTAAAACTATCACATCTAAAAAATGCCTTATTGATCTTCTCTAAAAAGCGCTGCACACCATCAGGAGTCGTGAGAAATATATATGCAGTATATTCTTCATTTTGGGCTTCCATAAAAATAGCTAGGGTTAACCAAAGTTAACCTAAATACTTGGTCTTGGGCTTTCATCCTAACAGATTAGGGTTAAGCAAGGTTAACCTAATATCCACGTGAGCATCTGATCTAGTCAATATACTTCAACTCAGAATAGCACACCAGATTCCTGGAAATTCTCTAGAACAATAAATCTGCACAAAAACTTGATCAGTATAGGATGTCTTAACATTGTTTATGACATCATGTATCCTGCTCACTGATTTTGGTAGAATTCAGTACATATGATCATAGCTTAATAATCATGATATTCACTCATACTGAGTTGTTCCTGTAGAACATTCCTTCTGCAGAATTTGTCTTTATCCCATAATGTTATGACATCAATCATGACATTCACAAATCTGGTTTTACCAAAAATTAATGCCAACAAGCAAACACTTACAAACTCCCCCTTTGGCATATTTTTGGCTAAAACCCCTAAACAAACAGAGATTAGAATGCAGAAGCAACATGCAGTAGAACCACAATTACATCTCCCCCTTTTTAGACATAAAGAGACCAAAGGATCTAGTACTTCAAGTTATACAGTCATCAAAAGGAAATCCAAAATACGCAGAAACAGAGAGAAGGTATCAAATAGCAGCAGCAAGTTCCAGCATCAATCTTTACAACTCAGCAAACACAAACCTTCAGGTACTGTCATCCCCTGAGGAAGCACTATTTTCAGCAGCATCTTCTGGTGAGCTTCTTGCAGAACCATCATGTTGTTCTTTATCAGCATCCTCTTCCCTCATTTGTTCTTCATTCTCCTCCTGTTCCAGACTAGTAATCAGCTCTTCAAGAGTCCTTTTTCTTGCATCAAGCTCTCTGCGGGTTTCTTTTAGAACAGCTATAACATCGGTTTTCTTGGAATGAGCTTTGACATTTGATGTCTCAGCAGATGTCATAACAATGTCAGGGACATGTGTTCCCTGAAACAGCTTATAGTGAAAACCAAGTGCAGGGGCTCTTTTGCACACAGAGTCCTTTTCAACCAGAATATCAGGATACTGATCAATGATTATACCACACAGGAGAGAGGGAAAAGCAATAGGTCCTTTAATAGCACAGCTCTCAGCATGTTTCATTGTTTGATCAAAGATGTAGTTTCCATAATCAAAGTTTGTTCTGGTTCCAACAGCATAGATAAATCTTCCCAAACCAGTGGAGATGGTGGATTAGTGGTTGGTGGGAACCCAGTTAGCTGCACCAATTTTGTGCAGTATGGAAAACTTCACACTCAGCTTGCTTGCAGTTATCTTCCCTTTCAAGGGCCAGTGCTTGACTTGCTTGGCAGTGATGGTTTGACAAACCTGGTTGTCATTAACTTCAAGCTCAGGCTGAGCATCATCAGGCCTCCCTAGGTATTTGTTTATCACAGTAGGAGAGAAATTTACCTTCCTTCCTCTCACATAATCACTCTTAAAATCAGCTGACTTTCCATCAGCACATCCACCAGACAAATTTACTATGAATTCTTTGACAAGAATCTCATAGCAGTTGGAAAACTTGACCACTGTTTTCATCAGGCCAGCAGCCTTGATGAGATCCATGACTTCCTTACACTCAATAGCACTTTTGTTCATCTCCCTCTCTAAGGCAATCCTTTTCAGAAACACATACTTCCACCTGCTTGTATTTTCTGGATGGTGAAAGGAGATATTGTCAATGGCAACCTCAGGAACCTTAGGCAGTTTTCTAGAAGAGGGTTTCTTCCTGAGAGGAATGTCTGGAACATTGCTCTCAACATCAAAATCAAAGTCCGATTCCTCATCAGATTCAGAGGGTTCAGGAGCCTTTCTTTTCTTGGCTATAGGTTGTCTCAAGGGTTTTGAGAGACTACCAACGGATACCCTAGATTTTACCTTACCCTTCCCTTTGGAAGTTCCAGCCTTTTGATCCTTCTCAGCTTCTTCTCTAGCCTTGTTCTCAGGCCTAGCTTTCTCATGAACAACTTCGATAGCCTTCTCTTTGGAGGGGCTTTAGGCAGCACTCTGCTTTTCTTTTCTACTCATCATCCTTCTTTCTATGCTAGGGTTGACATTAGCAATTAAATCATTGTCAGAAAATTCTTCATCAACATCAATGGCAGGAGGTTCAACAGCCTTGTCAGTAGGGTTCTGGTGATCATCAGGTTTCTCTGGAGATTTCTCAATGTTGTCATCAGGTGTCTCAACATTCTGAGTGACATTGGGATCACTTTCTAAATTAGGGCTAGCAGTTTCTTGGTTCAATGGTACAGATACACCAGGAACAGAGTGATTCTCATTAAGAATCCTAGTGACTAGTCTGGCAATAGCTTGATGCACATAAGCAGAACCTTCCCTATTAGCTATCTCTGGAGGAACAGAGGATGATGGTTGAGAAGATTTACCATAGGGAGAAGCTTGTGATCTTCTTGTATGTCTGGTTCGCAGCTTCTTGACCTTAGTAGGATCAGCTGCCATTGGACGAAGTGGAGTTACCTCAAGAACATCAGCATCCATGGGGTTTACGTTTGCCCTAGGTTCGGTGTCAGTGGGTGAGGAAGATGCAATTGCCTTTGATGAAGATGATGACACAGATTGTTGAGACATCTTGAGAGATTGAGAATACAAGTGACAGCGAGTGTGAAATTTTCTTTTGAGGGAATGGAGAGTGATGCAGCAAACTGAGAAGAGGGAGATATAAATATGTTTATTCCTCTTCTTAAACTTTTGGAAAGAAAGAGGGAAACAAATTATTAGCCCAATCAGAATAAACTTGATTAAAATATCTCTTTCAAACCTTGTATTAAGCAAAATTAATTGCTACATCTCTTCATATTTGCAAATACCCAGCTTGCCCCTTAAATTCTCAAACTGACTAGCATCAAGTGCCTTGGTAAAAATATCAGCCAGTTGTAGTTCAGTGGCAACATGTTCCAGCTTAATCACCTTCTCCTCCACAAGATCTCTTATGAAGTGATGTCTAATGTCAATATGCTTAGTCCTGCTGTGTTGTATAGGATTCTTGGATATGTTAATAGTACTCAAATTGTCACAGTACAATTTCATGACATCTTGTGTGACATTATACTCAGTCAGCATCTGTTTCATCTAGATCATTTGAGAACAGCTGCTATGTATTCAGCTTCAACAGTAGATAGAGACACACAATTTTGTTTCTTACTGAACCAAGAAACAAGATTATTTCCCAAAAAGAAGCATCCTCCAGAGGTGCTCTTTCTATCATCAGCACTACCAGCCCAATCAACATCATAATAACCATACATAATTGGTTCACATCCATGAGAGTACAGCATGCCATAATTGTAAGTTCCACTCACATACTTCAGAATTCTTTTCACCTAGTTGATGTGACTTACTTTGGGTTCAGCCTGGTATCTTGCACATACTCCAACTACAAAGGAAATGTCAGGTCTGCTGGCTGTTAAGTATAGCAGACTTCCTATCATGCTTCTGTACAAGCTTTGATCCACATTTTCCCAACTTGTGTCTTTGGACAACTTTAAATGAGTAGGTGCAGGATTCCTTTTATGACTGGCATTCTCCATCCCAAACTTCATGACAATATTCTTTGCATACTTGCTTTGTGACAGAAAAATTGAGTCTTCCATCTGTGTGACTTGTAGTCCAAGAAAGTAGGTCAATTCTCCCATGAGGCTCATTTCAAATTCAGCTTGCATTTGGTTAGCAAAATGTTTAACCATTTTATCTCACATTCCTCCAAACACTATGTCATCAACATAAATTTGAGCTACCATTATCTTTCCTCCTTCATCCTTGACAAAAAGAGTTTTATCCAAACCTCCTTTCCTGTATCCTTTGTTAGTGAGGAACTTTGTCAACCATTCATACCAAGCTCTAGGAGCTTGTTTCATACCATATAATGTTTTCCTCAATTTGTAGACATGATCAGGACAGTTTGGATCCACAAATCCTTTAGGCTGTTCCACATACACTTCCTCATTTAAGTGCCCATTTAGGAAGGCACTCTTCACATCCATCTGAAACAGCTTGAACTTAAGGAGACAAGCAACTCCCAAGAGAAGTCTGATTGATTCTAGTCTGGCTACAGGAGCAAAAGTCTCATCAAAATCAACCCCTTCAACTTGAGTGTATCCTTGAGCAACAAGCCTTGCCTTATTCCTGGTGACAACTCCTTCAGCATCTGACTTGTTCTTGTAGATCCACTTTGTGCCAATGATGTTTGTTCCGTCTGGTCTAGGAACTAACTCCCATACTTCATGTTGCTTGAACTGGTTCAATTCATCTTGCATTGCTCCAATCCAGTATTCATCAGTCAAAGCCTCTTTAACATTTTTTGGTTCAACCTGACACAAAACAAGAGTTTGTGATGATTTCTCTAGATCTTGTAGTGACTCCACTGTTAGGATCTCCTATGATGAGTTCCTTAGGATGATCTTTCTGAATTCTGATGGAAGGATCTTTGTTAGCTTCCTTTGATTCAGACTCTGATGGAGTACGATTAGGCACATCATCCTTTTTAGACACTTGTGTTGAAGTCTCAAAGAATGTCTCAACGTCATATGGGACATTTGTTTCCTCATGGTGATCATCAACTATGACATTTATATACTCCATCATAACTTTGGTCCCGGAATTGAACACCCTATATGCTCTACTGTTGGTAGAGTATCCTAGGAATATTCCTTCATCACTTTTAGGGTCCATCTTTCTCCTTTGTTCACGATCTGTCAGAATATAGCATTTACTCCCAAAGACATGGAAGTACTTCACTGTAGGCTTTCTTCCTTTCCATAGTTCATAAAGGGTGGATGATGTTCCCTTTCTCAAGGTGACCCTGTTGTGGACATAACAGGCTGTATTCATAGCTTCAGCCCAAAAATGAATAGGAAGCTTCTTGGCATGTATCATTACTCTGGCAGATTCCTGTATAGTCCGGTTTTTCCTTTCCACAACTCCATTTTGTTGAGGAGTTATAGGTTAAGAGAACTCATGATTGATTCCTTCTGAGGAACAGGACTCATCAAACTTACTATTTTCAAATTCCTTACCATGATCACTTCTGATTCTGACAATGCATCCTTCTTTTTCTCTTTGAATTCTTTTGCACAATTCCTTAAATACATCAAATACATCAGACTTTTCCCTAATGAAGTTTATCCAGGTGAATCTGGAAAAATCATCCACAAAAACATAGGCATATCTCTTTCCACCAAGACTTTCCACCTGCATGGGACCCATCAGATCCATATGTAGAAGTTCTAGCACCTTAGAGGTGGTCAGATGTCTTGTCTTTGGATGTGACATTCTAGTTTTCTTTCCAACCTGACATTCACCACAAACTCTCCCTTCATAAATCTGAAGCCTTGGAATCCCTCTGACAACCTCCATGGATATGATCTTTTTCATCCCTCTAAGATGTAAATGACCAAGTTTTTGGTGCCACAGTTTCACTTCCTTTTCTTCTTTGGCTATAGAGCACACATAAGAGTAGTTAGTGTTCTCAGACTCCCATAAGTAACAGTTGTCTTTTGATCTGACTCCTCTCATTACAACTTCTTGTTTTTCATTAGTTACAAGACATTCAGACTTGGTGAAGTTGACCTTGAATCCTAGATCACATAATTGACTGATACTTATGAGATTAGCAGTCAAACCATTTACCAGCAACACTTCATTTAGGTTTGGAACTCCAGGGCAGTCCAAGTTTCCAACTCCTTTGATTTCTCCTCTAGCACCATCTCCAAAAGTGACATAACTAGTAGTTTGAGGTTTGACATCATTCAGGAGATTCTTGATTCCAGTCATGTGTTTAGAGCATCCACTATCAAAGTACCAGTCTTCCTTGGCAGAAACTCTAAGGGAGGTGTGAGCTATCAGGGCTGCAGTCTTTTTCTTCCACTGTTGAGTATATGGTGCCTTGTTAGTCTTAAGTTTGACATATGGGGTCTGATTAGGATATCCATATAATCTGAAGCAGAATGTCTTTATGTGACCAAACCTCCCACAATAATGATATCTCCATCTTTGATACTTTTTCTTCATATTTATCTGTTCTTGATGTTGAGTCTTATGTTGTGACATCTTCTTTGACATTTGTTTATCAGGCCTGGTCTTCTTCTTGTCAACAGCAGATTTCTTTGCAGCCACAAATCCTAGACCAGACATGTTTCCTGCATTTTGTCCAGCCTGAAGGATTTCTTCCAACTTGTCAGTTCCAGTTGTTAACATCTTGACAGACTTAGTCATCTGATCAAGTTTGGAGTTTAACATTAGAACTTCACCTTTGAGATGGCTTATAGTAGCAGTGTCTGCCTTCTTCTCAGCCTCCAACTTCACTATGTGCTTTTTCTGTTTCTCATTTTGCTGACAGACTTCAGCACTTCTGTTACATAGCTTCTTGTAGGAGTTAGCAAGTTCTTTAAATGTCACTTCCTCATCACTAGAATCATTATCAGAGTTACAAACACCAGATAGTTCAGTAACTAGTTTAGCAGATTCTTCTTCAGAGTCACTTTCTGAGTCACCATCAGACCAAGTAACAGACATTCCTTTCTTTTGTTTCTTTAGAAAGGTAAGACATTCAGCTCGAATGTGCCCATATCCTTCACATCCATGGCATTGGATTCCTCTGCTTTGATTTCCCTTTTCTTCAGACTTAGTTCTTCTGCTGGAGTCATAGGACCTGCTAATGTCAGAGGAAATGTTCTTGACATTTGACCTTGACTTTGGGTCCATTCTCTTGATGAGTTTGTTGAACTGCCTTCCAAGCATAGCTATAGCTTCTGATATATTATCTTCATCACTCTCCTTGCTTTCATCTTCAGTATTGGATACAAGGGCTATGCTCTTGTTTTTCTTGTCAACATTGTCACTGATCCCCATCTCAAATGTCTGAAGTGACCCAATGAGTTCATCAACCTTCAAGTTGCAGATATCCTGATCTACCTCTATAGCAGTCACTTTCATTGAAAACCTTTTAGGCAAGGATCTGAGAATCTTTCTCACCAGCTTTTCTTCTGATATCTTTTCTCCCAATTCTCCTGAGGTGTTGGCAATTTCCAAGATGTTCATGTGAAACTCATGAATGGTCTCATCTTCCTTCATCCTTAGATTCTCAAATTTGGTAGTGAGCATCTGAAGTCCTGACATTTTTACTTTGGATGTACCCTCATGGGTGGTTTTGAGAGTGTCCCAAACATCCTTGGCAAGTTCACATTGATGTACTAGTCTGAATATGTTTCTATCAATTCCATTGAACAAGGAATTCAATGCTTTAGAGTTACCCAGGGCTAACTCTTCTTCTTCTTCTTTGCTCCATTCTTCCTCAGGTTTCAGACTAGTCGTCCCATCTTTCCCAGTTATGATGGGATGGTCCATCCTTTGTCATCAGCTCTCCAAGCTTTATTGTCCAGTGACTTCAAGAAGGCAATCATACGAGGTTTCCAGTAGTCATAGTTTGATCCATCCAGAATAGGTGGTCTGTTCCCAAATCCTCCTTCCTTGTCCATAGTGCCAGAAAATAATATCCCTAGATCTCACCCAGAAAGACAGGCAGGGTGCCTGCTCTGATGCCAATTGAAATTCTGGCAACAGATACTTAATGTCACAGTGAATGTTATGACACCGTATCTGACAAATTGTACAAAAAACAAACAGTAATTTAAAAGACAGTAAAGAACACAATCAATTGTTAACCCAGTTCAGTGTATAACAACACCTACATCTGGGGGCTACCAAGCCATGGAGGAAATTCACTATAAGAGGTATTAATTTAGGAATAAACCAACCAATTTATCTCCTTCACTTAAGACCTATCCAATGCAACTTCAATCTAAGTCCTACTTAAACCTGAGTTCCTACTCACTCCCCCTTAATCACAGCAGTGATACTAATCTACTGATTAATAAGATTATGAAGACATTCTTCAATACACACGCTTGATTTTGCTTCAAAGCTTTAATCAAGAGACACAACACTCGTGCTTCAAAGCTTTGAGTGATAAACAACCCTTACAACCAAATCCTACTCCAAGTCACTTATCAAGTGATAATTGCTTGGCTCACAGTAATTACTAAAATTATCACAACTAAAAAATGCCTTATTGATCTTCTCTAAAAAGCGCTGCACACCATTAGGATTCGTGAGAAATATATATGCAGTCTATTCTTCATTTTAGGCTTCCATAAAAATAGCTAGGGTTAACCAAAGTTAACCTAAAGACTTGGTCTTGGGCTTTCATCATAACAGATTAGGGTTAAGCAAGGTTAACCTAATATCCACATGAGCATCTGATCTAGTCAATATACTTCAACTCAGAATAGCACACCAGATTCCTGAAAATTCTCTGGAACAATAAATCTGCACAAAAAATTGATCAGTACAGGATGTCTTAACATTGGTTATGACATCATGTATCCTGCTCACTGATTTTGGTAGAATTCAGTACATATGATCATAGCTTAATCATCATGATATTCACTCATACTGAGTTGTTCCTGTAGAACATTCCTTCTACATAATTTGTCTTTATCCTAGAATGTTATGACATCAGTCATGACATTCGCAAATCTGGTTTTACCAAAAATTAATGCCAACAAGCAAACACTTACAAAAATGAGAGGGCAAATTTTGGGGTACAACAGCGGTCTAGACAAAAGTTAAGGATTAAAGCGTACGACTATGTTCCGTTGGATCACTACAGCCAATTTTTATTACCAAGGTTAAAGTTCAAATGGTACAAGATCAATTCAATCAACTTCTTTCGACGGCAAGGGATGATGTTCAAAGACATTGGGGAAATAGTGGAGTTAGAATCCAATGAGATCACTTCCACATGGCTATACAATTTTTGTTTTCACTTTTTATTCTTTTCATTTTTTTTGACGACTTCCTCTTACTAGGATTTATGTCTCCCTGTATAAAAACGCATATTTATAGGCAGATTGTCAATACAAATATACTTTGAAGTGCAAACTTTTTGTTTTTTCTGTTTTGAGTGCAAAAACATCCAATGACTAAAATTGAATGAACATATGCATATGAACATGATTAACTGTAACCAAATGTACGCCTAAGAATAGTAATAAGCATTTTCTTAGGGATTTGGGATATCCCCACAGAGTTACTTTAATAAGAGTATCCCCATATCCAGAGTTCCAATCGGCATATTTCCTGGAAATTCTCTTCCCCTGCCGAGTTTTCCAAAACCAGAAAAGAAACTTTACAAAAGTGCTTCCCCGGAAGAAATCACTTCCCTAGTAAGGTCGCCAGAATACTTTCCTTAATAGGGTTTAATTCCCCAACGGACCACAGTCTCCCCAGCCTAAGTCTATTCCTCAGGCTATTACAAATCAACTGGAAGAACTCCTCTTCTCCAATAGAATTGATATTATCCCCAGAAAGTTGCTGCAAAGCCTGGAAGTCGACTAGATACCAGTTATATTGGAAGTTTAATAATCTCTATCTTCAATCAGGGTATATAAGAATCAAATTCCCCAGTAGAGTAATGGTCAACTAAAGCTCCTAAATTCTACTCCCCAAGCAGAAGCCAACATTCCCTGCAGAGTTTCCTCAAACAACAAATAAGAATTCCCAGCGGAAGCATTCTAAACAAGGTTGAAGATACACATACTCTTCGTCTCCAGCGGTAGTCCGGGACTTAGCTTCCCAAAACTCCCTAGCGGTAGTCAGAGATTTATTTTCCATACTAAGATACATTTCAATAACATTAATGCCTCATGACATATGCATACGAAACATATAGCATAATCTCATTTGTTTTGAGAACATCATTAAGCAATACATTTCATACATCATGGCATTGCATACAACTAACTCTTTACCTTTTCAGGAAAATGTCAGTCTACGGATGTATATCCTCAACTATCTGTAAACTTCTCCGAGACAAAATCAAGCTTGGATTCTTTCTGTTACTTGTAGAAGTAGTAGTCGTCAGAGATTCCTTCATTACCTGTTGAAGTAGTAGTCGTCGAAGATTCCTTCATTACATGTTGAAGTAGTAGTCGTAATAGATTCTTTCATTACCTGTTGAAGTAGTAGTCGTCGGAGATTCCTTCATTACCTATTGAAGCAGTAGTCGTCAGAGATTCCTTCATTACTTGTTGAAGTAGTAGTCGTCAGAGATTCCTTCATTACCTGTTGAAGTTGTAGTCGTCAGAGATTCCTTCATTACCTGTTGAAGTAGTAGTCGTCAGAGACTCCTTTATTACTTGTTGAAGTAGTAGTCATCAAAGATTCCTTCATTACCTGTTGACGTAGTTTTCGTCAGAGATTCCTTCATTACATGTTGAAGTAATAGTCGTCAGATATTCCTTCATCACCTGTTGAAGTAGTAGTCGTCAGAGATTCCTTCATTACTTGTTGAAGTAGTAGTCGTCATAGATTCCTTCATTACTTATTGAAGTAGTAATCGTCAGAGATTCCTTCATTACCTGATGAAGTAGTAAGTCGTCCGAGATTCCTTCATTACCTGTTAAAGTAGTAGTCGTCAGAGATTCTTTCATTACATGTTGAAGTAGTAGTCGTCATAGATTCCTTCATTACCTGTTGAATTAGTAGTCGTCAGAGACTCCTTCATTACCTATTGAAGTAGTAGTCATCAGAGATTCCTTCATTACCTGTTCAAGTTGTAGTCGTCAGAGATTCCTTCATTACCTGTTGAAGTAGTAGTCATCAGAGACTCCTTTATTACCTGTTGAAGCAGTAGTCGTTAGAGATTCCTTAATTACCTGTTGAAGTAGTAGTCGTCAGAGATTCCTTCATTACATGTTGAAGTAGTAGTCGTCAGAGATTCCTTCATTACCTATTGAAGTAGTAGTTGTCAGAGATTCCTTCATTACCTATTGAAGTAGTGGTCGTCAAAGACTCCTTCATTACCTGTTGAAGTAGTAGTCGTCAGAGATTCCTTCATTACATGTTGAAGTAGTAGTCGTCAGAGATTCCTTCATTACATGTTGAAGTAGTAGTCGTCAGAGATTCTGTCATTACCTGTTGAAGTAGTAGTCGTCAGAGATTCCTTCATTACCTGTTGAAGTAGTAGTCGTTAGAGATTCCTTCATTACATGTTGAAGTAGTAGTCGTGAGAGATTCCTTCATTACCTGTTAAAGTAGTAGTCGTCAGAGATTCCTTCATTACCTACTGAAGTAGTAGTCGCCACAAGATTCCTTCCATTATACAATAAAATAATAGTCACGGTCAAGCTTTATACTTACCAGCAGTCACTTTAGATGGCATCTATAAGCCCATCTCCGATACTCTTTATCACCTCTCTAAATGGCATCTATAAGCCCAATCCCGACACAATCAACCAACAACATTATTTTGTGCGAGTGCAAATGTATGACCACTCTATTTTTCAATCATCTTCCACCTTTAAGTTACGAATGTCGGATCCGCCAATCTAACTCTTCAGGTTTAAGAAAATTGAACAGGGGTAGTTTTTGTACCCCAAAATTTGCCCTCTCTTTCTCTCAAATGGCTCAAGTTTGCACAAGTGTTGACTAGGTCAAACCACCTCCTAAACATTGATGCCCCAAATTAGGGTTTTTATTTTCACAAGGACAATTGGACTTCTAATGCCTCAAGTGACTTTAATGGATCATTATTGACCTCCAAGAATACTCATGTCAATTTTCAAGTCTTGAATCACAATTTCGCTCAGTCAATTGATCAGATGACTGAAAAATCAGTTATATTAGTTAAAAAGTCAATTGTAGTCAACTTACATTCAAACTTCAAGATTTTTAACCAATATAAACATTTTAAAGTCATATTCATCAATTGATCAAGTTTGGATCACAATTCCTCAAAGAAAATGTTCAATTCATCAAAAGGGTAAAATGGTCAAAATAAGGGTTTTTGATTAGAATAACTGATTTTTGACTTTTGACCTAATACATGGCTTATTGGTTTGAAATTTTATTTAAAGGATTCAATTACATCATTTTGACCTAATTGTATGATTCAATTCATCCCTCAAGATCAAACAACTGATAGATGAAATTTGGTCAACTATTGAAAAAGTCAACTAATACACCAAAAGCCAAACTTTGATTTTTTTGGTCAAAATTGAGTTTCAAAGATCACAGTTCATCAATATATTCAAAAATATGAAGCTTGATCATCAATAAATCAAGAAAGTCAAAATTCAATTTAAAAATTCAAACTTTTCAAGACATGGAAATTTTTCTAAGTGTTTTTGTACATGATAATTTCACTACTTCATGCCCATTTCTCACCAAGATGTAAGATGATTCAAAGAAAACTTTCAACATGAAAGTTATAGATCTTGATGAAATCTACAACTTTTTATTTGAGGTCTCATGTCCAAAAAAATGCTTAGATTTTAAGTTATAGGCCCATAAAGTCATGCACTTTTTCTTAAACACTTAGTAAAATTTTGACCTAGTTTAACAGATTTTTGACCTAACTTCTAGGCCAATTTTCACCAAGCTCCAAGATGATTCTATCAAAATGGTCAACAGGAAGGTTGTAGACAATGTTTCTAGCTTTCTAAAATGTCCAAGAACTTGAAGAGATCATGCTTTAGCAAAGAGAATCGTAGAGAAGAAGTTGAGGTTTCATTCTTGATTTTTAGGTCATTTTGATGATGAACATTCAACAAAATCTCAAACCTATGCTGCATAATCTCACTGTGTAGGCTTCTAACTTGCATTTCACTCAATAATTAAATGTTTATACAACTTTTAGAGCTCTGATCCAAGCATTTAAGCCATTATCCAAGTGATTAATCCATTTTAGGAAGAAAGGTACCACTTTCATTTTGGAAAAGCAAGCTTTATTGCAAAAAGTCAATGAATTGAGCCTCTAACTTGTTTATTCTACACAAGCTTCATTTATAAAGTCAGAACAATCATGCTTAAAGCCCTCAACTACTCTACAAACCCTTGTACTATGCATTGGGACAATATGTATCAAGCTTGCTTCAAAAATAAGCCAAAGAGCCATAACATGTGATCTTAGTTTTCTGATCATTTCAAGTTTCCAAACCCTCTCCTATAAATTAAGCCATCATCTACAAGCCAATGACACGATTTTTCTAGCCTAAAAACTCCACCAAACTTCCTCAAACACATAACCACTAAAAATACCTCAAAACTTGTCATTTCTGGTTTTGAAATACAAGCTTCAAATTCCCTCGTGTATTTTTCATTCTAACCCTTCAAACATCATCTATACACTATATAGAAGTGATTCAAACACCTGAATCACTTCTATTTATCCATCTTCATCATCCTCCATTTTCAAAAATAGCTCTTTGCACCTTGACTTCTCTAGAACATTTCAGACACTCTCAGCTCAAAGTAACTATAGGAATAGCTTCCTGGAAGTTCAAGGAAACTAACCGGATCATTGCAGCACCTTGAAGTGAGCTCTAACTCAAAACACGATCTCCATCTGCAAGGTGAGTTTTTTGAAATTCTAACTCTTCATACAAGCATCATTTGGCTTCCATTTTAAAATATAAAATCTAGACATCATAGCCCTAAAACTAACCATGTCATTAGAATTCATTTATGTTGCCTGAGTAGTGAGAATTTTGAACCTGAACCTTCTGAAAAAATTAGGTTAAATTTGGTACCATTTAAAATCCGTGCTCATCTTTGATCCATTGCTTAAGTTATTTACATATTTGAAATCGTGGTGAAATTTCTAACAAGTTTGATGTTTATAATTTCTGAAATGGTTGAGAGATGAGAAAGTTACAGAGCTCTAGTTATGGCGCGAGGAAGAAGATGAAGTTGTCACTAGAACTTAATTTATAATATAATGTGATGGTTTTGTATAAATAAACGGATGTATAGCCACCCAAGTGGTAGAGAGCGCGCGCGTAAGGCATTGTTATAGGAGGTCATGGGTTCGATCCCCGACGACACCTTTTGTTCTTTTCATATTTTCCTTGTTTCACTTTTTTTGTTTGCAGCGCGCGCTGGGCTTCTACATAATGGGCCTTCTCTTTTTACTCTCCCTCACCCCCTGATTGCTAAACAATACGCAACCCAACATAACATTTTTACTTTTGTAATTTTTAATTATACAAAAATCAGTTTGGACCTAAACCAAACCAAAAGAAATTGTTTTACTTATTAACCTCCTAATTTCTTTTATAACCCCTGACCTTTTTATATTTTTATTTTCTTTTCTTTTATTTCTTTTATTATATTTA
Organism: Vicia faba; assembly: GCA_948472305.1. Taxonomy (NCBI): domain Eukaryota; kingdom Viridiplantae; phylum Streptophyta; class Magnoliopsida; order Fabales; family Fabaceae; genus Vicia; species Vicia faba. Next base: position 493,135,134 of record OX451740.1, read on the forward strand.
TTTTTATTATTATTTTATTAAAAAATATAAAAATATATTTTTATTAAATACTTAGACTAAAATTATTATTTTATTTCTATTTTATTTTTAACCCTAAAATATATTTTCTTTTTTTAAAATTAATTAAAATAAATCTAGACTTAGGTTTCTTATTTTAATTTTCTCTTTTAAGTTAAATCAACTTAGACTATAATTAATTAACTTCTTTCTTTTATTAGTTTAATTAGGTTAAAAATATTTCATAAAAAACATAAAAACAATTCTCTTTTAAATTTCTTTTTACTTTACATTTCTTTGTATATTTTATTATTTTGCACATTATAATGTGATTGTCAAAGTTTTGTAATAGTTAGGGTTTATTTTCATTTATCATCCCTATTTGTAATTTGTAATCCCCATCCCCTAAAATGATGTAATAGCGTAGAACTTTTAATTTTCGCAATTTATCGCTTTCCATATTATTGCTAATAATTAGGGTTTGTATGGCAAGGCATAAAATCAACAAGTAGATAACCCTAACTCAAGACAAATGCATGAAAACAAAACACTTTGCACACTTGCACCTCTAGGGTTAACCCATACTTGTTGCCTTAGAAACAAAACATTCATGTCCCTTGAACGTGGGATATTTTAGCAAAGACCCTCAATTACAAGATCGTAGTCCCTCTATGACCCTTCGATGTTGCCTTCGGTAAATGATCTTAGACCCTTACGAAAAATTGCTAAGGTATCCTACAATGTTGCCTTCTATGACTGTACGACGACCCACGCATGTCCCTTCACATCCAATGATAAGGTTTCTTACGAACTAATGGTAAGACAATACTATCTAAAAGAGGAGGAAAATAACAAAGACTTCCTTTTTGAGTAGGTAGAACGCTCGTAGTTGCTTGCCCATAAATAAAACATATTTCAACACACTCACACTTTAAAAAACATCTTTCCAAAAACAAACATCTCTTTGAACTATTTTTCAAAACCAACACTTTGTATACATTCTCGCCGAAACGAGAATCATTACAAAGTTTGCCAAAAACAAAGGCATTTTCAAAATATTTTCAAACTTACACCAACCACAAAATACATTTACAAAGCATTTCAAAGTGAGCTAGCAACTAAGAGCACGTAGATAACTACGGATGAAAAGGGTGCTAACACCTTCTCTTTTCATAACCTACCCCCCGAACTCAAGAAAATTCTCAAAATGTCATTTCTATTCTTTTCACCCTTTCCTTTATTAGATAAAATAAAAGTCGGTGGTGACTCTTGCTATCCGCAACAATTGCGATAAAACGAAAAACACCCAAGTCAGTTCTCCCACCGTATTACACCCTCGCATGATGGACTAGCAATAAATTTAATTAAAGTAGTCATTGACTTCGGGGTATCCAGACGAGTAAAGGCCCCAATAAATTTGTTGAAGGAATATTTATTGGAGTGTGGGTTCCTTTTGGAACATAATGAAGCTTTTGAGAAGACATTATAAAAATTGATGGACTAGGGGATAGTCCAATTCGGATCATACCCTAAAGAAGAATATGTAGCTGCGATCAAGGGAAGTACAAAAAAAGCCATTGGTAATTCCTTGCCAAGGGTCAAACCTTAATAAGAACACTCTTGTAATTCCATGGGGAGAATCAACAGAAACACCATTAATAACACTGAGACAAACTCTAAGGATACCAGTAGTTCCAAAGACTACGATGGTAATTAGGGGACCATCTCCTACCCCTTACAAAAGTGACAAAGTAGTACCATGGAGTTATAATTCGACTGTATACGTCAACGGCTTAAAACAGGAATGTGAGCCATCATCAAGTCAAGGGCCTGCAATCTCAAATATAGCAGGAACAGGAGGCATGACCCGCAGTGGTTGAATCTTTGGCTACGAGCCGCAAAAGAAGAATGATGATGTGGTGACAAATTAAAATGATACGTTGGTGAAAGATAAAGGAAAAGCAGTGGTAGAGGCAAGTTAAGAACAAGAGCCTCCGAGCAAGAACTTTACTGATCAAGAGGCAGAGGAATTTTTGAAGATAATCAAAAGGAGTGATTATAGGGTGGTGGATCAGCTTCACCAAACCCCAGCCAAAATTTCTATACTCTCGTTGCTCATTAATTCAGAAGAAAATTGAGATTCTCTATGAAGGTTTTGAGTTCTGCTCATGTCGTAGAGGAAATTACTGTAAACCAATTTGACAATGTTGTAGAAAACTGACGTCTGGATCATATTTGGGTTTTAATGATACTCAGTTACCTCCACAAGGCCGAGCCCATGACAAAGCATTTCACATATCCATTCATATAGGTATCACAAGCCTGTCCAGGGTACTCACTGATATAGGTTCTGCCCTCAATGTATTACCAAAATCTAGTTTGATGAAGTTAACGCTAGATGGTGTAGTAATAAGGCCCAGTTCTATGATAGTTAAAGCTTTTGACGATTTTCAAAGTTTAGTATTTTGATAAGTGGACCTTCTTGTCAAGATCGGACCATATATGTTCTATATCACTTTTCAAGTCATGGATATAAAACAAGCGTATACATGTTTACTTGGACAACCCTAGATTCATGCATCAGGGGCGGTCACTTTAAATTTACATCAGAAACTGAATTTCTACGTTGAAGGAAGATTGGTTATAATCGATGGTGAAGAGGACATCTTTATAAGTCACATAGAATCCTACAGGTATATCAGTGTTGATGAAGACTGTGTAGCCACACCATTTCAAGTCTTAGAGGTTGCCTCAATGCTAACCCTGCCTGTGGAAAAAATCAAGAAACCTATCGTGACTTCGTGGATATATTTGCAAATAGAGGTGGAAAGTGGTGCCTCAATAGGTTGGGGAAAGCTCCCGGAAATACCTGAGAAGAAGAATCGTTTTGGTTTCAGTTATTAGTTATCAAAGGCTGCTCTAAAAGGCAAAGCACTATTTACTACAATCCAGGAGACCTTCGTCAAAAAAGGAGTAGAGCATGGCAGACAGGTGGCAATGATATCTAACAAGAGTAACATCAAAAGGGCATATGATTTCATCCATGAATGCGCCCCAGGTGAAGAACTAAAGAATTGGACAGCTGTGGAGATTCCAGAGATCTTTTTCTTTCCAAAGTAATTTTCCTATTTTGAAAGAACCTATGTCAAGCCCGAGGCATAGGGGTTTCTTGTAAGGATCCTCTAATTTGTTTCAGACAGTATTCATAATTAATAAAAGTTATATTTCACATTCATTTAAGATCCTTGTCTTTCTCTTGCATTTATCTCTTATATTTAAAAATGGCAATACTTTTCTTCATATGCATTTTCCAAATTCACATACTAAAAACTACACTAAAACATGATAAATGTGCAGATCCATGCCCAAAATCACCGATAAAGTTAATGTTGATATCCGATATAATTTTATGCACCCATCAACCAGGCTGAAGAGGAAGATGATGAAGATCTTGAACTTTTTAAAGAATTGGCAAGAGAGATAGAGCGAAAAGCTGACAATATACAACCATACTAAGAACCCATTAGGACCATTAACCTAGGCATAAAAGAAGATTCGAAAGAGATCAAGCTAGGGGGAACATTGGAGAAAAGCGTCAAAGAAAGGATGATCAAGTTGCTACACGAATATGTGGGTAAATTCGCCTTGTCTTACAGAGATATGCCAGGATTGCATACAGACATTGTGGTGCACATATTACCTCTTAAGGAAGGTTTCTCTCCAGTTAGGCAGAAGCTTAGAAGAACTCGTCCAGACATGTCCAACAAGATTTGAGAAGATGTCCTTAAACAATTTGACGCAGGGTTCTTAGTGGTGGTATATTATCCACCTTGGATAGCTAACATTGTTCCAGTACCTAAGAAGGATGGTAAAGTACGCATGTGTGTAGATTATCGGGATCTGAACAAAGCAAGTCCAAAAGACGATTTCCCGTTACCTCACATAGATGTTTTAGTGGACAATATAGCTCAAGCTTCGGTATTCTCGTTCATGGGCGGTTTCTCGGGTTATAATTAAATCAAAATGGCACCCGGAGATATGGAAAAGACTACTTTCATGACACCTTGGGGCACCTTCTGTTACAAGGTAATGGCATTCGGTCTGAAGAATGCAGAGGCAACTTATCAATGGGTTATGGTCACATTATTCCATGATATGATTCATAAAGAGGTTGAAGTATACGTAGACGATATGATTTCCAAGTCTCATATGGAGGAGGGTCACATCATACATTTACAAAAGCTATTCGAACGTCTGTGAAGGTTCAAACTAAGGTTGAACCCAAACAAGTGAACATTTGGTGCCAGGTCAGGCACGCTACTGGGTTTTATTGTAAGTAAGCATGGTATTAAGGTGGACCTTGATAAGGTAAAAGCCGTACAATAAATGCTAGCTCCGAGGATAGAGAAAGTGGTTTGTGGTTTCTTAGGACGATTGAATTACATTTCAAGGTTCATATCGCACCTAACCGCTACGTACAAGCCTATATTCAAATTACTGCGAAAAGATCAGACGGTGGTATATAATAATGATTGTCAAACAGTCTTCGAGACAATAAAGCAATATTTACAAGAGCCACCAATCTTAATGCTCCCAGTTCCCGGAAGACCACTCATCATGTATCTGGCAGTGCTTGAAGAATCAATAGGATGTGTATTGGGACAACATGATGAAACAGGTAGAAAAGAGCATGCAATCTACTACCTCGGCAAGAAATTTACTGACTGCGAAACCAGGTACTCACTTCTCTAGAAAACTTGTTGTGCATTGGCTTGGGCTACTAAAACATTAAGGCAATACATGTTAACTCACACCACGTGGTTAATAGCAAGAATGGAGCCTTTAAAGTATGTGTTTTAAAAACCAACTCTTACAGGAAGGATTGCTCGAAGGCAAATGTTACTATCAGAGTACGACATCTAATACGTTACTCAAAAGGCCATCAAGGATAGTGTACTAGTTGACCATCTAGCTCATCATCCATTACCAGAATATCAACCAATAAAGTTTGACTTTCTAAACAAAGATGTCAAGGTTATAGGTGATTACTAAATATCAGGGCCCGACGAAGGACCTGAACCAGGGGCATATTGGACACTCATGTTCGATGGGACTTCAAATGCACTAGGGCACGATATTGGGGCAGTTTTGACTTCTCCGAAGAATTTTCATAAACCTTATACTGCAAGGTTATGTTTTGACTGCACCAACAATATCGTCGAATATGAAGTTGGTATTCTGGGTCTAGAAGCTGCCATAGATCTAATAATCAAACATCTCGAAGTATTTGGAGACGTCGAGCTAGTCATATACCAAGTCAATGAATAATGAGACACTAAACATCCCTAATTGATTCCATATCGGGATCATGTTTTAAAGCTAGCTACAGAATTCACTGAGATTACCTTTAGTCATATCCCACGAGAAGAAAATCAGATGGCAGACGCCTTGGTAACTCTATCAGCCATGTTCAAAGTAACCTGGCCAAACCATGAACCGTGCATTACAATCATACATTTTGAAGAGCCTGCACATTGCCTTGATATTAAAGAGGGACTAGGTAAGAAGCCTTCGTTCTATGAAATCAAGAGATACCTTGAAAAACAAGAATATCCAGAAAATTCCTTTATCATTGACAAACAAACTCTATGGAAGCTAACCTTAAAATTATTTCTTAACGGTGATGTATTATACAAAAGAAACTACGATATGGTGTTACTCAGGTGTGTGGAGAAATAGGAGGCAGATACACTTATGAGAGAAATCCATGAAGGCACTTTTGGAATTCATACAAATGAACATGCCATGGCTAGAAAAATCCTGCGAGCGGGTTATTATTGGTCGATGATTGAAGTCGACTGCTACCATTATACAAAAACATGTCACAAATACAAAATCTACACCAACAAAATAAATGTGCCACCAACTCCTTTGAATGTCATGAGCTCTCTTTGGCCATTCTCGATGTGGGGAATTGATATGATAGGCATGATCAAAGCGAAAGCTTCTAACGGACACCGGTTCATACTAGTTGCCATTGATTACTTCACCAAATGGGTAGCAGCGGCATCCTACGCAAATGTGATAAGTCAAGTGGTTACTCTATTCATTAAAAAAAATCTCATACGCAGATATGTGGTTCCAAGAAGAATCATTATGGACAACAGGTCCAATCTGAACAACAAAATGATAAAGGAGTCATGCGACGGTTTCAAGATCGAGCATTATAATTCCTCACCATATCGACCAAAGATGAACAGGGCCTTTGAAGCTGCCAATAAAGATATCAAGAAAATCATTCACAAAATGGTGAAGACATACAAAGATTGGTATGAAATGCTTCCTTTCGCTTTACATGGCTATCATACTCTTGTGCATACATCAACAGGTGCAACTCCTTTCTCTCCAGTATATGGCATGGAGGCAGTACACCCGGTTGAAGTAGAAATTCCATCACTTCGAGTCCTAATGGAAACAAAGCTTGAAGAAGTATATTGGGTTCAGATGCAACTTGATCAGCTCAACCTCATTGAACAAAAACGCTTGAGAGCTTTGTGCCACGACCAGTTATATCAAAAGCGGATGAAGAAAGCATTTGACAAGAAAGTCTGCCATCGAGTGTTCAAAGAAAGGCATTTGGTGCTCAAGAAGATTATACTACCTCACCTTAATTCACGTGGTAAATGGACACACAACTACGAAGGTCCATATGTGGTAAAAACTGCATTCTCTGGTGGTGGTCTCATCCTCACAATAATGGATGGGGAAGAACTGCCACATCCAGCAAACTCAGACGCAGTCAAAAATACTATGTATAAAAAGCTTCCTACGTTCGAACCCTAAATAGGAGACTTAGGCAAAAAGGAGTGTCCCGGTGGATTGAAAACCCTAAAGGGCGATCCAGGCAAAAATTAGAGACATGCACAAAAATTTGTATCCCGATGGATTGAAAACCTGATAGGGCGATCCAGGCAAAAATTAGAGATCTTATTCAAAAAATAAAGAACAAAAAGACTGCAATCTAAGAACTATGACTGCAAACCACAAAGGAAGAGATTTATCAAAATCATTTAACTCGGAAGAAAAGAAGATTGGAGTTGTCAAAAGGACATTGGGGAAACAGGAGTAGCAATTATCATTTTCATTGTCATTTTCAGTTTAAAACTTTATGTAATTACCTCTTTCAATGAATTGCATCTTGTACGCTCGCCTATTCAGAGGCATATTTATCAATAAAACATTGACTTTTTCAAATCTTTCAATTGTGTTTTTTCTTTTCGGACTTGTTTGCAAAATACTACTATTGTTTTTCTGAATACTGCGTTGAAATCACTTTGGGGATTTGACAAATAAAAGCATTTTATGAAACATCGAAAAGCATTTTGGTAGAAAAAACATCAAAAGAGAATACATGCCTACGGCAATGCATATGTCTACGTTCACTCATGCATTCACAACTACGTCCACGCCTACGCCTGCGCCTACGATACAAATATCAAGATCCTGCGGAAGCTTTTCATCATCTTCAAATAAATTCAAAGATACCACAACAATGCAACGTCGGGGAGTTGATAACACAAAACCATTGGTTTAAGAGGAAGGAATATCAAAAACATTTTTCATTACATTTTGGGGCATATACAAACATTTAGTACATATGTAAAAATTTGGGGCATACGCAAAATACTCGATGCATATACATTATGAGCTCCATATAAATCTAGGACATTATGCATATACATCATACATGGCATTTTTCAAACACACTTTGGGTAAAACCAATATCTTTGGGGCCCTTTGTCAGTTTAACAAAACAAGCATTTGCCTTGGTTGAGAATAGACACAACCGGTAAAAATCCGATCTCATCTTTGGTCTAGTTATCTAAGATTCGATCACCAAATAGCACTTTTTCAATCATCTACCCCCTAGGTTGTGGTAGGTGTGTGAACTACCAAGTTCGTACTATTCATTCCCTAGGTTCTAATGAATACGTGAGTCTATCTTTGTGTCGCTTATCTCCTAGGTCGTGGTAAACGCACAAATTCTTCAAATATTTATCCCCTAGGTTGCGATAGGTATGCAAATTTTCAGGGTTATAATATTTATCCCCTAGGTTGTGATGAATAACATAATCCCACCCTTTTTATTTTGTATCCCCTAGGTTGTGATTAATACACAGGTTTATCCTTGTACTATTTACTCCCTAGGTCGTAGTAAACATAACGAAATCTGCATAATCCATTGCATCAGTCTCCATGCAGTAATGTGTTATCAAACTTTGTTTTATTCATCCCCTAGGTTGCAATGAATACACAAAATTTGCATTATAAACTTACTATATTAGTCTCAAAGCATTAGTAAGTCAATTGTTCAAACTTGTATCATTTACCTTTTAGGTTATGGTAAATATGCAAAAAAATCTACAATCTCTTTTAGATATTGACGAGTTATCTGCGTCGTCATATCTAAGTCAAATAAAAACTTTGGTTCAAACGCTGGTAAGATGATACATCATCATCTATGCCTACTTTTTATACCCATGGGAACATTATAGCGTATCATTTTAATCTTTCGGACAATTTTTGGGGTCTTCCATTATTTAATAAACTTTCATCAAAGCGTGTGAGACCTACGTATTCTTGCACTATTCAATCGAAAGGCAATTAAATAGGGGCATCTGTCATATCCCAAATTTTCCCTACTGGATCCTAATCATTTTTATTCCTAGAGTTATCATTTGCTTTATAGTATATTATTGTCAAATTCATATATTCATGGGGGTTTAAGTTTCTAAAGAGGGTTTTACCTTATTAAAGAATTAACGGGCCTTTCTAAATCAGGAAAGCCCATGTTAAATTGATGGCCCAATAGGTTTTTTATTAGAAAGGAGGTGTATATGCTTGAGACTTCTTAGCTCATTTTGATCTTATTTTAAGCCCATTAAAGCTTCACTTGCTAATAAAGGGTGTGCCTTAGGTTAAGGGGCTTAGCATCCAATTTGCTAAGCCCATTTCACTTTGGGTTAAGGCTTTTTTGGTTTCGCTTCCATCCCAGTTCAAATTTTGAAGGAGAATTTACATTATTGAGAATTCTTGGGCCTTTCTAAATTATAATGGCCCATTCGGGTTCTCTTGCAAGAGGGGTGTATTTGTTAAGGTATATAAGCCCATTTAGAATTATAGGAATAAATAGAAGGGGTGTCCTGATTACATGGGGGGTTATTTAAAATCAGATTGGCCCGCTATAGTGTCGAGGCCTGTTTTAAATAAGGTTAAAGGGGGTATGTTTTATTTTTTGGGAAGGCCCATAGCAATTCATTTTTTGAAGGCCCAATAATTGAACAATTTGGCCCGTTTCAGGTTTTTTGTCTTGAGAAATTTTATTTATTTTTATATAATTATTATTGTTAATTTAAGTAAAACTATTACTATTATGGGCTTAATTAAGTCAAAATTATGTTTGTTTTATTATTTGAAAACATTGATTAAAAAAGTCAAAGTTGAAACCAAAGAGGTCTTCAAGTTGCTCGGTCAGCAGGCCTGCTTTTCATTAACAGGCCCAATCCAAACACACACTATTTAAATTAGGAAAGAGAAACGCTTTGTTTCAAATCTAAAATGCGTATTGTTCAAATCAAGAAGAAAAAGTGCTTGTTTTAAGGCTAAAACACATAATGTTCAAATCAAAACAAAATCAAATCTTTTACACGTTGAATTGTCTGAAACTTTACAAATGTAATCAAATCAAACTTAATACAAAATTGAATAAAATTGTAACTAAATCAAAACATATTATACAAATCCATACCAAATAAAAAACAAATCTCTAAATCTATAATTCACTAATCAACCCTAAATCAAATCTCTAAGTAACGACAATCATAAAAACAAATCCCTAATTTGTCTAAATCTAAACACTATAAGAAGCCCTAAAATTATAAGAGATGGAGGAGGAAATTTTTTACAGAGATCGAAGAACAAATAAGAAAAAGCTCTAAAGAAGAAGAGGATTTGAGCATCACTGTTGTAAGCTTTTGCAGATCGCTGCTTCGTATAAGCTTAGGGTTTCAAAATCTGAAACCCTAGCGCTTCTCCACCGCATCGCCACTACTACCATCATCACCTCCATCCAGTACCTGTCAAACACAAAACAAAAGAGATTAGAAAGAGAGTTACACAGAGGAGACTCGAAGAACAGTCGCGTAGAGGTAACTTAGATTTTGCGTTTTCTTTGATTACCGTCACAATTGGGGTTTTGTTGGGGTAAATTGAGGTTGGTTATGGTTTAATTTGGGGAAAGAGGGACGGTTGCTGCTGATTAGATTTTTGAGAAACGGCAGCGATTAGGGTTTCTGTGTTGTTGTTAGAAGAGAGAGAACAGAGAAACGAGAGAGAGAAGAAATGGAAATGAAATAATTGAAATGAAAATAGAAAATATAATGTCTCGTATCCTATCTGTTGCGCCTTATCGTGCACCCTCAACGTCTACCATGTGATCACAATCCAACATCCTAAAATGTGTGTCCACTATAACCAGGTGTACCTTCCCTTACAAAGTTTAAACAGACCCCTCAAGTGTTTGCAATCTTGGGCCTAAGCTCATCACTAGTCATGCCCCCCCCCCCTTGTTTTTGTTTTGCTAGTATGTTAAGAGATCACACCCCTTCTGGGCTATTGGGCCCTTGCTAAATGAGCCCTCAGATTTGCTATCATGTTAGGAAATACACCCCCATGTGTTTGGGCCTAAATTCAACATCTTAATTCAGGGCCCTACTACATATGCCCTCCCTGTTTTTCTTGCCCAACACAATGTACACCCCCCCTGTTTTTCTTGCCCAACACAATGTACACACCCCCTGCATTTTTTAATTTCTTTTATTATTTGTAGTTTTTATTTTTTTATATTTCATATTTTAATATATTTATAAATTTTAATATTCTTTTATTAATATTATAAAATCAAATATTTATTTTCTAAACTCATCCAAATGTTTATTTATTGCATTAAAATTATTTTTAACCATGCGTTAATAATAATTTTATATGTTAATACATTTAAAAAATACTTAACCAACACTAAACTATTTTTATTAAATTAATTAAATCTAAATCAAATTTCAAAAAGGATTACAAAAATATTTTAATCGATTGCGCACTTCATCTAACAACTCCTCTATTCACACACCCAGACTAAGTACAAGGGAAATTCAAACATCTTCGTAATCCATAAAAAACACCAACCAACTTTGAACTACGAATTGGGACTCTGATTTCTCACAAGAAGATATGTAGGCACACGACTTAAAATCGTGGCGAGTTCCCCTAATAAAAAATTAAAACCCTATTTCTTAAAGATTACGTTTCTAAACCCTTGTATCCTTGTGAACAAGGTAGATGAGGGGTGCCTAACACCTTCCCTTTGTCTAAGAACGAGTCCAATAACTTAGAATCCCTATCCAAATTAGGGTTAACCTTTATATTCCCTTCCCTAAGATAAAAATTAAGGGTGGTGGTTCTCAATATGAAACTGATTACAACAACTATCTATCAGAGAATAGTCAAATCTTTATCATTCCAAGTTCCCGTGTGTAATACAGTGGGAGAACTTAATTGGGTGTTTTGCGTTTTATCGTAATTTTTGCGGATAGCAAGAGTCGCCACCGAATTTTATTTTATCCAATAAGGAAAGGGTGAAAATAACAGGAAAGACCTTTGAGATATTTTCTTGAGTTCGAGGGGTAGGTTATGAAAAGGGAAGGTGTTAGCACCCTTTTCATCCATAGTTATCTATGGGCTCTTAGTTTCTTGCTAAATCACTTTTGAAATTGCTTTGTTTGAAATGTGTTTGTGGTGGGTTTTGAAAGTATTTTTAAAAAGCGCCTTTGTTTAGGAAAACTTTGTAATGATTCTCGTCTCTATAAGAATGCATACAAAGTGTTGAACTTTTTGAAAATATTTCAAGTTTTGAAAGTGTTTGATGTGTTTGAAAATATGTTTGTTTGTGAAGATGGATTGTGAGCAAGTAACTAAGAATGTTCTACCTACTCAAAAGTCTTTTGTTCATTTCTTCCTTCATTTGATATTGCTATCTTGCCATTGATTGGTAAGAAGCCTTATCTTTGGATGTAAAAGGACGGGTGTGGGTCATCATATAGTCATGAATAACAATATTGTGAGATATCTTAGCATTTCTCTTAAGGGACTAAGATAATTTATAAGGCAACATTCGAAGCGTCATCGAGGGACTATGATCTTGTATATTTTATTGTTTTTGCTAAGATGTCTCACATGCATAACATGACCATTTCTCAAAGCAACAAGTGGAGTTAACCCTAGAGGTGCAAGTGTGCAAGTGTTTGCATTTCATGCTTGACTTATCTTGAATTAGGATTTTCTAAGTATTGATTTTATCTTTCCATACAAACCCTAATTTACTAGCATTGATATGAAAGCGATAAATTGCGGAAAGTAAATTTACTATGCTATTACATCATTTGGGGATGGGGTGTACAAATTTACAAATGGGAATTGCAAGAAATTAAACCTAATTATCTATTACAACCATATTGAACAAATGTACAAGAAATGACATGAATATAATGTACAAGGAATATAAAAAGAAATGGATTTCGCTTTGGATTTTTGTTAGGAAAATTGTTTTGACCTGATTAATATAAAGGGATATGATTAATAAAAAAATAGGAAAATTAATCCTAAGTTAAAAGGAAATCAAATTAATCAAGAAATCATTTTTTAGGATTTTTTATGGAAGGCTTTTAATTAATTAAAACAAATATGAAAATAAAATATTTTTGTGATATTTTTATATATTTATAAAATAGACATTGTAAATAAATAGTGTGCAAGAAATCAACTCAAAAGGAGTTGTTTTGATTGGTTGGAAAAATGTTGAAGTTTGTGAAAAAAGTGAAAACAAACAAGTGATAAAAATTTGTTTTGGTCCTGCCAAGTTTTGAACCCAGGTTCTCCACACCTTCCATTCAAAACAGCCAACACTCAATATGTTATAAACCTGCATGTTAGTTTGGAAAAAATGACAAAATAAATACAAAAGGTCTCATTGGGGCTCGAACCGAGGACCTTATACATAAATGCCTTACGCGCATGTTGCACCCCAAAATTTTCCCTCTCATTTTATCAAGATTTCCCCTCACAAGACTCTTTGGACTCCAGCCAAAATTAGGGTTTGCTCTGCTCAAAACCTCTCCTTGCACTGTTGACCGGAAATTAGGGTCTGAGTTTGCACAAGGAATTTTGGGCTTCTAATTCCCCATGTGACTTTCATGCTTCATGTTGGATCTCTAAGATTGCTCATACCAAGTTTTAAGTCTTGAATCAATTTTTTGCCCAGTCAATTGGACAGTTGACCTAGAAATCAATTGTATTGGAGGAAAAGTCAACTGTGGCCAATTTACAGTCAAACCTCATAATTTTTTATCCACATCAACATTATAGACTCATATGAACCATTTGATCAAGTTTGTACCACAACTCCTCAAGAAATTTGATCAGATCATCAAAAGGTAAAAAGGTCATTTTTAGGGTTTTGACTACAGAAGGGCAATTTCTGATTTTTTTAACCTAGCCAATGGCAAATTGGGTTCAAGCATGGATTCAAGGACTCAATGGCATCATCTTGACCTAATCACAAGGTTCAAAAGATCTCAAATGCATTGGATTGACAGATAAATTTTCCAGTCAACTGATCCAAAATCAATTGTACACTGAAAAGTCAAACTTTGACTTTTTGGTCAAAATCAAGTGCCAAGGTTCATTTTTCATCAAGATGTGTCAAAAACATGAAAATTGTTCACCAAGAAACCTAATTTTGAAAATTAGGGTTTAAAATGGAAAATTTTCATAACTTAGAAATTTTCGAAGTTATGAAAATTTCTTATTTTTTTCCAACCTTTCCCAACTTTTTCACCATGATGCAATTGGATTCAAACAAAACTTCCAACATGAAAGTTGTAGTCCTCCACAAAATCTACAACTTTTATTCACAAAGTTTTCCCAAAAGATGCTTGGATCTCAAGTTATGATTTTGTGAACAAGGGTCCATGAAACTTTTAACTTAGTGAAATTTTGCCCTAGTTTAGGCAGGATTTTGACCTATCTTCATGGCAATTTTTCACATAGTTCCAAGTGGAATCTCAAAATGAATTTCAAATATGTATTGTAGAGAATGTTACAAGCTTTCCAAAATGTCCAAGAAATCTCCAAGATCATTCATGGTTAGGGAGAATCGAAAGTTTGAAATTGGCAAATCATCACTTTTGTCCAAGGCATTTTACACCATGCTACAATTTGCAAATTTTGTCCAACCATGCTTGTACTTGGTTTACAGGTCCTTAAACCCTTCCACACTCATTAATTAAATGAAAACACATTGGTTAGAGGCATTATTCTGATCTATGGAACATTACACATTGAATTAATCCATTTTTGGCAAAAAGTTAACAATGTCATTTACATAAAGCATGCTTTATGTCAAATTGATTATCTTGAGCCATACACCAAGCCTTTTGCTGCAAACAAAGTTCCATAATATCAGGAAAAGTACAACAACTATGTGCTTGCTTGGAGCTAGCCTGTACAGGCCATAGCATTGTCAAAATTACCTTTTACTTCAAAACCAAGCAATTGTGCAAAAGGTCAATAACCTTGTAATCTGATATAACCAAGTGTTGTATTCATTTCAAACAAGTTTTACACATTGCCTAAAGTTAGAAGCACGAGCTCCAAGCCTCTCAAACACCCTTAAGCACAAAATCACAAGTTCTTGCAAAAACAGGGCAGGCCCTGCAGAATCACTTCCATCTTCACATTGCCTCGTGCGTTTTGTCTCAAACTAGTTCCAACACACTCCATACAACATACCTAAACTATCCCAACCATTCCCAAGCCACTGTAACTCCATTTACACACTTCACCATTTTTAAATTCTGAGTTTGCAGGTTGAGTTCTACAAGAAGTTTCAGACCATTTCAAAGCAAGCCAAGCATTGGGAAAGCTCAAAGGAACATCAAGCAAGCTCGAAAGAACCTCATGCCTCACTGAAAGTTGCTGCATTTTCATACTCGAGCTTGACTGAAACAGGTAAATTTCAAACTTCTATCTCTCTATTTAGGAAACATTAGGCTTAGGTTTGTGAAGCAAAAATGTAGTCCTCATTGTCCTTGAGTTGTACATATGCATAGAATTTATTTATGTTAACTGAGCTAGGACTATTTGATAGTTGAACTTTCTGAAAAAACTAGGTCAAGATTTAGGGCCAATGAAATTCTCTCTGGTCTTTGAGAGTTAGATTAAGTTTCTTATATGGTTAGAATCGTGGTTTAATGCTCTATAACTTTCATGTTGCAAGTTTTCGTTTTTAAGCACAAATGCAGGAGATACGAGTTTGAACATGGCGCACGCGTGTTTCTTGCCAGAGGACAGGGATGAAGTGTGGCTTGGGTTGGGCCTCGCCTTGTCCTACTTTTGACACCCCTCATCCTGCTTTTTGCACCCCCTTGGCCCATTTCTTTATTTTTGTATATTTTTTATTTTCTTTTACATTTCTGACTTTATTTATTTTTCTTGAATATTGAAAAATCACCAAAAATATTTTCTTAAATTTTCACATTTTATTTTATTATTTTTATATTTTTTAGACATAGAAATAGTTTAATAATAATAATAATATACTTTATTTTCTCAATTAAAATTTGTAAATAATATTGAAACACTCAAATATTTTATTTTTATTATTTATACACTTGAAATATTATTTTCTCACAAAAATTATTTTTTTTTAACATTTTCATATATATTTTTATTTATTTTTATATATTTTTATTTATTTTCTCACAAAGATTTGCAAGCGCAGAATTCACAGTTCCAACAACTACTCGTGACCTTGGCAAAGGGTCAGGAGGATCTCAAAACTCTACTGGAAAAGGAAAAAGAGAAAAACAAAAAGAAAAGAGTTGGTGTGGCTACTCTGGGTAGAAGATTTGAAGGTCAAACTAGAAGGGTCTTGGATTTCCCCTCAACATCTGATGAAGGGGTAGGAAAAGGAAAGGGAGCTGCAATGCCATCTGAGTCTGAGGAAGAAGAAGAGGAGGAGGATGGAGACTATTCTGAACAGCAGTATCCTCCTGCAGACGACAAATACAAAAATCTGGAAGAACGTCTGGCAACTATGGAGGTGCAGAGGGTGCTTGGGTTGGATTTCGAAGAGTTAGGTTTGGTTTCTGGGATTGCTATTCCCCCCAAGTTTAAAGTGCCTCTTTTTGCTAAGTACGATGGGGTGTCTTGCCCAAATATGCACCTACGGTCTTACGTCAGAAAAATTCAACCTCATTCTTCTGACAAGGACCTGTGGGTCCACTTTTTTCAGGATAATTTGTCGGGGACGCAATTGGATTGGTTCTACCAGCTAGAGAGGTCTGATGTACATAATTGGGAGGATTTGGTTGTTGCCTTCTACAGACAATATCAATATAATGCGGACTTAGCACCTACCCGTACTCAACTATAGAGTATGGGTATGGTCTCCAATGAAGGATTTAAGGAGTATGCCCAGAAATGGAGAGACTTGGCGGGACGAGTTCAACCACCTCTATCTGAGAGGGAGCTTGTAGATATGTTCTTGGGTACACTGTCAGGGCCTTTCTTCAATCACCTGATTGGAAGTTCGCCTGCGGGGTTCACCGAGTTGATTCTAACTGGTGAAAGAGTTGAAGCCGGAATCAAGAGCGGTAAAATTCAAAAAGATGCATCTGCTTCCGCTGCCATCAAGAAGACTTTTCCAGCAATGAAATAAGTCTCAGTTGTCTACTCTCAAAGAGGCCAAGGAAGAGTGGAGCGCCGGCCAGCGGTGGGGGCCGTAATGATTCAGAAGTCTGCAGCTGATCAACCCAGAAACAATTAACCTAGAACCAACCAGCAAAGGGTGGAAAGGCCTGCACGGCAATACACCCGGATAAATATGACTCCTGCTCAGGTTCTACCCCATATCTTGAAGTTAAACCTTGCCAGTTTGAGGGAGGCCCCTAAAAACCCTAACACTTCGTCACCACACTACCATCCCAACGCCAAGTGTGCTTATCATTCAGACAGCTTTGGGCACGACACCAACAATTGTTGGGCCCTCAGGAATAAGATTTAGGATTTAATAGACGCTAAAAATTTGAATTTGACGCCCTTGAAAAGCCGAATGTGATCTCTGCTCCAATGCCAAAGCATGGCCATAATGCCCATGCTGTTGAAGAGGATTTGTATGTTGCTACTGTTGATGATTTGATGACTGCGTTACCGATAATCAAGTTGAATCTGTTGAAGGCTGGGATTTTCCCAGGTTGTGAAAAAGATTGCTGCCTTTGTTCATCCTTACCATCCGACTGTCCATTGTTGAAGTTAGGCATCCAACGCCTAATGGATAATCAAGAAATCCTTTTTGAAAAGACTCCTGTTACACCGACTCCTGTCAATGATGTTGCTATAATTACCATATCCGCCAATATTTCCAAGGTCTCCAAAAGACCTGTTAAGATTACATCTTATCCGAAGATTACACCTCTGAAGATAAATATGTCGGGGCCTATCCCATACAAGTCCAACAAATCAATACCGTGGAACTATGGGGGAGAGATCTTCTACCACGGTATTAAACAGATTGAATCAACTGAAGAAAGTTCTGATGAAGAGACTTACAACATTGGAAACATTGCTGGAACGAGTAAAATCACCCGCAGTGGAAGAATTTTCTCTCCGGAGATTGCTCCTCCAAGGGCAATCTTCGGACCCTCAATTGCTCCAAAGGTTACCCCTGTGTCGGTCAACATATCTACGAGAACTCCAGTTATTTAAGAAGTTGTGACTCATGTGGTTGTACCCTCTGCTGCTGATGATGATAGAGGAAAAGGGATCCAAGAAGCGTCCGTCAGGACGACAACTCAGCCTTTGGTCATCCCTGAGACCACTCAAAAAGAAATAGAAGAGATTTTGAAAATAATTAAGAAAAGCGACTATGATGTTGTGGAACAACTGGAGCAAACCCCCTCAAAAATCTCTATGATGGACCTGTTGCTCTGTTCTGAAGCTCATGCCAAAGCTCTGATCAGATTCTTGAAGACAGCCCACGTGCCTCAGGAAACCTCTGCGGACCAGTTCCAGGAATGTGTAGCTAGCCTAACAGCAGACAAAGGTCTTGGGTTCTCCGATGTTGATTTAACATCTAAAGGGAGAAAGCATAATGACACTCTGCATTTCTCAGTGGAATGAAGAGGGACTACTCTAGCTCACATTCTGGTTGATACTGGTTCGTCTTTAAATGTCTTGCCGAAGAAAGCATTGGGCAGGTTGGACTATGAAGGTTTAACCCTGAAGCCCAGCAATATCATTGTCACAGCCTTTGATGGTTCTAAAAGGATAGTCCATGGGGAGGTGGACATCCCGATTAAAGTGGGAACTAAAACTTTCAACTCCACATTTTATGTGATGGACATCCGTCCCTCCTATTCTTGCTTGTTGGGAAGACCCTGGATTCATAATGCTGGGGCCGTCACTTCTTCTTTGCACCAAATTCTCAAGTACCCAGTCCAGGGGAAAATTATAACAGTTCATGGCGAAGAGGAGTATATGATAAGCCATCTAAATTCATTCCGCTATGTTGAATTGGATGGTGAATTCATCGAGACCCCCTTTCAGCACTTTGAAGAGGTTTCTCCTGAAGTTGCAGCAACTAAGATTGTGTCTTCTGTACCCTTGATTATCAAACTTGTGCCTCAGATGTCATCCCTCAAAGATGTGAAGGCTTTGATTGAAGAAGGAGGAAAAACAATATAGGGTCAGCTACCAGACTTTCCTTTCAAATCTGATAAATTCGGCTTGGGTTTCACTGCTTCTGCTAAAAAGGTTGTACGCTGCGCCCGGGCTGGGGGGCCACCAGTGAAGATCACCCATCATGGAGTCAGTGCTTTGGAGGATGGTGAAGAAGAGAGCAATCTGGAAAACTGGATTTTCCCTACTGTTGGCGGAGGACTAAACAACTGGGAGGCAAAGGACTTTCTTTCCATTACTTTCATAAATCAGTAATTTATCTTTCAAACATTTTTGTTGGTCTGTAATAATTCTTAAACAATTCGTACACTTTTTGCCTTGTGCCTTACCCGAGGCATATAGGTCCATTTGTAAGGGTTAATTTTTCATCTTCATATGCCATTTTAATGAATCATGGACGTTTTCACATATAAACTTTTGTGTTCATTTTCTTTCTTTTTACATTTTATTTGTTTAAAGGTGGCTATCCCTTACACATTCCCACACTCACAAAATGCAGGTACCTTTCCATTCCGGATTCCATGGGTAACAATTCTGCTATGGCCTTCAGTGACTCTGCAGATCTGGTCAATCATTCATACAAAGGTGATGAAGACTGTGAAGTGCCGGGAAAATTGGCTAGACTTCTACAACAGGAAGAAAGGGCTATTCTGCCCCATGAAGAGCTGTTAGAGACGATCAACTTGGGTACTGATGAAGACAAAAAAGAAGTCATAGTGGGTGCCAACCTAGAGCCAAGTGTCAAAGAGCGCTTAGTTCAGTTGTTAAATGAATATGTTGAGATCTTTGCCTAGTTCTACGAAGACATGCCGGAACTCGATACAGATATTGTGGTTCACAGTCTCCCTACAAGAGAAGACTGTCCACCAGTCAAACAGAAGGTCCGTCGAATGAGGCCTGATATGTCTGAAAAGATCAAAGCCGAAGTGATGAAGCAGTTCAATGTTGGGTTTCTTGATGTTACCTCATATCCACAATGGGTTACTAACATTGTGTCCGTGCCTAAGAAGGACGGCAAAGTCAGAATGTGCATGGATTACAGAGACTTAAACAGGGCTAGCCCTAAAGATGACTTTCCACTACCGCACATTGACATCTTGGTTGACAATACAGTTCAGCACAAGGTATTTTCTTTCATGGATGGATTTTCAGGGTACAACCAGATCAAAATGGCACCTGAAGACATGGATAAAACTACTTTTGTTACACAGTGGGGTACCTTATGCTATAAAGTGATGCCATACGGACTGAAGAATGCCGGGGCAACCTATCAGCGCGCCATGGTAGCTTTATTTCATGATATGAGACATCATGAGATAGAGGTCTACGTAGACGACATGATAGCCCGTTCACAAATAGAAGAGGAACACCTCGACCATTTACAAAAGCTGTTTGTCAGGTTGAAAGAGTACAAGCTCAGATTGAACCCTAACAAGTGCACTTTCGGAGTCAGGTCCGGTAAACTCTTGGGGTTCATTGTCAGCAACAAAGGCATCGAGGTTGATCATGCCAAGATCAAAGCTATACAAGAAATGCCTTCCCCTCGCACTGAGAAGGAGGTCAAAGGTTTTTTGGGACGCCTAAACTACATTGCAAGGTTCATTTCTCACCTAACGTCAACCTGTGAGCCAATCTTCAAGCTACTGAAGAAAGATCAGGTGGTTAAATGGAATGATGATTGTCAAGTTGATTTCGATAAAATCAAAGAGTATTTTCTAGAACCTCCTATCTTGATGCCACCCGTTGAAGGAAGACCGCTAATAATGTATCTGACTGTTTTGGATAATTCAATGGGGTGCGTACTGGACCAACATGACGATTCTGGCCGAAAAGAGCATGCCATTTATTACCTTAGCAAAAAGTTTACCTACTGTGAGACCCGATATTCACTGCTCGAGAAAACTTGTTACGCTTTGGTATGGGCTGCTTGCCGGCTAAGGCAGTACATGTTGACTCATACCACTTTGCTGATATCTAAGATGGATCCGATCAAGTACATCTTTGAGAAGCCCGCTTTATCTGGAAGAATCGCTAGATGGAATATGATCCTGACCAAATACGATATACAGTACACAACCCAAAAAGCTATAAAGGAGAGTGTGCTAGCGGATCATCTGGCCCATCAAGCTGTCGAAGATTACTAATCCATGAGGTTCGACTTCCCCGACGAGGACATTATGACATTGGACAACATTGAAGAAAACAGACCATATGACGGACCTGAACAAGGATCCCGATAGACCCTGTACTTTGATGGTGCTTCTAATGCACTTGGAAACGGTATTGGCGCGGTACTCATCTCACCACAAGGTTTCCATACACCTTTCACCGCCAGACTCTGCTTCAGCTGCACCAACAACATGGCCGAGTATGAAGCTTGCATCTTTGGACTCAAGGCTGCAATAGACCTGGGAATCAAATCTTTGGTTGTGTTTGGAGACTCAGCTTTGGTCATCAGTCAGATCAAAGGAGAGTGGGACACTAAATATCCTAACTGCATCCCTTACAAAGAACATGTCCTGACATTGTTACCTCATTTCGAGCAGATTACCTTCGAGCACTTCCCGCGAGAAGAAAATCAGCTAGCAGATGCTCTAGCTACAATGTATTCCATGTTTAAACTTAACTGGGATAATGGGGCTCCCCAAATCACCATTGAGAGGATGGACGAACCTGCACATTGTCACGAGATTAATACCGAAGAAGTAGTGGACCGACCTTGGTTTCATGAAATCAAACGGTATCTCGAGGCGCAAGAATATCCTGAAGGAGCTTCAGTCAACGATAAAAAGTTCTTAAGGAGATTCTCTACCAACTTCTTCCTGAGCAATGGTATCCTATACAAGCGCAATCATGATTGCATCCTGCTTCGTTGTGTAGACAAGGTTGAAGCTGAGCAGATCATGGTTGAACTGCACAATGGTACCTTTGGCACTCACTCTAGCGGGCATATGATGGCTAAGAAGATTCTCCGGGCAGGCTATTACTGGTCTACCATGGAAGTTGATTGTCATCAACATTCCCGTACTTGTCACAAATGTCAAATCTATGTTGATAAGGTACATATTCCTCCAGTTCCTCTCAATGTCCTAACAGCTCCTTGGCCGTTTGCTATGTGGGGAATCGACATGATTGGAGAGATCAAGCCTACAGCATCCAATGGACATTGTTTCATCCTGGTGGCCATTGATTACTTCACCAAATGGGTCGAAGCAGCTTCCTTCGCATCCGTTACAAAGAATGTGGTTGCCCGCTTCATCAGGCAGAACCTCATTTTCCGGTATGGTATCCTCGACAGAATCATCACTGACAACGGTACAAACCTGAACAATACTATGATCACCGCTTTGTGCGAGCAGTTCCAGATTCAACATCACAATTCATCTCCCTATCGGCCAAAGATGAACAGTGATGTCGAAGCTGCGAACAAAAATATCAAGAAGATCATTCAAAAGATGACAGTCACCTACAAGGACTGGCATAAGATATTACCGTTTGCTCTTCACGGGTACCGTACCACGGCGCGTACATCAACTGGGGCAACACCCTTTTCTTTGGTATATGGCATGGAAGTTGTTTTACATATCGAGGTTCAGATTCCCTCCTTGAGAATCATGAAAGATGCTGGTTTGAGTGAAGACGATTGGATTCAGACTCGACTTGATCAACTTAACTTGATTGACGAAAAGGGACTTACTGTTGTTTGTCATGGTCAGACGTATCAAAAACGAATGATCAAGGCTTTCAACAAGAAATTCAGACGACAAGTGTATCAAGTCGGAGATCTTGTAATCAAGCGGATCATCTTGCCGCAAAGTGATCCCAGGGGCAAATGGACTCCTACTTACGAAGGACCATTTGTGATTAAAAACATCTTTTCTGGTGGGGCTATGATCTTAACCACCATGGACGACGATGACCTGGCGCACCCTGCGGACGCAAACATAGTCAAAAGATATTACGCATAAACGACCTGACAAGTTGAAAAACCAAAAGGGTGGCTTGGGCAAAAATGGGCATCCCGGTGAATCGAAAACCCGAAAGGGCGGTTCAGGCAAAAATTAGGGATAAACAAAAAAAATTGTACACCCGGAAAGTTGAAAACCCGAAAGGGCGACTTGGGCAAAAAAGGGTTTCCCGGTGGATCGAAAACCCGAAAGGGCGGTCCAGGCAAAAGTTAGGGAATGAAAGCGTATGACTATGTCTCGTCGAATCACTTTAAGGACAATCTCTTCACAGACAAGCTCCAGGCTTTTGATCAATTCAACCATCCTCGGACGAAGCAACAAATGGACAAAGATATTCAGAGTTACGAAGGCTATAGCAGAATGGGAACCCCATGGAATTTTTACACATAGCCATCTTTCTTTGTATAAATTTTTCTCATTTTTATGACAACGTTCTCTTACTAGGATGTCTGTCTTCTTTGTACAAAATACTTACACAAAGTTAATACAAAGATACTTCAAAGTGTAGAAAACTATTTGCCTTTTCTTTCTTTTTTACACTTGTGTTTTATTTGAAAACGTCCAATCATTTATTTAATGAGCATATGCATTTGAATATAATCACATGTTTACAAATAAACGAAATGGGAGAGAATAATTACTGATAGGTTGAAAGTATAGGAAGACGTCTTTAGGATATTCTAGGAGAAATCCCCTGCAGTACATCATCTAGATCCCCAGTGGAGCTAAAACCTTGAAATACATGTCCCCATCAGAGTTAAAACTTCAAACTCCCAATCCCCAGCAGAGCAAAACTTTGAACTACAGACCCTCAGCGAAGATAAAGCCTTTTTCCCCAACGGAGTCAAATTTTCAACTGTCAATCCACAGCGGAAACCATCCAGTTTCTCCGGATTCCTCAGCAAGGTGTCTTAAAATCTGAGAATCAACCAGATAACAGTTAACTTTTGTTTGATCCCCAACTAGGATAATTCCCCAATAGATTGACGTACAACCCAAACTCCTGAACTTTTTCCAAACAGGAATAAGCTTTTTCCCCCAGAGTCCTGAACTTACTCTCCAGCGGGATAACTATTCCCCAGCAGTATAGCTACTCCCCACAGAGTTTTTACTCCCCCAACAGAATGAAGTTTCCGATTCTTGATTCCCCGGTGAAGTTTCCAGAGTCTTCATTACTCCAGCATGAATTTGTCAGAATTTTTAATCCTCTGCAGATCGAAGATTCTCATCCTTGACTCCTCAGCATGAAGTCCCCAAGGATTCAAATTCCCCTAGCAGATTGAAGATTTTCATTCTCAGTTCCTCGCATAAGCCATCAGAGCTTTCCTTATTCTCCAGCAGATCAAGGTTTTCCTTTGTTTGATCCCCGGTAAAGATCGCCAGAGTTTTCCTTATGCCCCAACCGAGTAAGGATTCCCATTGTGTAATCTCCAGCCATAGTCCTCAAAGTTCTCCAGATTCCCCAAGCAGGTTTCTCAGGAAACACTTGGCATTATTTTCACAGGAGAATGTTTATCATCTTCTAAAGACTTGAAAGGATCCCTACATCCCCAGGAAAGTCGTGAAGGATTCTCACATCCCCGCAGAAGTTGTCAAAGTTTTTTGATACATCCCCACAGAAGTTGTCAAAGTTTTTGATAATCCCCGCGAGTTGCCAAGGAGTTTTCTATCCCCAACAGTGGTCCAAGGATTTCTCATCCTCATCAATCAAAGATTTTGAATCTCTGGCAGCGGTCAAGGATTTATTTTCCCCGACGACAGTCAGAGTTTTCCTTATTCTCCAGCTATCAAGGATTTATTTTCCTCAGCAAGACAGCTAATCAGCTTACATGCGCATACATTACATTCATATATATCATAAACATTGATAAAACACATTTTATTGCATCATACATTTCATGCAACATAACTTTGTGTTTCAGCTAACATTTTACCCTTTTCAGGATAATATTAACAAGCTACCAATATACAATCATGAAACAGCTTAGAGACGCTCCAGACACGGATGCAATTCTATTGCTTATTCAGATTCAAAGCTCAGAAAACAGCTTAGAGGTGCTCCAGACACGGATGCTATTTCTATTGCTTATTCAGATGTAAAGCTCGGAAAACAGCTCAGAGACGCTCCATACACGGATTCTTTTTTATTGCTTATTCAGATTTAAAGCTATGAAAACAGCTTAGGGATGCTCTAGACACGGATGTTATTCTATTGCTTATTCAGATTTAAAGCTATGAAAACAGCTCAGAGACGCTCCAAACACGGATGCTATTCTATCACTTATTCAAATACAAGATTCAGAAAACAGCTCAGGGACGCTCCAGACACGGATGCTATTCTATTGCTTATTCAGATCCCTAGCTCAGAGATGCTCCAGACACGGATACCATTTTGGCACTCATTCTCCTGATTTTCAATAAACATTCTTGGATGGCATCTTTAAGCCTATCTCCAACAAGATTCACACTTCCAAATGGCATCTTTAAGCCCATTCTCTCAACTATATTTTGACGAGTGCAAATTTACAGGCACTCTAGTGTCCAATCATCTTTTACCTTCGAGTCACGAACGACAAACTCGCCAATCTAAATCTTCAGGTTCAAGAAGATTGAACAGGGGCAGTTGTTGTACCCCAAAATTTTCCCTCTCATTTTATCAAGATTTCCCCTCACAAGACTCTTTGGACTCCAGCCAGAATTAGGGTTTGCTCTGCTCAAAACCTCTTCTTGCATTGTTGATCTGAAATTAGGGTTTGAGTTTGCACAAGTAATTTTGGACTTCTAATGCCCCATGTGACTTTCATGCTTCATGTTGGATCTCTAAGATTGCTCATACCAAGTTTCAAGCCTTGGACCAAATTTTTGCCCAGTCAATTGGACAGTTGACCTAGAAATCAGTTGTATTGGGGAAAAAGTCAACTGTGGCCAATTTACAGTCAAACCTCAAAATTTTTGATCCACATCAACATTATAGACTCATATGAACCATTTGATCAAGTTTGGACCACAACTCCTCAAGAAATTTGATCAGATCATCAAAAGGGTAAAATGGTCATTTTTAGGGTTTTGACTGCAGAAGGGCAATTTCTGATTTTTTTTAACCTAGCCAATGGAAAATTTGGTTCAAGCATGGATTCAAGGACTCAATGGAATCATCTTGATCTAATCACAAGGTTCAGAAGATCTCAAATGCATTGGATTGACAGATAAATTTTCCAATCAATTGATCAAAAATCAACTGTACACTGAAAAGTCAAACTTTGACTATTTGGTCAAAATCAAGTGCCAAGGGTCATTTTTCATCAATATGTGTCAAAACATGAAAATTGTTCACCAAGAAACCTAATTTTGAAAATTAAGGTTTAAAATGGAAAATTTCCGTAACTTAGAAATTTTCTAAGCTATGAAAATTTCTTATTTTTTTCCAAATTTTCCCAACTTTTTCACCATGATGAAATTGGATTCAAACAAAACTTCCAACATGAAAGTTGTATTCCTCCACAAAATCTAAAACTTTTATTCACAAAGTTTTCCCAAAAGATGCTTGGATCTCAAGTTATGATTTTATGAACAAGGGTCCATGAAACTTTTAACTTAGTGAAATTTTGCCCTAGTTTAGGCAGGATTTTGACCTATCTTCATGGCAATTTTTCACATAGTTCCAAGTGGAATCTCAAAATTCATTTCAAATATGGATTGTAGAGCATGTCACAAGCTTTCCAAAATGTCCAAGAAATCTCCAAGATCATTCATGGTTAGGGAGAATCGAAAGTTTGAAATTGGAAAATCATCACTTTTGTCCAAGGCATTTTACACCATGCTACAATTTGCAAATTCTGTTCAACCATGCTTGTACTTGGTTTATAAGTCCTTAA
This sequence comes from Vicia faba, assembly GCA_948472305.1. Taxonomy (NCBI): domain Eukaryota; kingdom Viridiplantae; phylum Streptophyta; class Magnoliopsida; order Fabales; family Fabaceae; genus Vicia; species Vicia faba. The sequence continues at coordinate 493,161,823 of OX451740.1, forward strand.
ACCCTTCAAAACTCATAAATTAAATGCAAACACATTGGTTATAGGCATTGTTCTGATCTATGGAACATTACACATTGAATTAATCCATTTTTGGCAAAAAGTTAACAATGCCATTTACATAAAGCATGCTTTATGTCAAATTGATTATCTTGAGACATACACCAAGCCTTTTGCTGCAAACAAAGTTCCATAATATCAGGCAAAGTACACCAACTATGTGCGTGCTTGGAGCTAGCCTGTACAAGCCATAGCATTGTCAAAATCACCTTTTACTTCAAAACCAAGCAATTGTGCAAAAGGTCAACAACCTTGTAATCTGATATAACCAAGTGTTGTATTCATTTCAAACAAGTTTTACACATTGCCTAAAGTCAGAAGCACGAGCTCTAAGCCTCTCAAACACCCTTAAGCACAAAATCACAAGTTCTTGCAAAAACAGGGCAGGCCCTGCAGAATCACTTCCATCTTCACATTGCCTCGTGCGTTTTGTCTCAAACCAGTTCCAACACACTCCATACAACATACCTAAACTATCCCAACCATTCCCAAGCCACTGTAACTCCATTTACACACTTCACCATTTTTAAATTCTGAGTTCTCAGGTTGAGTTCTACAAGAAGTTTCAGACCATTTCAAAGCAAGCCAAGCATTGGGAAAGCTCAAAGGAACATCAAGCAAGCTCAAAAGAACCTCAGGCCTCACTGAAAGTTGCTGCATTGCCATACTCGAGCTTCACTGAAACAAGTAAATTTCAAACTTCTATCTCTCTATTTAGGAAACATTAGGCTTAGGTTTGTGAAGCAAAAATGTAGTCCTCATTGTCCCTGAGTTGTACATATGCATAGAATTCATTTATGTTAACTGAGCTAGGAGTATTTGATAGTTGAACTTTCTGAAAAAACTAGGTCAAGATTTAGGGCCAATGAAATTCTCTCTGGTCTTTGAGAGTTAGATTAAGTTTCTTATATGGTTAGAATTGTGGTTTAATTGTCTATAACTTTCATGTTGCAAGTTTTCGTTTTTAAGCACAAATGCAAGAGATATGAGTTTGAACATGGTGCGCGCGTGTTTCTGGCCAAAGGACAGGGATGAAGTGTGGCTTGGGCTAGGCCCGGCCTTGTCCTACTTTTGACACCCTTCATCCTGCTTTTTGCACCCCCTTGGCACATTTCTTTATTTTTGTATATTTTTTATTTTCTTTTACATTTCTGACTTTATTTATTTTTCTTGAATATTAAAAAATCACCAAAAATATTTTCTTAAATTTTCACATTTTATTTTATTATTTTTATTATTTTTTAGACATAGAAATAGTTTAATAATAATAATATACTTTATTTTCTCAATTAGAATTTGTAAATAATATTGAAACACTCAAATATTTTATTTTTATTATTTATACACTTGAAATATTATTTTCTCACAAATATTTTTTTTTAACATTTTCATATATATTTTTATTTATTTTCTTATACGTAAATAAATAATAAATATATATATATACACATATATATATATATATATATATATATATATATATATATATATATATATATATATATATATATATATATATATATATATATATATATATATATATATATATATATATATATATATATATATATATATATATATATATATATATATATATATATATATATATATATTCTTAAAACAAAAACTAGGGTTTCTACCCTTTCAAAAATAATCTTTTATTTTCCCTATTTTTTAGGATATTAAATAATTTATTTTACATACATAAAATAAAATACAAAAACATTTTTACATATTTATAATATATTGCATATTTAAATAATTGTCAATTGATTATTTGTACAATAAATTCAATTTGGTTGTAATAGTTGAATTAGGGTTTTATTTTCTTGCAAATATCCCCATATTCAAACTTGTATCCCCCTCCCTATATCAATGTTGTAATAATTGTAGATTTACTTTTACGCATTTTATTGCTTTCAAATATGCATGATAGTAAAAATTAGGGTTTGTATGCAACAACAAAAATCAAAACAAATAGCATGACTAATACAAGACAAAAAATGCATGAAAAATGACAATACAATGCACACAAGCACCCTTAGGGTTTCACCCACTTGTTGCCTTAAAAACATGGCCATGGTATGCATGCTAGGTATCTTGGCAAAATCAAACAAAAACAAAAAGATCATAGTCCCTCGATGATGCTATCTTGGTTGCCTATACAAAAAATGATCTAGTCCCTCAAAAACTTGCTAAGATACTTGGAAACAATTGCTATCATGGTTATACGATGACCCACGCCCGTCCCGTTTAACATTCAAACACAAGGTTGTTTACCAAATACAATGGTAAAACAACAATGTCAAAGGGTTAAAAATGTGTAGGAAAGATCTTTGAGTAAGGTGGACAACTCCTAGTTATTTGATCTCTTGCAAACCATCCTTGCTAATTTCAAAACACACAATTTCAAAACATTTTCCCAAAACAAACTTTCAAACATTGAAACATTTTTCAAAAGAAAAACACATTTGTATATATTCAAACAAGAATCATTACAAAGGTTGCCTAGACAAAGGCCTCTTTTCAAAATATTTTCAAAACCACACACAAAGCACCATTTCAAACAATTGAAAAGCAAAAGCAAGTGATCTAAACAAGTAACTAAAAGCCCATGGAAAACCATGGATGAAAAGGGTTCTAGCACCTTCCCTTTTCATAATCTACCCCTCGAACCCAAGAAAACATCTCAAAGGTCTTTCCTGTGCTTTTTTACCTTTCCTTTGGATAAAATAAAAAGTCGGTGGCGACTCTTGCTAAACCGAAACATTTGCGAACACAAACGCAAAACCTCAAGTCAGTTCTCCCACTGTATCACAGAACTGGCGACTCTGCTGGGGAAATCTAAAAGTGGGGTTACCTTAGGGTTTAGATCACCTTTACATGCTTATCTTGTTTTCCTTGATTGCTTTACATTTGGTTCTATTGTTTGGGTTTGAAATCCTCTACCCGAATTTGGGAAATATTCATAGGTAAATAGCAATACGTTGTGGAAACTGTTCGGGGTATACTGACATGGTCTAAGGAATAGCTATATTAGTGCGACATATTTGTGGGTACCGGTAGCCTTTGAGTCAATCAAAGAGAATACGGGGCCGCTGAGTGATGTTATGAAGCACTAATGGACTTTTAGAACCTTTACTTGACCATCTTGGCCTTTTTAGGGGTAGTGAGATGACCGGCTTTGGTGCAGTCCGAAGTTGGTAGGTACTCGATACTACACTCATTAAGGGTTATTTTCTTGGAATATTTCGGTTGCCAGTAAAGTGGCTAAACTGAAATAATGAACACAGAAAATAATCCAGTGATATTGAGCTCCTTAGAACCCAGTTACAATTTATAGGACAGGTTGAGCCAACTAAACTTCAAGAGGGTACTTACCTATGAAACCCCATGCAAGCCTGAAACTAGGAACTTGTGTGATTTGCTTGTACATATACTTGTGCATACATCATGAACATCATGAGGCATCATTTGCATCCACTAACCTTTTCAAGGGTTTGGATCTTCATCTTTGTTCCTGTATTGTAGGTTATGGAATCACTCCGCGGGAAAACTATTCAGGTCAACCTTGTGAGAATCCCTCCTCAACTCAAGGAGCTTGCTTCCAAGATTCCAGAGAATTCTCCATTCACTAAAAGACATGGTAGACTTCTCAACTTGGTCAACTCCAACATAGAGGAATACATGGTGAAAGTTCTCTTCCAGTTCTTTGACCCCTTACACCACTGCTTCATATTTCCCGATTACCAGCTAGTGCCTACTTTGGAGGAATTTTCTCAACTCTTGAGGATTCCTATTCTCCATCAACTACCCTACAACGGTACGGAAAGAGATCCAAAGCCTGAAGATGTTGCTCAAGCCCTACAATTGGAACCATCTGATGTCAAAGGTCATTGGGAAACTAGAAGTGGTGTCAAGGGTTTATTGGCAAAGTTTCTGTTTGAGAAAGCTTAAGAATGCTGGAATTCATTGGACCTACAACCTTTTGAGGAGATTATGGCTCTTCTCATCTATGGGTTGGTCTTGTTCCCAAACCCTGATCAGCTTATAGATGTGAATACTGTCAAGATCTTCATATCTCGAAATCATGTGCCTACATTGCTTGGGGATATCCTCCACTCATTTCACACGAACAATGAGGAAAAGAGGTGTTATCATGTGTTGTACTCCTCTTCTAGCAAGGTGGTTTATTTCTCACCTTCCCCAATCAGTCTTGAAGAATGAGCAAGGCTTGAGGTGGTCACAACGATTAATGGCTCTTAAACATTCAGTTGTTCATTAGTGTTCTCAATCCAGATAAAATGTTATCATCATTGATCGTTGTGGGGAATTCCCTAATGTACCTTTACGTGGAATTAGGGGAGGCATTACCTACAACCCTTGCTTGGCTCTGAGACAATTTGGGTATTCCCGAAGGGATGGCCCTCATGACATGTTGATTCTAGACTTGGTTCTTGACTTCGACAACAACGATCAAGGACTTCGACAAAGGTTCATCCGAGCTTGGAGGATGCCCAACAAGGTGGACAGTAAGACCTTGGGACACAAGAATTCCATCCCCCTTGAGCCTTACCTCAAGTGAGTACGAACCCGCGCCCAAAGTCTTATGATGCCTTACCCCTACATTCTCCCTGTGATCAAAGAGCCTGTTATGGAAGGAGAGGTTCCATACACCCTCCTACATCCTGACATGCCAACATCACTAGAAGATTTGCAAAGCAGTTGGATACAGCTCAAGGGAGAACGCAATACTTTTGAAGCTCAAAGGAGTTGAATCTAACCACATAATTTTCAATAGATATGGATCAAAGGTTAGCATGAATTTTGTTCAGTATCAAAACTAAAACCTAAATGATCAGATATGAAATTCTTAAGACACAAGCAATAAAAATCAAAACTAAGAGCATGGTCAACTTCCTAGATATGATATCTACATCTTTTCTTTTATTTGTATGTGCTGAAAATGCTTGTATCAAGATATCACAGTTAAGAAATATTACCTCTTGAAGTGAAATTCGAATGACCTCTATATAACTTCCAGAAATGGTTCGATGATGGATTAAGCTTACAAGGACCTTCCTTGAGCTAGCGGGATCACTACTTTTCTTTAAAAGTCACTGAATCAATCTAACCAAGTCAAGGTGCAATGGTAGAAAATAGAAATGGCGTATGATGATGGGATATTTACAGAAACGTGGTTTAAGGGTTGGGATAATTTATATGTGGTGTATGGAAGCTTAGTGAATCGAAAGGCCAAAAGAAACGCACGAAGGGATTTGAGATTTTTGTGCATAAAGTCAGGATGTGCCAAGTTTTGTGCTTGTGTGCAGGTTCTGAGTTTTTGGGAGTTTGGGAGTGTTTGAGGATTTTTCAACGCACAAGAATCCGTCCCCCTTTTTCTTGCAAATGGTCTCTCCATTTATAGAGAAAATGTTTGTGAAGTTGAAGTAATCAGATTTGCAAGATAACAAATTATGGTTTGGTTGGAATGCAAATATCAAGTTATGTCAAGTTTTCCATGATCCCAAGATGAAGTACCAAACTTGTTGGTATAGAGGGGCTACTTTCCATGATTTATGGTGGAGTATAATCAGAAGTAAGTAAGGTATGGGCTCAAGAGAAATTTTGTACCAAAAAGCTTGCTTTATGGAAAGATCTTTTGGATAATGGCTTAATAACTTGGGTAATAGCTTAGTTAATTGTGTAAACAATTAATTATGGAGAGAAACACAAGTTTGAGGCCTGCAAAGCAAGATCATGTAGAATGGCCTATGGATTTTATCAATGTTTTTCAAAATTCTGTCTTCAACTTGATTCCTTGAATCGAATACTCCGTCCTTTCGTTTTGATCACATAGACCCACAACTTTCGACCAAACTCATCAACAGACAAAACAATATTTGTTTCCACCAATTGTATGTTCTTCGAATGGACCACATTCATCTGAATGTACCATTTTGAGTATGCAAGATGATCTCATTGGCATAGTCGAAACGAAAGAATTTCTGGATTGCTTTCCTACTAAACAAACTTCCCAAAGTTTTTTCAGGCATATCAAGACTTGGAAAACCATATCTTGAGTAATCAGTTGATTAAGTGGTCGAAAGTTCAAAGTCCAAACTTCAAATGCCACAACTGTAGCGGTAGAAATGTTAAGACTAAGTCATTAGATTGACTAGACTTATACAGATCAAAAATAAAAATCACCATCGCACTTAATTGTTTCCAAAGGAATTGGAAAAGAGCGAGTAACCCAAAAAGAGGGGGGAAGATTCAAGGTAAGGGGGTTGGTTATGCAAATGGAAGGTATTAGCACCCTAAACATCTACGGTACTCCGCAGGAACCTCTTTGTAAAATCTGTATATTTTGGCTAAAATATGTTGTATATAAATAAATGGTGGAGGTGAGAAAAGAAATATTTTTTTATGGTTTTTGCACCCGCCGCGGTTGTGAACCTTTAGTGCCTACGTACCACCTTTTGTGCAATAGGGGATCAGGGTAACGTAGCTCATCTTTTAAAAAATTTAAAACACAAGTATGTTGGTTAATTTTATGAGATAAGACATCATCGTCATTGTCCGTGTGGAAAACATACTTACTACCCACAATCATGAGAAAGGAGAATTTTCATCATCTCAAAGTGGAGGATATGACTTGGATTTTAAAAATCAACAAAACCTCACTCAACACCCAAGTGGAAAATATCTCTCTCCACTACATATGGTAGAAGTATAGTTGTTTGCATCACTACAAGGATTGACAGGAGTCTAATCTTTTGAGAAAAAGTTTTAAAATAAAAGCTAAAGTGGCAAAATGGTTTGAAATGAGATTGATTGACTTTTAGTCTTCTCACAAAAAATTTCAAGGTATTATTAAGTTGATTGAAGTTTATTTATGAAAAATGTTTTGAAAATACATGGATCTAAATCCAAGTTTATTATGAAAGTGGTTCAAGTTTCAAAACAAGAAGAGTTTTCAAAAGGAGGGAGAAGATTTTTGAAATTAAAGAAGATGGGAGGAGAAGAAGAGACTATCCTAAAGCATAAGGTAAAAGCTAGGGATTAGAACCATCTAACCAACATGAAGCCAACACTTGACATTATGAGTCAAGATAGAATTCTCATTCTTTGGATTGAAACCAAGCAAGCAAAGATACTAGACCTCTTGAGAGAACCAAACTTCAAATGTATTAAGTCTTCACAAAATTTGGGCAGAGTAACGGCTGTATACGGGTGAATTCCAGATTACAAACAAAGAATGTAATCACCATAACCTGCACACACAAAAAAAACAAACAACCCAATGTCTTGAGGTAAACCTTAAGAACTCCAGACAAAATATCAATTAAGGTCACAAGGTCTCCAATCCTAACTCCAAGAAGTTCATCACTCCATAATGCCAAGGATAGTAACCGAATAGTCCAAGTATCATTAATGTTTTTTTATGGTTCATTTTGATTATTAAGTGTCTTTAAAAGGAAAAGAAAAGCTCAAGTGAGCAAAATAAAAATGACATAAAAGTAAATGTTCAAGTGAGCAAAGATGAAAATAGCATAAAAGTAACTGCTCAAGTGAGCAAAGATGAAAATGACATGAAATGTAAATGCTTAAAGTAAATGGTACATAAAGCATAAAAATAAAAGCATAAAGTAAAGAGCATAAAATAAAGTCAATTGTTAGAAATTAGTGGTTAGTTGGATGACCATCTTGAAACTTGCATTTGGAACTCATTAGAGGATTGGTAGAACTAAAGCCTCCACAAAATAAGTTGCATTTGCTTTTTGTCAAGTATATCATCCATTTAATAAATTCTCAAGGCAACATTTAATGATCAACGATGTTTAAGTGATCCGCGTTGACCAAAATTGATGAAGATCCATTAGAGGATTGGTAGAACCAAAGCCTCCACACAATGAATCTCAAGGTTATTGGATTAAAGAGATCAAATTAACATACTTGAGCTTGCAAAAATAGGTTTGGGCCACGAATGATCATTTATTCGAATTGGGACAAAATTTAACGCTATGTTAAGCAATCGTAAGTGGACTTATATAGAAGTCACACCTATTTTGAGGCCGGTCAATAGTAATCTATGTACTTCATGTTTGGATAAATGATATAGAGATCACCATCCCTTAACATGTAGCACACTTTTAAAAAAAAGAAAGGGATAAGATGAAGAGGGATGGGAATGATAATCTAATTTGGATCACCACCTCAATATTCTTTCATCCTTAAATTTAATCACTCATCTTGGTGGATTAAAGTACTAAACATATCACTAATTCAAAGCACTAAAAATGAATTAAATAATTCACTCTTAAGTAGATTTGAATTAATGAACATTTATCCAACTTCATCTACATCTAAAGTCCATTGAATTTAAAGAGAAATTGAACATTTGAAATTGCAATCCAAACCAACAATCAAAAGGAGTGAGTAGAAAAACATTTATGGATCAAAACGGCCCCAAAACAAGGCAAAAAATGCATTTTGTTTCTGTGCAAATCGATTTACACAGTGTTTTTTTTTTCAAAATTTTACATGAAATGTTTATGTGCAATCGATTGCACCAGGGCAGCCATCGATTGCACACTGTTACCGACAGCAAAATAACATTTTAAAAGGCCAAATTCTTGTTCAAAATTTCCATCAAACGCCTTATGATCATGGATTCAATTGAGCACAAAAATTCCATCAAATTATGACAAAATAGCACTATTGGAATCACATAATAATGCTCAATGAATCAAACCCAAAGATCAACAAGAGACCACATTGTGAAAGATGAATTATCCAACTTCTCAAAGGTAGATCTAGAGAATTATCAAAATAACTTCAAGAATTTGCTTCAATTCAACCACAAGAATCAATTTCCCAAGCTTGGATGTAGAGAATTGATGAAGAAAAAGTGTTTGCATGAAGGTTTAGCTCAAAGATTAGTAAGCTTCAATGCAAAGCTTACTAACTTTGTTTTTGAAAATGGAGCTTTGAGTGAATTTGGTAGATGAAGAGAATTGAGAGATTTTTTAGCAAGGTGGATTTGGCTATCAAAAGCTTGAAATTTGAATGAAATGAGGGCTCTATTTATAGAGTTTAGGATTGGGATTAGTGGTAATTTGGTAATTGATTATTGGAGCCAAAATTTGAATTAATGATAATTCTTTCAAAAATTAGAGCCAAAATTTGAATTAATGATAATTCTTAAAAATGCAAGATTGGCACTAAAATTTTAATTAATGATATATCTTTCAAAAATGAATAAAAATTGGAGCCAAAATTTGACAAGCTTAAAATTGTTGTTTTTTTAAATTTTCACTCTGTGCAAATCGATTTGCATAGTGTGTTTTTTTCAAAAATGGCGTAAAATGAACTTTGTGCAATCGATTGCACTCTAGGAGCAATCAATAGCACAGTAAAAAAATAAAAAAAATTAATTCTTTTTCTTTGCAAATAGAGATTTTAAGAAAATAATACCAGAAATCCTTATTTGTCAAATGCTTTGACTCGGTACCTACAAAACACAAATATTCAAAGACAAATATTTTTGTATTTTTATTAGAAGTTAGTCAACAACACATATACAAAATATATCACCAAGGTGCTTGGAGATTCCTCAAGAGAAAACTTAAAGATAGGAGATAGAAAAAGAGGAAGAACCAACCCTAATGTGATTTTATTATGATCGAGTTGATATGATATGATAGAGAAATCTTATGGGCAAAAATTGGGGTACAATAGCTGCCCTTATTTAAGTGTCTTCTGTAACACCCCTTCTAATAAACCCCGAATTAAACGATATAATTAAAATCAGAGAAAATAAAATTTTGCACGGAAGGAGTATCACAACATCAATTCACATATTCAAGAAAAACGGACATGACATATTCGTCACTTTTATCATTTAATCACATAATACATTCATGGCATATACTTTCTTTTTCGTGCAAACGCAACGGAATCATAATAACTTCATCTCCAAAGGAGGAATCAAAATATAAAATTCAAGGCATTAAGCCATACGGTTCATACACCAAACATGTTATCAAGTTATAATACACATACATCAATATATAATCAAAACAATGGATTATATACAAGTATAATCCATCTACAAAATATACGAGTTCGAATGCGGACACCTAACCCCCAAGTGTTACAACCAGAGCATCGACTCGATAAACCAAAATAAAAAGGATTACAATCCAAATTGCATCTGCTAAGCTAGTACCTCGCACTATCGTCTTTGGTACCCGAACACTGCCGAAGCAAGCATTTTCCAACAGAAGGGTAAGAATTCCAACAAATATAAAGTATGTAATTTAAAGCAAATGAAAGACATTAAATAAAGGAATCTCACTCTTTTTCCAACTCTTACATAAACTACATAAGATATTCATTTAATCAAATCCTCATATCCAACAACTCAAAGAAAACAAACACAATCAATTTCATTTGCCAATTAGCACATAATGCATAATATTCAACCACACATAAACTCAATAAAACGTGTACGTGCGACCCGACACAATGACACGACTCATGCATGTGGTACCAATCATCTATTATCCTTCGGACTTGCCGATGTCTATCCCTCAGACGGATAATCATAAAAGCCCATTCCCTAAGCTTTCAAACCCCCACTCTGAGTTTGGGACGAGCCACTAGCCTCCACGAGACTAACAGACATCACCTCTTGACACGACTTATGATGCGGTGTGCAATTCAATTAACAACAATATGCAAATCAAGACATCCCTCAATCCCAATTACAAGCATGTATCACCATAATTCCACCATATGAATTAATCTCACAATATTGCACAACAAACATCATTTATTTCATTTTCAACAATTATTACACAACACCAAAATATTCATAAATCAAACACATCATTTCCGGAATCGGCAATCAACCAAATATCTCAAATATTCAACACCTCTACAATTTAATTCCTTTCCGGTCGTACTCAAAATATTAAGTTTTACCAATTGATCATAACCGGATTAATCACACTATTAATTATAATATATATTAATGTATTAATTAAATTATTAATATAACATAATATTTATAAATTGAACAATGTTATTTTCGGAATAGGCATTTCACAATACATTTCAAATCTATCACATATCTACGATTTAATTAATCTCCGGTCAAAACCAAAATATCAAATTTCATCGATAAACCGTAACCGATTATATAATTAATCACACTATTAATTCTATTATATATAAATATATATATATATATATATATATATATATATATATATATATATATATATATATATATATATATATATATATATATATATATATATATATATATATATATATATATATATATATATATATATATATATATATATATATATATATTAACAAGTAATAATGTGTATTACAGTAACACAGGAAAAGAAAAACAAAACGTAGTCCCCCACCATCCAACCCCACTCCACCCCCCACGTGCCACGTGTCTCCCCTCCCCCAAGTGCCCTCTCACTCCAAGTGCCTCTCTTCTTCTCCATTGTTAACAGTATACCATTTTCTAACAGTTTATTATTTATTTTTTTCTAACAGTCTACAATAATCTACTTTCTTAAACCGAAAAATCGGAATCAAATGCAATAAAAATACATTAGATGTTTAGAGGAAGTCTAACCCTTACCGATTAGTTCCCGGAACGAGCTTTTTCGGTTGATTTTCCAGAAATTTCTTCCTCTCCTCTTCAACCCTAGTTTTCCTCTTTTTCTTCACTTCTTCTTCTCTACTTCTCTCTTTCTCACTTTCTGATATTTTTTCTATCTTCTAACTAACCCACTACTACTAATATACTACTTTATTATATAATATATAAAACTAACTTATTTCTTTTGTATAAACAAACTAACAGTATTACTTTAATTACTAAACTAACTTTTATATATATATATATATATATATATATATATATATATATATATATATATATATATATATATATATATATATATATATATATATATATATATATATATATATATATATATATATATATATATATATATATAACATTAACACATAGTATAAGTTAACGTAACTTATATATAATAAAACTAATATTTTATTAAATTAATTTAATATAATTAAATAACATTAACTTATTAATTTATAATAAATAAATTAATACTAATATAAATCTATTCTCACAAATAAATCAAATAATACATATAATAAAATATTTACACACTAAATATAATATTATCGTATCAAAATAGTTATTTTCCGGTAGAATAAATAAACCTAATTAATCACATACCGGACCAAATTACCGATTAAATAATTATTATTTCATTTAAAATAAACATCAATCGGTTATTTTTAGAAAATAATAATATAAATAATATTAATTAAAACGGGGTGTTACAACTCTCCTCCACTTAAAAGATTTTCGGCCTCGAAAATTACCTCTAAACGAACAACTCGGGATATGAATCCCGCATCCGGCTTTCAAGCTCCCAAGTTAATTTTCCATTAGCCGCACCACCCCACACCACCTTAACCAAAGAAATATCTTTTCCTCTAAGTTGCTTCACTTTTCGATCTTCAATTCTTGTCGGCAAGGTCTCAACGGTTAAGTCTTCTCTAACTTCCACATCGTCCACTTGCACCACATATGACGGATCCGCAATATACTTTCGCAATTGCGACACATGAAACACATCATGTAAATTGGAAAGTGATGGTGGTAATGATATCCTATACGCCACATTACCAATCCTTTCCGAAATTTGATACGGACCAATAAACTGAGGTGTCAACTTCCGTGATTTAAGAGCCCGACCAACACCCATCGTAGGATTCACTCTCAAAAACACATGGTCATCCTTCTTGAACTCAAGAGGCTTCCTCCTCTTATCATAGTAGCTCTTTTGGCGACTTTGTGAAATTTGCATCTTCTCTCTAATCAACTTAATCTTATCAGTAGTTTGTTGCACAATTTCCGGTCCAACCACCGCACATTCTCCCGACTCGTACCAACATAAAGGTGTTCGACAACGCCTTCCATACAACGCTTCAAAAGGAGCCATACCTATGCTAGAATGAAAACTGTTGTTATAGGTAAACTCAATCAAAGGCAAGTAACTTTCCCAAGAACCTCCTTGTTCTAATACACAAGCACGCAAAAGATCTTCGAGTGATTGAATGGTTCTCTCCGTTTGACCATCCGTCTGTGGATGATAAGCGGAACTCAAATGTAACTTAGTACCCAAAGCTCGTTGCAAACCTTCCCAAAATCTAGATGTGAACCGCGGGTCTCTATCTGAAACAATGCACGTCGGAATACCATGCAAACATACAATCCGCTCCACATACAACTTCGCAAGCTTCTCCATCGAGTAATCCATTCTAATTGGAATAAAGTGAGCAGATTTTGTCAATCTATCAACTATAACCCAAATAGCCTCATAGTTACTCGGGGTCCTCGGCAAACCCGAAACAAAATCCATCGAGATACTGTCCCACATCCATTCCGGTATAGACAGAGGTTGTAACAAACCGGAAGGCTTTTGATGCTCTATCTTGGACTTTTGACATACCAAACACGAATAAAAAAATTCCGCAATTTCCTTTTTCATACTCGGCCACCAAAACTATTTTCCCAAATCTTGATACATCTTTGTGGCACCGGGATGAATGCTTAACCCACTTCGGTGTCCTTCCTCAAGGATCCTCTTTTTCACATCGTTCACATCGGGAACACAAACTCTATCACGACATCTCAACACGCCATTCTCATCAATTCTAAACTCTCCTCCTTGACCTTGGTTAACTAAAGTCAATTTGTCAACCAAAACCAAGTCCTCTTTTTGTCCTTCTCTTATCTCATCCAATATTCCACTTGTAATCTTCAACATACCAAGTTTCACACCAAAGTAAGTTTCTTCACAAACCAAACTCAAGTCGCGAAACTGTTCAAGTAATTCCCACTCTTTAACCATTAGCATAGACATATGCAATGATTTTCTACTCAACGCATCGGCAACCACGTTCGCCTTTCCAGGATGGTAATTCAAACTAAAATCATAATCTTTCAAGAACTCTAACCATCTCCTCTGCCTCATATTCAACTCTTTCTGATCAAACAAATATTTCAAACTCTTATGATCACTGAAAACATCGAATCTCGATCCAAACAAGTAATGTCTCCAAATTTTCAACATAAAAATAACAGCTGCCAACTCCAAGTCATGAGTCGGATAATTCCTCTCGTGTACCTTAAGTTGCCTCGAAGCATAGGCCACCACTTGTCCACTTTGCATCAACACACCACCTAACCCCATCAATGAAGCATCACAATACATTGTAAACGGTTCGGATGGATTAGGTAAAACCAACACAGGAGCAGTAGTCAACCTTCTCTTAAGCTCTTGAAAGCTATCCTCACACTGAGTAGTCCACACAAACAATTGCTCCTTTCTCGTCAATTGTGTCAATGGTAAAGCCAACTTCGAAAAACCCTCAATGAACTTACGATAGTATCCGGCTAAACCAAGGAAATTCGTATCTAAAACACAGATTTAGGAGATTCCCATTCAGAAACAGCTTCTATCTTGGTCGGATCGACGGCAATACCTCCACGAGATATCACATGTCCAAGAAAACTCACTTGCTTCAACCAGAACTCACACTTAGAAAGTTTAGCAAACAACTGATTCTCTTTCAAAATCGACAACACAATTCCTAAGTTCTCGGCATGCTCTTTCTCATTCTTCGAATAGATAAGAATGTCATCAATAAAGACCACCACAAAATTATCAAGGAACTCATGAAACATTCTGTTCATGTACTCCATAAACACACCAGGTGCGTTCGTAACACCAAAAGGCATCACCGAATACTCATAGTGTCCGTACCTCGTCCTAAACGCCGTCTTTTGAATGTCACTAGCTTTCACACGAATTTGGTGATAACCAGATCTCAAGTCAATCTTACTGAACACACAAGCTCCTACCAGCTGGTCCATAAAATCATCAATTCTAGGTAAAGGATATTTGTTCTTGATAGTAACTTTGTTCAACTGCCGATAATCCACACAAAGTCTCATCGTTCCTTCTTTCTTCTTTACTAGCAACACCGGTGCACCCCACAGAGAAACACTCGGACGAATGAACTTCTTATCAAGTAACTCTTCAAGTTGGCTCTTTAGTTCAACCAATTCTGATGGTGACATCGGATACGGAGCCATCGAAACAGGACTAGCACCAGGAACTAAATCAATAGAAAACTCCACTTCACGTTCTGGAGGTAAATCCGTAATCTCTTCCGGAAACACCTCTGGAAAATTACAAACAACAGGAACATCCTTTCTCACTCCACTATCACCAAGATTCATGCTCGCCATCAACACAAACAATTCAGCCCCATCTCTAACACACCTCTTCATCTGTTGAGTAGACAAGAACGCAACGCCTTATTTCTCGGACTCGAGAAAAAGAACCACTTTAGAAAAACAATTGATATAGACGTGGTTGGCTCTCAACCAGTCCATACCCAAAATGACATCAATCTGAATCAAAGGAAGACATACGAGATCCACTTCGAAATCTCTACCACACATACGCAAAGGACACTTCAAACAAATGGCTGAAGTAGAAACTGAACCCATCGCATGCGTATCTATCTCCATACTTCTATCCAAATTAGATAACACAAGACCTAAACTAGTAGCACAATCCAATGAAATGAATGAATGCGTAGCACCCGTATCAACAATAGCAATCAAATGTACATTAAGGATAAAGCAAGTACCTCTGATTAACCTCTCATCCGCCGAAGTCTCGGCACCAGACAATGCAAACACTTTTCCTCGCTCCTTCTTTGGCTTCGTGCACTTTGTACTAATGTGCCCTTGCTCACCACAGTTGTAGAAAGTCACACTAGCACCCAACCTGAACTCGTTAGATCGGTGACCAATCTTCCCACACTTGAAATATGTCGGCTCAACTTGGCGACACTCCATAGCATGGTGTCCCTCTTTCCCACATCTATAGCACTTCACCGGAGTAATAACTCCCCCACTTGGACTCTTGCCCACATTCATCGGTTGCTTCCCTTTTCCATCATAAGGCTTATGTCGCATTTGCCCCTTGCCTCTCTTGTCACTTAAACTCTTGTAGTAAGCACTACTATCACGACTATCCTCATCATAGATACGACTTTTGTTCACCAATTCAGAAAAGCGGTTAATTTGTTGGTACCCGATTGCTTTCTTCACATCCGGCCTTAAGCCATTCACAAACTTCAAGCATTTAGATCTCTCGGCATTCACCGTATTATAGTGGGGACAATACTTGATCAATTCTTGGAATTTGGCGGCATACTCCACAACACTACCACTCCCTTGTTTCAACTCCAAGAACTCCACCTCTTTCTTACCACGAACATCCTCGGGAAAGTAATTCTACAAGAAAGTATCTCGGAACATTGTCCACGTAACCACAGTGTTCTCTTCATCGAACCTATGACTTGTATTAATCCACCAATCTTCCGCTTCCTTCACAAGCATGTGAGTTCCAAATTGCACTTTCTGAGCATCAGTGCAATTCATCACTCGGAAAATCTTTTCAATGGCCTTCAACCACTCTTGAGCTTCTTCGGGCGCATGCTCTCCTTTGAAAGTAGGCGGGTTATTTTTCTGAAACTTTCCAAGAGCACGGAAAGCATCATCAGCTCCATCATGTGGCACTGGATTAGGTTGTGGCCTCTGATTCAAGGATTCAGCGAGCAATCGCAATGCTTCAGCAAGTGCATTATCATTCCTCCCAGCTACCATCTTCTTCTGAACAAAACAAAGTATCGATCGCGTCAGATACACAATCAAATACAATGGAATTAGTAACATTAAGACCTGACAATTGACCGACAATGCTCTGATACCACTATTGTAACACCCCTTCTAATAAACCCCGAATTAAACGATATAATTAAAATCAGAGAAAATAAAATTTTGCACGGAAGGAGTGTCACAACATCAATTCACATATTCAAGAAAAACGGACATGACATATTCGTCACTTTTATCATTTAATCACATAATACATTCATGGCATATACTTTCTTTTTCGTGCAAATGCAACAGAATCATAATAACTTCATCCCCAAAGGAGGAATCAAAATATAAAATTCAAGGCATTAAGCCATACGGTTCATACACCAAACATGTTATCAAGTCATAATACACATACATCAATATATAATCAAAACAATGGATTATATACAAGTATAATCCATCTACAAAATATACGAGTTCGAATGCGGACACCTAACCCCCAAGTGTTACAACCAGAGCATCGACTCGATAAACCAAAATAAAACGGATTACAATCCAAATTGCATCCGCTAAGCTAGTACCTCGCACTATCGTCTTTGGTACCTGAACAATGCCGAAGCAAGCATTTTCCAACAGAAGGGTAAGAATTCCAACAAACATAAAGTATGTAATTTAAAGCAAATGAAAGGCATTAAATAAAGGAATCTCACTCTTTTTCCAACTCTTACATAAACTACATAAGATATTCATTTAATCAAATCCTCATATCCAACAACTCAAAGAAAACAAACACAATCAATTTCATTTGCCAATTAGCACATAATGCATAATATTCAACCACACATAAACTCAATAAAACGTGTACGTGCGACCCGACACAATGACACGACTCATGCATGTGGTACCAATCATCTATTATCCTTCGGACTTGCCGATGTCTATCCCTCAGACGGATAATCACAAAAGCCCATTCCCTAAGCGTTCAAACCCCCACTCTGAGTTTGGGACGAGCCAATAGCCTCCACGAGACTAACAGACATCGCCTCTTGACACGACTTATGATACGGTGTGCAATTCAATTAACAACAATATGCAAATCAAGACATCCCTCAATCCCAATTACAAGCATACGTCACCATAATTCCACCATATGAATTAATCTCACAACATTGCACAACAAACATCATTTATTTCATTTTCAACAATTATTACACAACACCAAAATATTCATAAATCAAACACATCATTTCCGGAATCGGCAATCAATCAAATATCTCGAATATTCAACACCTCTACAATTTAATTCCTTTTCGATCGTACTCAAAATATTAAGTTTTACCAATTGATCGTAACCGGTTATATTAATTAATCACACTATTAATTATAATATATATTAATGTATTAATTAAATTATTAATATAACATAATATTTATAAATTGAACAATGTTATTTTCGGAATCGACATTTCACAACACATTTCAAATCTATCACATATCTATGATTTAATTAATCTCCGGTCAAAACCAAAATATCAAATTTCATCGATAAACCGTAACCGATTATATAATTAATCACACTATTAATTCTATTATATATATATATATATATATATATATATATATATATATATATATATATATATATATATATATATATATATATATATATATATATATATATATATATATATATATATTAACAAGTAATAATGTGTATTACAGTAACACAGGAAAAGAAAAACAAAACATAGCCCCCCACCATCCAACCCCACCCCACCCCCCATGTGCCACGTGTCTCCCCTCCCCCAAGTGCCCTCTCACTCCAAGTGCCTCTCTTCTTCTCCATTGTTAACAGTATACCATTTTCTAACCGTTTATTATTTATTTTTTTCTAACAGTCTACAATAATCTACTTTCTTAAACCGAAAAATCAGAATCAAATACAATAAAAATACATTAGATGTTTAGAGGAAGTCTAACCCTTACCGATTAGTTCCCGGAACGAGCTTTTTCGGTTGATTTTCCAGAAATTTCTTCCTCTCCTCTTCAACCCTAGTTTTCCTCTTTTTCTTCACTTCTTCTTCTCTACTTCTCTCTTTCTCACTTTCTGATATTTTTTCTATCTTCTAACTAACTCACTACTACTAATATACTACTTTATTATATAATATATAAAACTAACTTATTTCTTTTATATAAACAAACTAACAATATTACTTTAATATATATATATATATATATATATATATATATATATATATATATATATATATATATATATATATATATATATATATATATATATATATATATATATATATATATATATATATATATATATATATATATATATATATATATATATATATATATATATATATATATATATATATAACATTAACACATAGCATAAGTTAACGTAACTTATATATAATAAAACTAATGTTTTATTAAATTAATTTAATATAATTAAATAACATTAACTTATTAATTTGTAATAAATCAATTAATACTAATATAAATCCATTCTCACAAATAAATCAAATAATACATATAATAAAATATTTACACACTAAATATAATATTATCGTATCAAAATAGTTATTTTTCGGTAGAATAAATAAACCTAATTAATCACATACCAGACCAAATTACCGATTAAATAATTATTATTTCATTCAAAATAAACATCAATCGGTTATTTTTAGAAAATAATAATATAAATAATATTAATTAAAACGGGGTGTTACATTTTCTATCCGGAAATACGAAGGTTAAAAATCTTTGTGTCGACGCGATTGAAGATACTTAAATATAAAAACAAGTCCTATTTTTGTCCCTAAGATGTCATGCAATGCTTATGATTATGAATGCAGATGAACAAATCTAAAGAGACGCAAGGCACCACTGGGGATGTAGCAAAGGAAACAAAAATCGAAAAGAAACCCAACCAAGAAAATAAATCACTGGTGAACAAAAGACCCGACTCTATTGGTGTAAAACCCAAAGAAGAGATAAGGTAGAATCAACTCAGCTAAAGAGGAAATAGTACAGGATAAAAGTGATCGACAGATAACTGTGAACTACCAACTCAATAGTTAAAGGTAGAAGATCAAAAAGATACCGACTCACAGATGACTGTAAAAGGTAAAAGGATATACCAACTTTCACTGAAGGCGAAACTACCAACGTTCACTGAAGGTAGAAAGAGAAAAGAATAATAACACCGACGTTTACTGATGGTGAGCTACCAATGTTCACTAAAGGTAGAGAGAAAAAATCAGCAATGTTAACTGACGATGAACTACCAACTTTCACTGAAGGTAGAAAGAGAAAATATCATAGCATCGCCGTTCACTGACGATGAACTACTTACATTCACTGAGGGTAGAAAAAAGATAACAATCACCAACTTTCACTGATGGTGACCTACCAACTTTCACTAAAGGTAGAAGGAAAAGAAATAACATGGCATTGTCGTTCACTGACAGTGAACTACCAACATTCCCTGAAGGTAGCAAAAAGATAACAATCACCAACTTTCATTGATGGTGACCTACCAACTTTCACTGAAAATAGAAGGAAAATATCATAACATCTTCGTTCACTGACGATGAACTACTAATGTTCACTGAGGGTAGAAAAAAGATAACAATCACCAACTTTCACTGATGGTGACCTACCAACTTTCACTGAAGGTAGAAGGAAAAGAAATATCATGGCACTGCCGTTCACTGACAGTGAACTACCAACATTCACTGAGGGTAGCAAACAGATAACAATCACCAACTTTCACTGATGGTGACCTACCAACTTTCACTAAAGGTAGAAGGAAAATATCATAACATCGCCGTTCACTGACGATGAACTACCAACGTTCACTGAGGGTAACAAAAAGATAACAATCACCAACTTTCACTGATGGTGACCTACCAACTTTCACTGAAGGTAGAAGGAAAAGAAATATCATGGCAATGTTGTTCACTGACAGTGAACTACCAACTTCACTGAAGGTAGAAAAAAGATAACAAGTTTTCCCTGGATTTCGTCATTTCACCTAGAACGGGTCTCAACTTCTTCTTTAACCAAGGCATTCCGCCTGGAAAGGGTAATATATAAGCTGTTTCAAATAAAGAGACCACCACTTGCAAATATTTCTAAATGAACTGTCTCTGCAATATTGAAAGACTTGCCACCCACTAGAGTAATTTATCATCGAACTGCAAACTATCCACTCATAGAGAAGATAGAAAAAAAGTAACTTCGACTTTTATAGGGAAGTACAAGTTGCTCAAATAAAGAGACCTCCTACTTATTGTTATAGGAATAATTGTAAGAATGATTTTCGGGGAAAGAAATATGACTTCCTGGGGAATGAAATATGACCTCCTGGGGAATGAATCATGACTTCCTGGGGAAATGCCAATATATTCCTGCTAAGGAGATAAAGTCCTCTCGTGCAAAATAAATGAACATTCTCAAACCAAAGCTCGAAGCTTGCAGAAATCCAAAGTAATAATATTACTGAAGATCAAAGATTCAAACCAGAAATAAACTGGAGTAAAACATTCTACCAAAATACATCCTTTGAGAAGTAAACTCAAGAGGGAAACCCAAATCAACCAGACAAAGAGTTGTACAGGAAGACTAAAGCAAAAATCTTCCACGAGGGACAACTCAGTGGGGAATTGAAAGAATATACACTTTCTGCTTAAGGTTGACACTCTATTGGAGAGAGGACAACACAACTCTGCAAAATAGGGTAACATGCCAACAAAATATCAATGAATGCGAATGAGCAATGATTTGCTAAATTCAATTATGCATGATGTATGTATGAATGTATGAGTGTTATTATGTATATGCTGACAAAACAGACATATAACACTGGGGATAAAAAGACAAAACCAATGCGGGTACAGTCAATACTCGGCTAAGTCACATCCAAGATAAAAATTCCATAAGAAAGATAAGCATCAACTGAGGAAACTGAATCCTATTCTGCGGCTTAAGTTCACTAGGAAAGAACATAATCCAAAAATAATCACATCATAGCGACAAATTAGTATAGATACAGGGATATAACATCCTTCTCCAAGATTCACCGGGGAATAACACACAGACTTCAATGGGAAAGACAAAGGCTTCATGGTATGTACTTATACTGGGGATTGCAAAACTGATTTCTAATAAGGCAAATGAAAACCATATTGTTAAAACATCAACTGGTGATCTCAAGTCGACTTCATTGGGGGAATATTATACAGACTTCACTAAGGGAGATAGTGCTTCATCATCGAAATATCGACTGGAGACCTCGTGCTGATTCTATTGGAGAGGTCAACACCACATCAAAGAGGGGAAACCAAGATACGTTCTTCAATATTGAGAGTAAGTATTGCACCAACTTCTCTGGGGAGAGTATGAAACCTCATGGGGATAACAACTTGGGGAGTTAAGAAGTCAAACATAACAGCAAGAAATCAAAATTATGGGGATTTTAAATCAAACCCAGCACTTGGCGGGTGAAAACCCAAAAAAATTGGCAAATGTCTCAACACTTCTTAAATAAAACATTGCCCTTTCCTGATTATCGGGCAATCAAACAAAATGCAAGTACTGCCAAAAGGGAGATACTTCGCAAATGAGTCCAACTCAGCATGCACGGGGAGAAAAGACTTCTATCAAATAAGCAAGGCCTTCACTGGGGAATCTCGGATTGAGTCTTCATATCATACAAACTTATTCCAACAAAAGATGCCCTGGGATAGCCTTTCTGGGGAATCAAGAAGTAAACATTAGAAAGAGGTCAAACTCATGGGTATTTTAAATCAAACCCAGCACTTGGCGGGTGAAAATCCAAAGGTTGATAATCATTTCAACACTTCTCAGAAAAGATATTGCCCTGGTCTAGTTACTTGGGAAATAAATACCAACAATAATGCCAATACTGCCAAAAAGAGCGAAATTTTGCAAATAGTTCCATCTCAGTACACCAAGGGAACAAGACCTTCTGTCATATGAGTGAATACCTCACTGGGGGAATCTAGGATAGAGGCTTCAGACCATGCAAACCTAAAATAAATAAAAAAGTGAACCAAGACCCGACTGAGGACAACGGGATTACAAAACCAATA
Organism: Vicia faba; assembly: GCA_948472305.1. Classification (NCBI taxonomy): domain Eukaryota; kingdom Viridiplantae; phylum Streptophyta; class Magnoliopsida; order Fabales; family Fabaceae; genus Vicia; species Vicia faba. The sequence goes on from OX451740.1 coordinate 493,184,839, forward strand.
CTACACCTTACGCCAATTGATATCATCTTCAATATACAAAAATCACGCGCATGCCAGTGAAAACAACCTGAGAAAACCTTCCTGGGGGGAAACAAAACTTCCCAAAATCACTGGAGTTCGTCCATTCCTGGGATCACCACTTTTTTTTCCTCTTGAATCACAAAATATAAAGTAAAAGTAAGTTGTAAATTCTTTTTGGAAAACAATTTTGTTATTTAATCTTTTTGCTTTGAAAATTATTATCGATAATAAATGGAGTCTTTGTAAGCTGAATAAAATAAGAATTACAAAGAATTGGGTAAAAGCTCAAATTTTATTGATAGAATGGTAGTCTGCGAATGGCGAGACTCCACGGATGATTACAAAGTTAGGAAAATGGTAATATATAATGGAAAAGATACATTGAGATACAATGACCACTATTCCCTCTAACAACTTTGAAATTCTGAGCAGCAGCTTCCGTTGAAGTATGGTGAGGATCTAAGAAGATTGTTGCTTCAATGATCAAGTCTTGTCTGATGTAGTTACTTGCCAAGAAAGTCCCTAACTTTTTTCTAAGCTGCCCTTGCAGGTTTTCAACTTAGCGGGAAATTTTATTCTGTTTATGTCTCTAATTTTTGCCTAGACCGCCCTTTCGGGTTTTCGGCCTACCGAGATGCTCCTTTTTTCCTAAGCGCCCTTTCAGGTTTTAAACTTAGCGAGTTGTTCTTTTATTTCTTTAGGCGAAGTATTTCTTGACTGCATCAGCATTCATGGGACGTGGGAACTCCTCGCCATCCATAGTTTCAAGAATCAATGCACCGCCATAGAAGGCTTTCTTGACAACATATGGGCCTTCAAAATTGGGAGTCCACTTGCCCCTAGAATCAGCGTTAAAAGACATGATCTTCCTGAGCACGAGGTCACCTTCTCTGAATTCACGAGGTTTGACCTTCTTATCAAAAGCTTTCTTCATTTTCTTCTGATATAACTTCCCATGACACAAAGTCGTCATTATCTTCTCTTCGATCAAATTCAATTGGTCAAACCTGTTCTGGACCCATTCAGCCTCTGACAACATGGTTTCCATTATCACACGCAAAGAGGGAATCTCAACCTCGATTGGGAGCACCGCTTCCATTCCATACACAAGGGAGAATGGGGTTGCTCCTGTTGAAGTGCCGACAGATGTTCGATATCCATGTAAAGCAAAGGGGAGAATTTCATGCCAATCTTTATAAGTAACAACCATCTTCTGGATGATCTACTTGATATTCTTATTAGCAGCTTCAACAGCCCCATTCATCTTCGGCCTGTACGAAGATGAATTGTGATGGACGATCTTGAAATCTTCATAAAGTTCTGTCATCATCTTGTTGTTCACATTCAAGCCATTATCGGTGATAATTCTGCTCGGCACACCATACTGACATATGATATTATTCTTAATGAAGCGCACCACCACCTGCTTAGTAACGTTAGCATATGAAATAGCTTCCACCCATTTGGTGAAGTAATCAATTGCTACCAAGATAAAACTGTGTCCATTCGAAGCTTTGGGTTCTATCATCCCGATCATATCAATTCCCCACATAGAGAAAGGCCACGGGGAAGAAATATCATTTAGAAGTGTCGGAGGCACATGAATCTTGTCCGCAAAAATCTGGCATTTATGGCACTTCTTTGCAAATCTGTAACAGTCAGACTACATTGTCAGCCAATAGTAGCATGCCTTTAGCATCTTTTTAGCCATCGAATGCCTATTGGCATGAGTGCCAAATGAACCTTCATAAATATCATGCATCAACATGTTTGCTTCGTGTCTATCCACGCATCTGAGCAAGATCGTGTCATAATTTCACTTGTACAACACATTTTCACTGAGGAAGAAGTTGCCAACCAATCTTCTCAATGTCTTTCTATCTTTATTCGATGCACCAATCGGGTATTCCTGAGTCTGGAGAAAATTCTTGATATCATAATACCAAGGTTTCTCACCTGCTACCTCTTATGTTGTAAACACATGAGCGGGCCTATCCAGTCGCCGAACTATAATTTGAGGTATATCATTCCAAGTATTCACTTGATACATAGAAGCTAGAGTTGCCAGAGCATCCGCCATTTGATTTTCGTCTCTAGGGATGTGATGGAATTCAACTTTATTAAAGAAGGGTAACAATCTTCTAGCATAATCTTTGTAAAGGATCAAGCCGGAGTGACGAGTATCCCACTCTCCTTTAATCTGATTTATTACCAAAGCTGAATCACCATACACATCTAGAATTTTAATTCTGAGATCAATAGCTTCCTCGAGACCCATGATGCAAGCCTCATATTATGCCATATTATTAGTACAATCAAATGTCAACCTTGTAGTAAAAGGAATGTGTGATCCATGTGGAGTGACAATCACAACACCAATTCCTTTACCATAAGCATTCACAGCTCCATCAAATATCATACTCCAGTGAGATTCAGGATCAGGACCTTCCTCAGGCAATGGTTAATCACAATCTTTAACTTTCAGAAACATCACATCCTCATCGGAGAAATCATACTTCACATGCTGATAATCACCAACTGGTTAGTGAGCAAGATAATCTGCCAACACGCTGCTTTTAATATCTTTCTGAGTGCGGTATTCAATGTCATATTCAGATAACAACATCTTCCAGCGGGAAATTCTCCCAGTAAGAGCAGGCTTTTCAAAAATGTACTTGATTGGATCCATTTTGGAGATCAACCAAGTAGTGTGATTCAACATATACGGCCGCAAACGTTTTTCCGCCCAGGCGAGAGCACAACATGTCTTTTCCATCATGGAATACCGTGACTCACAATTAGTAAACTTTTTACTGAGATAATAAATGGCATACTCTTTCTTCCATGTTTCATCTTGTTGTCCCAGAATACAGCCCATGGGATTATCTAACATTGTCAGATACATAATCAATGGTCTTCCTTCAACAGGAGGGAGCACGATGGGAGGTTAAAGTAGATATTCTTTAATACTTTCAAATGCCCTTTGGCAGTCATCTGTCCACACACAACCTTGATTTTTCTTTAACAACTTAAAGATCGGTTCACACGTTGCAGTCATGTGGGAAATGAATCTGGAAATATAATTCAAACGCCCGAGGAACCCTCTGACTTTCTTTTCAGTTCTCGGTGCTGGCATTTCTTGAATTTCTTTGACTTTATTAGGGTCAACTTCAATCCCTCTCTGGATAACAAAGAAACCCAACAATTTTCCTGACCGAACACCGAAGGTACATTTATTTGGATTCAAGCAGAGACGATACTTCCTCAAACGTTGAAACAACTTCAACAAAACTTCTACATGCCCTTCTTCAGTCTGGGATTTAGCAACCATATCATCAACATATACCTCAATTTCCTTGTGCATCAGATCATGGAATAGGATTGTCATAGCCCTCTGGTACGTTGCACCAGCGTTCTTCAACCCGAAGGGCATCACTCTGTAACAGAATGTTCCCAAGGGTGTGATTAACATTGTTTTTTCCATGTCCTCAGGAGCCATCCTTATTTGCTTATACCCGGAAAATCCGTCCATGAACGAGAAAACTTTGAATTTTGATGTGCTATCCACTAACATATCAATGTGTGGCAATGGAAAATCGTCTTTTGGACTAGCTTTATTTAGATCTCTGTAATCTACGCACATGTGAACTTTTCCGTCTTTCTTCGGTACTGGGACAATATTGGCAATCCACTGAGGGTACACTGACGTCACAAGAAAACCAACATTAATCTGCTTTAGAACTTCTTCTTTGATCTTCACTGCCATATTTGGGTGAGTTCTTTGCAACTTCTGTTTAATTGGCGGGCACTCTGGCTTCAGCGGAAAATGATGTTCTACAATGTTTGTATCTAGACCAAGCATATATTGGTAAGACCAAGCAAAAATATCCACATATTATTTCAACATCTCAATCAACCGGCTATTCACATCAGGATGCAGCAATGCTCCAATCTTGACTTCCTTCGGATCTTCTTCTGAACCCAAATTGATTACTTCTAATGGCTCTTTATATGGCTGAATGGCATTCTCCTCGCGCTCAAGCAACCGTTAGACCTCTTCTGGAATCTCATCATAGTCTTCTTCTTCGGCCCCATACACAGGACATTCAAAGTTGGGAGAGTGTGCAGGGTCATTGTATTCAACGGATTTTTTAATTAATCTGCACATATGATTTATGATTGCTTTTAGAAACTGACACATATAACAAGTGATCATGCAGATTGAATTTCAATTATTATTTATTTTGAAAGGTTTTTTCTGATTACCGTTTCCCAAGAAAAAGCAAAAAATAAAGACACAATTTGAGAAACAAAGACAACTTTTATTATTGATTTTAAAAATCAAAGCAAACAGATAAGCCCATACAATACTTTCACCTTGGGCAGAGTGAAAGATTTTCAAAAAGATTAACAAAAATAAATTACTTTGAAACATGCATGCAAGAGGGAACATCAATGGTGATCCAGTTCTAAACCCTAACTCTGTGCATCACAAAATTTGGCATTTCTGGTTCTGCCTCATCTTCCACAATGGCATTAATCTCGGAAACAGTTGGATGAAGATAACCCCCGCTATGAAAGATGTCTTAATACTTTCCTGCAGCAGACTTTGGCTTCATGCTCTTACCTTTATCATTCTTCACAGAGAACCCCAATCCATCTCTATTCTTATTTACAGGTGGATCAAAAATTTATCCCCATACTTCACTATGGCCATTACGCACAACCTGCTGGGCATCCTTAAACGAAGCCATAGAATTCTCATTTCCTCTTATGTTATCAATGGATAAATCTTGGAACTGGGTTCCAACAGTAGCTTCATTCGCCTCCACAATGCTGAAAGAGGACAAATGAGATATCAATAATGCTTGTTATCCATTTATAATTACAACTTTTCCTTCACGCATAAACTTCAACTTCTGGTGTAAAGTCAAAGTGACAGCCCCTGTCTCATGTATCCACGGCCGTCCCAGCAAGCAGCTATAAGCGGGTATAATATCCATGACATGGAAAGTGATCTGAAACAAATGTGGGCCTATATGAATAGGAAAGTTCACTTCACCAATAACAGATTTCCTTGATCCATCAAACGCTTTCACAATAATGCCACTTGGGTGCATGGGCGTTCCTTGATATTTTAACTTCATAAGCCTACTCCTTGCTATAACTTTTAATGCGGATCCTATATCAATCAGCACATTGGATAGTGAATCATTCTTGCAGTTCATAGAGATGTGGAGGGCCAGATTATGATTCCTTCCTTCATCGGGCAGTTCATCATTGCAGAAACTCAGGTTAATACATGATGTAATATTCCCTACCACACTGCTGAATTGGTCTACTGGCATATCACTTTCCACGAAATCTTGGTCCAATACCCTCATCAAAGATTCTCTGTGAGCAGAGGAGTTCATCAATAAAGCCAAGATAGATATTTTTGAAGGAGTCTGCAGTAGCTGATTTACAATTCTATAGTCGCTCATCTTGATTATCTTCAAAATATCGTCCACCTCTTTTTCTAGCGTAGCTCCACTAGATTCACCCACTACCTTCTTGGGTTCAACATTTTCCACAACTTTCTTTCCAGTACTAACATCTTCACAAACAACTGGTGCAAATATACGACCATTACGGGTCACTCTGCTAGTCTCAGCAATATTTCCAACATTAGGCATTGGCTGGATGGAAACTTCCACACCATCCTCTAAAATTGTAGCATTATATTTGTAGGGTACAGCCTTGTCTGACTTGTAGGGGACAGGACCCGGTAAGCTAATCACCAATGGAGTAATAGCTGGCTTGCTGTGATATTCAACTTCAAAAAGGATGGGCGTACCGAAACAAGGCACAATAACATTTACACCCTCTTCAACATATTCAGTCATTACAGAGTCATCTCTGGAAAACATATCTTCATCTGAGGAGAAGAACTCATCTGCAGAGGCATACTCATCATCTGACTCCTCTTCAGCCAAACAAACCTCAATCACATTAATTTCATGATAATCACCCCTTTGGCCTGTAACCTTGATATTTCCATTGTCCAACAACAACTTAATACCATTCCTAACAATTGAAAATCCTCAGGAGTCTCGACAGCAAATTCGGCAAGATCAATACTGATGTTCCACCTGACCAGCCATGTGGAAGAAAGTAGCGTGCAATTGCACAAGGTCCTCATTCATATACTCCACATCAAAGATTCTGAACTCCCCAGGACATCCATAAACCATGTTTACTTCCTCTTCATACTCTTCCCTAGGCGTGATTATGTGGATGAGGCCCTCATCTATTATCTCTTGCAAATCAGCCTTTATCTTGTCACAACCCTGTATATCTGTACTGCAAATAACACAACCAGCATGGTCATGCGTATAGTAGCTAAATTCACAGAGGTATGCATGCATTTTTACCAAATCTCCTCAAACCAATTTAATATCGAAAATTCGGAAGTCGCCTGGACAACCAGCCACCATGTTCACAGCATTTGCTCCTCCATGTTTTGGTAGAGGATTATCTTTCACATTAGGGCCAACATCCTTGAAAGATAAGATACCAGACTTCACCAATTTCTGTACTTCATTCTTCAGAGGATAGCAGTTCTCAACATTGTGCCTTGGTGCTCCCTGATGAAAAGCACATGTTTGGTCTGCCTTGTAATACCAAGGAAACGGTGATGGTATAGCGGGAGGTGGTCGGGTTTGAACCAACTTCTTCTGAATTAACGCTGGGAGTAATTCTGTATAGCTCATAGGAATAGGGTCATAACTTTACCTTCTCTGATTATACCCTTGATTCCCCTGTTGGGATGGTTTTTGATAAGCAACGGTGGTTGGAGCTACACCAACAACTGGAGTTACTGAGGCGACTTGTTGATAACGCTGATAATTTCTTCTAGAAGGATTAACCCTCCTCTCTTGCATAACAGCATTTGTATCTCCTTCCTTCTTTTTGGCAAACCCATAGGATGGCTTCTTCGTGCTTCCGGAACATTCACTTTTTGTTAAACGAACCTCTCTTATAGCATCTTCCAAACGGATACCCATGCCTACCATTTCAGTAAAGTCACTTGACGCACTTGCTACCATCCTCTCGTAGTAGAAAGCACCCAGAGTCTTCAAGAAAATCTTAGTCATCTCCTTCTCTTCCATGGGAGGAATCACTTGGGCGGCTACCTCACGCCATCTCTGTGCATATTCTTTGAATGATTCCCTGTCCTTCTGGACCATGGCCCTGAGTTGATCACGGTCAGGCGCCATGTCTACGTTGTATTTATATTGTCTGATAAATGCTTCTCCCAAGTCGTTGAAAGTATGGATATTGACGTTGTCCAAACTCATATACCACTTCAACGCAGCACCAGTCAAACTATCCTAAAAAAAGTGAATCAGCAGACATTGATCATCGGCGTGGGTAGACATTCTTCTTATATACATCACAAGTTGAGCACGGGGGAAAGTGTTGCCCTTGTACTTCTCGAATTCCGGGACTTTAAACTTCGCAAGTATCTTGACATTCGGAACCAAGCATAAATCATTCACATTCTGCCCGAACAATTCCTTTCCCCTGAGGGCCTTCATCTCCCTCTGCATCTTGTCAAACTGATCTTGAAAGTCATCCATTCTATCATAGAGACCCAAGCCTTCACTTGGTGGAGGAAAAGGACGATACATATCATCATTAGAAAACAGGACCATATTCACAGAAGGAGGTGCAGCAGGAGCAACATGCACCATAGGAGCTGTAGGAGTAACAGTAGTCTGAACACCTGGAGTAACTTGAGGATCAAGATTGAAACCTTCAGGCACAAAGTTCTCTGGCATTCCCCATGGATAACCTTGAGGCATGTGATTCTGAAAAACAGCTGGAGTAGCAGACACAGGAATAGTCGGAGCTTCAGTGGTAACCCTTGTCTGTTGAGGTTGAACACTTGGTGGATGATTCTGAGCAGCCACCAGAGATTCCATCAGAGTAGTGAGATTGGCCATGCCGGCCTTCAGAGCAGAAACTTCCTCGCGCAGCTCGCGATTCTCTTGTTCTAAGTTGTCCATCTTCCTTCTGAAATTAGCTCGAGTGTTATAGTGGTGAGACAGCTTGTTGAACGAAGTAGAGAAGCTTGGTAAGACAACTGGATATGCATAATGAATGCAAGAAATATGTGCAGTATGATGCATGATATGCAATGCACGTGATTTATTTTATTATTAGTATTTCAAGGGACTTAAAGATTTATAGACACATTGCAAATATCAAAGTAATAACACATTTGAAATACTGAAAAAATTTATCATAATAACTTCAAAAATAGATTACAAGTTTCAACAATCCCAAGTACAAGATGAAAATAAAGTCTAAAACCCTAAGAAGTAAAGTTGAGGGAGATCACTCTATACGCTGGTGCTTCCCTGTAAGTCTGACAATCTGAGCCTTCAACCTCTGATTTTCTTCTGCATATCTGGTGGCAACCTCCTTCCAATCATCTGAATCATGAAGTGAGAAACTAGCATCTGACTGAGGCTTAGGAGAAAATAAATCCCCTTGCCTCTCCATGGTCTCTACATCCCGACTCTCAAGGATCTTAATCAACTTGTCTTTCTCCTTCAAGTCTGCTCTATAGGAAATCTCCAAAGTTTGGCACTTATTCTTCCAAGCATCATTTTCTCGCTGCATCCTGACTAAAGCAAGTTGTAGCTCTTCCACATCATCGAATAAGGGAAGTGTGGTCTTCACAAACAGATCAGGCATAGGTGCTTCCCGGGAATACGGCATCTTCAACTGAGTAGCTCTCGTTTGGACCCACTGAAGATAAGGCTCCAAAGAAACAGCCCTCATAGGTCCCAAGTCTTTCCTACTCTTCCTATGAATGTGACGCCAGGCCTTCAGAATCTGCTCCCTAGCTTCCTTATGGTCTTTTCCCTCCTTCAGGAAGAAACTGTTCAAATGAATACTTTTTGATTTATCCCTCATCGGATAACCAAGTTGTCGTCGTGCAAGAATAGGGTTATAATTAATTCCTCACTTTGTACCAAGAAGAGGTACATTGGGGAAACTACCACAAGTGTCAACAATCTCTATATCCTGGTAAGCTCAATGATACCAATAAATATCCGAGTGAGTAAGTGCCATGATCTTAGGAGCCCAACCGGGTTCCTTCCTGACATCCCAAAAAGCATCAGACCGAGGCATGTGAGAAATAAACCATCGGTACAACAGAGGCGTGCAATAGATAATCATTCCCCCATGATAAGAATTCCGAAGATGAATAGAGTAATAAGCATCACACTAAATGTAGGAATTGGGTTTCCAATCATGAAGATCCTGATGGCATTAATGTCAACAAACTTGTCCATATTAGGAAATAAAAACAACCTGTAAGCAAGTAGAGCAAAGATGGCCTCAAAAGAGATTGTACTCTTCATCCTGGAAAAGTAACAAGCTTTCTCCAATAAGAACTGAGTTGGTAATCCTCTAATCCCTCCTTTAGTAGTCATATGGGCTTCAACCTCAGACTTCCTCAGATGAATCAAAGAAGCAATCTCATGTGGTTTTGGCTCACCCTCTAAACCAGTAAAAGGAACACGATCGGTAATAGGTAAATCCAACAGATAAGAATACTCCTCCAGTGTATGCATCAACTGATAGTCGGGGAAAGTAAAGCAATGATACATCGGATCATAGAACTGGACCAAGGTCGAGAGAATACCCTCCTCCATCCTAAGCTTCATGAGAGGAATGATGGATCCATACTTCTACCGAAAATCTGCAGAACACTCAACCTCGGGAATTAGACTGATCAACTCATCTATCTTGGGATCTTTGAAACTGTATTTTTGGGTCTTTCTTTTTATAGAATCCATGGTCAAAGAGCACCTGAGATATTTACATATGGTCAACTTTCAAGTCCCTTGAAATAAAATTTCTTCAAAAGATGCTTATGAGTGCATGGATGCATGATGCAACAATCACACACAAGATCACAAACATAGGGTTCATAGGTTCAACGTCACGAGCATGAGGTCGAAGGTACTACCCGTAAGGCTTGGTCTAAAAGTTATCACCTTCCGAACAAGGTTCTAGAGGTTCCAAGAGTCTACATCCTTCCTTCGGATATTACCAACTTCCCGATTAACTCGGTAATTAGTAATATTCTCAAGAAAAACTCGTCCGAGCATAGTATCGCGTGACAACTATTTCCGGATTACTCCATCATAGCTTTCGCACTACACCTAAAAGACCAAGATGGGTTAGGAATTCTACGGTCCTCAGTTTCAGCAGGCTCCCAGGTTGAAAGCAGCACGTCTACCCGATTACTCGGTAAACGACACTACAGTCAAAGGGGCATCCACTGAGTGGGGGATCTCATGCCTCCTTTTTTGGGATTACTCCCTCAAAGTTAACATGACTATACCACCCGTCCTATCTTAAAGTTTGCCCAAGTCCGGGTATAGGACTCATAAGTAATCACCAAGCACCCTGAAAACCAGGAAAATCCAGACAAACATATATACAAAATATAACACATAAACAACAATAGCACATATACAGATATAAACAAAGATAGGCTCAACCCACTTAGGGATGAACCAGCAAGAGGTCAATCTGTCCCTAGTGAAATCGCCATTTTTTCTGTAGCGGTAGAAATGTTAAGACTAAGCCATTAGATTGACTAAACTTATACAAATCAAAAATAAAAATCGCCACTACGCTTTATTGTTTCCAAATTAATGGGAAAAGAGAGAGTAACCCAAAGAGAGGGGGGAAGATTCAAGGTAAGGGGGTTGGTTATGCAAAGGGAAGGTATTAGCACCCTAAACATCTACAGTACTCCGCAGGAACCTCTTTGTAAAATCTGTATGTTTTGGCTAAAATATGTTGTATATAAATAGATGGTGGAGGTGAGAAAAGAAATATATTTTTATGGTTTTTGCACCCGCCGCGGTTGCGAATCTTCAGTGCCTACGTACCACCTTTCATGCAATAGGGGATCAGGGTACACGTAGTTCATCTTTTAAAAAATTTAAAACACAAGTGTGTTGGTTAATTTTATGAGATAAGACATCATCGTCATTGTCCGTGTGGAAAACATACTTACTACCCACAATCATGAGAAAAGAGAATTTGCATCATCTCAAAGTGGAGGATATGGCTTGGATTTTAAAAATCAACAAAACCTCACTCAACACCCAAGTGGAAAATATCTCTCTTCACTACATATTGTAGAAGTATAGTTGTTTACATCACTACAAGGATTGACAAGAGTCTAATCTTTTGAGAAAAAGTTTTAAAATAAAAGCTAAAGTGGCAAAATGTTTTGAAATGAGATTGATTGACTTTTAGTCTTCACACAAAAAATTTCAAGGTATTATTAAGTTGATTGAAGTTTATTTATGAAAAATGTTTTGAAAATGCATGGACCTAAATCCAAGTTTATTATGAAAGTGGTTCAAGTTTCAAAACAAGAAGAGTTTTCAAAAGGAGGGAGAAGATTTTTGAAATTAAAGAAGATGGGAGGAGAAGAAGAGACTATCCTAAAGCATAGGGTAAAAGCTAGGGATAAGAACCATCTAACCAACATGAAGCCAACACTTGAAATTATGAGTCAAGATAGAATTCCCATTCTTTGGATTGAAACCAAGAAAGCAAAGCTACTAGACCTCTTAAGAGAACCAAACTTCAAATGTATTAAGTCTTCACAAAATTTGGGCAGAGTAACGGCTGTATACGGGTGAATTACATATTACAAACAAAGAATGTAATCACCATAACCTGCACACACAAAAAAACAAACAACCCAATGTCTTGAGGTAAACCTCAAGAACTCCAGACAAAATATCAATTAAGGTCAAAAGGTCTCCAATATATGCCAAGGTCTCCAATCCTAAGTCCAAGAAGTTCATCACTCCATAATGCCAAGGATAGTAACCAAATAGTCCAAGTATCATTAATGTTTTTTTATGGTTCATGTTGATTATTAAGTGTCTTTAAAAGGAAAAGAAAAGCTCAAGTAAGCAAAATAAAAATGACATAAAAGTAAATTCTCAAGTGAGCAAAGATGAAAATAGCATAAAAGTAAATGCTCAAGTGAGCAAAGATGAAAATGGCATGAAATGTAAATGCTTAAATTAAATGGTACATAAAGCAGGAAAATAAAAGCATAAAGTAAAGAGCATAAAATAAAGTCAATTGTTAGAAATTAGTGGTTAGTTGGATGACCATCTTAAAACTTGCATTTGGAAATCGTTAGAGCATTGGTAGAACCAAAGCCTCCACACAACAAGTTGCATTTGCTTTTTGTCAAGTATATCATCCATTTAATAAATTCTTAAGGCAACATTTAATGATCAATGATGTTTAAGTGATCCGCGTTGACTAAAAATGATGAAGATCCACTAGAGGATTGGTAGAAACAAAGCCTCCACACAATGAATCTCAAGGTTATTGGATCAAAGAGATAAAATTAACATACCTGGGCTTGCAAACATAGGTTTGTGCCACGAATGATCATTTATTTGAATCGGGACAAAATTTAGCACTATGTTAAGCAATTGTAAGTGGACTTATGTAGAATACACACCTATTTTGAGGCCGGTCAATAGCAATCTATGTACTTCATGTTTGGATAAATGATATAGAGATCATCATCCCTTAACATGTAGCACATTTTTAAAAAAAAGAAAGGGATAAGATGAAGAGTGAGGGGAATGATAAGCTAATTTGGATCACCACCTCAAAATTCTTCCATTCTTAAATTCAATCACTCATCTTGGTGGATTAAAGTACTAAACATATCACTAATTCAGAGCACTAAAAATGAATTAAATAATTCACTCTTAAGTAGATTTGAATTAATGAACATTTATCCAACTTCATCTACACCCAAAGTCCATTGAATTTAAAGATAAATTGGACATTTGAAATTGCAATCCAAACCAACAATCAAAAGGAGTGAGCAAAAAAACATTTATGGATCAAAACAGCCCCAAAACAAGGCAAAAAATGCATTCTGTTTCTGTGCAAATCGATTGCACTACAGTGCAAATCGATTTGCACAGTGTTTTTTTTTCAAAATTTTACATGAAATGCTTCTGTGCAATCGATTGCACCAGGACAGCAATCGATTGCACACTGTTACCGACAGCAAAATAGCATTTTAAAAGGCCAAATTCTTATTCAAAATTTCCATCAAACACCTTATGATCATGGATTCAATTGAGCACGAAAATTCCATCAAATTATGAGAAAATAACACCATTGGAATCACAAAATAATGCTCAATGAATCAAACCCAAAGATCAACAAGAGATCACATTGTGAAAGATGAATTATCCAACTTACCAAACTTAGATCTAGAGAATTATCAAAGCAACTTCAATAATTTACTTCAATTCAACCACAAGAATCAATTGCCCAAGCTTGGATGTAGATAATTGATGAAGAAAAAGTGTTTGGATGAAGGTTTAGCTCAAAGATTAGTAAGCTTCAATGCAAAGCTTACTAACTTTTTTTTTTTGAAAATGGAGCTTTGACTGAATTTGGTAGATGAAGAGAATTGAGATATTTTTTAGCAAGGTGGATTTGGCTATCAAAAGCTTGAAATTTGAATGAAATGAGGGCTCTATTTATAGAGTTTAGGATTGGGATTAGTGGTAATTTGGTAATTGATTCTTGGAGCCAAAATTTGAATTAATGATAATTCTTTCAAAAATTAGAGCCAGAATTTGAATTAATGATAATTCTTAAAAATGCAAGATTGGCACCAAAATTTGAATTAATGATATATCTTTCAAAAATGAAGAAAAATTGGAGCCAAAATTTGACAAGCTTAAAATTGCTGATTTTTTAAAATTTTCACTCTGTGCAAATCGATTTGCACAGTGTATTTTTTTCAAAAATGGCGCAAAATGAACTTTATGCAATCGATTGCACTCTAGGAGCAATCGATTGTACAGTAAAAAAATGAAAATTTTTAATTCTTTTTCTTTGCAAATAGATATTTTAGGAAAATAATACCGGAAATCCTTATTTGTCAGATGCTTTGACTCGGTACCTACAAAACACAAATATTCAAAGTCAAATATTTTTTGTATTTTGATTAGAAGTTATTCAACAACACATATACAAAATATATCACCAAGGTGCTTGGAGATTCCTCAAGAGCAAACTTAAAGATAGGAGATAGAAAAAGAGGAAGAACCAACCCTAATGTGATTTTGTTATGATCGAGTTAATATGATATGATAGAGAAATCTTAGGGGCAAAAATTGGGGTACAACAACAACCAACTATCCTTGTGGTCGAACAGTTTTCAAACATTGAACTTCTGTCGAATTGATCATTGTCTTAAATGTCCTATTTTTCAACAACAGAGATTTTAAGACTAAATTGTTCTTGGTGTCAAACAATCTCAAAACTCCATGTTTCATGACAACTGAGAAACTCTTTTCGAATAGTTGTCTAACACTTAGCAAGTTGCACTTTATTCCAGGTACATAGAGCACATCTTTAATCAAGACTATATTTCCAGTACTTTCTTCTTGCAATGAACAATTATCAACAAGTTTTTTTTGTTAAATTGTAATTCATAGTGTCGAAACTATGTGTGTCGAAGGATTTTAGAGGTGGATTGAAGCAGGTTGCTCGAAGGAAGCCATTGCTCAGTAGAAGCTTGTAGATCGAAGCAAGCATGAAGATAGACTTGTAATTCATAGTGTTGAAACTATGTGTGTCGAAGGATTTAGAGGTGGATCAAATCAGGTTGCTCGAAGGAAGCCATTTCCCAGTCGAAGCTTGTGGATCGAAGCAAGCATGAAGATAAACTTGTAATTCATAGTGTCGAAACTATGTGTGTTGAAGGGTTTAGAGGTGGATCGAAGCAGGTTGCTCGAAGGAAACCATTTCCCAGGCGAAGCTTGTGAATCGAAGCAGGTTGCTCGAAGGAAGCCATTGCCCAGTCGAAGCTTGGGGATAGAAGCAAGCTTGCTCTTCTTCGACTTGTCAAAATCTTCCAACCACTCCTTTCGATCAGTCATATGGTTCGAACAGCCTGAACCAGATTTTAAATTGTAATTCATAGTGTTGAAACTATGTGTGTTGAAGGGTTTAGAGGTAAATCGAAGCAGGTTGCCTGAAGGAAGACATTACCCATCGAAGCTTGTGGATCTAAGAAAGCATGAAAATAGACTTGTAATTCATAGTGTCGAAACTATGTGTGTCGAAAGGTTTAGAGGTGGATCGAAGCAAGTTGCTCAAAGGAATCCATTGCCCAGTCGAAGCTTATGGATCGAAGCAGGTTGCTCGAAGGAAGCCATTGCCCAGTTGAAGCTTAGGGATCGAAGCAAGCTTGATCTTCTTCGACTTGTCAAAATCTGCCAACCACTCCTTTCGATCAGTCATGTGGTTCGAATAGCCTGAACCAGATTTTGAATTCGACATGGTCATCTGCAATTGCACACATTTTTTATCTGTTTTCCCTTTCGACAGTTTCCTCTTCCTCCTTTCGAGGATTCAGAAGTTCCATCTTCTACCTGATGCTTGAGGGCCCAATATGATCCATGGAAACTATATGGGGCATTAAAAGTCCAATTGTACTTGTGCAAACTCAAACCCTAGTTTTGAGTCATCAGTGTTTAGGGAGGTATCTTGAGCTGATCAATTTTGGTGCAGTCTTGAATCAATGTAGATCTTGTGTGAATCTTTGAGAAATTGAGAGGGAAAATTTTGGGGTACAACAGCTTCCCCTGTTCAATCTTCTAGAACCTGAAGAGTGAGATTGGCAGATCTTCCTTTCGTGACTTGAATGTGAAAGATAATTGAACACTAAAGTGCCCAGAAATTTGCACTTGATGATGTGTTGAATTGGGAATGGGCTTATATATGCCATTTAGAGAGATGATGGAGAGTTGTCAGATATGGGCTTATAGATGCCATCCAAAGGTGATTATTGATAGAAATTAGACCAAGTCTAAGCTTGACTGTAACTGGGAGAAGAATCAGAATAAATCTTTGGTTGATTTAATTCTGAATGATATGCTGGAATGAGTATGAGAATAATATCCATAATTGGATCGTATCTGAACTGCTTTTGAAAGATGTGTTGAATGAGTGTCAGAATGACATCTTCATCTGGATCGTATCTAAACTGTATTTGAAAGATGAATTAAATGAGTGTCAGAATGACATCTGCATCTGGATCGTATCTGAACTGTATCTAGGACAAAATCTTGAATAAATCTTAGAATGACATCCATCTTTGGATCGTATATGGACTGTATTTGAAAGAATATGGAATAAGTATCAGAATGTCATTCGTATCTGGATCGTATCTGAACCGTTTCTAGAGATAATCTGGAATAAGTATCAGAATGTCATCCGTATCCGGATCGTATTTGGACCGTTTCTAGAGTGAATCTAGAATAAGTGTCAGAATGCCATTCGTCTCTGGATCGTATCTGAACTGTTTCTAGAAGAGAATCTGGAATAAGTAACAGAATGTCATCCATCTCTGGATCGTATCTGAACCATTTCTAGAAGAGAATCTAGAATAAGTATCAGAATGACATCCGTATCTAGATCGTATCTAAACTGTTTCTAGAGTGAATGTGGAATAAGTGTCAGAATGTCATTTGTATCTAGATCTTATCTGAATCGTTTCTAAAAGAGAATCTGGAATAAGTATCATAATGTCTTCCATATTTGGATCATATCTGAACTGTTTCTAGAGAGAATCTGGAATAAGTATCAAAATGTCATATGTATCTTGATCATATATTAACCGTTTCTAGAGTGAATCTAGAATAAGTGTCAGAATGCCATCCGTCTCTGGATCGTATCTGAACTATTTCTAGAAGAGAATCTAGAAATTCATGAGAAGGAGCCTGTGTAGGGCCGCTTCGGGATGAGTCTGTGTGAAAACTTCATCTGGGTAGGGCTGCTTTAGGATGGGAAGGAATATGTGTAAGATTGCTTCATGATGAGCCCGTGTGAACTGCGTCTGGTCGTATAGATAGTTACTTTGTCTTGCTTCAGGAACTAATCTTGGACCTCTTGAAAAATTGTTGATGATAATTATCAGTCGATTAATCCTTCCTGAAAAGGTAAAGAGATAGCTGCATGCAATATCATGATGTATGAAATGCATTGTGTAATGGTGTTCTCAAAATAAATGAGATTGTGCTATTATGTGTTTCGTATGTATATGCTATGACGTATGAAATGTGAAATGTTGTTGAAGTACATCTTTGTCCAGGAAAATAAATCCTTGACAAATGCTAGTGAGCCTTGGGAAATGAAATCCTGGACTGCTACTGGGGATGAAGAGTACGCTCCTCTTCAGACCTTGTTTTAGGATGTTTCCACTGGGGATTCCTGTTCTGTTGTTTGAGGAGAACTCCAGTGGGGAATGTTAGATTTTGCTTGAGGGAAAATTCTATGGAGAGTGTTAGTTTCTGCTTGAGGGAATTAGTTCAAGAGTTCTAGTCTTTCGTTGTTATAGTGGGGAATTACCTCTTGAAAGTTAGTTGTTACCTGGTCGGATTCCAGGCTTCAGACCAACTTGTTGGGGATAAAGAAGTTAATTGTTACCCAGTCGGATTCCAGGCTTTGCAGCAACTCACTGGGGATAGTGGCAAATTCTACTGGGGCAGAGGAGTTTTGTTACTGATTTGAAGAATTAAACTGTTATATGGTCGGGTCCAGGCTTTAGTAACTTGGAAATGGGATTTATTGGTATCTGGTTGAGTCCAGGCTTCAGCAACTCGAACTATTATCTGGTCGGGTCAAGGTTTCAGCAATTTGATCTTAAGGTTAATTGGTATCTGGTCGGGTCTAGGTTTCAGCAATTGGGACTGTTATTTGGTCGGGTCCAGGTTTTGCAGTAATTAGAGAAGTTAAACTATTATCTGGTCAGGTCCAGGCTTTAGTAATTTGAAATTGAGATCAACTGTTATCTGGTCGGGTCCAGGTTTCAGCAACTCAAACTATTATCTGGTCAGGTCCAGGCTTTAGTAACTATTGGCGACTTCACTCGGGATTAGGGGTTGTGGTACCTTAATTTGTAATAGTCTGAGAGGAAAACTCAAGCTGGGTAATTTGTAGTTTATTGGGGAAATAAACCCTGTTGAAGAGAACATTTGACAATCTCTTGGGGAGGTGTTTTCTTTTGGCAGAACTGCTCGAGGATTCTTCTTGAGACCAACTCAGCTGAGGAGAGGTTTTCCGGAGACTGAAAGTCTGGCTGGGGATTGCATGGATCCAAATTTATGGGGATATCCATGAATTTGTCCTTGAGGGGTTTATACCCTTATCCGTGAAGATTATTCTATGGGGATAACCTTATAGAGGTGGCTCTGTGGGGACTTGTCGCTGTCTATAGTAGTAAGTGTTGTAGCGTTTCCAGAAAATGTGTGCTTGGTCGTACATGACCCTTTGCTGGAATTCAAGTTCAATGCCCCAAGTGATTCAGATGCAGACCTGCCCCCGATTATTCATCAATTCTTGAGAGATTTCTTGGAATCTCGAACTGACTGCCACAGATGAGTCGGACAGTAACATGTCATGCCCCCTTGATTATGGGAGACTTGTCCTTGGAAGTGTCTTTAAAGTGATTTTGTTTCTTGAGAGAACTTTCGTTCATTGGATATTCTCTGTGCGAATTTCTCTGTTGTTAAACAAATAGCCATATGCAAACAGCGGTATTCAAACAATGCAAAGTTTATGTTTGTCTTGAAGTTTTGAAAATACATTTTTAGCAAATAGAAGAATTTTGTAAGAATATGAATTCAACTCAGGATTTACAGTAAGCCTTATAGGAGTCAGGATACCTTTTTGTAACAGTATGCTTTCGAACTAACCCATACTTCAATTAGGACTTTTAAAGGGTTGTAACGTGGCCTGGTTCACGGTTTAAGAAATAAAGGATAAGGCTCAAAGTTTATTTGTACCCACTCATTCTTCATGATGTTCTCCAGTCCTATACTCAGTTAATTGCGCATTTAGATTCCAATTGAATCTGGAATGAAGTTTCGGTGATGGTTTGGATACTGGAAGTTTGTTTGAGAAGGCAGTCATTTTTGCAACATTTTTCATGTTGTCGAGGATTTATAGTGACCTTTTTCTGATTTACTATCCCTAATTTTTTGCTTGACTTTTTTCGTTTGTGAGACTACAGTCAGCGGGAAGCCCCGGTTTTTTCCTAAGTCTCCTTCGTAAGTTTTGACTCAGTGGGCTTTTTCTTTTGAGAGATAATGACTGCTTATTTTACGGGGAACCAACACCGTCTTTTGATTCAGAAGGATGTTTTTTATGTCATTCATTATGTATGAAGTGAAAGTTTGCGACTGAATGCGCATTTGAATTAGCTGAGAAACTACCATGCCCCAGGTTTTGATGAAAGGTTTCAATTTGTGTGAAAAAGAAAACTCCTACTTCTTTGGCTCAAAGGGGTTGACTAGGGATTATCTTCCTTATAACTCCACTGTGATACGGTGGCAGAACCGACTATTATACTGGTTTTGTGTTTGTGTTTGCAAATGTTGCGGTAAGCAAGAGTCGCCACTGACTTTTCTTTTATCCAAATTAAGGAAAGGGTGAAAAGAACAGAAAAAGACCTTTTCGAGAATTTTCTGAGTAAGGGGGTAGATTGTGGAAAGGGAAGGTGTTAGCACCCTTTCTATCCGTAGTTTTCTACAGGCTCTTAGGTACTTGCTCATTTTTGAAAATTGCTTTCGTATTTGTGTGTTTTGAAAAGTTTGTTTGATTTATGATAACTCTTGTATCAATCCTCAAAAGCGTTGATAAAGCATTTTTGAAAAATGTTTTGAAAGTGTAGTGTGAAAAAGTTGTTTTTGAGCAAGTACCTAACAGTTATCTACCTACTCGAAAAAGGTGTTCTTTTTCTCCTTTCCTTTAGACGGTGATATCCTACTATTAGTGAGTAGGTAGCCCTAGCCATTGGATGTTGAGGGACTATCGAAGGGATGTTTACGATCACTAAGGCAATTGGGCAAGAACTTTTAGTAATTGTCCTAAAGTTCTAAGATCACTTTTTAATCGAGGAGGCGTCGAAAAGGTCATCGAGGGACTTGTGATCTCTTGAACTAAAGGACAGCCACTAAAAATTCTCACGTCTCAAGAATTGTGACAGTTTCCGAAGGCAACCAAAGTGGGAGATACCCTAAGGGTGAGCATGTGCAAGTGTATTGATTCAGTTCATTTATCTTTCAATTTAGGGTTATCTAATTGTTTTAATTTACAGTCTTTCCATCTAAACCTAATTACTAGCAGTTAATAGTGCAGAAAGTAAAAACAAAAAGATAGAGTCCTATGCTATTATAGGGCCTCGGGAAGGGGGATTTACAAGTTCAACAATTGGGGGAATAAACAGTAAATAAACCCTAGTTTAAAACTATTACAAACCATGTACAGATACAAACTTTGGGAAAATAATAATACATAACATAATGAATGTGCGAAGATTGAAGCAGGAATAAAGATGAAACCCTAAAGAATCTAATTATTTAATAAAACATTTTTTGGTATTTTATTGAGAAAAAGATTTGAAACTTTAACCTAATTTCTAATTAATTTTAATTAATGAAATCAATCAAAATAATTAAATTAAATTAATTTACAAAAATTAATTTTAATTAAGAAATACCTAAGTCTATTTTTTTGTGATTTTTTTATTGATTTTTACGATTAAAATAAAAGTGAATTTAAAAATATCAAATAATTAAAATAAAATAAAGTAAATGAAATAAAAAAGAAAGAAAAGGCCCTGAGGTTCATGAAGAAACTGGGAGGGCGTGAATTGGAATCTGCTATGCCCATAATATGTAAAGCCTAATGCCCTGGATAGATCTCATATTGCCTGTTCCTAAGGGTCCATCATGGGCTCTCAGATCTGGGACATTAGATCTAATGCTTCATAGATCTAATGGTGATCACTTAATGACACATAGTGTGCGCGCCTGACCCTGGAGCATTGGATCTAAAACAAACTTGTTAGAAAATGCAAAATACAGAATTTTGGGATCGAACCCAGATCCCTCCTCTCACATGCATGCGCCTTTACCATTTGAGCTTCCAATTCAATCGTTATTATAATAACTAAATAATATTATATGCAAAATGAAGATGAATTCCAGGTCATCAAAACAAACACATACAGTGGACCCACAGGATTTTAAACAAACCAATCAGATCACGTGAAATTGCCACGCATGCCTTCGCTGGGATCAAATAAGTCAACGACGCCGGAGCTGCACTCCGATCGTCTTCTCCCGCCAAGCAAAATGGCCAACCTGCAAATACGTTAGATTCAAAGCCTACCAAGAGGTCTATTCCATGTAAAATCACCCCCTGAGTTCAAATTTGGGCTTAGATTTAATGGGTCATCACTATATCAAGCGTTTCGAGCGCGCTTTCAAGTCACGCCCTAGAAATGGAAATCTGAGATTCAAGCGTTTAAGCTTGTATGAAATACGTTAAACATGCCTTATGCATTGTCATGAACACATATATGAACACTAGATCTGTTAACAACACATATTTAGCAAGATCTGAAATCAAAAATATATACCAAACGGTGATGACTGATTATAGAGCTTCTGGACGTGGAAGCTTCTGACCACGGGTCTGGTTCAACTTCTGGAAGTCTCAGGGGATGAATGGTGGACTCGGTTTGGCCTAGAACTGGCTGAAGAGAGAGATTTCGAATTGCACCACTTTGAAGGAAATTGGAGCTATGATAGGGTTTGTTTGAGGCAGATGCGCCTATTTTTGTGGTCTGAACTTGTTAGGAATATATAACATATCATATTAGGTCAACAAAAGGAGTAAGAATCCTTGGCATTGAGTGTAAACAAATATGCTTCAAAACCTTCCAAAAAAAGAATATTTTCTTCCTTTCATGGATTGCACGATTTCCCTTGATATAATCAACATATATTTTCCATTATTTAATAGAAAAATGATTTCAAATCAATCTTATATTATTTCCATTATTTATTTACTTAATTTTGAATTTTAATGAATAAAATATCAAAATAAATAGAATAAATAATAGAATAATCCATGGGTGGGCTTAGAGGTCATGGACCATGTTGGAAATAAGTTCAGATCATAGAAACAAAGGCCAATTTGAAAGAAATCCAAGATTGATCAATATTCTATTCATGCATTTTTCAAAAATTGGTAAATTTTAACAATGCATATCTCTCTCAATTTTAACCCTATGAGGGTGTTCATTGACTTTTTAGAGAGCTTAGGGTGTCCTCTAAACAACCCTTTAGGTTTCTTCTCAATTGGATCTTCCATGTTCATGTAAGGAGCTTTGACCCAAAAGGTGTTTTTGTTGACTTTTTTGAAAGGACCCATAATGTCTGAGCTTGTATCTTTTAATTTATGCATTTCTTGAACTTGAAGGCTGAAGAAAAGTTGTGAGGAATTGGATTCTATTTAAAATGAGCCTTGGTGGAAAAAATTTTGATAAAGTATGAGAAAGTTATGGCTGGTCAAAGTTCAATTGACTTTTCCTATAGAAACCTTAATTAGAATTTTTTTACTTTTGATGAATTAGGAGCATTTCTTAAGGAATCATGATCAACCCTTGATAAAATGATGGACATCACTTCAAAATGTTGATGTTGTACAAAAAATCTTAAAGTTTGACTGCATATGGGCCACAGTTAACTTTTGACCTAGTACATTTTATTTTCAAGCATTTGAGTAGTTGACTGAGCAAACTTGTAGTGCAAGGTATGGAATTTTTCATGGACAATCTTGAAGACATATTAGGACCATGGAAAACATTTGAGACCATTGGAGCTCACACATCTTGATGAAAATTGAAACCCTAGTAAGAGGTTCATTTCCTTAGGAGGAGAATTTGGCTGGTCAATTTTTAGTCATCCTTGAGCAATTTGAGGACCTCAATGGGCAAGCCTTGAGTAAAATGAGAGGGAAAATTTTGTGGTACAATAGCTGCCCCTGTTCAATCTTCTTAAACCTAAAGATTTAGATTGGCTTGTCTGCCTTTCGTGATCTGAAGTTGGAAGATGATTGAACACTAGAGTCCCCAGAAATTTACACTCGTCTGAAGTAACATTGTTGGTGGATAATATCGGGAATAGGCTTAAGGATGCCATCCAGAGAAAGTGATGGAGGTCGTCACAGATGGGATTAAAGATGCCATCTAGAGAACATGCTGATTTCATGAGAGATTCCTTTATGGGGATTCCCGTTCCTGTTGTCTGAGGAGGAGTCCACTGGGGGATGTTGATTTCTGTTGTTTTCCTGTTTGAGGAAAACTTTGTGGGGAATAAAGTCTAGGAACTTCAGTTGTCCATGACTCTACTGAGGGTTTATCTCTAGATTGGAGAGATAAAAGTTTTCTATTTTCTGGTTGAAATCTAGGCTTCGCAGTAATTTGCTGGGGAGAATGAAATTAACTATTATCTGGAACTGTATCAGAAGAAACCTGTGTAGGGTTGTTTCAGGATGAGTCCGGGTAAGACTTCATCTGGAAGTGTATGAAAAGGAACCTGGGTATGGATGTTTTAGGAGATATATGAGATGGAGCCTGGGTAGGGAAGCTTCAGGATGAGTACGGGTAAAACTGCATCTGGAAATTGTAAGAAGGAACCTGGGTAGGGTTACCTCAGGATGAGTTCTTGTAAAACTGCATCAGGAAATTGTGAGAAGGAACTTAGGTAGGGTTGCCTTAGGATGAGTCCGTGTAAAAATGCATCTGGAGATTGTGAGAAGGAACCTGGGTAGGGTTGCCTCAGGATGAGTCAGTGTAAAACTGCATCTGGAAATTCAAGAGAAGAAACCTGGGTAGGGTTGCCTCAGGATGAGTCCGTGTAAAACTGCATCTGGAAATTCAAGAGAATGAACCTGGGTAGGGTTTCCTCAGGATGATTTCGTGTAAAACTGCATCTGGAAATTCAAGAGAAGGAACCTGGGTAGGGTTGCCTCAGGACTGCATCTGGAAATTCAAGAGAATGAACCTGGTAGGGTTTCCTAGGATGAGCCCGTGTAAACCTGCATCTGGAAATTCAAGAGAAGGAACCTGGGTAGGGTTGCCTCAGGACGAGTCCGTGTAAAACTGCATCTGGAGATTGTGAGAAGGAACCTGGGTAGGGTTGCTTCAGGATGAGTCTGTGTAAAACTTCAGAAGGAGGGAGAAGCAACCGGTGTAAGATTTCTTCATGAAGAGCCTGTATAAAGCTGTATTTGGAAGTCAGAAAAAACCCATGTAAGATTGCTTCATGATGAGTCCGTGTAAAGTTGTATTTGGAAGTCAGAAGAAACCCGTGTAAGATTGCTTCATGATGAGCCCGTGTAAAGCTGTATTTGGAATTCAGAAGAAACCCGTGTAACATTACTTCATGATGAGCCCGTGTAAAGTTGTATTTGGAATTCAGAAGAAACCCATGTAAGATTGCTTCATGATGAACCTGTGTAAAGCTGTATTTGGAAGTCAGAAGAAACCCGTGTAAGATTGCTTCATGATGAGCCCGTGTAAAGCTGTATTTGGAAGT
The DNA here is from genome assembly GCA_948472305.1 of Vicia faba. Classification (NCBI taxonomy): domain Eukaryota; kingdom Viridiplantae; phylum Streptophyta; class Magnoliopsida; order Fabales; family Fabaceae; genus Vicia; species Vicia faba. Next base: position 493,209,402 of record OX451740.1, read on the forward strand.
CAGAAGAAACTCGTGTAAGATTGCTTCATGATGAGCCCATGTAAAGCTGTATTTGGAATTCAGAAGAAACCCATGTAAGATTGCTTCATGATGAGCCCGTGTAAAGCTGTATTTGGAACTCAGAAGAAACTCGTGTAAGATTGCTTCATGATGAGCCCGTGTAAATCTGTATTTGAAAGTCAGAAGAAACCCGTGTAAGATTGCTTCATGATGAGCCCGTGTAAAGTTGTATTTGGAAGTTAGAAGAAACCTGTGTAAGATTGCTTCATGATGAGCCCGTGTAAAGTTGTATTTGGAATTCAGAAGAAACCCGTGTAAGATTGCTTCATGATGAGCCCGTGTAAAACTGTATTTGGATTTCAGAAGAAACCCGTGTAAGATTGCTTCATGATGAGCCCGTGTAAAGCTGTATTTGGAAGTCAGAAGAAACCCGCGTAAGATTGCTTCATGATGAGCCCGTGTAAAGCTGTATTTGGAATTCAGAAGAAACCTGTGTAAGATTGCTTCATAATGAGCCTGTGTAAAGCTGTATTTGGAAGTCAGAAGAAACCCGTGTAAGATTTCTTCATGATGAGCCCGTGTAAAGCTGTATTTGGAAGTCAGAAGAAACCCGTGTAAGATTGCTTCATGATGAGCCCGTGTAAAGTTGTATTTGGTCGCACAGATAATTACTCTATTTTGTTTCAGGAGCTAATCCTGGACCTGTTGAAAATTGTTGATGATAAATATATGTTGATTGATCTTTCCTGAAAAGGTAAAGCGTTAGCTGTATGCAATGTCATGATGTATGAAATGCATTGTGTAATGGTGTTCTCAAAATAAATGAAATTGGGATGTATGCATTTGTACTGCAGATTCTATGACGTTTGTAGAATGATGTATGAATGCAATATGTGAATGTATCAGTTGTTCTATTGCAGCACTGTTGTATTAGGGAAAATAAATCCCTGATTACAGTTGGCGATGAAGAATGTAGGTCTTCAGATTTTGTTGAAGCTGAACTGCTGGGAGATGATCTTCCGTTGTTAGAGAAATAAACTTTGTTGGGGAAGGAAAGCTCTGTGCACTGCCTGAGGATTTTGTGAAATCCTATTAGGGAACTCTGAGAAGTTTGACGACTTTACTGGGGAAAACCTGATGTCGGAGCAATAGTTGTAAATTCCTGTTCTGTCGGGGATACAAGAAAACCTGACATCACTAGGTTGTAAGTTGAGGATATGGCAGCGAATTTTTAGTAAGATGCCCCTACCTCTATACCTGTTGAAGAAAGTACCTGCGGAGACTTTGTGGATGGTTTGAGTGTCATCCTAACTCCTGGGGTGCTTGGTAAATGTTGATCAGGATGATAAGACTTCTACTGATAAACAAATGACAAGATGGCGGGATATAGTCGTACGTTTTTAATCCCTAACTTCTTCCTGGACCACCCTTTCGGGTTTTCAGTCCATCGGGATACCCTTTTTTGCTCAAGCTGCTGTTGTACCCCAAAATTTGCTCTCTCATATTACTCAACATGTGCTCATTGAAGCCCTCAACCTGCTCAGGGATGCCCAAGAGTTGACCATACAAACTCTCTCATAAAGCAATGAATCTCCAACTAGGGTTTCACTCCTCATCAAGATGTTTGAGTTCCAAGGGTCCTAAATGATTTCCATTTCCCTAATATGTTCTCAAGATCATCCATGTCAAGTTTCATGCCTTGCACAAGGAGTTTGCTTAGTTAACTGCTCAAATGCCTGAAAATCAACTATACTAGGTCAAAAGTCAATTGTGACCCACATACAGTAAAGCTTCAAGATTTTTGGTCAACATCAACATTTTGAAGCAACATCCATCATTGGATCAAGGATGGATCATGATTCCTCAAGGAATGCCCCAAATTCATCAAAACTCAAAAATTGCTAAATTAGGGTTTCTATAGGAAAAGTCAACCAAACTTTGACCGGACATAACTTTCTCATACTTTATCATAAATTTTCCATCCAAGGCTCATTTTGAAGAGGATGCAATTCCCTACAACCCATCTTCATCCCTCAAGTTCAAAAAATGCACTCATAAAAAGACATGAATTCAGACATTATGGGTCATTTCAAAAAGTCAACAAAAACACCTTTGGGTCAAAGCTTCTTACATGAACATGGAAGATCCAATTGAGGTGAAACCAAAAGGTTTGTTTAGAGGACATCTTAAGCTTTCTAAAAAATAAAGGAACACCCTATATTTTCAAGTTTGAACCTTGTTCCTAACATGGTCCACGACCCATAAGCCCACACATGCATTATTCTATCATTTATTCTATTTATTTTGATATTTTATTCATTAAAAATCAAAATTAAATAAGTAAATGATGGAAATAATGTTAAGTTTAATTTGAAATATTTTTTTCATTAAATGTGGAACAAAATATACTGTCACATGGCAAGGAGATCGTGCAAGCTTGGAATGGGCAAGAAAATATGCAAAAATGGAAAGATTTGAAGCAAAATTAAAACTCCATTATTCTTTGGATTCCTTCCACAAAAGTTACACTAATCTGATTCTCATACATAAGCAAGGGCTCTCCAACCCTAAAGGACAAGAATTCACATGCAGCCCACCTCTGAAGAACAAGAACAAAGTTCAATTTTTTTGTGAAAAAGTGCAGACCGGATTCCTTTCTACTGGCCGTTTCAAGTCATTCCAAGGATCAAAACACATCCATGGGCATCCTCTAAAGCGATTACAAGCATCACATAGTCTCCACAAGCCCAGAAATGTGCTACACGAACATCACGGTTTGCCTTTCTTTCTAAAAATCGATTACCATGATTCTTGCATCATAAACATGTTTTAATTATATGATTGTTCTTATTATCGTATTTGAAACATACTGGATTGGTTTGATTGAATTTTGAGTGCAGGAATGGACATCTGCCATGGCTAGGGTTTCAGAGCTCCAATTTGGGGAACCCTAATCAGAGGCAAAATTAGGCTAAATTGAGGACCCTTTCATGTCCAGGGGTTAATTTGAAATTGATCCATGGCTCTAGATGGAATTTATTCTGCTTGGATTGCGTTTTTAATTGTTGCAGGTTTGTAGCTATGGATAAAAATTGTCACTATAGCCTTTAGTGACAGTTTTGTCCGTAGGTAAAGGGTTTGGCATCAAAGACAACAGTCTGGGGAGAAGATAGTGATATGGACGATGACTATTGGATGGTTTGAAAAAGCGTGCGCTTCCTGAGGCATAGCATTTTATTTCTTTTATAATGTTATTATGTTATTGCCTTAACAAATAAACAAGCTAGCGCGGTTGGTCAAAGAGGAGAGGTAAAAGGCTAACATCCTGGGTTCGATCCCAGGCGTGAGCTTTTGTATTTTTCCATTATTTCTTTATAGGATCCAGTGCGTGTTTACCCATGAAGGCCACCTTGCACCATCCAGATCCAGCCATTGAATCATCCTTGGATCCAGATCCAACGCCTCAAAACATGCAGGCGCATGGTGGACGCTCCAGGCACAACACACCAGATCCAGCGCTGTATTGGGCCAAATGATCTGGGCCTCAACAAAAATCAATAATGCACCCCCTGATCTGCTTTCATCACAGGCCCAAAATTATTTCTTTTCTTTATTTCTTTTATCTTTTAATTATTTGTTAATTATTTCTTTTACAAAACAACAAAAATCATTTTTTTATTAAATCAAAAAAATAACAAAAAAATATAGAATTAGTTTTTTTTTATTTAAATTAATTATTATTGAAAATAAATTAGTTTAATTAGATTAACCTGGTTGTTTTTATATTAATTAAAATTAACTAGAAATTAGGTTTAATTTGAAATTAAATTGTTTTTTTCATTAAAAAATACACAAAAATATTTTTTTTTAATTAGATTTTTAGGCTTCCAATTGGTTCTCGTATTTAATTTGTCTCGCACGCATTTATTTATTTTTAATTCAAATTATTGTAAATACTTCGAGGTTTGTAATAGTTTTTAATTATGGTTTATCTTACCGCTTTTATTTACTGTTTATTCCCTAAGTTTTGGTTATGTAACCCCTTCCCCGAAGCCTTGTAATAGTTAGGACTTTAATTTCTCGCACTCTTTAATTTCCGCAACTATAAAACTGCCTAGATGCATGGATAATAGGATTGTATACGAAAGATAAATTGATGATTAGAAGGTAGATAACCCTAATTGTGCAAAGATAATTAACTAAAAAAAGCACACTTGCACATGCTCACTCCTAGGGTTTTCCCCACTCTAGTTGCCTTCGGTAAACGGTCATGAAGCATAGGGAATTTTAGTGGTCGTCCTCTAGTCCTAAAAGATCAAAAATGACTCGTTCGAATGTTGCCTCGGAAAGATCTCTAGGACTTTAGGATAATTACTAAAGTTTCCTAACCATTGCTTTAGTAATCGTAATTGTCCCTTTCGTCCCTTTCGATTGTCCCTTAAACTCCAACGATGGGGATACCTACTCCTTAATAGTAGGATAGCACTATCTAAAGAAAACGAGAACGAACAGACTTTTTCGACTAGGTAGAAACTTTTAGGTACTTGCTCATTTTTACACATACACTTTCAAACCAGCTTTTCAAACCAAAGTTTCCAAAAAAACACTTTATCACATCCTTGAGGACTGATGCAAGGATTACCATAAAGTGAAATGTCGCATTAAGGCAAATTTCAAAACTTTTCAAAAGCACAAGCATAAAAGCAATTTCAAAAATGAGCAAGTAACTAAGAGCCCATGGAAAACCATGGATATAAAGGGTGCTAACACCTTCCCTTTCTATAATCTACCCCTCGTACTCATAAACATCTCGAAAAAGGTTTTTTCTGTTCTTTTTCCTTTAGCTTTGTTGGATGAAATAAAAGTCGGTGGCGACTCTTGCTTACCAATATTTGTGAATACAAAACGCAAACCAGTATTAATAGTTGATTATGCCACTGTATCACAGCTTCCTTTTCAGGCTTTCGACTTGTCGGGTGTATAATTGTTTTGTATATATCCCTAATTTTTTCCCTAACTCTTTTGGTTCGTCGGGATGCCCTTAATTTTGCTTAGGCCTATCAACCTAACGGGTCTTTTTCATGCGTAGTATTTTCTGACTATGTCCGCGCTCATAGGATGTGGAGAGTTGTTACGTCTATGACAATAAGTGTTGTAGAAATGCCAGAAAATGTTTATGTGATCGCATGTTCCCTTTCATACGTGGGAGCCCGTGTGGGGCTGCTTCAGGATGAATCTGGTGCACCTGATGTTTGATCAAGTTTCTGATAGTCTTTAATTTCCTAAGTATCTTTTCTAAGAACTATCATGGAAGAATTCGAAGACATGATACTAACACCATCTGATACTATTGGCACAGACAAGCAATTTGGTGGTACCAAAGATTCAAATTTCATAGTGATTTTCTGTTGGAATCCCCAATCAATGTAGCAGCCCCCAAGTGATTCAGATGGAGATCTGCCTCTGGCTATTCAGAATTTTTTGAGAGATTCTTTGCGTATTGGCTTGACTGCCCCAGATTAATTAGACACCATGTCATGCCCCTTGATTATGAAAGGCTTGTTATTGGGAATGTTTTTTCCGTCTGAGGTGATTCTGTCCATTTAGGGGGTCTTCGTTCACTGAATATTCGTTGAAAGAATGCCAACAATGTCATTTAAAGAATGCAAAGCTTATGTCTGTCTTGAAATTTTTTGAAAATGTGTTTTTTGTAGTAAAACAAAATTTGCAAGAATGTGATATCAACTCATGATTTATAGCAAACCTTACCAGAGTCAGGATACCTTTGTAACAGTATGCTCTCGAACTAACCCATGCTTCAGCTAGGACTTCTAAGGGTTATAACATGGCCTGGTTTACGGTTCAAGAAACAAAGGATAAAGGCTCGAATTTTATTTGTACCCAACCCGCTCTTCGTGATATTCTTCAGTCCTATGCTTAGTTAATTGTGCATTTCGAATCCCAGTTGAGTTCTGGAATGTTGGCCCCGATATTCCGGTGATGGTTCAGAAATTGAACGTTTGTTTGAGAAGGCAGTCATTTTTGTGACCTTTTCTTTTTGTTGAGGATTTGTAGGACCTCTTTATTTTTTTATTTTGATATCCCTGTCTTTTGCCTGAACTGTTTCTTTTGTGATTACAGCCAGCGAGATGCCCCAGTTTTTTTCTTAAGTCTCCTTCATAGGTTTTGACTTAATGGGCTTTTATTTTGAGAGATAATGATTGCCTGTTCTTAATGATCATGTGGAACCATCACCATCTTTTGGAGAGCATCTTCTACACTATTTGTCGTGTATGAAGGGAAAGCTTGCGACTGAATGCACATTTGAATTAACTGAGAAAACTACCCTGCCCCAGGTTATGATTAAAGGTTTTAATTTGTGTGAAAAGAAAACTCCTACTTCTTAGGCTCAAAGGGGTTGACTAGGGAATATCTTCCTTATAACTCCACTGTTTAGGATTTGAAACAACGCATGTACATCGTCAGTGGGGTCTGTTCAAAAGCATATTGTAGAGATTATGGTACCTGTTGCACCCCAAAATTTTCCCTCTTGATTTAGGCGTATGTTTCATCATTAATATCATATTGCATTGCATTCATACATTGTGATGGGATCAAAGTACTTTGGTTATCAAGTCTTCCTTAAGCTTTGAAGGTTGGTTGCTTTGACAAGTTGCTCAAGTAGAACCTTGTCATTTGAACCTCTGGATCTTTCAAGCTCAAAAGTTATTGCATACCTCAAGATGTTTCATCCATCTCATTGGATCTTCATAGGATTGGAGTTTGTGTTTGAACCACTCCTTTGATTCACCAGTCAAATTGGGGTTTTGAAGCTTGATCAACTTTCTCCAAGCACTTTAGTTGTGTATTTTGTTTATGTGTTGTTGACTAACTTCTAATCAAAATAAATAAAAAATATTGGTCTTTGTCTTTTCAAAATTATGTTTTAGGTACCAAGTATCCAACAAATAAGCTCATGCAAAGTTGACTTGATTCTGTTTGTGGCAAAAGAAGGTATGCATCGACCCATAAACCTATGTATCGACTCATCTTGTTGAGCATAACCAGCATGTGTCGACACATGCATGTATGTATCGACTCATCCTGCTTGAAAAACAAGCATGTGTCGACACATGCATGTATGCATCGACTCATCCTGTTTGAATAACTTGCATGTGTCAACACATATGTGTTATGTATCGACTCATGCAGTTTGTGTGGTTCTGTAATGAGTTGGATTAACAGTATGTATCGACACATAGAGGCATGTATCAACACATGCTATTTTATACAACCAGGATGTATCGAAACATACCACCTATGTATCGACACATGACAGCAAAATGCACGTGTTTTTTTGAAAAAGCCAGCAAATTCAAACTTTTATCATTTTGGCTCCAATTTTTTCTGCATAATTTGAAATTATATCATTAATTCAAATTTGGCTCCAAGAATCAATTACCAAATTACCACTAATCCCAATCCTAAAACTCTATAAATAGAGCCCTCATTTCATTTAAATTTCAAGCTTTTGATAGCCAAAATCACTTTGTTAAAAAATCTCTCAATTCTCTCCATCTACCAAATTCACTCAAAGCTCCATTTTCAAAAAGATAGTAAGCTTTGCATTGAAGCTTACTAATCTTTGAGCTAAACCTTCATCCAAACACTTTTTATCCATCAATTCTCTACATCCAAGATTGATTAATTGATTCTTGTGGTTGAATTGAAGAAAATTCTGAAGTTGATTGATAATTCTCAAATTCTACCTTTGGTAAGTTGGATCATCATCTTTCACAATGTGATCTCTTGTGGATTTCTGGTTTTGATTCATTGAGTACTGCTTTTATGACTCCATTAATACTATTTTCTTGAAACTTGCTGGAATTTTCATGCTCAATTGGATCCATGATCATAAGGTGTTTGATGAAAAGTTGGAACAAGAACTTGATCTTTGAAATGTTTTTTTCTACTGATTTTTAACAGGTTGCAATCAATTGTTGTAACATTGCAATTGATTGTCACCGAAAATTGATTTGATAAAAAACTGCACTGATGCAATAGGTTGCTGTCTAAGCACAATTGATTGTAACAGTGCCAAAAATGCTTTTGCTGCCATATTTTGGGGCTGTTTTGACTCAAATATTTTTCTGCACACTCTCTTTGATGGATAATTTGGATTGCAATTTTAAATGTTCAGTATGTTTTTAAACTCAATGGACTTTGTGATGTAGATGAAGTTGGATAAATGTTCATCAATGCAAATCTACCTAAGAATGAATTATTTAATTCATTTTTGATGCTTTGGATTAATGATATGTTTAGTGCTTTAATCCATCTAGAGGAGTGGTTGAATTTAAAGATGGAAGAATTTTGAAATGGTGATCCAAATTAGCTTATCATTCCCCTCCCTCTTCATCTTATCCCTTTATTTTTTAATTGTGCTACATGTTAATGGATGGTGATCTCTATATCATTTATCCAAACATGAAGTACATAGATTGCTATTGATCGGCCTCAAAATAGGTGCGACTTCTACATAAGTCCACTTACGATTGCTTAACATAGCGCTAAATTTTGTCCCGATTCGAATAAATGATCATTTGTGGCCCAAACTTATGATTGCAAGCCCAAGTATGTTAATTTGATCTCTTTGATCCAATAACCTTGAGATTCATTGTGTGTAGGCTTTGGTTCTACCAATCCTCTAATGGATCTACAACACCTTTGGTCAACGCGGATCACTTAAACATCGTTGATCATTAAATGTTACCTTTTGAGAATTCCAAAATGGATGATATACTTGACAAAAAGAAAATGCAACTTGTTGTGTGGAGGCTTTGGTTCTACCAATCCTCTAATGAGTTCTAAATGCAAGTTTCAAGATGATCATCCAACTATCCACTAATTTCTAACAATTGACTTTACTTCATGCTTTTATTTTTTATGTTTTATGTACTTTTAGCATTTTACGTTTCATGCTATTTTTCATCTTTGCTCACTTGAGCATTTATTTTTATGTCATTTTTATTTTTGCTCACTTGAGCCTTTCTTTTCCTTTTAAAGACACCTAATAATCAACATGAACCATAAAAAACTTTAATGATACTTGGACTATTTGGTCACTATCCTTGACATTATGGAGCATGAGACTTTTTCTTGGACTTAGGATTAGAGACCTTGGCATGTCTTGGAGACTTTGTGACATTGTATAGCATCCCACTTTTGGCCTGAGGCTACCGTGTTCCACTTTATTTGTGGAACACAACTTATTACACTGACATTGCTTTTGTATTTGGCATGTTTGATATTCCATGCAGGATATACATGATATTGTGAATACTATACATTACCCATGGGGATCTATTCATATCTGATAATATCATTACTTACATCCTTATGGCATAATTTCTGACTTGATTCGTCTACTGATGCCAGCTTGCTTGAAGTTCTCTGGGTTTCTTTTTATTCTTGCTCGGTTGCTACGGATAGTTATCTGTTTGGTATTGCACTATCTCCTTTTTTCCATTTTAATTTTGCATAGTTCTCTGATTGCATGATGGGACCTCCGTTGTTGATATATGTCAGGAGGCCCTCTGTTTTTTTTGCCTAATACCTATGTTGTGTTTGTATTGATCGATGAGTCACTCCATTTAGACATTGAGATCACGACTTCGCTCTCATTGCATGCTCCCTATAGGATGTTTATTGCTTTTCTTATTTAATTGTTGATCGATGAGTCACTCAATTTAGATATTGAGATCATGACTTCGCTCTCATTGCATGCTCCCTATAGGATGTTTATTGCTTTTATTCTTTAATTGTTGATCGATGAGTCACTCAATTTAGATATTGAGATCATGACTTCGCTCTCATTGCATGTCCCCTATAGGATAGTTTTGTTAAGCTTTCTTTGACATGTTAATTAAGGTAGGAATCCATGTATTCTAACATAGGATAGGATTTTCCTTTAACCTCAACCTTAGGGTCAATCATTGTATGATAACACTAGGGATAGTACTAGGATAGTTTCCCTTAGTTGTTTTTATCTCTTTGCATCTTGCATCTTAAAACAAAAAACTTGTTTTCTTGGCAAATCATAAGACACCTCTAATGAACCCAAACTCTTCTTCAAAGTAAAAGATACAAACCAATCTTACTTTGTTTATGTTGAAGCTGATGTTTCGCCATCGCACATGTTTGTTATCCTACTTTGATTCTCAATATCATTGTTAGGTGTGATGTTTTGTCATCTATTTTATCGATTTTTCGTCATCTTTTGCCATGATATCTTGTTATCTTGAAGCCGATGTTTCGCCATCGCACATGTTTGTTATCCTACTTTGATTCTCAATATCATTGTTAGGTGTGATGTTTTGTCATCTATTTTATCGATGTTTCATCATCTTTTTCCATGATATATTGTTATCTTGAAGCCGATGTTTCGCCATCGCACATGTTTGTTATCCTACTTTGATTCTCAATATCATTGTTAGGTGTGATGTTTTGTCATCTATTTTATTGATGTTTCGTCATCTTTTGCCATGATATCTTGTTATCTTGAAGCTGATGTTTCGCCATCGCACATGTTTGTTATCCTACTTTGATTCTCAATATCATTGTTAGGTGTGATGTTTTGTCATCTATTTTATCGATGTTTCGTCATCTTTTGCCATAATATCTTGTTATCTTGAAGCCGATGTTTCGCCATCGCACATGTTTGTTATTGTTGTACCCCAAAATTTTCTCTCTCATTTTATCAAGATTTCCCCTCACAAGACTCTTTGGACTCAAGACCAACATAGGGTTTGCTCTGCTCAAGACATCTCCTTGCACTGTTGACCTGAAATTAGGGTTTGAGTTTGCACAAGGAATTTTGGACTTCTAATGCCCCATGTGACTTTCATACTTCATGTTGGACTTTTAAGATTGCCTCTACCAAGTTTCAAGCCTTGAATCAAATTTTTGCCCAGTCAATTGGACAGTTGACCTATAAATCAACTGTATTGGGGAAAAAGTCAACTGTGACCAATTTACAGTCAAACCTCATGAATTTTGACCCACATCAACATTATGAACTCATATGAACCATTTGATCAAGTTTGGACCACAATTCCACAAGAAATATGATCAGATCACCAAAAGGGTAAAATTGTCATTTTTAGGATTTTGGTTGTACAAGGGCAATTTTTTACTGTTTGACCTAGCCAAGGGAAAATTAAGCTCAACCATGGACTCAAGGACTCAATGACATTATCTTGACCTATTCACAAGGTTCAAAAGATCTCAAATGCATTGGATTGACAGATGAATTTTTCAGTCAACTGATCAAAATTTGATTGTACACTGAAAAGTCAAACTTTGACTTTTTGGTCAAAATCAAGTGCCAAGGGTCATTTTTCATCAAGATGAGTCAAATCATGAAACTTGTTCATCAAGAAACCTAATTTTGCAAATTAGGGTTTAAGATTGAAAATTTTCATAACTTAGAATTTTTCTAAGTTATGAAATTCTTTTTTTTTCCCAACTTTGCCCAACATTTTCACCATGATGCAATTGGATTCAAACAAAACTTCCAACATTAAAGTTGTAGTAATCCACAAAATCTAAAACTTTTATTCACAAAGTTTTCCCAAATAATGCTTGTATCTCAATTTATGATTTTTGGAACAAGGGTCCATGAAACTTTTAACTTGAAATTTTGCCCTAGTTTAGGCAGGATTTTGACCTATCTTCATGGAAATTTTTCACCTAGTTCCACTTGGAATCTAAAAATTAATTTCAAAGATGGATTGTAAATCATGTTACATGCTTTCCAAAATATCCAAGAACTCTACAAAATCATTTATGGTTAGGGAGAATCGAAAGTTTGAATTTGGAAAAAACTCACTTTTGATCCATGGCATTTTCATGTTGACACAAGTTGCAAAATCTGTCCAACTTTGCTTTGTACTTGAATACATGTCTCTAAACCCTTCCACACTCAAAAATTGAATGCAAAATCATTGGTTTAAGGCATTGTTCTGATCAATAGAGGTTTGCACATTGAATTAATCTTAAAATGGCAAAAAGGTAGCATTTCCATTTTCATTAAGGTTGCTTTATGTCAAGTTGTTCCTCTTGAGCCTTAAACCTTTTCTTTTGCAGCAAACAAAGTTCACTAGTATCAGGTAATTGCTACCAACTCTTGGCAGACCCTAAGTTAGATGGTACAACCCTTTGCATTGTCATTTCACACTTTTCTTAAAAGCCAAGTCAACTTGCAAAAAAAAACACAACTCTTCCATCTGATAAGAACAAAGTTTGTAAGCATTTGAAACAAGTTTTTCACATTTCCTTGAGCCAGAAACACGATCCATCCAACCCTTAAGCCTTCCAAAACACAAAAACACCTTCTTCTTGCAAAATAGGGCAGTTTCTGCATTTTCACTTCCATCTCACAAACCACTCGTGCGTTTTGTCCCAAACCAGTTCCAACACACTCCATACAACCTATCTGAACTATCCCAACCATTGGCCATTGACTGTAACTCCATTTGCAAGCCTCACCATTTCTGATTTCAGCTTGTGCAGGTTGACTTCTACAGGCTTATTCAAGCAAGCTCAAAGCAAACAAAGCATTGGGGAAGGTCAGAGGAAGTTCAGGCAAGCTCACAAACATCTCAGGCCTCATTGAAAACCTCCATATTGCCATACACGAGTTCAACTAAAACAGGTATTTTCCAACTTTCTATCTCTCTATTTAGGAATCATTAGGCTTAGGTTTTTGAATAAAAAATGTAGTACTCATAGCCCTTAAGTTGTACATATGCATAGATTTCATTTAAGTTAAGTATGCTGAGAGAATTTGATTGATGAACATTCTGAAAAAGTTAGGTTAGAAATTAGGGCCAGAGAAATTCTCTCTGGTCTTTGAGAGTTAGATTAAGTTTTTTATATGGTTAGAATCGTATGATCATGCTCTATAACTTTCATGTTGCAAGTTTTCGTTTTTAAGCATAAATGCAGGAGATACGAGTTTGTACACAGAAGGCGCGTGTTTTTGTTTGAACGAAGGTTGAAGATGAAGTAGATGGGCTGGGCCTGGCTATTTCTCACTTTTGGCACCCCCCCGGCTTGCTGATTGCACCCCCTGGCCCATTTCATTATATTTTTATAATTTTCTAGTTCTTTTTCATTTCTGATTTTATTTTATTTTTTCTAAACATAAAAAATTACCAAAAAACATTTTTATAAATTTTCACATTTTATTTTGTATTTTTTATTATTTTTTCTAACATAAAAATAATTATTAAATAACATACTTATTATTTTCTTTAATAAAAACTTGAAAATAATACATAAAAATATTATATTTTTATTTTTGATATTTACATACTTAAATAATATCTTTTCTAATATATTTTTATTTTTTGACATTTGTATATATTTTATTATTTTATTGTACATAAATAATATAATTAATATATATATATATATATATATATATATATATATATATATATATATATATATATATATATATATATATATATATATATATATATATATATATATATATATATATATATATATATATATATATATATATATATATATATATATATATATATATATATATATATATATATATATATATATATATATATATATATATATATATATATATATATATATATATATATATATATATATATATATATATATATATATATATATATATATATATATATATATTCTTAAAACAAAAATTAGGGTTTCTACCCTTAACAAAAATAATATTTTATTTTCTTATTTTTTTATATACATTAAATATTATATTTTTACATACATAAAAATAAACAAAAACATTTTTTGCATATTTATAATATTTTGCATATTTATATTTAATTGCTTGTTTAAATATTGTTTATTTATCATTTGAGTAAAGAAATTCAATTTGGTTGTAATAACTTAGGGTTTTAATTTCTTGCAAAATAATCCCCTATCCAAAATTGTATCCCCCTCCCCATATCAATGATGTAATAGCTTAGATTACTTTTACGCTTTATGCTTTCAAATATGCCATGATAGAGATTAGGGTTTGTATGCAATATCCAAAATCAAAACAAATAGTTAGACCTAATACAAGACAAAAAAGCATGAAATTGACAACACAATGCACACGTGCACCCCTAGGGTTTCATCCACTTGTTGCCTTAAAAATGGCCATGTTATGCATGCTAAGTGTCTTGACAAAACAAAATCAAAACAAAAAGATCATAGTCCCTCGATGACGCTATCTTGGTTGCCTATACAAAATGATCTAGTCCCTCAAAAAATTGCTAAAGATACTTAGCACTATTGCTATCATGGTCAATATGATGACCCGCGCCTGTCCCGTTTAACATCCAAATACAAGGTTGTTTACCAAATGCAATGGTAAAACAACAATGTAAAAGGGTTAAAAATGTGTAGGAAAGACTCTTAAGTAGATAGGGTAGACAACTCTTAGTTACTTGATCAAAACTTGCAAAAACATCCTTGCTATTTTTCAAACACACCTCACAACACAATTTCAAAACATTTCCCAACAAACTTTCAAACATTGAAACATCTTTTCAAAAGACAATACATCTTTTTATACATTCAAACAAGAATAATTACAAAGGTTGCCACAACGATGGCCTCTTTTCAAAACATTTTCAAAACCATACACAAAGCACCATTTCAAATAATTGAAAAGCAAAAACAAGTGATCTAAACAAGTAACTAAGAGCCCATGGATAACCATGGATGAAAAGGGTGCTTGCACCTTCCCTTTTCATAATCTACCCCCTGAACCCAAGAAAACATCTCAAAGGTCTTTCCTGTGCTTTCTGACCTTTTCTTTGGATAAAATAAAAAGTCGGTGGCGACTCTTGCTAAACCGAAACATTTGCAAACACAAACGCAAAACCTCAAGTCAGTTCTCCCACCGTATCACAGTTATCCTACTTTGATTCTCAATATCATTGTTAGGTGTGATGTTTTGTCATCTATTTTATCGATGTTTCTTCATCTTTTGCCATGATTTCTTGTTATCCTTTAATCGATGTTTCGCCATCGCATATTTGTTGAAGCCTATGTTTCGCCATCGCACATATTTTTTATCCTACTTTGATTCTCAATGTCATTGTTAGGTGTGATGTTTCGTCATCCGTTTTATTGATGTTTTGCCATCTCTACCATGATATCTTTGTTATCTCTTTGTCGATGTTTCGCCATCGCACATTTGTTTGAAGCCGATGTTTCGCCATCGCACATTTTGTTATCCTACTTTGATTCCTAATATCATTGCTTGGTGTGATGTTTTGTCATTCATTTACCATTTGATGTCTTGCCATCTTTGACATGTTACTTTTCTATTACTTAACCGATGTTTTGCCATCTTATTTGTTTGTTGTTTTACTTGATGTTTTGCCATCTTGACTATCTTTGTTTGTCCTAACTAAAAAACACAAACCAACCAAAACACTTAAGCCGAACTACGACTGCTCTGATTCCTTAAAAGGGATACGTAGGCATTGGGGTAGGGCCCAACCGAGCATATCTTTTATTTTCCCTACATTATTTTCTTTTCTTTTGCATGCATTCCCTTTTCAGTTATAAGCCATGGACATAGGATTTGACCACACCCATTCAGATTAGACAACAAGAGTGGATACGTATAGTACTACGGGCGTGTAGGGTGCTAATACCTTTCCCTCGCGTAACAGACTCCCTTACCCGATCTCTCGGTCGAAAGACCATGATTTCTCCCTCTTCAGGTTTTCTCGATGTTTACCTTTCCCTTTCGGCGGGATAAAAGACGTTCGGTGGCGACTTCATTGATGTTTCATTACATCCAGATGACAGGTTTCGGCCGCGTTGTTTCCGCACCGTTCTCGTCATCCTCCCTCTAAAGGCTTAGAGCATTTAATCAAGAGTTAAATATCACAAAAGGGAAGTAAGAAATCCGTTTAAGCATAATGAAAACAAATTAATTCAAGACAAACATGTGCAATGCATTAATGGAATAACAAAGTTTGACATGACAATAATTGTTGGAACAAACAAAGAAAATACAACTTGAGAATTCAAATGAACAAAAATGCTCTCAATCCTGGCCATGATTTGGCATGGGAGAAGTGATCACGTTGGGAGTTTCAGGAGGGTTGAACTCAATCTCCTTGGCATCAATCATATTTTGAATCTTGTATTTCAGTGCCCAATAATCGTTAGTATCGTGCCCAGGACTGCCAAAATGATAGGTACACCTTGCATCAGGATTGTAGTTAGGAGAAGAAGTCTTAGGGTTTGGATGAGGTCCTATCAACGTAATCAAATTCATCCTCAACATATGTTGTAATGCTTGAGACAGCGGCATTTTTATCTTGGTAAACTGTCTCTTAGGCTCATCTTGCCTTCGCTGATTACCCCGTTGTTGTGGTCGTTGCACGCGTGCCGAACTAGAGACCAGCATTGCCCCTACAGATTGGTAGTAGTCTGCCTTATTACGAACCTTCTGGCCATACACAGCATTGGCTTCCCTCTTACTAGAAAATGGCTTCTTCTCAGCATTAGAAGATGCAGCCATCGGGATCTTCCCACTCTTGATACCACTTTCGATCCTTTCTCCAGTCAGAACCATCTCTATGAACCTGGATGAGGAACTCCTAATCAGTAGATTAAAGAACGGGCATGTTAGAGTGCCCATGAACATGTCTACCATTTTCCGATCATTCAGAGGAGGTTGTACCCTGCCGGCTAGATCCGTCCATTTCTGGGCATATTCCTTGAAGCCTTCGCTAGAACCCATAGACATGCTTGGAAGTTGTGTACGAGTTGGAGCAAGGTCAACATTGTATTGGTATTTCTTGTAGAAGGCAGCATCCAAGTCTTTCCAGGTATGAATGTCTATTCTTTCTAGCTGATAGAACTACCCCAGTTGCGTGCCAGATAAACTTTCTTGGAAGAAATGGACCCATAACTTCCGGTCAGCAGTGTGAGGCTAGATCTTCCTGACATAGGACCTTAAGTGCAACTTAGGGTAGGAAACACCTTCATACTTAGCAAATTTGGGAACCTTGAACTTTGGTGGGATGACCACTCCAGGAACAAGCCCTAACTCTTCAAAGTCCAAGCCAGGTACCTGCTGAATCTCCATAGCATTGAGACGATCCTCCAGCTGTTTGTGTTTATTGTCAGCAGGAGGATATTGTTTCTCTGAGTAATCAGCTTCTTCTCCATCAGCCTCGGGGTTATTGACTTCTTCATGATTACCCCATTCATTTGATGGAGTTGTGAGATCTAGAGCTCGTTTAACCGGTCCTCTGAGTCTTCTTCCGATATTCAAGATGCCAGTCGGTTTCTTTGCCTTCTTATTCTTCTCTTTGATGACGAGAGCTTTCAGTTCTTCCTGCCCCTGGGCCAAAGCCATGAACATTTGTTGGAACTGAGCATTTTGAGCTTGAAGGTCTTTTACTGTTTGTTTAAGGGCCATCTCTTTTGCTGAAATAAACAGCGAAAATATGAGAAACCTGTACTTGAAGACCTGTTATGAAATGGCATGCATGCAATGTTTGCAAGGATCTCGCGGGGTAAACAAGAAAATGTCAGAAGTTGAAATTTGCAGTTTTGATTGAAGAACTTCGTATCATTGAGTGTCCTTCTACGAGAGTCAAGCTCACCATATCAAGTGGGTCATAGCCCCTGACTCAAGTTGTCATGTTTTGGTCTTTTGAAGGCGTTTGGTTAGAGGAAAATAAATCCCCTTTCCCCTTGCTAGATGTCTGGTTCATCATAACCTGCATCACGGGCCCTTGAGATCCTTGAAATGTTTAAGGAAATGCTATGGTATGGTGATATGATGTGTATGTTATGCATCAAGCAAAAATGCAGGGTGATGAAGACAAGTATGTTTTGCAGGAAATCCAAGTTATTTGGATAATGACTACAAACAAGTCCTATAATTAGTACAAATAAAGCCCTGCAATGAGTTCAAGTTGTTAGGCAATGAGAGCAAACAAGTCACACAAGTAGCCTTAGGTTTAGGCTTGCATGGATTCTATAGGTAAGTACCCTCTTGAAGTTTCAGTTGGTTCAACCTGTCCTATCAATAGTAGTCGGGTTCTAGGGAATCTTAATATCATTGATTTTTCCCACAAGTTTCGTTCCAATTGACAACTGACCTTCCACCAAACAAAACTCGGGAGTCAAATCTCAATGAGTGTAGTATCGAGTATCAACCGACTTAGGACTACACCAAAGACGGCTATATCACTACTTCCTAATGGCTAAGTCGTTCAATTAAAGGTTCTAAGGTCAGTTGATGCTTTATGACACCACGCAGCGGCCCCGTATTCTCCTTGATTACTCAAGGGCTACCGGTACCAACCAAAGTGTCACATCAACGTAGCTATCACTTCAACCGTTTCGATATACCCTGCATAGTTTCCATGATCTATTGTTACTTACCTAAAAGGTACCCTAGATCCAGGTGTAGGATCTATAGTAACAACCCAAACAATCCCAAAAGGTAAAGCAAACAAAGCATACAAAAGTAGTTTAAATAATGAACTAACTCCAAGGTAAACCCACTTTTTATAAGTCCCCAGCAGAGTCGCCAGTTTTGTAATACGGTGGCAGAATCGACTGTTATACTGGTTTTGCGTTTGTGTTTGCAAATGTTGTGGTAAGTAAGAGTCGCCACCGACTTTTCTTTTATCCAAATTAAGGAAAGGGTGAAAAGAACAGAAAAAGACCTTTTCGAGAATTTTCTGAGTAAGGGGGTAGTTTATGGAAAGGAAAGGTGTTAGCACCCTTTCTATCCGTATTTTTCTACTGGCTCTTAGGTACTTGCTCATTTTTGAAAATTGCTTTCGTATTTCTATGTTTTGAAATTTTTGTTTGCTTTATGATAACTCTTGTATCAGTCCTCAAGAGTGTTAATAAAGCATTTTTGAAAAATGTTTTGAAAGTGTAGTGTGAAAAAGTTGTTTTTGAGCAAGTACCTAATACTTATCTACCTACTCAAAAAAGGTGTTCTTTTCCTCCTTTCCTTTAGACAGCGCTATCCTACTATTTGTGAGTAGTTAGCCCTAGTCATTGGATGTTGAGGGACTATCGAAGGGACGTTTACAGTCACTAAGGCAACTGGGCAAGAACTTTTAGTAATTTCCTTAAAGTTCTAAGATCACTTTAACCAAGGCGGCATCGAAAGGGTCATCGAGGGACTTGTGATCTCTTGAACTAAAGGAGAGCCACTAAAAATTCTCACGTTTTGAGAATTGTGACCATTTCCGAAGGCAACCGAAGTGGGAGATACCCTAAGGGTGAGCATGTGCAAGTGTATTGATTCAGTTCATTTATCTTGCAATTTAGGGTTATCTGATCATTTTAATTTACAGTCTTTCCATGCAAACCTAATTACTAGCAGTTAATAGTGCGGAGAGTAAAAATAGGAAGATAGAGTCCTATGCTATTATAGGGCCTCGGGGAGGGGGACTTACAAGTTCAACAATTGGGGGAATAAACAGTAAATAAACCCTAGTTTAAAACTATTACAAACCATGTACAGATACAAAATTTGGGAAAATAATAATACAGAACATAATAAATGCGCGAAGATTGAAGCGGGAATAAAGATGAAACCCTAAAGAATCTAATTATTTAATTAAACATTTTTTTGGTATTTTATTGAGAAAAAGATTTGAATCTTTAACATAATTTCTAATTAATTTTAATTAATGAAATCAATCAAAATAATTAAATTAAATTAATTTGCAAAAATTAATTTTAATTAAGATAAGACCTAAGTCTATTTTTTGTGATTTTTTTTATTTTTTTTTACGATTAAAATAAAAATGAATTTAAAAATATAAAATAATTAAAATAAAGTAAAGTAAATGAAATAAAAAAAGGCATGAGGTTAATGAAGCAACTGGGAGGGCGTGAATTGGAATCATCTAGGCCCATAATATGCAAAGCCCAATGCCCTGCGTAGATCTCATATTACCTGTTCCTGAGGGTCCATCATGGGCTCTCAGATCTGGGACGTTAGATCTAATGTTGCATAGATCTAATGGTGATCACTTAATGATACATAGTGTGCGCGCCTGACCCTGGAGCATTGGATCTGAAACAAGCTTGTTAGAAAATGCAAAATACAGAATTCTGGGATTGAACCCAGATCCCTCCTCTCACATGCCTGCGCCTTTACCATTTGAGCTGCCAATTCAATCGTTATTATAATAACTCAATAATATTATATGAAAAACGAAGATGAATTCCAGGTCATCAAAACAAACGCGTACAGTGGACCCACAGGATTTTAAATAAACCAATCAGATCACGTGAAATTGCCACGCATGCCTTCGCTGGGGTCAAAGGAGTCAACGACACCGGAGCTGCCCTCCGGTCGCCTTCTCCTGCCAAGAAAAACGGCCAACCTGCAAATACGTTAGATTCAAAGCCTACCAAGAGGTCTATTCCATGTAAAATCACCCCCTGAGTTCAAATTCGGGCTTAGATTTAATGGATCGTCACTGTATCAAGCGATTCGAGCGTGTTTTCAGGTCATGCCCTAGAAATGGCAATCTGAGATTCAAGCATTTAAGCTGGTATGAAATAAATTAAACTTGCCTTATGCATTTCCTTGAACACATATATGAATATTAGATATATTAACAACACATATTTAGCAAGATTTGAAATCAAAAATATATACCAAACGGTGATGACTGATTACAGAGCTTCTAGACGTGGAAGCGCCTGACCATGGGTCTAGTTCAACTTCTGGGAGTCTCAGGGGATGAATGGTGGACTCGGTTTGGCCTGGAACTGGATGGAGAGAGAGATTTCGAATTGCACCACTTTGAAGAAAATTGGAGTTTTGCTAGGGTTTGTTTGAGGCAGTTGCGCCTATTTTTGTGGTCTGAACTTGTTAGGAATATATAGCATATCATATTAGGTCAACAAAAAGAGTAAGAATCCTTGGCATTGAGTGTAAACAAATATGCTTCAAAACCTTCCAAAAAATAATATTTTCTTCCTTTCATGGCTTGCACGATTTCCCTTGATATAATCAGCATATATTGTCCATTATTTAATAGAAAAATGATTTCAAATCAATCTTATATTATTTCCATTATTTATTTATTTTTGAATTTTAATGAATAAAATATCAAAATAAATAGCATAAATAATATAATAATGCATGGGTGGGCTTAGAGGTCGCGAACCATGTTGGAAATAAGTTCAAATCATAGAAACCAAGGCCCATTTGAAAGAAATCCAAGATTGATCAATATTCTCTTCATGCATTTTTCAAAAATTGGTCAATTTTAACAATGCATATCTCTCTCAATTTTAACACTATGAGGGTGTTATTTGAATTTTTATAGAGCTTATGATGTTCTCTAAACAACCCTTTTGGTTTCATCTCAATTGGATCTTCCATGTTCATGTAAGGAGCTTTGACCTAAAAGGTGTTTTTGTTGACTTTTTCGAAAGGACCAATACTGTCTGAGCTTGTATCTTTCAATTGATGCATTTCTTTAACTTGAGGGATGAAGAGAAGTGGTAGGGAATTGTATTATCTTCAAAATTAGCCTTGGTGGAAAAAAATTTGATAAAGTATGAGAAAGTTATGGCTGGTCAAAGTTTAGTTGACTTTTCTTATAGAAACCCTAATTAGCAATTTTTTACTTTTGATGAATTAGGAGCATTTCTTGAGGAATCATGATCAACCCTTGATAAAATGATGGATATCACTTCAAAATGTTGATGTTGACAAAAAATATTGAAGTTTGACTGCATATAGGCTACAGTTGACTTTTGACCTGGTACAGTTGATTTTCAAGTATTTGGGCAATTGGCTGAGCAAACTTGTAGTGCAAGGCATGAAATTTGTCATGGACAATCTTGAAGACATATTAGGACCATGGAAAACATTTGAGACCATTGGAGCTCACACATATTTATGAAAATTGAAACCCTAGTCAGAGGTTCATTTCCTTAGGAGGAGAATTTGGTTGGTCAATTCTTAGTCATCCTTGAGCAATTTGAGGACCTCAATGGGCATGCCTTGAGTTAAATGAGAGAGAATATTTTAGGGTACAACATCCACTGTTTAGGAATTGAAAGAACTCTTGTACATAGTCAGCAAGGTCTGTCCAAAAGCATATTGTATGAGATTATGGTATTGTTTTCGTCATCCTCCCTCTAAACGCTTACAACTTTTAAACAAGAGTTGAATATCAAAAAGGGAGTAAAAGTAGAGTTTCAGTATAGTGAAAACGAATGGATTAATTTAAGACAAACATATGCAATGCATTAATTGAAACAAAGTTTGACATAATAGATAAGTGTTCGAATAAACCAAAGAAATTACAATTGAAAATTCAAAAATGAACTGGACGCTCTCAATGATTTGGCATGGGAGCAGTGATCACGTTAGGATTCTCTGGAGGGACGAATTCAATCTCCTTGGAATCAATCATATCTTGAACTTTGTTCTTCAGAGCCCAGTAGCTATTTGTATCATGTCTAGGACTTTCGGAATGGTATGCACATCTTTCATTGGGGTGGTAACTGGGAGCAGAAGTATTGGGATTCCGCAGAGGAGCCTTTAACGTAATCAAATATGCCTTCAACATGCGCTATAACACTTGAGCCAGTGACATGTTTATTTTGGTAAGTTGTCTTTTAGGTGCGACCTCTTTACATTGATTCCCTTGTTGATGTTATCCCACATACGTAGGGTTAGAGATTAGCACAGCTCCCACAGATTGGTTGTGGTTACCTCTAGCATGTCCCTCTTGGCCATATACAACATTTGACTCTTTCTTCCTATTGTATGGCTTCTTATGAGTATCAGAGGATGTAGCCCCTTGGATATTTCCGCTTTTGATTCCATTTTCAACTCGTTCCCCAGTTAGAATCAACTCGGTGAACCCGGCCGAAGAGCTTCTGATTAGGTGATTGAAGAAAGGTCCTGTCAAAGTTCCTATAAAGATATCAATCAGCTCCCTGTCAATTAAGGGTGGTTGCACCCTGCCAGCCAGGTCTATCCATTTTTGGGCGTACTCTTTGAAGCCCTCGTTGGAACCCATGGTCATATTCTGCAACTGTACACGAGTTGGTGCAAGATCAGCATTTTATTGGTACTGCTTGTAGAAAGCAACAGCTAGATCTTCCCAGGTGTGGATATGGGAACCCTCCAATTGATAAAACCAATCAAGTTGAGTTCCAACTACACTATCTTGGAAGAAATGGACCCAGAGCTTTTTGTCAGTAGTGTGCGGCTGAATCTTACAAACATAGGATCTTAGATGAAGCTTCGGACAGGAGACCCCATTATACTTGGAAAAAGCAGGGATCTTGAATTTGTGGGGAATGACCACCCCAGGAACCAAACCCAAGTCTCCAAAGTCCAAGCCATGCACAACTTGGATCTCCACAGCCTTTAGTCTGTCTTCTATCTGCTTATATTTGTCGTCGGTTGGCGGGTATTGCTCATCAGAATAATCCCCGTCTTCAGAGATTTAATTTTTTTATCCCTAGCACGAGTGCTTCTAGCATCTTCATATTGATTTTCATCCACTTTGGAGGAATCCTCTTCAACTTGGACTCGTTGAACGGGGCCCTTGAACTTCTTCCCCATGTTGAGGATGACAACATTCTTCTTAGTCTTCTTCTTACTCTCTTTGGTGAAGAGTGCTTTCAGATCTTCCTGCCCCTTGGCTAAGTTCAGGAGCACTTGTTGGAACTGGGCATTCTGAGCTTGGAGATCTTTAACTGTTTGCTCTAGAGCCATCTCTACTGAAATAAACAGTAAGCAGATGAGAAAATCTGTATGGGAAAAATCTGTTATGATGACATGCATGTTATGTGGATGTGATGTTTTCAAAGATCTCGTGGGGTAAACACAAGAAAATAATAACCAAAGTTTATACATTTCGTCTGTTCATACCGAAAGATAGTTTCGTGTGGAAGACCTTTGAATATTTTAATAACCAAATTTTTCGTTTTACTGGTCCACTATGTCTCAGACGCTTCGCTAATTTGTATCTTTTGATCGGCTCAACCTATCTGATTGGTTCTTTCACCATAAAATCCATCTTCATATCTTCTCAAATTCACGTGTTCAGGCCAAGAGCTAATTCTTTAAGAGATATATATTCCAAAAATTCAGATTTTATCTCATAACACACTCACCCCAAAAACCTCCCAAATTTTCTCTCTCTAATATATCAAGATCAAAACTCATTCTCTCAATCTTTTTTTAAGATCTTCACCAATCTTCATCAAGTTCATAGCAATCTTGAAGGTCCAAAAAGTCAAAAAGTTGCAAATCTCTTCTCCCTCTGATCAACCGGTGACTGAATCCACCGCATCAAGCACCGATCCACCACCAAAGGACGGCGCCGCCGGTGATCTCCACAAATATGCGACCAATCATCCCTTCGGTCTGGCGCCGATCATGTTACTCTCTTCTCCATTTTCGATAACTTTCAATTCCCTTGCATTTTGCATAATTGTGTAAATTGAGATTGTGATTACTATTTGAGTTTGATTTAGATTGAAATCTTGAAGTTTATTATGTAGTTTAAGTGTTTGCACTTTATTGTTCATTCATGAACCTTTTTGATTTAGTTTCCTTAATTCCAGTGTGTTTTTCGGTTTAATTCATGTTTTAATCGTAATGCTACCCGTTCTTGATATCAATATTTCAATGCATGTTTGGATTCCATTTCTTCATCATTCATCCTTATTTTAGTTAGTGATGTAAATACATAACTTCGGTTGTGTCTCCTTGTTATTTCTAACATGTTTGTTGATTTGTGCAAGGTACTTTGAGATTGTTTTTGAACATTTAATTATTGCTTGATTTTTTTATTGAAAGACACGTTTATACCATTGATTCGTGGTTTGAGCCAGCGTCCGATACACATTGTTTTTATTCTCATATACAAGAGATGAGATTTTGTTATCACTTGTTTAGATCGTTATCTTGTGTAGGTGTACTGTTTTTTACTCGGATGTGTTCGATACATAT
Organism: Vicia faba; assembly: GCA_948472305.1. Lineage (NCBI taxonomy): Eukaryota > Viridiplantae > Streptophyta > Magnoliopsida > Fabales > Fabaceae > Vicia > Vicia faba. Next base: position 493,234,462 of record OX451740.1, read on the forward strand.
TTTGTTTCATATAATTGTCTGGATTGATATGTTCTGCAGGTGTACTATTGGTTTTCGGATGTGTACGACATGCATTCTGTATTATATGTACACATCATTGTGCATTGTTTTTGCTTGTTTGAATTGTCATCTTATGCAGGTTCACTGATTGGTTTTAGGATGTGTCTGACACACATTCTAATTGTGCTTATTGATGCTTCGACTCATAGTCTGATTTGATTTTTTTTGATGATGTTAGTTGCTCGCGAAGTTCTCGGGTTTCTTTTGCTATTGCTTAGCATATACGGATTTATTGGTATACTTCTTATTTGTTTCCTTTCCGCACTTTTTTACCGCTTTCTAGATATCATGAGAAGTAGGATAATAAAGAGTGTGCACTCAAAGTCGTTGTTTAAAGTCCTTTAGAAGGCATTTTGCACTTGTTTGCTACTTGTGTTTGTTCTGTGTGTTTATAGTTGTGCCAAACACCTCAAAAGAGGTGTCCCATTCCCACTCCCCGTTATTAAGTCCTAAGAGAAGGCAAGGCGAGCAGAAGTTTCGTAATAGACCCCGCCAATTTCATTCATATGTCATCCTTAGCTCGCGTAGTACACTGATGCTTTGGATTGTGATTACTCTTGTATCGAGTCGTTCAAGTGGAAAAGGGTTTCACAAACAAACCCCCACACTTTGTCTTTAGCTCACGTTGACCAACATTGATGGTCAGTGTTTCCTCATATTCTTCTATCTCCTACCTCGATTCTTGATATCTAGGTTGGGTGCTTAGGTTCTTTAGACATCACTTTCCCCCGTCTATACTTCTTGCCTTGGTGACATGATATCTTGGTTAATAATAGCTTTCATGACCCCTTCTTACCTAGATGACACGATATTTATGGCCAGGAACATCCATCATCCTACCTTGATGATGTGATATCCTGGTTAGGTGTCCAATTCCCCTATCTTGCCTTGGTGATTTGATATCATGGTTAGGTGTTATTCCCTCTCCTTTATCCTACCTTGACGACACAGTGTCATGGTTAGGTGTGTTCTACTTGAGTAAGCGGATACTTCTCAAGCGTCTGTTTTGCTTGCTTTCATGTCTTGGCTAAGTGTTTGTTTGCTTGCGTGATTCTTGCTTTTGCGTGTGTTCACATTCTCCCCATAGGATTCTTAATTCTTTCTTGGTTAAGATCGAACTAAGTAGACCCTAGGATGTTTATCCATGTATGCCAACATTAGGTAGAATTCCCTTGATCCCAACTTTAGGTCCACAAGCATGACAACAAGTAGGATTGAGATTTCCCTTTTGTTTAGATTTTTCTTTTGGCATCCCTTTAAAACTAAAAATCCTTTTCTTTGTTAAAAGATCATAAAACATCTCTAACTTCACTCAAACCCTTTTTCAAGGTAAAAATAACCAACCAACGCAAACCTTTTTGTCTTTAGACTTTTTTCTTCAAAACCTTTTCAAAAAAGGACATGCTTCGATAGCATTATTCATAAAAAACATGCAACCAACCAAAAATTTTGAGGGGAACTACGAGTGCCTTGATCCCTATTGCACGGTCGGTGGTATGTAGGCACAAAGGTTTTCAACTGCGACAGGCACGACTAATAAACCTTTTTTTTGTAAATAAACCTCTGCATTCATGCATTCCCTGTACAGCCTAGCTTTAGATTCAGACACACCCTTTAGATTAGACAACAATAGTGGATCCCATGGAGTACCACGAACGTGAGAGGTGCTAATACATTCCCCTCGCGTAATGAACTCTCTTACCCGATCTATCGGTTGCAAGACTGCGATTTCACCATTCAGGTTTACTCAATGTTTACCTTTCCATTTGGCGGGATAAAAAATGTTTGATGGCGACTTCATTGTTAATTTTGATGATTTGTCCAGTTGCTTCAGCTGATGAGTTCACTGGGGAAAGATTAACCAATTGTTGGTCCATCCCGTGAGTCACTCCTAGCTTTTGTTTTTTTCTAGGTGTGTTTTGCTTATTCTCTTGCATGTACAGCATTGATTACTTGTATATATTTGTTCATATGTTTTCATTCATATTTTACCTCTTTCCATATACATTTGTCTGTTGTACTGGATCTGTGCTTCTTGTTGGGTGGGTATTACCATGAGGTAAAAGGCCCAGTACCCAAGCCAGAGCGGTGCATAATAGGAACACTAGGAATAGAGTGGAGCATGACGTCTACTGGACCCAGGTCCATACTAGCACACTCAAGTGCTCTGCACTTAGTTGAGGTTCAAATGAGTTTTTATTGTCACACACATCTGTTGTAACAACGGTAGCATTCTCGGGTAAACTTATGATTCCAAGTCACCTTTGCCTACCCTGACCTATTTTTCACCCGTGAGTGGGGACGGTTTGATCTTACAGGTACTGATAGTGACTTTTGGTACTGTTGGTGACGTTGTTCCTGTTGGTGACTATATGTTCTCTCGGTTTTTTGTTTCGGGCTTCTCACCTTGTGATAGCCATTTATTTCGACAGTTCAACAATTATCCAGTATTGTGGAGGCTTTGATCCTATACAGTTGTTGATATTCATGGCACTTGGTTATTATGTTCCAAAATGGTGCCAAACTTTTGATTCTATAATATTTAGACTTGGTTCCTTGAGTTGTGATATTGGTGTCGTACCTTTGACCCTGCGATATTCAGAGAGTTCATAAACAGTGCAGCAGTTATCCATTATGATGGAAACCTTGATTTCGTATTAGCGCACACATAATGTGTTAACATCATTTTAAACACACATGTTCTTTCCATTTCTAAGGAATTGTGCTTGTGAGCCTTGTGTTGCACTTTTCCATCTCTTATTTATAAAAGAATCAAAGCATGAGGATTCTTTGGAAATGATCAAACATGGAACTGCATCCACTCATGCATCTTTATGCATTCATAACAGGTACTCAGATTAGGGGATTCTAATTCAGACTTGGTATTCTTTTTAGAGCTGCAAATATTGACTTACCAATGTTAAGTGTTCAGAGATCAGACACAGAACAACTTCAAGCTGATTTGACTAAGATTAGGGCTGAAATGAGGGCTCAGATGGGTGTTTATGGTGGATATCCAAGCTATGGTCCATGGTCAGAACCTACTCAAGGAAGAGGTTAGTCAGTTAAGGACTCAAGTGAGTTTGGTTATGGAATTTTTGAAGACAATGTTGAAGAAATGAAATGGTCTCGCACCTATTTATACCACAAGAGTTGTTGCCATTTCTCATTCTGTAGGACTTACAGTGCGTCAGGGGGTACCTTATGGATCTTCTTCACAACCTGGGAAACCAAAATCTTCTCGCCAGAAGTTACTCCCAGTTCACCAAGAGAATCAGAGGTGTGTACCTCATGAACCACAGTAGAAGGGGCCTGAAACTCAGTTTGACCCCATACCAATGTCGTATTTGCAGTTACTCGAGCTCTTGTTACAGTTTCAATTGGTCAATCTGAGAAACATGCCTATTAAGGATTTCTCCGTAGGCCATGACGCTAAAGCCCGTTGTGAATTCCATTCTGGTGGTGTAGGTCACAATGTAAAGGAATGTATGGCATTGAAGTACAAAGTTTGTGACTTGATTAATGTTAGGGAATTTGTGTTCACTCCAGGCGGTTCTAATATACAAGTCAATCCTTTTGAAGTAAAGAAAGTGGTGGTTACCTCTCATTCTCGAGGCTCTACTTCACATTCTAAGACACCTAATTCACAATCTACACTCCTAAAGATTCCTTTCTGACAGCCAGTGTCTATTTTGGGTCATAAGAATCAAATGCTCGATCAGAACAAATATCGTCCATATGCTCTGTCGGGCCAACAGAGATCAAGGAGGCCACAAAGGAAGTTTGACCCAGTTCCTATGACTTACAATCAATTACTTCATCATCTGCTTAATCTCCAATTGGTCGAGTTAAAGGAGATTGGTCCTCCTCCATCCCTTATTCCTGAAGGATGTAATGTGAATGCCATGTGTGAATATCACTCTAGGGCACCTGGCCATACGATTGAAGATTGTGAACAGTTCAAAAACAAGGTCCAAGACCTGATTGATTCAAATGCAATTGTGTTCACGCCAGATAAGAATAGGAATCATGTGCCTGAGTGAGCCTCAAGACTGCTAAAGGTCATCTGAACCAATAAGTCCATACGGAGTCATGCCTCCTCAATATGGCAATTTCTAGTTTAATTTGCATTCTCATTTGTAATCTTTCTTGTTTTGTTCAGTACTTTCTTGTATGAAAAATTGTTTGTTTTTTAATATTAAATCACAATGCATCGAATATGTTTGTCTTAAATTAATCCATTCTTATTCACTCATTTATGTTTTTATGCTTTTTGATACTCAACTTTTGTTTGATAAAGTAAAACCTCTGGAGGGAGAATGATGAGAAATATACCAAGAATCTCATACGGTATGCTTTTGAGTAAAACCTTGCTGACGATGTACAGACATTGCTTCAAATTCCTAAACATTGGAGATATAAGGGAGATAGACCCTCACTAACCCCTTTGAGCCTTGAAGTAGGAGTTTCTTTTCTTTTCAGAAAAAACCCTCACATTTAACCCGGAGCAGGGTAGATTTCAGTTAATCTGATCGAGCATTCAAATTTCAAAAGGGAGTGAACATTCGAGGATCACCATACCTCATCCATCACCTATCAGGAGGACAAAATATGACGATACAACAATGGTTACCCCTCATCGACCAGAGAATGAACCAGTCATAATTCTTCCAACAAGTCGAAAATGACTCGAAGTCACATGATGTGTTCAAAAAGAAAGATAATGAATAAAAAAAGAAAGAAAAGAAAGAAAGCCCGCTAAGTCGAAAAACATGAAAACAAATTACTTAGGCAAAAATTAGGGCATCATGTTGGACTTGAAAATCAAAAATCAAATTGTCCAGGAAAAAGTTAGGGAAAGTGAAAAAGAAAAAGGAAAAGCCTGAAAGGCAAGAAAGGATTACAAAATGAAGATCCTCGGAAAAGAACAAAGTTGTGTGACCACAAATGCAAATGAAGCGAAGGTGAGTGACTATCATGTCCAAGAAACCTCAGTGGTTCCTCAACCATCATAAACTACTCTTGAGAGATGAGTGCTCATATCGAGTTAACTGAATGTAGGACTGAAGAACATCATGGAGAATGGGTGGGGACCAAATAACTTTGAGCCTTAAATATTTTTTCTAAAACCATGAACCAGGCCACATTACAACCCTTGAAAGTCCTAACTGAAGCATGGGTTAATTCGAAGCAATACTGTAACGAGAGTACGGTAATCTAATTCCTAAGAGGCTTGCTAAAAATTTTGAGTTGGTATCACTCCATCTTTTAACTTTCTTTTGTACAAAAAAACTCGATGTTTCGATATCTTTTCAATAAAAGTTTATCCACTTCAAGACAAGCATAGGATTTGCCTTAGAATTATTATTCTCATGATAAAACATCTTGTGCATATGAATAAGTGTTTAAACATCAATTGAGCTTGCACAATGAGCGTCAATGAAGAGTTTGATCTTGCTAAAGAAGGGAGGTTTAAATACTCCATTGAAGTAAAAGTTAGATATCTCAAAGGATGATAAATGATAATACCAAGGGGCATGATTGCCTAAGACTCCATTGAGTATGAGCAGGAAGATGCTTCACTGTTTGGTTACCCTAAGAGAGGAAAGATCGAAGATTCTGCAAATTTGGGACATTTATATCGAGATGTGATCAATCTCTCCAAAGATCTGAAGAGGTTAGGGAAGACTCTCTCAAAAACTCCATTGAGTATGGCCATACCACCTTCAGAGAATCGTAGGAGATATAAAGCCTTGAGATTTTATTGAGGATGCAAAATATTCCAGAGTTAGATGGCCAGAAGACTCTGTTGAGTATGAGAGATTTGTTTTCATAGTTTGATCACCCTATCGAGGATGAGTTTGAAATCTCTGATGAGTAAAAGGTGTGCCAAGTGTAGCCAATTTGGGGCAGTCAGGCCAAGATTCGAGGAATCTCTAAAAGTTCTACCAACCTGGGGAAGCTATGTCAAGATTCGAGGAATCTCTCAAAGTACTGAGTAATCAGGGGCATACACCCAAGCGTGGTGGAAACCATCTCCAACTTTGGTTAGCCAAAGATAATGTTTAAAGCTCATAATATCGGGGAAGCTTATCTATAGTGGCACATATCTCAGGAAGTCCTCTCAAGGCAAATCTCTTCAAAGTTCAATCAATTCGAAGCAGTTACATCGAGATTCAACAAATCTCTCCATGAATCAGTTGAAAGTTATTCAAACTTTGAATACACTAGGGCATTATATCTTGAGTCAATATGATACCGAGTTTCTAAGAAGACTTTCTCAAGGAAATTTCTTTCCTATATCGTATACTTGGGGCACTTTGGTGTGATTCTTATTTTGCAGGAATTATCGTTCACTTATCACAAAGCAGCGAGTCAGCAAGAGAGCACAGAGTTATTGAGGTTATTACCAGTGTGAAGTTCTTGATAGGATGATTTGTTTCCTAAAGTGGACATTTTCCCCAGTGTGGTCAACACTTTTTGTTCAGCAGAAACTTGCCTGTTAAGGGTGTTTGAAGCAGAATGTTTTCCCCAGTGAAGTGTGTAATATCATGTTTCTCCTCAGCGGAGTATGCGCTTGAGTTGTCTTCACTTCAATGCTATTTTAGGAAATGGTATCTGATAAAGGTGCTCCCCTATGCAATCTCTTTAAGTCAATTTCTCCTGCTCCTGAGTAAAGTGCATGTTGGTGGGTCCAGCATAATTGTTTACCTCCCCAGTGTGACCTGCATTTTTTGATAAATTCTTGTAAGAATTCTCATATCCCCAGGAAGATTCCATGATTTACCCCCGTGAAGTAGCCGATGTGTCCCCAATGAATTGTGCATAAATTCCTTATTCCCCATGAAGTCTATATTAGTCTAGCTTTCAGGAATTTGCTTTTCCCCAGTGATGTCGGTGAATACCTTATGAGGTTTGCTTCTCCAATACAATCTAAATCGATGAGTCTTCTTCTGAGAATTCGCTTATGCCCCGGTGATCAGAGATTTTGCATTAAGTCCCCGGCGGAAGTCAAATTTCGAGAGTACTCTTTGGTCAAGAAGTCTTCTCTCCCAAACAAAGATTTGTTCCTCAGTGAAGTTTCATGCTCCTTAGTGATTAGTTTGGTAAAGCCTGGCGGAGATTCGTAAATCCCCTGTGAATGTTCGCCATGATGAACTTATTAGTGAATAGTTATTCACATAGCATAAGTTTTCTTTAGCATGAAATTCTCCTTGTTTCTCCATTCAAGTCATGTTGGAAGTTCTTTCTCCCCAGTAGGGTCTTCCTTGTGAGTTTTCTTCTCCTTCCCCGGTAGAGTTCTGTATTCGGGTTGACAAAAGCTTGTGGATGCTTTTTTGTTTTGAAAACATTTCTTGCTCCCGAGCGAAGATTGTTGACGAGTTAATCTCTGCAGATCCAATGGTTATTGGTACTCCAGCAACGTTTAATCCCCAGTGGCGTCCTCGTTCATAGTGTGCAGTGTGCTTACTTCTCCCCAGTAAAAGCTGGCAATTTATTTTTGCAAGTTTTATTAGAATATGACATGTGGTTACCGTTTATCCAATTTGTTACTCTCCAGTGAAACATCTAAACATGCATCATTACATTGCATACACCCAAATGTGTAGTGTTTCCATTCGTTTTGGAACGTTACTCCATAGAAAAATTCAAACATGTGTTAAACTATAAATCAGTCGCATCATCTTTTTCCCCGGTGTTTTTGTTTAAATTCCTTATATACCCGGTGATTCATTAACCCAGCAGATATCCTATGATATCCCCGACATGTCTTTGTAATGCTTACTGTTTTTATGACTGTCCTTTCTTCTCGGTTATTACCCTCATTTTCTTCTTGAAGTTATAGTGCAAGAAATATTTGGTGTATAATGTTTCTTTCTTTTCAATTGATTGAAAATCCTTACTTGGAGTTCGGCAGTTCATATAATTGCCACTATTGAAGAACTACGCCCCGCCTTTGGCCTGAGGGATAATGTAGTCCTTTTTCTTGCAAATACCAAACCCTCCCCTTACTTCGTGTAAGTCGGTACCCTTCTTGCCTCTCGCATAAGGGATATTCTTGCCCCTGTGTAGGTTCTCGTGGTTCATGTCTAATAGTTATTGACGTACCATTTGAGTCTAGCTTTTCTCTGACATTTCTTTCCTAGGTCTAGATGTATCTAGTCCCCGTGTGGCGAGTATTTATGTTTGTTTCTTATCTTCCCTATCTCGCATCATTCATATTTCTCTCCCATTGAGTGTTCACTCTTTACTTTTTTACGATCCAGTTCTTTCCTGGTGTAACATTTTTAGTCTGGCGGTCATCAATCCTCTTTAAGGTCAAGTCTGTTACTTGTCACCTTTTTCAGAGTACAACGTTTTTCTGTAGAGTCTAGTAGATACTAGTCCTCTTCCATTGAGTGGTCACTCTTTGCCTTGTTATGATCCATTTATTCCATGGCGTAACGTTTCTGGTCTAGTGGTCACCAGTTCCTTTTTAAGGTCAAGTTTTCTTACCTGTTATCTTGTTCAGAATGCAATGTTTTGGTACTCTATGGAGACTAGTGGATACTAGTCCTCTCCCATCAAGTGGTCACTCGTTTTCCTTGTAGGTAATCCAGTTCTTCCCTGGCACAACATTTGTAGGGCTGGTGTCCACCGGTTCCTATTAAGGTCAAGTCCGTTACTTGTCACCTGGATTCAAATACAGTGTTCTGGTATTCTTTAGAGTCTAGTGGTTAAGTCCGTTACTTGACCATATGTTCTTCCTCTGTCTGAGATTTGGCAATCATATCGTCAACATATACTTCAATCTCCTTATGCATCATGTCATGAAAGAGAGTGACCATAGCATGTTGATACGTTGACCCTACATTCTTTAGACCAAAGGGCCTCACCTTATAGCAGAATGTTCCCCGCGGTGTAATGAAAGTTTCTTCTCAATGTCTTATGGAGCCATCTTTATCTGATTGTAACCAGAAAAGCCATCCGTGAAGGAAAACACTTTTGATTGAGCATTATTATCCACCAAAATATCAATATGGGGAAGAGGGAAATCATCTTTAGGGCTTACTTTGTTCAAGTTCCTATAATCAACACACATTTTGACTTTGCCATCCTTCTTCGGTACCAGCACAATATTCGCAATCCATGGTGGATAAGAAATAACTTTCAAGAAATCGGCATCGAACTGCTTTTGAACTTCCTCTTTAATCTTCTTAGACATCTCATGATGAGTTCTTCGAAGGTTTTGTTTGATTGGAGGATAGTCTTCTCGGAGCGGTAACTTGAGCACAACAATATATGTGTCTAGACCATGCATGTCTTTATAAGACCGGGCAAAGATATCAACATACTCACGAAGCATTTCAATCAATCTTGCCTTCACACTTTCCTCTAAATCAGCCCCTATCTTGACCTCTTTCTTTACACCTTCAGTGCCTAAATTAATCACCTCCGGAGATTCCTAGTGCGGCTGGATGACCTTTTCCTCTTACTTTAACAATCTTGCCAACTCTTAAGGGAGTTCACAATCTTCCTCACCTTCTTCTCTGATTTGGTAGATTGGATTATCAAAGTTATAATGAGCAATATCTTAATATTTATTAATGAAATTCGGGGTGGACGTGCATCTGCATGAGTGATATTTTTATGCTTTAGTGGTAGTGTGTGAGAAAGAAAACATTGCCATTTAGAGTAAAAATAAAAATAGAAAGAAAAGGAACACAATATTTGTATGCGAAAACGTCCTTTATTTAATGATAAACTTTTGAAAAAGAAAACATGGTGGCCCTACACAAATATTCACTACGCCTTGGGCAAAGCCTGGGAATTATGACATGATAAAAGAAAATAAGAAAATTACTCCCAGTTGTTGTAAGTTGGATGACATCCACAGAAGTCCAGTTGTTTAGCTCTTGACCTCGAACACTAGGGTGGATCCAATCATCAATGTTGTAAACGTTGTCTCCATCATCACCAATTACATTTGTGAAAACATCTTGGACAATACCAAAACTGGAGAACTTCACTGGAGTAGACAAACTTAGAGCTCTAGGAGCTGCACTCTGCTTTCCGGGATTGAAACCCAAGCTGAACTTGTTGAATTTTGGAATAACATCCACAACCTGACCCCATCCTTTAGGGTGACCAGCCTCGACCACTGCTTGAGCATCCTTGAAAGAAATCATAGAAGTATCAAGTTTCTTCCTCTGCTCGGATGGAGGGATATTGACCATTTGTACTGTTTTGAATGCCTCGAAAGGAGTTTCATGTACTTCTCCTTCAACTTCCACATAACAAAATGAAGTCAAATGACTAACAAGGTACTTTTCTTCACCATAAACGGTGATTGTTTTACCATCCAGAGGATACTTGAGCTTCTGATGAAGGGTAGACGTGACTGCCTCTGCTTTGTGAATCCATGGACGTCCCAAAAAGCAACAGTATGTTGGTTAAATTTCCATTACATAAAATGTAGTGGTAAAAATATGAGGGCCAACCTTGATAGGTAAGTCCACTCCATCAAATACTGATCATCTGGATCCATCAAAAGCTTTCACCACCAAATCACTAAGACGCAATTCCAGACCAGAGTAATCAATCCTCATTATTGCAGACTTCGAAAAAACATTTAATAAAGATCCGATGTCCACCAACACACATGATAAATTTGTACAATTTCACTCCATGGATATATGCAATGCTTTGTTATGGTTGCGCCCCTCGGGATGGAGATCAAAGTCAGTAAAGCCCAAACCATTTCCGAAAGATATATTGGCACACACTATTTCAAATTGGCCAACAGTTATCTCTTACGACACAAAATCATTCTTCAACAACTTCATTAAGGCATTCCTATGAGCCTCAGAATATATCAACAGAGATAAGATAGACATCTTAGAAGGCGTCTGATGCATCTGGTCTATGATGTTGTAATCACTCCTTCTGATTATCCTTATTAACTCTTCAACTTCTTCGAGAGCTATAGAAGTCCCAGGCACATTAATTGGTTTAGGCACACTAGCCTGCACAAATCTCTGGTTATCAATCATCGCTTGTTTTCCTTTGGTTCTTGTCGAGGCATCGGCAGTATCTTGTACATTCTGAGACCAAACACTCTTCCACTTCTTTTCATCAGACCGATACCGAAGAAATTATCAACATTCACATTGTTGTCCTTAATAGGATCTTCTTCATAAGTACTTTCCACCTTTATTACTCCATGGTAATAGACATCAGCACCATAATGCCAAGGAACATCTTTCTCACTTGTATAAGGTATTCGACCAGGAAAAGTAATCATTAGAGGAATTGTTTTGGCAGGAGTAGGAATGCTCCTTTAATTATACTGGATAGAAATTACTGCAATGTCTTCTTCAGTAACCTTTCTGTACCTCGGAGTTCTATCAAACTGTAAAGACCCATAATTAATCAAATCTTGAATACGAGCTTTCAAGTCAACTCAACCCTTTGGCTGCTCCTTACACTTGCAGCAATCAGGAACACAACCTGGGAAAATTCCATTATCAACCAAGTATCTTTTAACAAATGGCAAAGGGGTAGTCAACAAATCCACATCCATAACCAAGTTCAAAACTTCACCCTCATCAACAATAGCATTAACAGCTAGACCTCCATGAGGCGGCATAGGATGTTGGATAACATTGGGACCATTGTTGGGTGTGAACTGAATAGCTTTTTCATCCAATAAATCATGTATCTTACACTTCAAAGCATAACAATTTTCTATATCATGGCCTACGCCACCAGAATGGAACTCGCATCTAACATTAGCATCATATTTGGTTGGAAGACTCTCGGGATTAGCTTGCATATTTCTCAAAGTGACCAACTTTAACTCAAGTAAATGTCGGAGCGCTTCAGAATAGCTCATGGGAAGAGGATCAAATCTTCTAGGCTACCTTTGTTGATTATTATTGTTCTTTCAAGGAGTGTTTTGCTGCCTTTGTTGCTGTGGACGGTGCTGTTGAGGAGAATTCACTAGAATAGATACAACATTAACTTGATGATGCTGATAGATCCTTCCTCTTCCCCTATAGGCATGAACAATGTTAGTTTCACCCTCCTTCTTCCTGGGATATGCAGAAAATGGTATTTTATTACCCCCTCCTGAGGAGCCACTGGAATTTCCAATATGGATTCTTCCTATCTTCAGACTAACCTCTATTATTTCACCTACCATAACCAATTCAGAGAAACCCGCAGAAGTGCTTCTTATCATGCGATCATAATACGACCCTTGTAAAGTTCTCATGAACATATCAATAAGTTCTCTTTCCATCAACAGAGGTTGAACTCTAGCAGCCAGTTCATGCCATTTTTGGGCGTATTCCTTGAAGGATTCATTTAGGCCTTGAGACAAGTTCTACAGTTGAGTATGATTAAGCACGATATCAATGTTGTATTGATAATGCTTGACAAAGGCCTCTGCCAAGTCTCTCCAGTTTCTGATACGTGACCTTTCCAAATTCATGTACCATTCCAAAGTTTCCCCAGACAAGCTATCTTGGAAGTAATGAATCAACAGTCCTGCCTCTTCTGTATGCACAAACATTTTGCGATAATAAGGTTTTTCATGTGTCCTTGGACAAGTGAGCCCATTATACTTTTCAAAAACAGGAGGCTTGAACTTTTAGGGAACCCTTACTCCAAGAACCAGTCCTAAATTATTGGCGTCCATTCCCATAACACCATGAACTTCCACAACCTTTAAATGCTCCTCGAGCATATGATACTTTCTATCTTCAATAGGAAAACCTGGGTCAAAATTTTGCATGGAAAAATGGTCTTCATTGTCATAGTCAAACTCAGGCAGATGATGATTCCTTCTGTTTTGATTTCCTCCCCTTTCTCCCATAAGAAGATGAGATCCAAGGGTGGTGGAAAACAAACCTGGTTGTTATTAAATGGATTATAAGGAGGCTGGACAAACTGTTTATGATTATTCCCAAGTCTAAAGGAGATATTTTCATACAACCCCTGATTGCCATTTTCATTTTGATTACTTTGAGGATTTTCAACAAGGTCCCTCGGCTCATCCTGCCTTCTGTTCACGTTGGTGATCACCTCCATAAACTGGGTCATTTGATTGGCCATTTGGGCCCTCATCTCAGCTAGCTCTTCCTGTACCTACTCTATTTGTCGAGGTAGATTACTTCTAGTTGAGTATCTGTGAGTAGTCGTCTTGAATTCTGATAAGAAAAGTAGAACCAAGAGATAAGAATATCAACCTGAAAAAGCTGTAATGCATTATATGTATGCTATGTTTGTCATCTCCAAGATTTCAAGAGCTTTGTCAACCATCAAGAATAACAAACAAACATGATAACAAGAGATAGGCAAATAAAAAGAGACACAGTGATAAAAAAGGCTTTTCATTCATAACAATAATCCTCATGATCAAATGAGTTCATACAAGAGCAATTCAACACACATCATAAAAGATGAAGACCCCATCCAAAAAGACTGGTGGTGATCATACAATTCAAAAAGAAAACAATAATCAAAGAGGTGGATCCCTCGTATCAACATGATACAAAGGTCCTCCGTGTCTGAAATGCTCTCCGCTCCACTCTTTGATCTCTGTGAATAGTTGTTTTGTCCTCTCGTGGTCATGTCCTCTAATAAGGATTTCAATCGCCACATCTTTCTTGTACACATGAGTTTCTAGATACTGGCACTGTTTAAGAAGCATGTCACATTCTTTGAACTCTGGCAGTGGAATGGGTATGGGTGCATTCTCCATCTCCTCTATTTGAGCTCTGAGTCTCACATTTTCCTCCATCACCCGGGTCATCTGAGCTTCTTTTGCATCTTCTTCCAATCTGGTCTCTTGAGTTACTTTTCTAGCTCTCTAACATGTCCTTTGCATTTGTTGTTGGACATCTGAAGCTTTACACATACTAGGCGCCTTTTCTCTGCATCTTCAAGTACTTTTTGGTAGTCTTCTATAGAAATAAAAGTATTTCCCACTCCAGGTCTCTTCTTAGCTTTCCTAACTTAAGAAGTCCCCTCGCTGTCCATATTGAGTTTGTGAACCAAGACCAACTTATCTGCCCTGGATTCATAGAGCTTCATTCTTGACTCATGGTCTTTTCGGTGAAGTTTTATGTTTTCAACTTGAACTTGATTGTATTCTTCAGTAGGAACTGATTCAGATAAAACAAGAGGTGGATGTTCACACAACATAATCCCCCTTTGAAAAGGCAATAGAATAGTACCCAATCTCTCTTTGACCCACTCAATATAAGGAGTTCTAGTGATAGCAACCTTCTTCTCGATGGAGTCTTTGTATCTTTTGTGAATTTTTTTCCAAGCATTTCCTATTGTTCGCAACAACTCGGGATTCTCTCCCTTCCCAAAATATACAGTTTCAGCAACTTCTATCTCTTTAGGTCGATCATTCATGGCAATATCCCAATTTTCGAAAATCCAGAATAGGATTGTAGTTGGTGCATCCCTGTGTTCCAATGAGAGGAACATTGGGGAATTCCCCGCAACTTGTGATAATACTTGAACCTTCACCTGAGATATAATGACATTTGATGTCAAAGGAAGTAAGGGCAACAAGTATTTTTGACCAAGGAAGAGAGTCCTTGGTATCTGTGATACGGTGGGAGAACTGACTTGGGTTTTGCGTTTGTTTTCGCAAATGTTTCGGTTGAGCAAGAGTCGCCACCGACTTTTTATTTTATCCTAAGGAAAGGTTAAAAAGCACAGCAAAAACCTTTGAGATGTTTTCTTGGGTTCGGGGAGTAGATTATAGAAAGGGAAGGTATTAGCACCCTTTCTATCCATGGTTATCCATGGGCTCTTAGTTACTTTCTTAGATCAACTTGCCTTGATTTTCAATTGTTTGAAATGGTGCTTTGTGTGTGGGTTTGAAAATGTTTTGAAAAGAGGCCAATGTGGTGGCAACCTTTGTAATGATCCATGTTTGAATGTATACAAAGGTGTATATCTTTTGAAAAGTTTTCAATGTTTTTGTTTTGAAAGTGTGTTGTGACGTGTGGTTTTGAAAAATAGGCAAGTGTTTTTGTTTTGCAAGTTGGCAAGTAACCAAGAGTTGTCTACCCCTAAATTTACTCAAAGATCTTTGATGTGTTTTAACCCTTTTAACAATTTTGTTCCACCATTGTATTTGATGGACAATCTTGTGTTAGGATGTGAACGGGACGGGCGCGGGTCATCGTTTAGACCATGATTGCAATGGTGCCAAGTGTCTTTGGGCAATTTTTCCTTTGAGGGACTTGATCATGTTTAGGCAACTTTCGAAAGCGTCATCGAGGGACTATGATCATTTGAATTGTTTTGTTTTTGCCAAAGACACCTAACATGCAACATGGCCCATTATTAAAGGCAACAAGTGGAGTACCCTAGGGGTGCAAGTGTGATTGGTGTTGTCCATTTTCATGCTTTGTTATCTTTGAATTAGGTCAAGCTATTTGTTATTTGATTTTTGCATACAAAACCCTAAGTCTATCATGGCATATTTGGAAAGCTTTAAAGTGCGGAATTTAAAGGTCCTAAATTATTACAACACAATTATGGGATGGGGGGTACAAATGTTCAAATGGGGATATTTAGCAAGAAATTTAAATCTAAGTTATTACAATCCAAATTGAATATACAAGTTATTTAATTGCACAAAAATTAAATAAAATACAATAAATATGCAAGATGCAAAAAATGATTTTTATATGTATGTAAAAAGTATTTTTCATGTGACAAATAAACAACAATAAAAGGATTAATTTTTGGATATTTTTCATGTTTAGGGCAAAACCCTAATTTTGCTAAATAAAAAGTATTATTATTTATTATACACAATATGTATTAATTATATACAAAAAATAAATAAATAAGAAGTATATTGTAAAAAAGTGATTTTTGAGGTCAAATATTAATAAAAATTAAAATGTATTATTTTTATGTTTTTTATCCTAAATATTCTAATAAATATATAAGTATTTATATTATATATTAGATATATTAAATATGTACAAAAAGAAAATATTTATTATTTACAAAAAAAAGTATATTTTTTAGAAAATGTTTTCAAGAGATAAAATAAAATAAAATCAGAAAATAAAAATGTATTAGTATTATTTTAGTATTTTAAATAAAAGGATATATATGTTATTTATATGTATAAACTCAAATAAAACAAATAAAATTCAAATAAAATGCAAAAATGGTTGAAAAAATGTTTTTAATATTTTTTATGTTTTGTCAAAAAATAACAAGTCAGAATAAAAAAGAAAAAGTCAAAAATGATTAAAAAATAACACAATGGGCCAAGGGGGTGTATGTGGAATAAAGTGGTGTAAACAGAAAAAAAGACCAGGCCCAACCCAAAGGTGGTTGTCTTCAACCTCCAGCAACCTTCCAAACAAAAAACGCGTGCTTCCTGCTATCTCATGATTCTTTGACATTCAGCAAAAACTTACAACAGCAACGTTATAGAGCATCTTGTCACGATTCTAAATATATAAAAAATTCATTCTAACTCTCAGAAATGAGAGAGAATTTCTTCTCCCCCAATTCCTGACCTAAGTTTTTTCCAATGTTCATGTCTTAAATTCTCTCAGCACATGCAATATAAATGGAAAGTGAGGATATGGGTGGCTTCAGGGACATGAGTATGACATAACTTCTTCACAAACCTAAGCCTAGATATGCCTGGATTAAGAGATAGAAGTTCAAACTTTTACCTGTTCAGCTTGATTCGTGTATGACAATGGAGGTACTTTCAATGCAATGTGAGGACTTGTATAGTTTGCTTGAAGTTCAGGGATGCTTCTCCAACCTCTAGCTTGCTTTGAAACTAGCTGAATCGAGCTATGGAAGTTCACCTGCAAAGTTGAAAACTGAAAATGGAAAATGATATTAGGGATGTTACAGTTTGTGTTCAATGCTTGGGATAGCTTCAGTGGGTGAAAGGGAATGTGTTTGCAAAGGTTTCAGCCAAAACGCACGAGTGGAAGTGTTTGTAGAAGTCAAGTTGCAGAAGGGACTCTGTTTTTTGCAGTAGGATGGTGTTTTGATGAATGGTGATGTTTGGAAGGTGGTTAGGTCGTGCCTTAGGTCTGGTTTGATGTTTGGAATATGCTCAAGAAGTTTGTTTAGGCTTGTGTTGACAGGAACTCAATGTTGTGTTTCAAAATGCAAGTTTCTTCTTAGATAAGCAAAGTTTGTCAACTTGGATTCTAGGCTACCACAGGCTCCTCAAGCATGCTGCACATTTTTGTCTTGATCAGTGGGATTGGCTCCTGAACTTGTGCCTCAAAGATCTGCATTGTACCTCATAGATTGTAAACTTGACATAAAGTGCCACTTTACAAGAATGGATAATGTGTTTTTTCCATTTATGGCTTAATTCTTCATGTAATGACCAAATGAGCAAAATAATGCTAGAACACAATGGATTGGCATTTAATTATTGAGTGTAAATGAGATTAGAGGCCTGTAACTAGCTTGTGCAAACTGATTTCAAAAATGCAAAGTGTATGAACATGCCTTTGGCCATGAATCAAAGTGACTTTTGCCCATATTGACAAATTCGATTCTCCCTAACCACAAGGGTGTTTGAGAAGTTCTTGGACAATTTGGAAAGCTTGGAATGTGTACTACAATCCATATTTGTAATGCAAGTTGAAATTCCAATTGGAATCATGTGAAAAGTGGCCATGAAGTTAGGCAAAAATCCTGCCTAGAATAGGTCAAAAAATTTCTAAGTTAAGAATGTTTTGCACCCTTGTTCCAAAAATTGTAACTTGAGCTACAAGCTTCTTTTGAGGAAACTTTGTGTATTAAAGTTGTAGATTTTGCAATGGACTATAACTTTCATGTTTTGAGTTTTGTTTGAATCCAAATGTATCTTGATGAAAAGATGGGACAAAGTTAGGAAAAAATTAGGAATTTTCATAACTTAGAAATTTTATAAGTTATGAAATTTCTTCATTTCAAACCCTAATTTGTGATTTTTGGTTTCTTGATGAACAAGTTTCATAATTTGACATGTTTTGATGAAAAATGAATCTTGACACTTGATTTTGACCAAAAAGTCAAAGTTTGACTTTTCAGTATACAGTCAAATTTGGCTCAGTTGAATGGAAAATTCATCTATCAAACTTGTGCATTTGGGATCTTTGAACTTGTTGAATGTGTCAAGACCATGTAATTGAGTCCTTGAGTCCATATGTGAGCTTGAATTGCCATTGGCTAGGTCAAACAGTCAAAAATTGCCTTTGTGCAGTCAAAACCCTAAAAATGACCATTTTGCCCTTTTGGTGATCTGATCAAATTTCTTGTGGAATTGTGATCCAAACTTGACCAAATGGTTCATATGAGTTCATAATGTTGATGTGGGTCAAAAATCATGAGGTTTGACTGTCAATTGACCACAGTTGACTTTTTCCTCAATACAGCTGATTTCTAGGTCAACTGTCCAATTGACTGGGCAAAGATTGGAATCAAGGCTTAAAACTTGGTATGGATAAACTTGTGAGTCCAACATGAAGCATGAAAGTCATTTTGGGCATTTTAGGTCAAAACATCTTTGTGCAAACACAAACCCTAATTTGGGTCAACAGTGCAAGGAGGAGTCTGGAGCAGAGCAAACCCTAACTTGATCTTGAGCTCCAAGAGTCTTGTGGTGAGAAAATATTGATGAAAATGGGAGGGCAAATTTTGGGGTACAACAGTTGCCCCTGTTCAATCTTCTTGAACCTGAAGAGTTAGATTGGCAAGTTTGTCTTTCGCGACTCGAAGGTAAAAGGAGATTGGACACTAGAGTGCCCGGAAATTTGCACTCGCATAAAAGAGTATCAGCAGTGTGATGGCGGGAATGGGCTTATAGATGCCATTTGGAGAGATGGTGGATAGGAGGATGGGCTTATAGATGCCATCTGGAGACGTGACAGAACCTTGTCGGGAATGGGCTTATAGATGCCATTTGGAAGTGTTGATCGCGTAAGAGATTCCTTAGCGAGAACTTGCGTACTTGAGAAAGAAAGAGGGTTTCCTGGCTTGCTACAGGTGTTGATCTTCAGTCTCTTCATGTAGATATTCCTTGGCTAGGTACAGGTATCGAATCTACAATTAGTTGCTCGCAGATGTGCCCTGGCTAGATACAGGAATCGAATCTGGAACTTCAGAAGGTTGCTTACAGACGTGCCCTGGCTGGATACAGGTGTCGAATCTCTAAACTCTTCATGCAGATATGCCCTGGCTGGATACAGGAAACGAATCTGGAATTTGTCGTCTACAGATATGCCCTGGCTGGGCACAGGTATCGAATCTGGAATTTGTTGTCTTCAGATATGCCCTGGCTAGATACAGGAGTCGAATCTGGAATTAGTCGTCTACAGATATGCCCTGGCTAGATACAGGAATCGAATCTGGAATTGGTTGTCTACAGATATGCCCTGGCTGGATACAGGAATCGAATCTGGGATCTGTTGTCTACAGATATGCCTTGGCTGGATACAGGTATCGAATCTGGAATTTGTTGTCTACAGACATGCCCTGACTGGATACAGGTGTCGAATCTAGAATTTATCGTCTACAGATATACCCTGGCTGGATACAGGTGTCGAATCTGGAATTTGTCGTCTACAGATATACCCTGGCTGGATACAGGTATTGAATCTGGAAAACTCTTTGTGCAGATATGCCCTGGCTGGATACAGGTATCGAATCTACAATTAATCACTCACAGATATGCCCTGGCTAGATACAGGAATCGAATCTGGAACTGCGATAGTTGATAGTAATCATCTTTGGATTGATCTTTTCCTAAAAAGGCAAAACATCAGTTGTATGCAATGTCATGATGTATGAAATGCATGATGTCATGATGCTCAAAATGAGATAGTGTGGTATGCACTTTATCATGTACGTAAGCAGGATGTATGAAATGTGAAATGTCTATGAATGTATTTTCGTCTAGGAAAATAAATCCTTGACGAGTGCGGGGAACTTGTGGAATCCTGGGCTGATGTTGAAGAGTGAAGTTCTTCGTTTCCGCTGGGGATAGGAAGAACTTCGCCGAGGACGAACTTTCCGTGGTAATTAGCTGAGGATAACCCAGTTATACCCTGGTGGGGAAATAACCTTTAAATAGAGTCGGGGAGAGACGTATGTTCTCTGCAGGTGATAAGCTTCCAGAATCTACTGGGGATAAGCTTCCATTTCCGCTGGGGATATGGATTCCACTTTCCTGGGGAAACCTTTCAGATTGTACTGGGGAATGGCTCCACTAGATGTCTGCACTCCGCCGGGGAATGTTGAGATCTTCTGGGGATACCCAACTTTCTTAAGGCTGACAGTAGACTAACTCTGCTTGGGGAGAGTATTGCTGACTTGCTAGGGGAACGATGTGCCTTTTCGGGGCTGACGGGAGACCAGCTCTTCTTGGGGAGAGTATTGTTGAAATCTGGTCTTACTCTGTAGGGAGTCGAGGTAACTTGATTACATTCCTCAGCTGAACTTACCTTGGTACCTTGGCGGACAGAGCAACTAGATTGTTTGGACAACTCTTTATTGCCCCTGTTTCTGATGTCATCTGTAATTAGTCCTTTGTTTCGCATGCAAATATTCATGATTAGCAATTAATGTCAAATGCATATATCAAAAATGAACATTGGACGTTCTTTGCAAAACAAAAACAGAAAAAGGAAAAACGATGGGTAATTTGTCTGAAAATTGAACTTGTATTGATTTTGAAATTTTCCTGTAAATAGGCGTTTTATGTACAAGAGGCTGACGTCCTAGTAAGAGAACGCCGCCGAACAGCATAGAGTTTATACAATTTTGAAAAGGAAACAAAACAGCTATGTGAAAAATCCCACTGGGTTCCAACTCTGCTATCGCCTTTATGTCTTCAAGCGTCTCATCACTCTGCTGCTTAGTTGAAGATGAAGCTGATTGATTGGAGTCATCTGAACCTGATAGTTGATGCCGAATTCTGGATGCAAGGTGATCCAATGAGACATGGTATTACGCTTTATCCCTAAATTTTGCCTGGACCGCCCTTTCGGGTTTTCAGTCCACTGGGATACCCATTTTTGCCCAAGCCGCCTTTTCAGGTTTTCGACTTGCCGGGTGTACAGATTTTTTTTTTATCCCTTATTTTTGCCCGAACCCTTTTGGTTCACCGGGAAGCCCTTATTTTTGCCTAGGTGTGTCAACCTAGTGGGTCTTTGATCATGCGTAGTATCTTTTTACTATGTATGCATTAGCGGGGTGAGGAAGGTCGTCACCATCCATGGTGGTTAGAATCATAGCTCCTCCTGAGAAGATATGTTTAACCACAAACGACCCTTCGTACATGGGGGTCCATTTGCCCCTGGGATCACCTTAAGGAAGAATGATGCGCTTGATTACCAGGTCTCTGACTTGATATTCTTGTCGTCTGACCTTCTTGTTAAATGCTCTGATCATCCGTTTTTGGTACGTCTGACCATGACAAATAGCAGTGAGTCTTTTTCGTCGATTAGGTTTAATTGATCAAGCCGAGTCTGGATCCAGTCATCTTCGCTCAAACCTGCATCCTTCATTATCCGGAGAGAGGGTATCTGAACTTCGATGGGCAAGACTGCCTCCATGCCATAGACCAAGGAAAAGGGAGTTGCCCCTATTGACGTCCGTGCCGAGGTACGGTACCCATGAAGAGCAAATGGTAACATTTCGTGCCAATCTTTGCAGGTCACGGTCATCTTCTGCACAATCTTCTTGATGTTCTTATTCGCCGCTTCTACAGCCCCATTCATCTTCGGCCGGTAGGGAGAAGAATTGTGGTGCTGTATCTTGAATTGCTCGCAGAGCTCGGTGATCATCTTGTTGTTGAGGTTGGTACCATTATCCATAATGATCCTCTCAGGTACACCGTATCGACAGATCAGGTTGTGCCGAATGAACCGTGCCACGACGTTCTTGGTTATCGTAGCGTAGGAAGCAGCTTCAACCCATTTTGTGAAGTAATCAATCGCTACCAGGATGAAGCGGTGCCCGTTGGATGCCGTAGGTCTGATTTCGCCGATCATATCAATGCCCCACATTGCAAAAGGCCAAGGTGCTGTCAAGACGTTCAGAGGAACCGGAGGAATGTGCACCTTATCAGCATAGATCTGGCATTTATGACAAGTTCGAGAATGCTGATAACAGTCAGCTTCCATTGTGGACCAGAAATATCCTGCCCGAAGGATTTTCTTTGCCATGGTATGTCCACTGGAATGTGTTCCGAAGGTACCTTCATGTAGCTCCGCCATGATCTTTTCTGCTTCAGTCTTATCCACACAACGCAGTAATGTCGAATCATGGTTTCGTTTGTACAAAATGCCATTGCTGAGGAAGAATTTTACCGCAAACCTTCTCAGGAACTTCTTGTCATTAACAGATGCGCCTTCGGGGTATTCTTGAGCTTCAAGGTACCTCTTCACTTCATGATACCAGGGTTTTTCTGTTACCTCTTCGGTCTCGAGATCGCAGCAATGTGCAGGTTCATCCAACTTCCAGATAATGATCTGGGGCGCCTCGTTGTCCCATTTGACTTTGAACATAGAAGACATCGTAGCCAACACGTCCGCTAACTGATTCTCCTCTCTCGGGAAGTGTTCAAAAGTTATCTCCTCGAAGTGGGGAAGCAATGTTAGCACATACTCCTTGTAAGGAATAAGATTTGGGTGTGTCGTATCCCACTCGCCTTTGATCTGATTGATCACGAGAGCTGAATCTCCGAAGACACTCAGAAACTTGATCCTTAGGTCAATTGCAGCTTGGAGACCCATGATGCATGCCTCATACTCCGCCATGTTGTTGGTGCAGTTGAAACATAGTTGGGCGGTGAGTGGAGTATGAGTGCCTTTAGGGGATATGATCACAGCTCCGATGCCATTACCCAAAGCGTTCGAGGCTCCGTCAAAGTGCATAGACCATCGGGATCCTTCCTCAGGTCCTTCATCCGGTCCAGGTACTTCACAATCAGTCACTACCATGATATCCTCGTCTGGAAATTCAAAGTTCATCGACTGGTAATCGTCCACTGCCTGATGTTCCAAATGGTCTACCAATACACTTCCCTTGATTGCTTTCTGAGTCGTGTACTGAATGTCGTATTCTGTCAATATCATCTGCCATCTTGCTATTCTTCCGGACAAGGCGGGCTTTTCGAATATGTACTTGATTGGATCCATTTTTGAAATCAACAGAGTAGTGTGAGTCAACATATACTGTCTCAGCCGGTGAGCAGCCCATACCAAAGCGCAGCAAGTTTTCTCGAGCAGTGAGTATCGGGTCTCACAGTCGGTAAACTTTTTGCTAAGGTAATAAATGGAGTGTTCTTTTCGGCCAGACTCGTCATGCTGCCCCAGCACACACCCCATTGAGTTGTCAAGTACTGTCAAGTATAAGATTAGAGGTCTCCCTTCAACCGGCGGCATAAGAATGGGTGGTTCTTTGAGATACTCTTTGATCTTTTCGAAAGCGGCCTGACATTCATCATTCCAATGTACCACTTAATCTTTCTTCAGCAGTTTGAAGATTGGTTCACAGGTAGCAGTTAGATGTGAGATGAATCGGGCAATGTAGTTCAAACGTCCTAAAAAGTCTCTGACTTCTTTCTCTGTCTTGGGAGTTGGCATCTCTTGTATGGATTTCACTTTGGCAGGGTCCACTTGAATACCTTTGTCGCTTACGACGAAGCCTAGCAATTTTCCAGATCTCACCCCAAAGGTGCACTTGTTTGGGTTCAACCTCAGCTTGTACAACTTCAGACGGTCAAACAGCTTCCGTAGATGGTCAAGGTGTTCCTCCTCAGTTTGGGACCTTGCAATCATATCGTCAACGTATACTTCTATCTCGTGATGGATCATATCATGAAATAAAGCAACCATGGCACGTTGGTAGGTTGCCCCAGCATTTTTCAACCCAAAAGGCATGACCTTGTAGCAAAAGGTGCCCCACTGAGTAACAAAGGTGGTCTTCTCCATGTCTTCAGGAGCCATCTTGATCTGATTATAACCGGAGAAACTGTCCATGAAGGAGAATACTTTATGCTGAGCAGTGTTGTCAACCAGAACGTCGATATGAGGCAGAGGGAAATCATCCTTAGGGCTCGCCCTATTCAAATCCCTGTAATCAACACACATTCGGACCTTACCATCCTTCTTCGGCACTGGAACCACGTTGGAAACCCACTGAGGGTAAGAAGTCACTGCTAGAAACCCGGCATCAAATTGTTTTATAACCTCAGCTTTGATCTTCTCGGACATTTCTGGACGCATACGGCGGACCTTCTGTTTTACCGGAGGGCATTCTTCCTTGGTAGGCAGGTGATGAACTACAATGTCAGTATCCAACCCAGGCATGTCTTCGTAAGACCAGGCAAAGATTTCCACATAGTCATGCAGCATCTGAATCAACCGTTGTTTCACACTGAGCTCTAGATTGGCACCAATCTTGACTTCCTTTCTGTCTGTCTCAGTACCCAGATTTACCGTTTCCACTGGCTCTTCATGTGGATGAATGGCCCTCTCTTCCTGGAGTAGTAGTCTTGCAAGCTCACCAGGCACTTCGCAATCATCTTCACCCTCGTCTTCGGCTAAGTTGATCGGATTTTCGAAGTCATAACTGGCAGTAGCAGAGTCGTTACCAGTGAGATCCAGAGTGGATTGGAACCTGTATAGGTGAGTGTGTGTAAATATAGCTGTTTTGCAATATATAATAAAGAAAGAAAAGGATCGCAAGATTTTGAAATGCAACAAACGTCCAATGTTTTTATTGATGATATATGAAAATGACACACAAAAGCCCTCACAAATGAAGCCACGGTGCCTCGAGTAAGACACCGAGCCATAAAAGTTTCAAAATATTGTCTGTTACAAGTTCAAAACAAAAGAGTTCATTACTGAGTGACAAAAGTAATAGGTGTGAAGTCTTTGGCAGTCCAGTTGCTTGGTCCACCGTCGATTGTTGGGTAGATCCAGCTGTCGAATTCAGATTCCTCCACGTCGTCTTCAATAGCATTCACTCACGGGCTGGTGATGAACACGGGAGGTCTTCCAATCCTTGCCTTACGAACATCCCTCTGAGCCTCTGCAGTGAAGCCCAAACCAAACTTGTCAGTCTTCGGAGTAAAGTCAGGAAGTCGGCCCCAGTTTGCGCACTCACCCTTCTCAACCACAGCCCGGGCATCCTTCAAGGAAGCCATCTTCAAAGGAGGGTCTTCAATCACAGTTTCAGCTGATGCCAATGTCTGAGGCACCTCTTCAAAGTGTTGAAAGGGGGTCTCAATGAATTCCCCATCCATCTCTATGTACCGGAATGAGTTAAGGTGGCTGACCATATACTCTTCTTCCCCCTGAACTGTAACAATCTACCCCCTGACCGGATACTTAAGCTTCTGATGTAGTGTGGAGGTCACAGCTCTAGCCTTGTGGATCCATGGACGACCCAGCAAACAAGAGTAGGATGGTCGGATGTCCATCACATAGAAAGTAGAATCAAAAACTTGAGAGCCAACCCTGATTGGAATGTCAACTTCCCCATGTACCATCATTTTCGAACCGTCAAAGGCCCGGACAACAATGTTACTTGGCTTGAGCTCTAAACCTTCACAATCCAGCCTGTCTAGAGCCTTCTTGGGTAATACGTTCAATGAAGAACCGGTGTCTACCAACACATGGGAAAGAGTAGTGCCCCTGCATTCAATGGAGACATGCAGGGCGTCGTTATGGTTCTTTCCTTTGGCGGTCAGATCGGCGTCAGAGAAGCCCAACCCATTATCGGCAGTCAAGTTGGCCACACAATCGGTAAATTGATCAGCAGACGTTTCTTGTGGCACATGGGCCGTCTTCAGGAAGGAAATCAGGGCCTTGGCGTGGGCCTCTGAACATAACAACAGTGATAGCATAGAAATCTTTGATGGGGTGTGCCCCAGCTGCTCAACTACATTGAAATCACTCTTCTTGATAATTTTGAGAATCTCTTCCATCTCTTGCTGGGAAGCTTCAACAGTGGTTGTCTTTGGTGCCTCCGTCAGGGCAGGCAAATCAGTAGCAACCCCTTTGCCCCGAGTGTCAGATGACTCGGCAGTAGGGGCAGGAACAGGAACTTGATCAGGAAGGGGAGCAGGCACACTTGCAGGTGTGATGATAAGAGGTCTCTGAATAGCTGGTGGCGCAATATCTGGTGAGAATAGCCTACCACTGCGAGTAACCTTGGCAAGCCCGGTGATGTTGCTGACGCCGGTACTAGTATCGAACTCTTGTTTTATTCCAAGCACATAAACATCTGCCCCATAGTGCCACGGGACAGCTTTGTCGGATGTATAGGGGAGGGGCCCCGGAACAGTGATGATGATAGGAGCAATCTTCTGAGTGGACATGATTTTGACAGGTTTCTTCGAAGGAGCCTTAGGAGGGTTGTTGAAAATAGTGACAATAGAAACTTCTTCAGCAGGGACAGCAGGAACATCAATCTTTTTGAACAAGATTTCTTTGCTATCCATCAGGCTTTGGATACCTGATTTCAGCAAAGGACAACCAACAGGTGAAACAGCACATAGAAGGCAACCTTTACCACACCCCGGAAATAAACCTGCTAGCAACAGGTTCCTTTTTACGGTCAATAATAGAGTAACAATCTCTTCCACGGAGGCTACATACCGGTCTTCTTCCACAGCATTCACTCCATGCTGGGGCATAGGAGCAGTCACAACATTAGGCCTTTCGGGCGCCTCGAACTGTATTTCTTTAGCATCAATAAGGTCCTGAACCTTATTCCTTAGAGCCCAGTAATCATCCGTAGTATGCCCCGGGCTATCAGAGTGATAAGCGCAACGGGCGTTGGGGTTGTACTTTGGAGAAGTTGTGTTCACTACCTTCGGAGCTTCTTTGACAGTTACCAGATTGGTCGACAGCAGTTGCGGCAAAATCTGAGACAGGGTCATATTGAGCCGAGTGTACTGCCTTTTAGGTCTCTCACCCCTTGGTTGGTTGTATTGCTGAGGAGCAGCAGCAGGCTTTGAAATTACCAACGCATTGACAGCTTGGCGGCGTTCCGGCTTATTTTGTCTTCTGGGACCATAAACAGCACTGGCTTCCTTCTTGAAGGGCTTCTTTTCAGTACTCGCGGAGGAACCTTTCTGTATCTTCCCCGACTTGATACCAGCTTCTATCCTCTCACCAGTCAAGATCAAATCTGTAAACCCAGCAGAGGAATTACCAATCAGATGATTGAAGAACGGACCAGACAGGGTCCCCATGAACATGTCAACAAGTTCACGGTCAGTCAGCGGTGGCTGCACCCTGCCAGCCAGGTCCCTCCACTTTTGCGCATACTCCTTGAATCCTTCGCCCGTCCTCAGTGACATACCCTGGAGTTAGGTACGCGTGGGAGCAAGGTCAGAATTGTACTGATATTGTTTATAAAAGGCAGTAGCCAAGTCCTCCCAGTTTCGGATACTGGCTCCATCCAGCTGATAGAACCATTCGAGTTGAGCCCCTGAAAGGCTATCCTGAAAGAAATGGATCCACATGTTCTTGTCTGCAGTGTAAGGTTGGATCTTCCTTACATATGATCTGAGATGCATTTTTGGGCAAGACAGCCCGTCATATCTTGCAAAGATTGGCACTTTTAACTTCGGGGGGATCACAATTCCAGCAACTAATCCCAAATATTCGAAATCTAAGCCGGGAACTCTCTGCAGCTCCATAGCTGCCAACCTGTCTTCCAAACTTTTGTACTTATCATCGGCGGGCGGGTATTGTTGCTCAGAGTAGTCTTCGTCTTCTTCAGCCTCTCCTTCTTCAGCTTCGGATTCGGAAGGTACCACAGCCGCATTCCCTTTACTAGTCCCCTCTTCAGATGTAGGGGGAAATTCAAGAACTCTTCTGGCTTCACCCTCAAACCTTCTTCCTAGGGTAGCCACCCCGACTCTTTTTTTCTTCTTTTTCACTTGCTCCTTGTTCCCAAGCAGGGCTTTTAGATCCTCCTGACCCTTTGCCAAGGTCATCAGGAGGTGTTGAAACTGTGAGTTTTGAGACTGCAAGTCCTTAACCGTCTGTTCGAGATCCATCTTACTGAAATAAACAGCAGAAAGATAAGGAAACCTGGTGTGGAGACCTGCTTATGCGCATGATGAATGATATGTTTGTTTATGCAATACATTCAAGGGTTTAGAAAATTCAAAATAGTTGCAAACAAAAAGAACACACGTCATATTAATAAGAAGAAATTTTGTCAGTACATAAATGCCCCATGGGCCAAATATTACAAAAAACTTCTCAAGGTAAAAAGACGTTGCGCATCCTCTTTGGTGCGATGTAGGTGTTAAGGGTATGTTCCTCATGGAGTCGGCGGGTAAGCTCCAAAACCTTCTTCTCACTGGCGTAGAAGTTGGCTTCAAAAGTATTCCGTTCCTCCTTGAGTTGGATCCAACTCTTCTGCATCTCCTCCCACGATGTAGGCATGTCAGGATATAGAATGGTGTAGGGAACCTCTCCTTCATTAACGGGCTCTTTAATCACAGGGAGAACATGGGGGTAAGGCATCATTAGAATTTGGGCTCGGGCTCATACCCACTTGAGGTATGGCTCAAGAGGGATGGAGTTCTTGTGCCCCAGTGTCTTGCTGTCTACCTTGTTAGGCATCCTCCAAGCTCTAATGAATCTTTGGCGAAGTCCTTGCGCATCGTTGTCGAAGTCAAAAACTAAGTCAGGAATCAACATGTCGTGAGGGCCATCCCTCCATGCATATCCAAATTGCCTCAAAGCTAGACAAGGGTTGTAGGTAATGCCTCCTCTAATGCCAAGTAATGGAACATTAGGGAACTCTCCACAACGATCGACTATGATGACATTTTCTCTAGATCGAGAACACCAATGTACATCAGAGTGAGTGAGGGTCATCAACCATTGTGACCACCTTTGGTCATTCTTCAAGACAGATTGTGGAAGGTGCGAAATAAACCACCTTGCAAGGAGAGGAGTACAGCACATGAGAACACCCCTCTTTCTCATTGTTCGTGTGTACAATGAGTGAAGAATGTCCCCAAGCAATGTTGGTATTGGATTCCTGGATAAGAAGATCTTGACGGTGTTGACATCTATAAGCTGGTCAGGATTTGGGAACAGGGCCAACCCATAAATGAGGAGTGCCACAATTTCTTCAAAGGCTTGTAGATCCAATGAATTCCAACACTCTTGTGCTTTCTCAAACAAGAATTTTGCCAAGAAGCCTTTGACACCGCTTCTAGTTTCCCAATGCCCCTTGATGTCAGATGGTTGCAAGTGTAGTGCTTGAGCAACATCTTTAGGCTTTGGTTCTTTTTCCGTACCGTTGTAGGGTAGTTGGTTAAGAATAGGAATTCTCAGGAGTTGAGAAAATTCCTCCAAAGTGGGCACCAATTGGTAGTCGGGGAAAGTGAAACAGTGGTGAAGGGGGTCAAAGAACTGGAACAACACCTTTACCATGTCCTCTTCAATGTTGGTGTTGACTAAGCTGAGCAGTCTACCATGTCTTTCACTGAAGGGAGAGCTTTCCAGAATTCTGGATGTGAGCTCTTTGAGTTGAGGAGGGATTCTCACAAGGTTGACTTGGATAGTTTTCCTGTGAAGAATTTCCATGCCCTACAAAACAAGAACAAAGATGAAGATCTAAACCCTTGAAATGGTTAGTGGATGCATATGATGCTTCATGATGCTCATGATGTATGCACAAACATATGTACAAGCAAATCACACAAAACCCTAGTTTCAGGCTTGCATGGGGTTTCATAGGTAAGTACCCTTTTGAGTGTAGTTGGCTTAAAACCTGTCCTATAAATAGTAATCGGGTTCTAAGGAGCTCAATATCATTGGATTGTTTTCCATGTTCATTGTTTTGGTTTAGCCACTTAACTAGCGACCAAAATATTCCAAGAAAATAACCCTTAATGAGTGTAGTATCGAGTATCTACCAACTTCGGACTGCACCAAAGCCGGTCATATCACTACCCCTAATGAAAGGCCAAGATGGTCAAGTAAGGTTCTAGGTCATTAGTGCTTAGTGACATCACTCAGCGGCCCCGTACTCTCCTTGATTGAACTCAAGGATTACTGGTACTCACAAATATGTCGCACTAATATAGTTATTTCTTCAACCGTGTCGGTATACCCCGCACAGTTTCCACAATGTATTGTTATCTATGAATGTTTCCCCAAATTCGGGTGTAGGATTTCAAGCCCAAACAAGAGAACCAAGATGTAAAGCAATCAAAGCAAACAATTAGTCATGCAAGAGGGTGATCTAAGCCCTAAGGTTACTCCACTTTTAAAATTTTCCCCAGCAGAGTCGCCATTTCTGTGATACGGTGGGAGAACTGACTTGGGTTTTGCGTTTGTTTTCGCAAATGTTTCGGTTGAGCAAGAGTCGCCACCGACTTTTTATTTTATCCTAAGGAAAGGTTAAAAAGCACAGCAAAAACCTTTGAGATGTTTTCTTGGGTTCGGGGAGTAGATTATAGAAAGGGAAGGTATTAGCACCCTTTCTATCCATGGTTATCCATGGGCTCTTAGTTACTTTCTTAGATCAACTTGCCTTGATTTTCAATTGTTTGAAATGGTGCTTTGTGTGTGGGTTTGAAAATGTTTTGAAAAGAGGCCAATGTGGTGGCAACCTTTGTAATGATCCATGTTTGAATGTATACAAAGGTGTATATCTTTTGAAAAGTTTTCAATGTTTTTGTTTTGAAAGTGTGTTGTGACGTGTGGTTTTGAAAAATAGGCAAGTGTTTTTGTTTTGCAAGTTGGCAAGTAACCAAGAGTTGTCTACCCCTAAATTTACTCAAAGATCTTTGATATGTTTTAACCCTTTTAACAATTTTGTTCCACCATTGTATTTGATGGACAATCTTGTGTTAGGATGTGAACGGGACGGGCGCGGGTCATCGTTTAGACCATGATTGCAATGGTGCCAAGTGTCTTTGGGCAATTTTTCCTTTGAGGGACTTGATCATGTTTAGGCAACTTTCGAAAGCGTCATCGAGGGACTATGATCATTTGAATTATTTTGTTTTTGCCAAAGACACCTAACATGCAACATGGCCCATTATTAAAGGCAACAAGTGGAGTACCCTAGGGGTGCAAGTGTGATTGGTGTTGTCCATTTTCATGCTTTGTTATCTTTGAATTAGGTCAAGCTATTTGTTATTTGATTTTTGCATACAAAACCCTAAGTCTATCATGGCATATTTGGAAAGCTTTAAAGTGCGGAATTTAAAGGTCCTAAATTATTACAACACAATTATGGGATGGGGGGTACAAATGTTCAAATGGGGATATTTAGCAAGAAATTTAAATCTAAGCTATTACAATCCAAATTGAATATACAAGTTATTTAATTGCACAAAAATTAAATAAAATACAATAAATATGCAAGATGCAAAAAATGATTTTTATATGTATGTAAAAAGTATTTTTCATGTGACAAATAAACAACAATAAAAGGATTAATTTTTGGATATTTTTCATGTTTAGGGCAAAACCCTAATTTTGCTAAATAAAAAGTATTATTATTTATTATACACAATATGTATTAATTATATACAAAAAATAAATAAAAAAGAAGTATATTGTAAAAAAGTGATTTTTGAGGTCAAATATTAATAAAAATTAAAATGTATTATTTTTATGTTTTTTATCCTAAATATTCTAATAAATATATAAGTATTTATATTATATATTAGATATATTAAATATGTACAAAAAGAAAATATTTATTATTTACAAAAAAAGTATATTTTTTAGAAAATGTTTTCAAGAGATAAAATAAAATAAAATCAGAAAATAAAAATGTATTAGTATTATTTTAGTATTTTAAATAAAAGGATATATATGTTATTTATATGTATAAACTCAAATAAAACAAATAAAATTCAAAAAAAATGCAAAAATGGTTGAAAAAATGTTTTTAATATTTTTTATGTTTTGTCAAAAAATAACAAGTCAGAATAAAAAAGAAAAAGTCAAAAATGATTAAAAAATAACACAATGGGCCAAGGGGGTGTATGTGGAATAAAGTGGTGTAAACAGAAAAAAAAGACCAGGCCCAGCCCAAAGGTGGTTGTCTTCAACCTCCAGCAACCTTCCAAACAAAAAACGCGTGCTTCCTGCTATCTCATGATTCTTTGACATTCAGCAAAAACTTACAACAGCAACGTTATAGAGCATCTTGTCACGATTCCAAATATATAAAAAAGTCATTCTAACTCTCAGAAATGAGAGAGAATTTCTTCTCCCCCAATTCCTGACCTAAGTTTTTTCCAATGTTCATGTCTTAAATTCTCCCAGCACATGCAATATAAATGGAAAGTGAGGATATGTGTGGCTTTAGGGACATGAGTATGACATAACTTCTTCACAAACCTAAGGCTAGATATGCCTGGATTAAGAGATAGAAGTCCAAACTTTTACCTGTTCAGCTTGATTCGTGTATGACAATGGAGGTACTTTCAATGCAATGTGAGGACTTGTATAGTTTGCTTGGTTCAGGGATGTTTCTCCAACCTCTAGCTTGCTTTGAAACTAGCTGAATCGAGCTATGGAAGTTCACCTGCAAAGTTGTGTTTCAAAATGCAAGTTTCTTCTTAGATAAGCAAAGTTTGTCAACTTGGATTCTAGGCTACCACAGGCCCCTCAAGCATGCTGCACATTTTTGTCTTGATCAGTGGGATTGGCTTCTGAACTTGTGCCTCAAAGATCTGCATTGTACCTCATAGATTGTAAACTTGACATAAAGTGCCACTTTACAAGAATGGATAATGTGCTTTTTCCATTTATGGCTTAATTCTTCATGTAATGACCAAATGAGCAAAATAATGCTAGAACACAATGGATTGGCATTTAATTATTGAGTGTAAATGATATTAGAGGCCTGTAACTAGCTTGTGCAAGCTGATTTCAAAAATGAAAAGTGTATGAACATGCCTTTGGCCATGAATCAAAGTGACTTTTGCCCATATTAACAAATTCGATTCTCCCTAACCACAAGGGTGTTTGAGAAGTTCTTAGACAATTTGGAAAGCTTGGAATGTGTACTACAATCCATCTTTGTAATGCAAGTTGAAATTCTAAGTGGAAGCATGTGAAAAGTGGCCATGAAGTTAGGCAAAAATCCTGCCTATAATAGGTCAAAAAATTTCCAAGTTAAGAATGTTTTGCACCCTTGTTCCAAAAATTGTAACTTGAGCTACAAGCTTCTTTTGAGGAAACTTTGTGAATCAAAGTTGTAGATTTTGCAATGGACTATAACTTTCAT
This sequence comes from Vicia faba, assembly GCA_948472305.1. NCBI lineage: Eukaryota > Viridiplantae > Streptophyta > Magnoliopsida > Fabales > Fabaceae > Vicia > Vicia faba. The sequence goes on from OX451740.1 coordinate 493,267,822, forward strand.
GTTTTGAGTTTTGTTTGAATCCAAATGTATCTTGATGAAAAGATGGGACAAAGTTAGGAAAAAATTAGGAATTTTCATAACTTAGAAAATTTCTAAGTTATGAAATTTCTTCATTTCAAACCCTAATTTGTGATTTTTGGTTTCTTGATGAACAAGTTTCATAATGTGACATGTTTTGATGAAAAATGAATCTTGACACTTGATTTTGACCAAAAAGTCAAAGTTTGACTTTTCAGTATACAGTCAAATTTGGCTCAGTTGACTGGAAAATTCATCTGTCAAACTTGTGCATTTGGGATCTTTTGAACTTGTTGAATATGTCAAGACCATGTCATTGAGTCCTTGAGTCCATATGTGAGCTTGAATTTCCATTGGCTAGGTCAAACAGTCAAAAATTGCCTTTGTGCAGTCAAAACCCTAAAAATGACCATTTTGCCCTTTTGGTGATCTGATCAAATTTCTTGTGGAATTGTGATCCAAACTTGACCAAATGGTTCATATGAGTTCATAATGTTGATGTGGGTCAAAAATCATGAGGTTTGACTGTCAATTGACCACAGTTGACTTTTTCCCCAATACAGTTGATTTCTAGGTCAAATGTCCAATTGATTGGGCAAAGATTGGAATCAAGGCTTGAAACTTGGTATGGATAAACTTGTGAGTCCAACATGAAGCATGAAAGTCATTTTGGGCATTTTAGGTCAAAACATCTTTGTGCAAACACAAACCCTAATTTGGGTCAACAGTGCAAGGAGGAGTCTGGAGCAGAGCAAACCCTAACTTGATCTTAAGCTCCAAGAGTCTTGTGGTGAGAAAATATTGATGAAAATTGGAGGGCAAATTTTGGGGTACAACAGTGTCCACAAACGGCCCCTTCGTAGGAAGATGAATCATGAACCATTTATACAGCATAGGTAAACAGATATTAACAATCTCTTTAATCTTATGCCTTGAATTAATGCCATGATAGGTGTCTGCTAACAAAGTCGGTATAGGATTCTTGGTCATGAAGACACACATAACAACAAAATCCACAAACTCCTTCTTATTTGGAAAAAGGACAATGCCATAGATCTTGACATCAAGAAGTGCGTTGAAAGCAACCTAGTTTCCTCTCTCAGCCACATCTCTAGCTTTTCTTTCCTGGAATGCCCAGGTGAAACCATGAACACTGTCATTCGGTTGCCAATTATCTTTCACTATCTTCATGCTCAAATAAAGAGCACTGATGATGAAATCCTCTCTTATCTTCTCAGGCATACAGACAAAAGGTGTGTTGTCCTTAATTTTCAAGTTCAAGAGATAAGCATGCTCCTCTAGAGTGGGAGCCAATTGGTAATCTTGGAATGTGAAACATTTCAAACCAGGATCATAGAATTGCATAAGGGTCAACAGAGCTCTCTGATCAACTATGATATCGAGTAACCACAACAGATTATTATAACTGTCAACAAATTTCTTTAGGTTATCCCTTGCCAACAAAGTGCTCAATCTCTTCAAATGTGATACTCCGGTACTAGAAAACTTGTAGCCATAAGTATGTCTGGTAGCTTCTTTACCGTTATCAGTGTTGTTATCTATCTTTGGCACAGACAATAACTCTTAAAGTACCCTGGAACGAACATGCATATGCTAGTTAACATTTTTTTCGTACATCATTTTTTTTGAAAATAAATATGCTATGATGCAAAAATGACAGGATCAAGGTTTCCATAACACTGGACACTACTGAACTTCTGAAATAAACGACTATCACAAGCTGATAAGTGTGATACGGTGGCAGAACCGACTGTTTAACACTGGTTTTGCGTTTGTATTTGCAAATGTTACGGTAAGCAAGAGTCGCCACCGACTTTTCTTTTATCCAAATTAAGGAAAGGGTGAAAAGAACAGAAAAAGACCTTTTTCGAGATTATTCTGAGTAAGAGGGGTAGATAATAGAAAGGGAAGGTGTTAGCACCCATTCCATCCATAGTTATCTACAGGCTCTTAGAGGTTTTCTCATTTTAAAAATACCTTTGTGCTTTGTGTTTGAAAATGCCTTAGTACGGCGAAATTTGTAATGTTTCTCGGGATAGTGGAGAAAGTATACAAAGTGTTTTGAAATTGTTTTTGAAAAGTAGTGTTTGTGTAAGTGCAAAATGTTTGAGCAAACTTCTAATAGCTATCTACTTTGTTACTCGAAAAGGGTCGTTCTTTTCCTCTTTTCCTTTAGACAATGCTATCCTACTATTAGTGAGTAGGTAGCTTTGTCGTCGGATGTTTGAGGGACAATCGAAGGGATGTTTTACAGTCAAGAAGGCAACTTGTGGAGACGCTTTAGAAATTTTCTTTTAGGGACTAGATCATTTACCGAAAGGCAATTGTAGGGTCATCGAGGGACTATGATCTTTTTTATTTATTTAAGGGTCTTTGCTAAAGCGTTCCTACCTCATGACTGCTTTATTTCTTAAAGGCAACCAAAGTGGGATACCCTAGAGGTGCTTGCGTGCAATTGTGCTCAGTTTGGTTATTTATCTTTTTGTTAAGTTTGCTAGCGTTTGATTATTAATCTTATCATACACGCCTAATTACTAGCAGTTAATATATACTGCAGAATATTAAAGTGTAGGAATTTAAATATACGCTATTATAATGCTTTGGGGAGGGGGTTTACACATTTTCAAGAATAAGGGGGATAAAGCAGTAAATGTCCTAGTTTTAATCTATTACATCCAGTGGGCAGGTACATCAATAGTAAAAATACGGAATTAAATAAACGCGTGTGAAATTGAAAATAACGTCTAACAATATCCTAAGAAATAAAAATCTTTTTGGTTGTTTTTTATTATGAAAAGAAAATTAAATCTTAATTAAGTCCTAAATTATAATTTGTTTTAAGTTAAGAAAATGGTTTAAATTAATTAATCAATTAATTAATCATTTAATTATTTAATTAAAATGTATAAGCCTAATTTTGGTGATTTTTTTTATTTAATGTCAAGTTGAATAGAAAAAGAGTTAATAAAGAAATGAAACAAAGAATAAAATACAAAAATAAAAAGGGACTCCTTCGATTGCAAGGAGAATGGGCTTTTCGACCCAGAGGGAGAATGGATATTTCGATCTAGAGGGATGTTGTCCTTCGATTTGGTGAAGGGGATGTTCTTCGAATTGAAACTGCAAGGCAGAGGCTGGCAAAAAATAAAGATTTGAGACCTGGGTATCGAACCCAGGTCCTTCTCCCTAATTCGAAGCTTTTGTCCTCGGGCCTAAGTTTATTTTGACTTGAAATGGACTATGCCATGAGTTTCGAAAGGCATATCATGTCATGCCATTCGATGGCGTGATTTCATTCATGCATGTTATCTTGTGTATGATATTCTCATATAAACATAAATGGTATTAGCAACACATATATACCAATAATATGTATTTAAAAGACTTAGAAATGTAGTTTCAATTTGGGTAAATCCTTACCAACTGGAGATGCTTCGATCTGAGTGTGGCTTGGCTTGGAACAGATTCTTGGGGATCTCAAGAACACAGATATATCCTTTGTCTGGATTGAGGGTGCCTGCAAAGAAAACTAGTTATAATTTTGATCCTTTCTAAGGTGGTGTGAGTATTCTCTTTTTCTAGGCAATCTCCCCATCCTTGATGCAACACTTGTGATCTCTTTATATAGAGGGGGTAGAGGGGACAAGAAGGTAAAGGTTTAAACAGCCTTGATTATATGTTTGAAATCCATGAATGAGAATTTGTAACGTTAGCCAAACACATGGGATCTTGTCCTTTTTTGAATTTGAATGAACCTGGACATTTGACTTTTGAATGCTCTCCTTCTGATGGCTTTGATGGCCTCCTTCGAATGGATCTGATTTCCTCCTTCGAATGGCTCTGATTCAGTTCCTTCAAATGGTTCTGATGCAGCTCCTTTGAATGGTTCTGATGGCCTCCTTCAACTGGACTTTTTTTTAGTGTCTTTCGAATAGTCTTTTGTTGTCTCCTTCGAATGGGCCATCAATGTGTGTCCTTCGAATGGGCCTTTGAAATACTCTTTCCAAGGGGTCATATTGGGTGTCATAGTTCAAAAACTGTGTTGAGAGGTCTTGGCTATGTGCATTGAAAGCAAACACTGGGGAATTCTTTGCCTTGTGCATTGAAGGTAATTATAGAAGAAACCTTTGCCCTTGTGGATCTAAGATAAGTCTGAGGAAGCCTCTGCCTTGTGGATTGAAGGCAAGCCTGAAGTAGCTAATGCACAATCGAAGCCTTGTGAACCAAGCTTGGTCAAAGAGAGTCCAGTGCCTGATCGAAGGGTTTTAAATGCCTAATTGAATCTCCCTGTCCAGATGTCAATTGAAAGACATCATGTTTAGATGCCAATCGAAGGACCTTGTTAAAATGCCAATCGAAAGACCTTGTCCCAAGGCCAATCGAAGACTCCTTCTTCATCTTTAAAATCTTTATTATCCTTTAATCAAATGTTTGTGACTACCCGTGTAGGGGAAAACCTTGGAAAACATGAGAGGGGAAATTTTGAAGTACAACAATAAGTATGGAACAAAACCAATAGATCATATGGTCATTGTGATACGGTGGGAAGAACTAACTGTTTATGGAATGTTGGTTTGCGTTTTGCGTTTGTTTTCGCAAAATGTCGCGGTAAGCAAGAGTCGCCATCGACTTTTATTTTATCCAACAAGGAAAGGTAAAAAGCACAGAAAAATTCCTTTTTTGAGATATTTCTGAGTACGGGGGGTAGATTATAGAAAGGGAAGGTATTAGCACCCTTTATATCCGTAGTTATCTACAGGCTCTTAGGTACTTGCTCATTGTTTTCAAAATTGTTTTCTTTGTGCTTGTGGGTTTTGAAAAGTTTTTGTTTTTAACTTCGATTTAACTCTTGCTTCTGTCTTCAAGAGTGTAATGAAGTGTTTTTGAAAACTTTGTTTAAAAAGGAGTGTAAGTGTGAAAAAGTTTTGTTTTTTGGATGAGCAAGTATCTAAGAACTAATCTACCTACTCGAAAAAGGAATCGTTCTATGCTAATTTCCTTTATACAATGATATCATACTATTATTGAGTAGGTAGCACTATCGTTGGAGTTTGAGGGTCAATTTGAAAGAGGGACATACGGTCACTAAAGCAATGTTAGGACGCCTTAGCGGTAACCCTAATGTCTTAGATCATTTTTTTGAGGCAACAATATTCGAGGCAACTATTTCGAGGCAACTATGGTCTTTTAGACAAGAGGGCGACCTCTAAAACATCCCATACTCAATGACCGTGTACGAAGGCAACCAAGTGGGGTGTACCCTAGGAGTGCGCATGTGCAAGTGTGTTGATTTCAGTTATTTTTATCTTTGCACATGTTAAGGGTGATCTAACTGTTTTTTAAATTAGGCATTCATTCTTGTCATGCAAGCCCTATTATCAAACATCTAATAGTTGAATATTTGCAAAAATTAAAGGTGCGGAAATTAAACTAAGCTATTACAAGGCTTCAGGTATTTACATAGCCAAAAACAAACCCTTCGAAATTAAAGCGATAAATGTAGAATAAACGTCCTAATTAAACTAATACATCCCATGAGCAGTTACATTAAATATCGTAAAAAAAAAATAAAAGCGGTAAAGGTAAATAAACGTCCTAATTAAATTATTACAAACTGTGAGCAGATACAATAATTGGGCAAAATAATAATAAAGCGCGCGATTAAAAATTAGATCGACGAGAAATTAGGGTTTTGACCCTTCTATCCTAATTAAAAAAAGAAAATGTTTTTTTGTTGTTTTTAATATTTTTTTAAGAAAAGAAATTAGATTTTTAAATTAAATGCAAAATTGATTGGTTATTAAATTAATTAATGAAAATAATTAAATGACATATTTTGGGTTTTTGTTATTTTAGGAAAGAAATAAAATAATTAAGTTAGTAATAAAACCTATTTATTCTAATTAATTTTATTTATGTAAAAAGAAATTAAAGTTACCTAATAATTAATAACCTAATTAAATTAATTACTTTTTTTAATAAAAATAAATATCTTGAATTTAATTGGATATAAAAATGTTTTGTGATTTTTTGATAAAAAAGAAAATAATTTGATGGGTTAGTAAAATAAATAAATGAAATAATATAAATATAAAAGAATTAGAGAAAAGCAAATTGGGCCTGCAATGTGGGGGTGCAATCATCAGAAATCTCTAGGTCCGAATCTTCGAAAGCTTCATGCTCTAACTATGGTGTTTTTTTTATTCTTGCGTGGAACCTATGATTCAAACATCCATAACTATTCTATATAAACTCAAGCAAACGTTAGCATACCATAAAATGTGATTAAAATTAGAGATTCGAAATTTAAAATTTTACCAAACCGGTGTTGTCAAATAGGGGCGTGCTAGGCATGTGATGGATTGCTCTTGGGCCTTGTAAGACTCTTGAGGAGTTCAAGAGGATGGTTTGAGGCTTGATGTCAATTGAGAGAGACCGGAACCTCGAGATATGACTTGCACCAATTCTTTGATTTCTGGAGAGCTTTTTGAAAAGCTTTTAGAGAGCTTTTTGAAGAGCTTTTTAGAGAGGATTTTCGTCCCTTTCAAGCTTGTATGGCTCTATATTTATAGAGGAGAATGAGGAGACAAGAAAGCATGGAAAGAATCTCCCTCATAATGTTGTGTTTTAAGACCATGATCAAGATTTGAAAAAAATGCCATATTTGATTATTTTATGCCATTTTCACATGTGGATGAACCTGGACATATTTGAAAAGTTATTGCACGAAATCAATTGACATAAACCATCATAAAACTTTCTCAAAATGGATTCACATCAAAATTTACATTATTTCCATTATTTATTTATTTAATTTTGAATTTTAATGAATAAAATATCAAAATAAATAGCATAAATAGTAGAAAAATGTATGGGTGGGATTAGAGGTCGTGGACCATGTTAGGAATGAGTTTCAAACTTGAAAAGATAGGCCCATTTGGAAAAAATCCAAGTTTGGTCAATATTTGCTTTATGCATTTTTTCAAAAATTGTCCAACTTTGACAATGCATATCTCTCTCAATTTTAACCTTATGAGGGTGTTCTTGGACTTTATAGAAAGCTTGAGATGTCCTATAATCAAAACTTTTGGTCTAATCTCTTTTTTATATTCCATTCTCAAGTTATAAACTTTGACAAAAAAGGTGTTTTTGTTGACTTTCAAAAATGACCTATAATGTCAAAATTCATAACTTCTTGTGAGTACATTTTTTGATCTTGGGATATGAATATGGATTGTAGGGAATTGCATCCTATTCAAAATGAGCTTTGGATGGGTCATTTCTCATAAAGTATGAGAAAGTTATGCTTGGTCAAAGTTGAGTTGACTTTTCCTATAAAACCCTAATTTAGCAACTTTTGAATCTTGATGAATTTTGAGTAATCCTTGATGAATCATGATCAAACCTTGATAAAATGATGAAATATCATTTAAAATGAGAATGTTGGCAAAAATATTGAAGTTTGACTGTATTTGGGTCACAATTGACTTTTGCCCTAGCATAGTCGATTTTTGGATCTTTGAGCAATTGACTGAGCAAACTTCCTATGCAAGGCTTGAAACTTGACATGGATGATCTTGAGAACATATTAGGACATTGGTGAGAATTTGAGTTCATTTGGACTCAAGGATCTTGATGCAACACAAAACCCTAATTTGGGGTAGATTGCCTTAGGAGAGAGCTTGTCTGACCAATTTTTGGACTACTTTGAGCAACTTGGAGATTTTTCTTGCAATGTTTTGAGAAATATGAGATGGAAAATTTTGGGGTACAACAGCTTCCCCTGTTCAATCTTCTTAAACCTGAGGATGTAGATTGGCTCTCGTGCCTTTCGTGATCCGAAGGTGGAAGATGATTGAACACTAGAGTGCCTAGAAATTTGCACTCGCATGAAGTGGTATCAGCCTTGTGATGTCGGGAATAGGCTTACAGATTCCATTTGGAGATTGGTGACGAGGGGATGGGCTTAAAGATGCCATCTGAAGGAGTGTCGATCGCATAAGAGATTCCTTAGCGAGAGCTTGTATACCTGTTGTTTGAGGAAGATTCTGCTGGGGAAGTATGATCTTTGTTGAGATTTAGGAACTTGCCCGTAATTCAACTGAGGTGTCGAGATTTAGGAACTTGCCCGTAATTCAACTGAGGTGTCGAGATTTAGGAACTTGTCAGTAATTCAACTGGGGGGAAACATCTTCATCGAGATTTAAGAACTCGCCCATAATTCAACTGAGAAAACTTCCCTGCTGAGATTTAGGAACCTGTCTGTAATTCAACGGAGGAGCATTTTGTCGAGATTTAGGACCTTGTCTGTAATTCAACTGAGAAAAAAATTTCTGCTGAGATTTAAGAACTTGTCAGTAATTCGACTTGGGGAAACATCTTCGTCGAGATTTAAGAACTCGCCCGTAATTCAACTTAGAAAACTTCTCTGCTGAGATTTAGGAACCTGTTTGTAATTCAACGGAGGAACTTTGCCGAGATTTAGGACCTTGTCTGTAATTCAACTGAGAAAAACATCTCTGCTGAGATTTAATAACTTGTCAGTAATTCGACTTGGGGAAACATCTTCATCGAGATTTAAGAACTCGCCCGTAATTCAACTGAGAAAACTTCTCTACTGAGATTTAGGAACCTGTGTTTAATTCAAAGGAGGAGCTTTGCCAAGATTTAGGACCTTGTTTGTAATTCAACTGAGAAAAACGCTGTTAAGATTTAAGAATTTGTCAGTAATTTGACTTGGGGAAACATCTTCATCGAGATTTAAGAACTCACTCGTAATTCAACTGAGAAAACTTCTCTGCTGAGATTTAGGAACCTGTCTGTAATTCAACGGAGGAACTTTGCCGAGATTTAGGACCTTGTCTGTAATTCAACTGAGAAAAACTTTGTTGAGATTTAAGAACTTGTCAGTAATTCGACTTGGGGAAACATCTTCATCGAGATGTAAGAACTCGCCCGTAATTCAACTGAGAAAACTTCTCTACTGAGATTTAGGAATCCGTCTGTAATTCAACGGAGGAACTTTGTCGAGATTTAGGACCTTGTCTGTAATTCAACTGAGAAAAACTCTGTTGAGATTTAAGAACTTGTCAGTAATTCGACTGGAGGGAAACATCTTCATCGAGATTTAAGAATTCGCCTGTAATTCAATTGAGAAAACTTCTCTGCTGAGATTTAGGAACTCGTCTATAATTCGATGGAGGAACTTTGCCGAGATTTAGGAACTCGTCTATAATTCAACTGAGAAAAACTCTGTTGAGATTTAAGAACTTGTCAGTAATTCGACTGGAGGGAAACATATTCATCGAGATTTAAGAACTCGCCCGTAATTCAACTGAGAAAACTTCTCTGCTGAGATTTAGGAACTCGTCTGTAATTTGACGGAGGAACTTTGTCGAGATTTAGGACCTTGTCTGTAATTCAACTGAGAAAAACTTTGTTGAGATTTAAGAACTTGTCAGTAATTTGACTTGGGTAAACATCTTCATCGAGATTTAAGAACTCGCCCGTAATTCAACTGAGAAAACTTCTCTGCTAAGATTTAGGAACTCATTTGTAATTCGACGGAGGAACTTTGTCGATATTTAGGAACTTGTCTGTAATTCAACTGAGGAAAACTATGTTGAGATTTAAGAACTTGTCAGTAATTCGACTGGAGGGAAACATCTTCATCTAGATTTAAGGACTCGCCCATAATTCAACTGAGAAAACTTCTCTGCTGAGATTTAGGAACTCGTCTGTAATTCGACGGAGGAACTTTGTCGAGATTTAGGACCTTGTCTGTAATTCAACTGAGAAAAACTTTGTTGAGATTTAAGAACTTGTCAGTAATTCGACTTGGGGAAACATCTTCATCGAGATTTAAGAACTCGCCCGTAATTCAACTGAGAAAACTCTGCTGAGATTTAGGAACTCGTCTGTAATTCGACGGAGGAACTTTGTCGAGATTTAGGACCTTGTCTATAATTCAACTGAGAAAAACTCTGTTGAGATTTAAGAACTTGTCAGTAATTCGACTGGAGGGAAACATCTTCATCGAGATTTAAGAACTCGCCCGTAATTCAACTGAGAAAACTCTGCTGAGATTTAGGAACCTGTCTGTAATTCGACGGAGGAACTTTGTCGAGATTTAGGACCTTGTCTGTAATTCAACTGAGAAAAACTCTATTGAGATTTAAGAACTTGTCAGTAATTCGACTTGGTAAGAGCTTCATAGCTTTTTATGAGAACTTAACCGCATCCTTCCTGAAAGGTAAAGGTTAGTTGTATGTAATGCATGATATGTATCAGGCAATGATGTTCTCAAAATAAATGAGATTGTGATTGTATGATGCGTATATGCATGTGTTATGATGTATGAGAATGTGATGTTTGTAGTTGGGGAAAATAAATCCCGGATAGCTGCTGGAGAAAAAGAACTGAATTCTTCATTTCCGCTAGGGATGGCGAACGAAGATGATTGTGAGAATAGACCTACAGGAGAGGATAACTCCGCTGGGGAATAAACTGATGAGGAGATTACTCTGTGGGGAAGAGATGCTCTGTAGAGGATTTCGCTGATAAATTCAGCTGGGGATGAATTACCGTTGCTGGTGATACTGAATCCTGTTGGGGATTGAATTCCTGTTTGTGAAAGGAATGAACTCTATTGGGGATGCTATTTCAGTTGCGACTTCACTGGAGATAAACTTTTAGGCTCTACTGGGGATAATCTTCCAGAGTCTATTGGGGATGATTCTCCACACTCCACTGGGAGAAGCTTTTTCAGACTGCTCTGGGGAAAATTTCAAACTCCACTGGGGATATGTTATACTCTGCTGAGGATATTAAGACATTTTAGTGCCGATGGTAAATAAACTCTGCTTGGGGAGAAGATTACCGATTCATTCACAGTTGCGAGTCTCAGTTGGGGAGAGCTAACATTACTGTCTTTTTCTTACTCTGCGGGGAGTGAATGTTACTGGGACGCGTGCTAAGGATATGACGATGGCTTTGCCTCGATACTTTTCTGCCCTAGTATCTGCGGGAGAAGGTTCCTGTGGAGGCCTTGTGGATCGAGTATTATCCCAATCTATGAGGTGATTGGTATCTTTCGATCAAAATGACAAGTCTTCTTCTGGTAGGCAAGTGACGAGATGACGGGACATAGTCGTACGCTTTAATCCCTAACTTTTTCCTGGATTGCCCTTTTGGGTTTTCTGTCCATCGGGATACCCTTTTTTGCCCAAGCCGCCTTTTCATGTTTTCAGCTTGCCGGGTGTACAAATCTTCTTTTGTTTTCATCCCTTATTTTTGCCCGAACCCTTTTGGTTCGTCGGGAAGCCCTTATTTTTGCCTAGGCCAGTCAACCTAGCGGGTCTTTATTCATGCGCGGTATTTTCTGACTATGTCCACGCTCTCAGAGTGTAGGGAGCTGTCATTGTCGACAGCGTTGTGTTGTCATACTACCAGAAGATGTTCGTTTGATCATGCAAGGTTTGTTGCTGGAATTTATGTCTAATGCCCCAAGTGATTCAGATGGAGATTTTCCCCTGGCTATTTGGCATCTTTGAGAGATTCCTTGAATCTTGACTTGACTACCCCAGATGATGGATGATGATCATGTCGTGCCCCTTGGTTGGAAGTGTTTTTTCCACTTGAGGTGATCCCTTTATTGAGAAGGTTTTTTGTTCACTAGATATTCGTCATGCGGATTTCTCTGTTGTTTGAACAAATAGTCATATGCAAATAATGTTATTTTAAGAATGCAAAGCTTATGTCTATTTTGAAGTTCTTTGAAAATGCAGTTTTCAATAAAACAAGCGAATTTTTGTAAAATGTGATGTCAACTCAGGATTTTACAGCAAGCCCTACAGGAGTCAGGATACCTTTTGTAACAGTATGCTTTCGAACTAACCCATGCTTCAGCTAGGACTTTTAAGGGTTATAACGTGGCCTGGTTCACGGTTTAAGAAACAAAGGATAAAGGCTCAAAATTTATTTGTACCCACCCGCTCTTCGTGATGTTCTTCGATCCTAAACTCAGCTAACCATGCATTAGATCCCGTTTGAGTCTTTGCTCTGATATTCCAGTGATGGTTCGGATACTGACAATTTATTTTGAACAGACAGTCATTTTGTTGAGAGTTTGCAGGATCTCTTTCCTTTTGATTTTTATTATCCCTGTTTTTTGCCTGAACTGTTTCTTTTTGTGATTACAGTCAGCGGGATGCCCCGGTTTTTTCTTAAGTCTCCTTCACAGGTTTTGACTTAATGAGCTTTTATTTTTGAGAGATAATGACTGCCTGTCCTTACGATTATACGGAACCATCACCGTATTTTGTTTCAGAAGGACTTCTTTGATGCCATTCATTGTGCACCTGAATTAACTAAGAAAACTACCCTGCCCCAGGTTATAATTAAGGGTTTTAATTTGTGAAAAGAAAAACTCCAACTTATTTGGCTCAAAGGGGTTGACGAGGGATTATCTTCCTTATAAATCCATTATTTAGGATTTGAAACAATGCCTGTACATCGTCAGCAGGGTCTGTTCAAAAGCATACTGTAGAGATTTTGGTATCATTTTCGTCATCCTCCCTCTAAAGGCTTAGAATTTTTAAATCGAGAGTTGATCATCACAAAAATGAAAGCAATTTGAATATAGTGAATACAAATGGATTAATTCAAAACAGACGTATGTGATGCATTGATAAAGTAACAAAGTTTGGCATGAATATATGTTTGAACAATCAAAAGAAAATTACAAATTGAAAATTCTAATGAACAAAAGTCTTCTCGTCTAGTCTTGTCACTTCAGAGGACGTGCCTTGGAGGGATGGTAGAAGAACTCAGCCTGACCATCTTGTGTGAATTCCAATGCTCCTTCATCAATCAGGTTTTAAATTTTGTACTTCAACTTCAAACAGTCGTCAGTATCATGCCCCGGGTTGTTAGAATGGTATGCACACCTTGCATCAGGATTATAGTTGGGTGAAGAAGTCTTAGGATTCGGATGAGGTCCTACCAACGTCACCAGATTCAATCTCAACAGGTGTTGCAAAGCGTGGGACAGCGGCATGTTGAGCTTGGTAAGCGGCCTTTGATTAACCCGTTATTTATGGCAAGGTTGTTGTTGGACCCGTGAGGTAGTAGCAACTTGGAGAGGTCTATTCTTCATCATACCAGACCCTTGTCTTCTTGGAGGCTGACCAATGACTTGGTCCCCAGTCCCGACTGTTTGCTTCATACTGTTGTGTCGGTCTTGATGGAGCTGGCTGATATTGCTTCTCAGCTCTTCTTGTTCCCGAGCTAAGCCTTGGATAAGAGCCATCTTCCCCAGCATCTGAGTTTTCATGGCACCTAACTCAGCTTGCAGTTGTTCCAGCCGTTCGTCCTTATTGTCTTCAGGACTTTTCTTGACCAAGTTCCCGATGAGGAGTGTTTTTAACTCTTCCTGCCCCTTGGATAGGTTTAGGAATACGTCCCTGAACTGAGCTTCTTGAGTTTGAAGATCTCTGTTGTCTTGTTTGAGAGCCATTGTTGAAATAAACAGCGAGGACATGAGAGACCGGTATTGGAAGACTTGTTATGCAATGATATGTATGATATATGTATGCAATGTTTTCAAGGATCTCGCGGGGTAAACAAGAAACGGTTAGAATTTGTTTGCAGATTTATTGAAGAAGCTTCGTGTCGTTGAGAGTCCTTCTTCAAGAGTCAAGCTCACCATATCGAGTGGGTCATAGCCACCGACTCAAGTCATCGTGTTTTGATCTCTAGACAACATTGGCTAGAGGAAAATAAATCCCCTTTTCCCCTTGCTAGATTTTTGATTTACCATAACCTGCATCACAAACCCTTGAGATCCTTGAAATGGTTAAGGAAATGTTAAGGCATGATGTTATGATGTGTATGTTATACGTTTAAGCAAAAGTGTGAGCTGCTGTAAGTAAACCCTGTAATAAATCCAAATTATTGGATAAGGACTGTAAACAAAACCTGCAAGGAACTCACGTTGTCAGATAACAAGAATATGCAAGTAGTTCAAGTTTGAAGGCACACAAGTCACACAATAGCCCTTAAATTTTAGGTTGGCATGGAGTTTAGGTATTACCCTCTTTCAGTTTAGTTGGTTCAACCTATCCTAGTAATAGTAACCGGGTTCTAGAGGTTCTCAATATCACTGACCATCCTCGATCGGTCATAATTCCAGTTTAGCAACCTTTTCTTGCAGCCGGAATCATCGCGAGAGTATGGTCTCAATGAGTGTAGCATACTGCTACTTTTCTATGGCCAAGTTGGTCAATTATAGGTTCTAAGGTCAGTTGATGCTTAATGACCCCTTAGCAGCCCCATATTCTCCTTGTTCCACCACAAGGGATATCGGTACAAACTAAAGTGCCACACCAATGTAGCTACTGCTTCAACCGTATCAGTCTATGCCGTACAGTTCCCTCATAGTCTATTGCTACTTACCTAAAAGGTATCCCCCAGATCCGGGTTAGGATCTATAGTAACTCCGATTCAAACCCATAAAGATAAAACATACAAATCAAGCAATTGAAAACATTATGAACTAATCCTAAGATACACCCCACTTATTATCCCTAGCAGAGTCGCCAGTTTTGTGATACGGTGGGAAGAACTGACTATTTTTGGAATGCTGGTTTGCGTTTTGCGTTTGTTTTTGCAAAATGTCGCGGTAAGCAAGAGTCACCACCGACTTTTATTTTATCCAACAAGGAAAGGAAAAAATCACAGAAAATTTCCTTTTTCGAGATATTTCTGAGTACGGGGGGTAGATTATAGAAAGGGAAGGTATTAGCACCCTTTCTATCTGTAGTTATCTACGGGCTCTTAGGTACTTGATCATTGTTTTCAAAAAAATTTTCTTTGTGCTTGTGGGTTTTGAAAAGTTTTTGTTTTTAACTTCGATTTAACTCTTGCTTCTGTCTTCAAGAGTGTAATGAAGTGTTTTTGAAAACTTTGTTTAAAAAGGAGTGTAAGTGTGAAAAAGTATTGTTTTTTGGATGAGCAGGTATCTAAGAACTAATCTACCTACTCGAAAATGGAATCGTTTTATGCTAATTTCCTTTAGACAATGCTATCCTACTATTAGTGAGTAGGTAGCACTATTGTTGGAGTTTGAGGGTCAATTCGAAAGAGGGACATACGGTCACTAAAGCAATGTTAGGACGCCTTAGCGGTAACCCTAATGTCTTAGATCATTTGTTTGAGGCAACAATATCCGAGGCAACCATTTTGAGTCAACTATGATCTTTTAGACAAGAGGGCGACCTCTAAAATATCCCATACTCAATGACCGTGTACGAAGGCAACCAAGTGGGGTGTACCCTAGGAGTGCGCATGTGCGAGTGTGTTGATTTCAGTTATTTTTATCTTTGCACATGTTAAGGGTGATCTAACTGTTTTTTAAATTAGGCATTCATTCTTGTCATGCAAGCCCTATTATCAAACATCTAACAGTTGAATATTTGCAAAAATTAAAGGTGCAGAAATTAAACTAAGCTATTACAAGGCTTCGGATATTTACATAGCCAAAAACAAACCCTTCGAAATTAAAGCGATAAATGTAGAATAAACGTCCTAATTAAACTATTACATCCCATGAGCAGTTATATTAAATATCATAAAAAAATAAATAAAAGCGGTAAGGGTAAATAAACGTCCTAATTAAATTATTACAAACTGTGAGCAGATACAATAATTGGGCAAAATAATAATAAAGCGCGCGATTAAAAATTAGATCGACGAGAAATTAGGGTTTTGACCCTTCTATCCTAATTAAAAAAATAAAATGTTTTTTTGTTGTTTTTAATATTTTTTTAAGAAAAGAAATTAGATTTTTAAATTAAATGAAAAATTGATTGGTTATTAAATTAATTAATGAAAATAATTAAATGACATATTTTTGGGTTTTTGTTATTTTAGGAAAGAAATAAAATAATTAAGTTAGTAATAAAACCTATTTATTCTAATTAATTTTAATTATGTAAAAAGAAATTAAAGTTGTCTAATAATTAATAACCTAATTAAATTAATTACTTTTTTTAAATAAAAATAAATATCTTGAATTTAATTGGATAGAAAAATGTTGTGATTTTTTGATAAAAAAGAAAATAATTTGATGGGTTAGTAAAATAAATAAATGAAATAATATAAATATAAAAGAATTAGAGAAAAGCAAATTGGGCCTGCAATGTGGGGGTGCAATCATCAGAAATCTCTAGGCCCAAATCTTCGAAAGCTTCATGCTCTAACTATGGTGTTTTTTTTATTCTTGCGTGGAACCTATGATTCAAACATCCATAATTGTTCTATATAAACTCAAGCAAACGTTAGCATACCATAAAATGTGATTAAAATTAGAGATTCGAAATTTAAAATTACCAAACCGGTGTTGTCAAATAGGGGCGTGCTAGGCGTATGATGGATTGCTCTTGGGCCTTGTAAGACTCTTGAGGACTTCAAGAGGATGGTTTGGGGCTTGATGTCAATTGAGAGAGACCGGAACCTCGAGATATGACTTGCACCAATTCTTTGATTTCTGGAGAGCTTTTTGAAGAGCTTTTAGAGAGCTTTTTGAAGAGCTTTTTAGAGAGTATTTTTGTCCATTTCAAGCTTGTATGGCTCTATATTTATAGAGGAGAATGAGGAGACAAGAAAGTATGGAAAGAATCTCCCTCATAATGTTGTGTTTTAAGACCATGATCAAGATTTGAAAAAATGTCATATTTGATGATTTTATGCCATTTTCACATGTGGATGAACCTGGACATATTTGAAAAGTTATTGCACGAAATAAATTGATATAAACCAGCATAAAACTTTCCCAAAATGGATTCACATCAAAATTTACATTATTTATTTATTTATTTCTGAATTTTAATGAATAAAATATCAAAATAAATAGCATAAATAGTAGAAAAATGTACGGGTGGGCTTAGAGGTCTTGGACCATGTTAAGAATGAGTTTCAAACTTGAAAAGATAGGCCCATTTGGAAAAAATCCAAGTTTGATCAATATTTGCTTTATGCATTTTTTCAAAAATTGTCCAACTTTGACAATGCGTATCTCTCTCAATTTTAACCTTATGAGGGTGTTCTTGGACTTTTTAGAAAGCTTGAGATGTCCTATAATCAACCCTTTTGGTCTAATCTCATTTTGATATTCCATGCTCAAGTTAGAAGCTTTGACAAAAAAGGTGTTTTTGTTGACTTTCAAAAATGACCTATAATGTCAAAATTCATAACTTCTTGTGAGTACATTATTTGATCTTGGGATATGAATATGGATTTATGGAATTGCATCCTATTCAAAATGAGCTTTGGATGGGTCATTTCTCATAAAGTATGAGAAAGTTATTCTTGGTCAAAGTTGAGTTGACTTTTCCTGCAAAACCCTAATTTAGCAACTTTTGAATCTTGATGAATTTTGAGCAATCCTTGATGAATCATGATCAACCCTTGATCAAATGATGAAATATCCTTTAAAATGAGAATGTTGACAAAAATCTTGAAGTTTGATTGTATTTGGGTCACAGTTGACTTTTGCCCTAGCGCAGTCGATTTTTGGATCTTTAAGCAATTGACTGAGCAAACTTCCTCTGCAAGGCTTGAAACTTGACATGGATAATCTTAAGAACATATTAGGACATTGGTGAGCATTTGAGTTCATTTGTACTCAAGGATCTTGATGCAACACAAAACCCTAATTTGGGGTAGACTGCCTTGGGAGAGAGCTTGTCTGACCAACTTTTGGACTACTTTGAGCAACTTGGAGATTTTTCTTGCAATGTTTTGAGAAATATGAGAGGGAAAATTTTGGGGTACAACAGTCATCAACAGGAACAAAGTCACCAACAAAACCAAAAGTCACCATCGGTACCTGTAAGATCAAAACCCTACCCACTCACGGTGTAGTCTAGGTCGAGGTAAGGAAAAGGTTAATCAGATTCGTAGGTTCGCTTGAAATTACTATCATCGTACAACATACGTGATGATGATAACACCCTATTAAAACCTACTTTGATTGTGGATCTCATGATTGGACTTGATAGAGCATCAGCCTTTATGACTCTCCACTCTAATCCTATGTGTTCCTAGTGGTATACATCTCTAGCCTGGGTATTAGGCTTTTTACATCATAGTAACAACCCACCGAACAGATAGACAATACAACAACAGTATCTAGAGTATAAGGAACTGTTAAATAAGATGCAATGCATAAAGGAAGATAAACAAATAAAGCAGTAAAGCAATAAACAAATAAAACACCCAAAGAAATGAAAAACAAACACAAGTTGGGATTGACTTGCATAAGGATGGACCAGCAATTGGTCAATAAATTCCCCAGCAGAGTTTCCATCTGTCGCATCTGGTATTTTCATCGAAGCGCGAACGGAGGCGAAAGATAGAAGAGTCTTCGTCAATGTTATGTATCCTAAGAGAGTGAAAGGAAACACTGAGTAAACCTGAGGGAAGGAAAGGAGCATGGTCATCACGACCAAGAGGAAAAGGATAAGGAAGTCGGTTACGCAAGGGGAAGGTATTAGCACCCCTCACGTTTGTGGTGCTTCACGGGATCCACTTATGTTTGTTCGAGTCTAAGGGTGTGTAGAAATCTAAGTCTAAAGCTTAATGCTAAAAAGGAATGCATGCAAAGTATATACAAAAAGAAAGTTTTTATTAGTCGTGTCTACCGCGGTTACAAACCTTTGTGCCTACGTATCACCGACCATGCAATGGGGATCAAGGAACTCGTAATTCACCTCAAAAGTTTTGGTGAGTTGCATGTTTTTTATGAACAATGCTAGCGAAGCATGTCCTTTTTGAAAAGGTTTTAAAAGGAGAATTCTGAAGACAAAAATGTTTGCATTGGTTTGTGTTTTTCACCTTGAAATGGATTTTGTGATTTGAACCACATTAAAGTCTACGACATGAGAGACTTTGGGTGGTTGAGCCAGACGTCTCGTACCCAAAGGACTCATGTAAGTCTCATGGCACATGGTTCGTATCATTATTGTTAAGTATTTTAAGAAGTTTGAAAGAAAAAGAAGTTTTAGTTTTAATGAGATGTAAAAGGGGAAATAAAATGTCTTAGGGACACTAGAAAAATAATCCTAAAGTTATCATGCAATGTTGACCCTATAGTTGGGATAGTAGGGAAGCATCTACCTAATGTTGTCATGTATGGATAGCAAGCCTAAGGTATATTTAGTTCGAACTTAGAGAAGAATGAACTAAAGATCCTATGAAGAACATGGCAATATCACAAAAGAGAAGAAGAGGAAGAAGAAACAAGAAATCACACTTAGATAAGAGAGAAATGAAGTATGACATAAACACACATGCAATTAGGATAGATACCTAAGCATATAAGAAAGAAGAGATGATAACACATCAAGTAAGGAACATGGAAGGGATGATAGGACATAAATAGATAGGGGATGAAAAAAAATCAAGTAAGGGATGATAAAACCTCACATAAAGATGATAAAACATTAAGTAGGGCAAAGATGGTAATACATCAAGCACATAAAGCAATGTGATAAAAAACATAGGAGGATATGATAAAACATCACATAAAGAGGGGGATGACAAAACATCAAGTAATGATGACAAAACATCATGTAATGATGACAAAACATCATGTGAATATGATAAAACATCATGTAGATGACAAAACATCACACAAGTAAGATGATAACACATCAACAGTCACATAAGACATGATGATAAAACACAAAAGAGATGGAAATCTCACCAACAAACTTAAAGAAGTGAGAAAGAAGAATGATGGAAAAGATGAGAAATCAAAATGCATGGAATAAAAGCACATCAAGATGCCATCTAAGTTCTGACCCTAACATATTAAACAACTTAGACTATCCTAAGCTTAGAAACATGGATCAAGAAGTAGAAGAATTTACCTAACTGGGCAAATAGAAGTGCAAGTGTGCAATTAGAAGATAAAACTTAAACACATGATAAAACATGAAAGCAAGGATGAGACAAGAGGTATAGACCTAAGTTTAAACATTGTTTAATATATCACAAACTATCATTAAGGAATTACATGTTAACAAACATCACCTAATCAAGACAAGTTCACATGATAGAAAGAGATAAAATTCAAATGAGTAACAAGATAAGACTTGGGCAAAAAGTAAGTGGAAAATCAAAAAGGGGAAGAAATATGACATCAAAGATAACACCTATACATGTCAAAAAAATTCCCTAAGGGTCATGAACAAGAGGTAGAGATCTGAAGATCATAAGAAAAGTAAAAAAGGCATGCATACTAGCATAGGAGCATTCATGTGTAAAATATTTAACTAAGCATGGTATAAGAAGATGAAATGAAGTGAGATATATGGAGAAGTGCACAAGTCATAAGTGAACACATAAAAAAAATCATCATCATCACATAAACACAATTTAGAAAGGTTCACATCACGATCAAACAAAGAAAGGATCATAATCAACCCTAAGTGGACACAAGTCCTCATGCACTGCTAACAACCAAACGAATTAGAAAAATAAAAGGTAATGTGAAGAAGAAGAAGAAGGGTAAAACATAGAAATGTTATACACTTAGAAAAAACCTCATGGTCAAGAATAAGTTCAAATAGTCATTGAAAACATGGTAACAACACCAAAGTACACAAACTAGTTTCAATCCAAGTTGTGATGAGAGGTGAGAACAAGTGTGTGATCAAGTGAGCATGGAAAGACATGTCAAGTAAGAGTGAATTTAAAATCACACATATCAATGACTTCTAACAACCCTAAGGTATCACCACTTAAACACATCAAAAGTTAAGGCAAGACTAGGTCAAAACCAAACCCTAACATGTTCCTAAAGGAGAGTGTAGCAAATGAAAGGGATAAATGAATAAGGACCATGTTTAAAAGGTTTCAAATCATAAAATCCAGTATAAAATGATCTCTAATATCACATATTCAAACATCAGAAGCATAGAGAAAAGAATGCATACATATCACACAAAGAGAATAGTCAAAGGAGACAAGCAAGCAATGTTCAATTTAAGAAGTAAATATCAAAAGGAAGAGAGATCATAATTGAAGAATTATGCAATGTGTGAATTGTATAGTAAGTTAAATCAATATGAGATTCAAGGAGTAACCATGTAAGAAGATGAAACTTCATACACAAGAAAAGTCACCTAGTTGATGAACAACATCATCTAAAATGAATAGTACTTGTCTTAAATCAAACAATATTGATGAAGATCAAGTAATAGTGAAATAAAATATTGTGTATTATAGGGTGATGATGAATACCTCACAAGATATCAATCATGAATTTAAAGCCCCGAGAATTGTCAACAAGATGACATACTCAAGTATCATGATATATGATAAAGTATAGTCCCTTTGATGCATAAAAGTAATATGATCTAAATAAGTCAAAGTCAATGTTCTTAGATGTTATTAGCAGTATCCAACATCAAGATACATTCATGGGACATGGCACAAAAGCTCATGAGGCAATCATTAGACGATGATGCTCACAACACAAGAAGAAAAGAGAATATAGCTTCTTATGCATCACCGTGTTGGTTAGAAAGTGAGTTCTTAACCAAGGATCAAGGAAGAATTAAAAATGAGGTGATGAGAGAGGTTAATATCAAATGTTAAACAAAAAAATATTGGACTCAAAGTCCTCAAGAAAGATACATCACACATAAATTAGGTCAAAACAAAGAATGTGGCTCCTAACTTGTCATCATGATGAATTGATAATGAAATGTCAATCAAAGAATAAAAGTAGAATTGATTTATAGATCATAATACATGAGGTTAGAAGTATAAGTAAAGTGATTTCAACCTTTTTGGATCCATGATACTCAATTGGAAATGTACAAACACATTCTCCTAAACCATGACCACAAAAATAAGTAAATGGCTTCTAAACAAAGGTGAGATGTAGAGCACTTGAATGGTTAATAGACATGAACTAAAGGATCTACACATGATAATGGGAATAAGAGAAAGAAGAAAGAACTTGGTTCCTTATAGGTTGCACAAGTGCATACCTTGTATCTCAAGCAACAAAGAAGTAAGTTCAAAATAGTAAGGCAAAAGTTCAACATGAAAAGTATGGAGAAAGGTTGATCTAATGAGGTAAGTTGATTCTCAAACCCTAAAGGGGTTATCCTTGAACTTATCATTCCCCAATCATGGATCAATACACAGAGGAATTCAACAAAGTGACTCCAAATATCAATCAAAACACCAATGATCACATATAATGTTTAAATCAAAGAGAAAATAAGAAAAGGATCAACATACTCAAATAAAAATAATTCAAGCTTCTTAATACCATCACAAGTCATAATCCATTGTTACCACACATTCAAAGTTGGAGAAAAATAGAAAATATAATTAAAAGATGGAGACTAGCTCCACAATGTATCCTAACAAACACACTCAACAAACAATTTTCACATAAAAGAAAATTAATCAATAAAAATGTGAAAACATATCCAAGCATCACAAAAACATCCCTGAGTATCAAAATATTTTTTTCACATTTTTTATATCAAGGAAAAGTAGAAAATAAAATTCAAATAGCAAGACTAGTTATAAACAAAGCCAAACTAGATACATTTCACTATAAAATGGATAAAAAATACCAAAACAGAAAATAAAAATGATAAAAAATTATCATGATATTCACAACATATAGAATTATGTCAAAAATATTTTTCCATATTTTTTATGTCACTGGAATAATTAAAATTAAATCAAAACTTGGACACTATCCATGAAAGGCATTTAATGAAGCACACTTGACAAGAAATTTTTAAACAATGATAAAATCAACATGAAAAATTATTGAAAAACCATTTTTAATGTCTTACCACATCCACAAATTAACTTGGAATTTTCAGATCAATGAAATATAGAAAGTGAAGGTGAAACTTCTAACCTAAGCAATAAAAAGACCAAAATATTCATTCATCTTCAACAATTTCCAAAATCAAACAAAAAATAAAATAAAATGGTTGAAAAATACCATAATAATATATGGATATCAAAGCACATTAAAAAAAAAATTTATATTTTTTAGGTTAAGGACTCTATTAAAATAAAATCAAAATTTAACCTAAACCAAAAAATTCAAGGAAAAATGATACATTCAATTAATTGATTTAGTTAATGCACCAAGAAAATTATAAGAATAAAATAAAAATCACTTTCATAAAATAGACTTAAAAATAGACTTGTCATATTTTTTTGATAATTTTTGGATGAAGAAAAATATTAAAATCAAAATTAATAAACAAATACAAATTAAAATAAAATTTGAAATAAATCAGATTTACTACAAGTGCTATTTTCAAAAGGCACTGTAAAAAGCAAACTATGAACATGTCCAATTGAAACCAGACGCGTGGTCATCCCTACCACCATGCCAAAACCTTAACACATTTCATCAAACAGTTTTATAAGCAATGTTCAGAGCTTCATATCTCTCTGAATACTCTATGAAATTGAGTGAAATCAAAATCAAAAGTGTCGGTCTCGTGGCACATAACAAAATTGGATCAATTAATTCATCAAACGGTCATTAAATCACAGATAAAAAAGAACTCAGAGTCTCGGATTCAACATATTTGCACAGAAACTTCAAACACAAGAACAACTTCAAATACTCACAAAACGCATCTCATACATAATGTATGGCACAGCTAAATGCTTATGAACATGATTATATCATTATGAAGCTTAGCATGAGAGAGATTAAAAGTTTGAGAGAACTTACCTTGAGTGTGAAAAATAAATTCATGGTTCTTGAGATTGCAAGAGATTAGAAACCTGATACACTTGTTTTTCAGACTTCAAGAGTGAATCAAAGAGTAAGAAATAGCAGCTTGCTTGAGAGAAGAAGTTGGAATTCAAAGAACTTGCTTTGAATGATAAGAAAGAAGTTTTGGATCTACTTTCTCTCTCTTAATTCCCTTTTCTTTTCCTTTGTATGTATTCAAATGCGTGTGAATGAGAGAGATGTGAGGTTGTTTTTATAGTGTGAGGAGAGTGTACAAAGACTTAGTGAGCAAGCAAAACCGTTGGAGGGACAATATGGACAAATATCTCACATTCAGTGAGAAAAGGTGTGATGTTTGCATTTTATCCACAAAGGAGTGATAGCATGATGCATTTTTGGAGTGAGAATAAAATAAGGAATGTACTATGTATGAACTAGTAGAGAGGAAAGAAAGTATTGAGCACATGGGAGAGAAATTTGAGAGAATTTGAAAATGTTAACATTTTTGGCAAAGACACCATTTCGTGAGCATGATAAATATGTGAATGGTCTGGCCACAAGGAGCAAACAAAAGAGATCAAGGGCGTGTATGTGAGGTGTATACCAAGATTTATGCAGCAGACTTTTGCATTATGTGCATGAAATCACAAATGGGGTCAATTTTGGCTACAAGCACAAAACCTCGTTCCCGTCCCATCCTTATGTTAATTTATTTATCATCTCTTGGCCATTTGGACTTTCATTGAGCTCTTTAGAAAGCTTACAACATGATGAGCATTTCTCATGTTGATGGAAAGTTGAAACAAGATCTTGAAGTACCTTAATTTTGGCCAGGAACATTTCCTCTTAAAACTGTGCATGCATGATATTGCATCAATCATGCAACTGTCGAGACCTTGCCAAAGTGACAACCATAACTTCAACTCATTATATCTTAAATTGTGCTCATCAAAGTGGGACACAATCAGAAACAAAAATGAAGATAGCAATGCCCTCTCTAACTTTGATGTCAATTACAAATCCAAACAATGCTTAAATCATGGAGAAAATTGAGCCTAAACCAGTTCCTTACACCTGTTTGACAAAATTCCTGGCCTGACGCATGCGTGGGCTTCTCATGTTGAGCAATTTTGCGGCTTAGAGTATCAAAAACCTAATCATCATACCTCTATCCATATAGCACCAAATGAGATGATACTTGAATCAAAGTTGAAGAATAAGTTTTAAACTTAATCTTTCATGTTTGGAAATTTTTTATTTGAGTCCAAATGAAACGCTAAAAATGTCCATGAAGAAATCTCATTTTATGCACATGACTTGAAATTTGTTACTAAGTGTCAAAAAATTTCTAAGCCATATAACTTTCTTTCCTTTCACTTTTTTGACTTGAGCTCACAAGGGAAAAATTAAAGAACTTTTTCTCCTATTTCCAAGCATGTAAAGTTTTCAATTTTTCAACAAATAATGAAGTTATGAATTTTTGAAACTCGGCCTTATGAGTTTCCATATTAAGCAAATTTTCAACTTTCACCAAGATACCTTCATGAACAAGTTAACTTCAAAATCCTTCTTTCTCTTGAATTTATTCAACCATAGTCCATGTGATGTTGAAACATGATCATTGACCTCAACTTTGACCATAAGTCCTCTTGGTCAAAAGTTGACTTTTGTTGACTTTTGCTCAAATGACTATTTTACCCCCAATTGATCAATTGAACCACTTCCAATCAAAATTGGAGCTCAATTCTTCAATTATAGGTGATCATGGACATGCAGAGAAGCATGGAATTAAGTCTTGCCCAAGAAATCAGAGATATCCTGGTTGAATCAAAAACCCTAATTTTGGTCCTTTGTGCTAGGAGATGATGATCTAGTCTCAAAACCATAATTCCAAAGAACATAATGAGAAATTCTTTGAACAAAGATGTCTCATATAAAAATGAGAGGATATTGATTCATAAATTTGGCCCATACAAATATCAAACACTCCATCTGGCCAAAACTCTGACTCATTTCAATACTCTTGCAATCTTCAATCTTCTGATGAATCAAAGAGACAATTGAGATGTCTTGAGGTATGAGAAACCCTTGCAGTTGATTTACTCAAATATTAATGGCATGAAACCCGTCTTGCACTGATTGATAACACAACCATCTTTCATAGCTTATAGAGGAACTTGGGAACCAAGATACCTTGATCATATTTTAATGTATGAATTCATATGATGAAACATAAGCCTTTAAAGTTCTAAAAACAAGAGGGTAAATTTTGGGGTGAAACACCCATGAACGGCTTCTTACCACTTCCACTTGCAGAATTACCAGCATTAACAGACTGGATTTTACCCATCTTCAGACTACTGTATTCACCGTACATAACCAACTCATCAAAACTGGCAGAGGTACTGCAAGCCAGATAGTAATGACCAAAAAGGGTGTTGGTAAACGTATCGATTATTTCTCTTTGCATCATAGGTGGATGAACCCTTGCACCAAGTTCACGCCACTTTTGAGCGCACTCCTTGAAAGTTTCACTATCCCCTTGAGTCAAATTTTGAAGTTGAGTCTTATTTGGCGCCATATCGATGTTATGCTGGTAATGCTTGACAAAGGCTTCAACCAAATATCTCCAGTTTCTGATGTAGCTTTGTTCCAACTGCATATACCATTCCAAAGATGCCCCAGATAGGCTATCCTGGAAAAAAATGCATCAACAACCTTTTATCTTCAGAGTGCACAAACATCTTTCAATAGTAGGCCTTAACATGAGTTCTTGTACAAGTGATACCAGTGTACTTATTAAAGCAGGAACTTTGAATTTTTATGGAACTCTTACCTCAGGCACCAACCCCAAGTCGGTAAATTCCATCCCCAAAACGCCTTGACCTTCTACAGCCTTCAACGTTTCTTCAAGCATGTGGTATTTCCTATCTTCAGTAGGAAAACCCAAGTCTGTGTTGTGTATAGAGTACTGATCCTCATTATTGTCCAAATCATAATCCTGATTTCTTCTAACTTTCTGATGCCACATCATCTCTCCAATAATGAGATGAGGTTCAGGTGGTGGTGGAAAATGCCACTGATTGCCATGCAGACCCTGGTTGTCAGTGACGTTTTGGTAACCATTAGCATGTTGATCATTCAAATTCCGACCATTGAGATGTTGGCCATTGATGTTCAAAGCAGCATTGGGACCAGGCTGACCCACATAAATATCTTCAAATATGAGTTCATTCTCAGAACGAACAACTTGAGGTTGTTCAACAAGAGTTATTAATTATTCCTGACCACGAGTCATGTTGGTGATTACCTCCATGAACTGTGCCATCTGAGTGTTCATTTGGGTCCTCATGTTAAAAAAAAATTTGAATAACCAAGTATTAAAAAAAAATTCGCAAATAACCGCGTTTCGGAAAAAATTACGCAAATAACCATGTTTCAGATGACTCCTCAAAGGAGGAGCCACCTCACTTGGCGCCTACTCCCATTTTTTAAGGGGAGGCGCCATCTCACTTGGCGCCTATGTGCTTAGGGCATGCCCTAAGCCAAGTGAGATGGCGCCTATGTGTATTTTTAGGGCAAAATTTGATTTTTTTTTTTTTGTCTGGTGCGTTGCGTATTGGATACAGGATCAACAAAATGGACTTTTTATTAAAAAAAATAATTACATCTAACTGTATTACATTAAAAAAAGATAAAAAAACAGATAAAAAAAACAGATAAAAAAACAGATAAATCAGTGATCCCCCGGAACCCGGTAATGACCCCCGGTTTCGCATCCCCGTCCTCGCCTTTCCCGTGCTGGGTGTCGTCGTGTTTCCTGCTGCGGCAGGGTCGATGGCCCAGCGAAGTCAATGCGGTTTGGATCCATAAAATCAGTCAGATCTCCATATCTAGAAGATCTACTTTGGTACAGTCGGTTACCCATGCCCTCAAAGTTTGGTCGTGTTGGCGGTGGGTGGGGTTCCATGGTGGGTCTGTATCATTGATCGTCTGAGTACGATGGGTAGAAAGGAAATGGATCTTGGGGTGTTTGGTATTGAGGATGTTGGGTGGTTTGGTGATATTGTGGTTGATGGTAGGCTGGGTCGGTTTGTTCATAATCTTCCGACATTCCCATATCAGGGCTAAGGCTGGATGTTCAGGGGCCCATATTGGGATATATGGAAGAATGAAATTGTGTGTGGGGTATGCGGGTGTGTTGGTATTGTGATTGGTATTGTGGTTGGGTGTGAGGCATATTGGGGTATTGATAGTGAGGTGGTGATTGTGGTTGGTTGTGGGGCATTTGAGTGTAATTGTGTTGTGGTGGGGACTGTGGTTGGGTGTTTGTGGTTCTGTTTCTTCTTGGGGGTTGGTGGGAGGTTGATTGGTTTTGGGTTTGTTGTTGGGAAAACGAGAGTGTGATCGGTGGGAATGAGAACTGACTGTTTTGGAATGCTGGTTCGCGTTTGCGTTTGTTTTCGTAAAATGTCGCGGTAAGCAAGAGTCGCCACCGTCTTTTATTTTATCCAACAAGGAAAGGACAAAAGCACAGAAAAATTCCTTTTTGAGATATTTCTCGGGTTCGGGAGGTAGATTATAGAAAGGGAAGGTATTAGCACCCTTTCTATCCGTGGTTATCCACGGGCTCTTAAGTACTTGCTCATTGTGTTTTCAAAAGTTTGCTTTTCTTTGTGTTTGTGGGTTTGAAAAGAGTTTTTGTTTTGAAGAGAGTGTAAGTGTGAAAAGTTTTGTTTTGTTTTAAAACGAGCAAGTACTTAAGAACCATGCTATCCCACTATCAATGAGTAGGTAGCATCGTCGTTGGAGTTTAAGGGTCAATTCGATTAAGGGACGTGTGGTCACTAAAGCAATGTTAGGACGCCTTAGCGGTAACCCTAATTTCTTAGATCATTTTTTCCGAGGCAACCGTTTCGAGGCAACTTATGATCTTTGGACGAGAGGGCGACCTCTAAAACTTCCTATACTCAATGACCACGTTCGAAGGCAACCAAGTGAGGTGTACCCTAGGAGTGGCATGTGCGAGTGTGTTATTTCGGTTAATTTTATCTGTACATGTCAATGGTGAGCTATGTTGATTTTAAATTCATACATTGGATCTTGTCATGCATTGCCTATTTATCAAACATCTAACAGTTAATAGTTGCAGAATTTAAATTTGCGGAAATTAAATCTAAGCTATTACAAGGCGTCGGGTATTTACATCGCCAAAGACAAACCCTTTAATTTAAATTGCGGAAAGTAAATAAAAGCGATAAATAAATAAAGTCATATTTGAAACTATTACATACTCGAAGCAATTACACAATTGGAATCAGATGAATCGCGTGCGAGAAAATTAAATCGGAGTGTTTTTAGGGTTTTGACCCTTTTTATTAAAGAAAGCATATTTTTTGTTATTTTTGAATTAAAATGGAATTAAACCTAAACTAATTTATTAATTAATAAAAAGAGATTTTATTTTTATTTTTTATATTAAGGGAAACAAAGTAAAAATGGTTAAAAGTTATTAGAAACCCTAATTCTACATTAATTTTAATTTTGTTGCAAAAAATGTTAAAATTAACCTAATTAACACTAAATTAATTGATTATTTATTTACAAAATAAAATAGTGAAATTAATAATAATAATATTTTTATATTTTTGATTTTATTAGGAAAAATAAATTGGTTATTATAATAATAATAATTAATAAAAACAATTAACTAAAAAGAAAATATAAAAGAGAAAAAGAAATAAACTCAGGGGGGTGTGGGCCTAGAAAGGAGGTTGGTTCAGCAAAATTCCAGGCCTAAACGCTCAGCCTGCTTGACTTTCCCAATCCAATGCATGTTTGTTGACTTGAGACCATGGTAGTCCTTCAACCTAGGCCATTGGATTTGCTTTGTAGGCCACTTGGCGTTTGAGATCTGGAAGAATATGATAGTCCACGCTTGCTGAGCCATATGCAATTACCTGGAGAAAAAATATACAAAGATTTTGGGGGACCTGGGATTCGAACCCAGGTCCCAAGGGATCTTGACACGCCTCCCTTGCCAACTCAACCAGGCTGTCTTATTGTTAATGTAATGCAAAACAAATAAAATATTGTAAACAATTAATTATGCCTGGGAATTAAAAAAACGCGCTAAACAATTTGAACAGGCCAATGACGCAGGGACACGTCTTCGTCTTCTTCAACGAAGACTGTAAATTTTCCTGCGGATTTTATTCCGCAACAAAATCCATGGCATCATCCTATAATGAGCTACAGGCCATATAAATGCCAATGGAGACCATCACTGCATTCGTCTCTCTTCCCTAATCATCTATATACCCATCATTAGCCTTAATTTTACCTGCAACGCAAATGCCTAAAATCAAAACAAGAAAACTCTAGGTTCGGGCATTACAGTATAGGCCATGAGAATGAAATTGAGTATTACAAAACGCTTAGAAATCACACTAGGAACAAGAATATGCTAATGTTTTGTCAAAAGGATGCAAGAACGATGAGTTATGTTTTCATGTACAGGGGTATATTCATGATGACTTACAGCGCGATTTAGGAGGTTTTAGGACTTGGTTTTGATTGCTACAGCTTCAGGAGATTGCCAGCAAGAGAGTTATGTGAAGATTTTGCCTTGAAAACACCTCCAAACAAGAATTCAATCTCCACTTTTTTCAAGGTTTTTTAAATTCTGAGTTGGCCGTTTCTGCAATGCTTAGGTCGTGTTTTTGATCTCTATGGCTTGTGTGTACATAAGGGAATGAATTAGGTTAATCACATGGGCCTTAATCCATGAGTATTGAAGAATCAAGATTTGATTTGATCACCATTAACAAGTTTCCATATTTGCATCAAATATGAGATTTTATGCATGTTTTGACTTGGCATGAGTTTGGTTGAGTGTCTCATGATATTTTCAAGCTGTAGTGATCACAAGAATCTCATTCCATTAATTTTTGGATTTTATTTGAATTAATATTGATTAAAAATGAA
Source organism: Vicia faba (assembly GCA_948472305.1). Lineage (NCBI taxonomy): Eukaryota > Viridiplantae > Streptophyta > Magnoliopsida > Fabales > Fabaceae > Vicia > Vicia faba. Next base: position 493,298,645 of record OX451740.1, read on the forward strand.
TTAAATCAATAAAAATTAAATAAAATAAAAAAATAAATGTTTGGTCATGAAATTAAAGATGGGACACGTGTGTGGTGTGATAAGACCAAATCAAGTGGAAAAAAGTGGTCCCTTTTGTCAAAAATTAGAGTTTTGAGGATAGTTGACTTTTGGCAATTTTGGAAAAATGCCCAACTTCAACAATGCATAACTTCTTCAATTTTGAACTTTTGGAAGTGTTATTGGACTTTCTAGAAACCTTGAGATGTCCTATAATCAATAATTTTGGTCTAATCTCATTTTGATATTCCATGCTCAAGTTATAAGCTTTGGGAAAAAAGGTGTTTTTGTTGACTTTCAAAAATGACCTATAATGTCCAAATTTGTAACTTTTTGTGAGAGCATTTCTTGATCTTGGAGTGTGAATATGGATTGTAGGAAATTGCATCCTATTCAAAATGAGCTTTGAATGGGTCATTTCTCATAAAGTATGAGAAAGTTATGCTTGGTCAAAGTTGAGTTGACTTTTCCTACAAAACCCTAATTTAGCAACCTTTGAATCTTGATGAATCTTGAGCAATCCTTGATGAATCATGATCAACCCTTGATCAAATGATGAATTATCCTGAAAAATGAGAATGTTGATAAAAAATCTTGAAGTTTGACTATTTGTAGGTCACAGTTGACTTTTGCCCTAGCACAGTCGATTTTTGGACCCTTTGAGCAATTGACTGACCAAACTTTCTCTGCAAGGATTGAAATTTGACATGGATGAACTTAAGAACATATTAGGACATTTGGGAGAACTTGAGGCCATTTGGATGCAAGGTCCTTGATGCAACACAAAACCCTAATTTTGAGGTTGACTGCCTTAGGAGGTGATTTGACTGTCCAACTCTTGAGCCATCTTGAACAACTTGGAGATGATTCTTGACATGTCTTGAGAAATATGGGAGGGAAAATTTTGGGGTACAAAAGTTGCCCCTGTTCAATTTTCTTAAATCTGAGGATATAGATTGGCTTTCGATCCTTTCGTGATCCGAAGGTGGAAGATAATTGAACACTAGAGTGCCTAGAAATTTGCACTCGCATGGTGTAGTATCAGCATTGTGATGTCGGGAATGGGCTTACAGATGCCATTTGGAGATTGATGATGGGAGATGGGCTTAAAGATGCCATCCGAAGGATTGTCGATCGCGTAAGAGATTCCTTAGCGAGAGCTTGTATACCTGTTGTTGAGGGAGATTTCGCTGGGGAACATTGTTCTTCGTCTTAGGAGAAATAGAACTTTAGGAACTTCGGTCGTCCGTTATTCTACTGGGGAATCATCTATGTTGAATTTTAGGAGCTTCGGTCGTCCGTTATTCTACTGAGGAATCATCTATGTTGAAGAGGTGAGAGTGAACTACTATCTGGTCGTAACCCATGCTTCATAATGATAAGACCGACTGCTATTTGGTCGTAATCCAGGCTTTACAGTGACTTACTGGGGAGATGAGATTAAACTTGCTATTCGGTCGTAATCCAGGCTTTGCAATACCTCACTTCTTATCTGGTCGAAATCCAGGCTTCAGAATAAATCAAGTGGTTATCCGGTCGCATTCGGGCTTCGGCTTGAATTTAGGGCACACTAATATCCGGCCGACTCCGGGCTTCTTAGTAATTGTCTATGTAAACTGCTTTTTTGGTCGGAATCCAAGCTTCACAGTGTCTTGTACCGCTATCTGGTCGTAATCCAGGCTTCACAATGTGTCATACCACTATCTGGTCAAAATCCAGGCTTTGTAGTACTCTTGGTTGCTATCTGGTCGTATTCCAGTCTTCACAACATCTTCTACCATTATCTGGCCGTAACCCAGGCTTCGTGGTCTTGTATTGCTTTCTGGTCGTAATCCAGGCTTCACAATAACTTACTGAGCTGTTATCCGGTCGTGATCCGGGCTTCACGGCTTGTGTTTATGATATACCACTATCTGGTCGAATCCAGGCTTCATGGTGCTTACTGAGCTGCTATCCGATCGTAATCCGGGCTTCATGGCTCACTGGGGAATAACCTATTATTCGGTCGTTCTCTGGGCTTCATAACTTACTTTTGAGAGATGTCGCTATCTGGTCGTAATCCAGGCTTCACGGTAGTCTGATATTGTTATCCGGTCGTAATCCGGGCTTCACAATATGTTGTAGAAATCAAGATACTATCCGGTCGTACCCGGGCTTCATAACTTGAATTTTGATTGTATCTTTCCTGAAAGGTAAAGGTTAGTTGTATGTAATGCATGATATGTATCAGGCAATGATGTTCTCAAAATGAGATTGTATGGTATGATGCATATATGTATGTAGCATGATGTATGGACATGTAATGTTTTAGCTGGGGAAAATAAATCTCGGAGCTGCTGGAGAATAAAGTTGAATGCTTCGCTTCCGCCCGGGATGGTGAACGAAGATGATTGTGAGGATAAACCTGCAGGAGAAAAGAACTTCGTTGGGGAATAAACGGATGAAGAGGTTACTCTGAGGGGAATTACTTTGTGGGGAAGAGATGTTCTACTGAAGATTTTAACGATAAACTCGGCTGGGGATTCCGTTGATAAGCTCTGTTGGGGATTTTAATGATGAACCCCGCTGGGGATGGATTACCGTTGTTGTGTGTTGTACCCCAAAATTTTCCCTCCCTTTTCTTCAATATTTTCTCACCACAAGACCCTTGAAGCTCAAGATCAAGTTAAGGGTATGCTCTGCTCAAGACTCCTCCTTGCACTATTGACCCAAATTAGGGTTTGAGTTTGCACAAAGATGTTTTGACCTAAAGTGCCCAAAATGAATTTCATGCTTCATGTTGGACTCTCAAGTTTATCCATACCAGGTTTCAAGCCTTGATTCCAATCTTTGCCCAGTCAATTGGACAGTTGACCTAGAAATCAACTGTATTGGGGAAAAAGTCAAATGTGGTCAATTGACAGTCAAACTTCATGATTTTTGACCCACATCAACATTATGAACTCATATGGACCATTTGATCAAGTTTGGATCACAATTCCACAAGAAATTTGATCAGATCATCAAAAGGGCAAAATGGTCATTTTTAGGGTTTTGACTGCACAAAGGCAATTTTTGACTGTTTGGCCTAGCCAATGGCCAACCAAGCTCACACATGGACTCAAGGACCCCATGGCATTGTCTTGACATGTTCAACAAGTTCAAAAGATCCCAAATGCACAAGATTGACAGATGAATTTTCCAGTCAACTGGTCAATTTTTGACTATATACTGAAAAGTCAAACTTTGACTTTTTGGTCAAGATCAAGTGTCAAGATTCATTTTTCATCAAAACATGTCAAATTATGAAACTTGTTCACCAAGAAATCAAAAATTGCAAATTAGGGTTTAAAATGAAGAATTTTCATAACTTAAAAATTTTCTATGTTATGAAAATCCCTAATTTTTTCCTAACTTTGTCCCATTTTTTCATCAAGATGCATTTGGATTCAAACAAAAGTAAAAACATGAATGTTATAGTCCATTGCAAAATCTAAAACTTTGATTCACAAAGTTTCCTCAAAAGAAGCTTGTAGCTCAAGTTATGATTTTTGGAACAAGGGTGCAAAACATTCTTAACTTAGAAAAATTTTGACCTATTTTAGGCAGGATTTTTGCCCAACTTCATGGCCACTTTTCACATGCTTCCACTTGTAATTTCAAATTGCATTACAAAGATGGATTGTAGTACACATTCCAAGCTTTCCAAAATGTCTAAGAACTCATCAAACAACCTTGTGGTTAGGGAGAATCGAATTTGGCAATATGAGCAAAAGTCACTTTGATTCATGGCCAAAGGCATGTTCATAACTTGTGCATTTTCAAACTCAGCATATGCAAGCTACATTACAGGCCTCTAATCTCATTTACACTCATAAATTTAATGCCAATCCTTTGTGTTTAAGCCTTATCTTGTGTGTTTAAACATTGCATACAAGATTGAGCCATAAATGGAAAAAGCAATATATCCATTTTTGAAAAGTTGAACTTTATGTCAAGATTGCAATCTTTGAAGTACAAGGCAAATCCTTTTGGCACAAGTTCAGGGACATAACACACTGATCAAGACAAAAAGATGCAGCATACTTGAGGGGCCTAGAGAAGCTTGAAAACCAACTTGCCATTTCTTGCTTAAGATAGAAGAAACCTTGCATAACTCACAACATCTCACATTTCTGCCAAGAGAAGCTTAAGCAAACTTGTTAGACACATCCCAAATAACATAACTGAGCTAAGGCACGACCAAAACACCTTCCAAACCTCATCATTCATCAAAACACCATCCTACTGCAGAAAACAGAGTCACCTCTGCAGTTGGACTTCCATAACTCAATCCATTCGTGCATTTTTGCTAAAACCGGTTCATACACACTCTATACCACATATACAAGCTATCCCAAGCATTGGACACGACCTGTAACACATCTAACCAACTTCACCATTTTCACTTTTTCTGTTTTGCAGTTTGATTGCCATAGCTTGATTCACTTGGTTTCAAAGCAAGCTAAAGGTTGGAATAGCATCCCTGGACTTCAAGCAAGTTGTACCAATCCTCACCTTGCCTTGAAAGTACCTCCATTGCCAGACACGATCCAAGCTGAACAGGTAAGTTCATGGACTTCTATCTCTCAATCTAGGAAGAGTTAGATTTAGATTTATGAATGAAAAATGTCATATTCATGTCCCTGAAGCTATACATATCCTCACTTTCCATTTATATTGCATATGCTGAGAGAATTTAAGACCTGAACATTGACAAAAACTTAGGTTAAGAATTAGGGATGGAGAAATTCTCTCTCATTTCTGAGAGTTAAGTTAAGTTTTTTATATGTATGGAATCGTGGCTTGGTGCTTGACATCTTTCATGTTATAAGTTTGTGCTAAAAGTCTAGGAATCAGGATGTTTAAACCAGGAAGGAAAGGCGCGCGTTTTTGACATTTTTGTGCTGGAGGTTGAAGACAACCTCTCTTGGGCTGGGCCTGGGATATTTTTCCTTTTCACACCACTGCATTTCACATGCACCCCCTGGCCCATTTTGAGTTTTATTTATCATTTTTAATTTTTTCCTTTTGATTTTGGTTCTATATTTTTATTTAAGCATGAAAAAATATTAAAATTATTTTTCTCACATTTTTTGCATTTTATTTGATATTTATTTGGTTTCATTTAGTTTTGTACATAAATAAACATAAATATATTTTATTTAAAAATACTAAAAAATAATACAAACACATTTTATTTCTGGTTTTTATTTTATGTTATCTCTTGAAAACATTTTTATAAAAAAAATATACTTTTTTGTAAATATTAAATATTTTATTTTTGTACATATTTAATATATTTAATATATAACATAAATATATACATATTTATTAGGATATTTAGGATAAAAATACAAAAAATATACATTTTTATTTTTATTAATATTTAACTTAAAAAATTACTTTTTTACAATATACTTCCCTTTTATCTATTTTTTGTACATAATTAATAAATATTGCATATATTATATAATAAATACCTTTTATTTATAAAATTAGGGTTTTTGCCCTAAATACATAAAAATACCAAAAATTAATTCATTTTATTTTTGTTTATTTGACACATGAAAAATACCTTTTTTACATACACATGAAAATCATTTTTGCATCTTGCATATTTATTTTATTTTATTTAATTATTGTGCAATTAAATACCTTGTAAAATTTCAATTTGGATGTAATAGTTTAGGTTTAAATTTCTTGCTAAAATATCCCCATTTGAACATTTGTACCCCCCATCTCATATTTGTGTTGTAATAACTTAGGACCTTTAAATTTCGCACTTTAAAGCTTTCTAAATATGCCATGATAGAATTAGGGTTTTGTATGAAAATCAAAAACAACAAATAGTTTGACCTAAATTCAAATCAAGAAAGCATGAAAATGGACAACACCAATCACACTTGCACCCCTAGGGTTACTCCACTTGTTGCCTTCAATAATGGGTCATATTGCATGTTAAGTGTCTTTGGCAAAACAAGAACCATTTAAAATGATCATAGTCCCTCGATGACGCTTTCGAAAGTTGCCTAAAAATGATCAAGTCCCTTAAAGGAAAAATTGCCCAAAGACACTTGGCACCATTGCAATCATGGTCTAAACGATGACCCGCGCCCGTCCCGTTCACATCCTAACACAAGATTGTCCACCAAACACAATGGTGGAACAAAATTGTTAAAAGGGTTAAAACATATCAAAGATCTTTGAGAAATTTAGGGTAGATAGCTCTTGGTTACTTGCCAACTTGCAAAACAAAAACATTTGCCTATTTTTCAAAACACACATCACAACACACTTTCAAAACAACTTTCAAAATCATTGAAAACTTTTCAAAAGACATACACCTTTATATACATCCAAACATGGATCATTACAAAGGTTGCCACCATATTGGCCTCTTTTCAAAACATTTTCAAAACCACATACACAAAGCACCATTTCAAACAATTGAAAGCACCATTTCAAACAATTGAAAATCAAGGCAAGTTGATCTAAGCAAGTAACTAAGAGCCCATGGATAACCATGGATAGAAAGGGTGCTAATACCTTCCCTTTCTATAATCTACTCCCCGAACCCAAGAAAACATCTCAAAGGTTTTTGCTGTGCTTTTTAACCTTTCCTTAGGATAAAATAAAAAGTCGGTGGTGACTCTTGCTCAACCGAAACATTTGCAAAAACAAACGCAAAACCCAAGTCAGTTCTCCCACCGTATCACAGAACTGGCGACTCTGCTGGGGATATTCTTAAAGTGGAGTAACCTTAGGGCTTAGATCACCCTCTTGCATGACTAATTGTTTATTTTGATTGCTTTATATCATGGCTCTCTTGTTTGGGTTTGCAATCCTACACCCGGATTTGGGGAAACATTCATAGATAGCAATATGTTGTGGAAACTGTGCGGGGTATACCGACACGGTTGAAGAAATAGCTATATTAGTGCGACATATTTGTGAGTACCGGTAACCCTTGAGTTCAATCAAGGAGAGTACGGGGCCGCTGAGTGATGTCACTAAGCACTAATGACCTAGAACCTTACTTGACCATCTTGGCCTTTCATTAGGGGTAGTGAGATGACCGGCTTTGGTGCAGTCCGAAGTTGGTAGATACTCGATACTACACTCACTGAGGGTTGTTTTCTTGGAATATTTTGGTTGCTAGTTAAGTGGCTAAACCAAAACAATGAACAATGAAAACAATCCAGGGATATTGAGCTCCTTAGAACCCGGTTACTATTTATAGGACAGGTTTTTAAGCCAACTACACTCAAGAGGGTACTTACCTATGAAACCCCATGCAAGCCTGAAACTAGGGTTTTGTGTGATTTGTTTGTACATATGTTTGTGCATACATCATGAACATCATAAAGCATCATATGCATTCACTAACCATTTCAAGGGTTTAGATCTTCATCTTGGTTCTTGTTTTGTAGGTCAAGGAAATTCCTCGCGGGAAAACTATCCAAGTCAACCATGTGAGAATCCCTCCTCAACTCAAGGAGCTCACATCCAGAATTCCGGAAAGTTCTCCCTTCAGTGAAAGACATGGTAGACTGCTCAGCCTAGTCAGCACCAACATTGAAGAGGACATGATGAAGGTGTTGTTCCAGTTCTTTGACCCCCTTCACCACTGTTTCACTTTCCCCGACTACCAGTTGGTGCCCACTTTGGAGGAATTTTCTCAACTCCTGAGAATTACTATCCTTAATCAACTACCCTACAATGGTACGGAAAAGGAACCAAAGCCTGAAGATGTTGCTCAAGCACTACACCTACAGCCATCTGACACCAAGGGGCATTGGGAAACTAGAAGCGGTGTCAAAGGCTTCTTGGCAAAATTCTTGTTTGAGAAGGCACAAGAGTGTTGGAATTCATTGGACCTACAAGCCTTTGAAGAAATTGTGGCACTCCTAATTTATGGGTTGGTCTTGTTCCCAAATCCTGACCAGCTTGTGGATGTCAACGCCGTCAAAATCTTCTTATCCAGGAATCTAATACCAACATTGCTTGGGGACATTCTTCACTCATTTTACACACGAACAATGAGAAAGAGGGGTGTTCTCATGTGCTGTACCCCTCTCCTTGCAAGGTGGTTTATTTCGCACCTTCCACAATCTGTCTTGAAGAATGACCAAGGCTTAAGGTGGTCACAACGGTTGATGACCCTCACTCACTCTGATGTACATTGGTGTTCTCGGTCCAGAGAAAATGTCATCATCGTCGATCGTTGTGGAGAGTTCCCTAATGTTCCATTGCTTGGCATTAGGGGAGGCATTACCTACAACCCTTGTCTAGCTTTGAGACAATTTGGATATGCACGGAGGGATGGCCCTCATGACATGTTAATTCCTGACCTAGTTTTTGACTTCGACAACGATGCGCAAGGACTTCGCCAAATTTTCATCAGAGCTTGGAGGATGCCTAACAAGATAGACAGCAAGACACTAGGGCACAAGAACTCCATCCCTCTTGAGCCTTATCTCAAGTGGGTATGAACCCGAGCCCAGAGTCTAATGATGCCTTACCCTCATGTTCTCCCTGTGATTAAAGAGCCTGTTAAGGAAGGAGAGGTTCCCTACACCATCCTATATCCTGACATGCCTACATCGTGGGAGGAGATGAAGAAGAGTTGGATCCAACTCAAGGAGGAACGGAACACTTTTGAAGCCAGCTTCTACGCCAGTGAGAAGAAGGTTTTGGAGCTTACCCGCCGACTCCATGAGGAAGAGACCCTCAACACCTACATCGCACCAAAGAGGATGCGCAACGTCTTTTTACCTTGAGAAGTTTTTGTAATATTTGGCCCATGAGGCATTTATGTACTGACAAAATTTCTTCTTATTAATATGACGTGTGTTCTTTTTGTTTGCAACAAATTTGAATTTTCTAAATCCTTGAATGCATTGCATAAATAAGCATACCATTCATCATACGCATAAGCAGGTCTCCACTCCAGGTTTCCTTATCTTTCTGTTGTTTATTTCAGTAAGATGGATCTCGAACAGACGGTCAAGGACTTGTAGTCTCAAAACTCACAGTTTCAACATCTCCTGATGACCTTGGCAAAGGGTCAGGAGGATCTAAAGGCCCTGCTCGGGAATAAAGAGCAAGTGAAAAAGAAGAAGAAAAGAGTCGGGGTGGCTACCTTGGGGAGAAGGTTTGAGGGTGAAGCCAGAAGGGTTCTTGAATTTCCTTCTGCATCCGAAGAAGAAGCCAGTAAAGGGAAAGGGGTTGCGGTACCTTCCGAATCCGAAGCTGAAGAAGAAGAGGATGAAGAAGACGAAGACTACTCAGAGCAACAATACCCGCCCGCCGATGATAAGTACAAAAACTTGGAAGACAGGTTGGCAGCCATGGAGCTGTAGAGAGTTCCCAGTTTGGATTTCGAAGATTTGGGATTAATTGTTGGAATTGTGATCCCCCCGAAGTTCAAAGTGCCAATTTTTGCAAGATATGACGGGCTGTCTTGCCCGAAGATGCATCTAAGGTCGTATGTCCGAAGAATCCAACCTCACACATCTGACAGAAACCTTTGGGTACATTTCGTTCAAGATAGCCTGTCTGGAACTCAGCTAGACTGGTTTTATAAGATGGAAAGGTCGGAGATACGTAGTTGGGAGGATCTGGCAGCTGCTTTTTATCGCCAATATCAGTATAACTCTGACTTGGCGCCAACCCGTACTCAGCTACAGAGTATGGGGATGGCCTCAGGTGAGGGATTTAAGGAATGCACCCAGAAGTGGCGCGATCTGGCTGGGAGAGTGCAGCCACCTCTTTCTGATAGAGAGCTTGTTGATATGTTCCTAGGAACCCTGTCTGGTCCATTCTTTAACCATCTGATCGGTAGCTCTTCCTCGGGGTTTACTGAATTAATTCTGACTGGCGAGCGGGTAGAAGTCGGTATCAAGAATGGGAAGATTCAGAAGGATGCTTCTGCATCTACAACTGCTAAGAAATCATTTCCGGTGAAGAAGGAAACAATTGTTGTGTATTCTCAAAGAGGAGCAGGAAGAAGTGAGCGCAGGCCGACTGTGGGGGCCGTAATGATCCAAAACTCACCAAATGATCAGCCTCGTAATAACTCGTCCAGACCTAAACAGCAATGGGGAGAACGGCCACCACGGCAGTTCACCCGCATTAATATGACGCCCGCGCAAGTTCTTCCACACTTGTTAAAACTGAATCTCACAAATATCAAAGAAGCGCCGAAAAATGTGAATACGACCTCACCAGCTTACAATGCCAATGCCAAATGCGCCTACCATTCCGATAGCGTCGGACATGACACAAACAATTGTTGGGCGCTGAAAAATAAAATTCAAGACTTGATAGATGCAAAAGAGGTGGAGTTCGATGCTCCAGAGAAACCAAACGTGATATTTGCTCTGATGCCGAAGCACGGTCGAAATGTCCATGCTATTGAGGAAGATTTGTATGTTTCTGATGTCAATGACCTGATAACTCCGCTGTTAATCATCAAGTTAAATCTGTTAAAGGCCGGGATTTTCTCGGGATGCAAAGAAGACTGCTACTGTTGTTACTCTCTGCCAATTGACTGCCCGTTACTGAAGAAAGGAATCCAAGGCCTGATGGACAGTCAACAAATTCTGCTTGAAAAAGTTCCTGCTATTCCAACCCCTACTGAAGATGTTTCAATTATCACCATTCACGCCAATCTTTCCAAGGCCGTCAGAAAGCCTGTTAAGATTACATCTGCTACAACGTCTGTTCCTCTGAAAATAACTATGCCAGGGCCTGTCCCCTACAGTTCTGAAAAGTCAATACCATGGAATTACGGTGGAGAAATCTACTACCATGGTATTAAACAAGTTGAAATAACCGAAGGAAGCTCTGATGAAGAAGATGCCAGCATTGGAAACATCGCCGGCACAAGCAAGATCACTCGAAGTGGGAGAATATTTTCTCTTGAGATTGCCCCCCCCCCCCCCCCCCCAAAGGCAATCTTTGGACCCTCATATGCCGCCAAAGTTATTCCTGCACCAATAAAACTTTCCGCTAGAGCCCCGTTGATTGAAGATGATGTTGTTCCTGTTGTTGTCCCTCCTACTTCTTCTAATAAGGGTAAAGGGATCCAAGATGAGCTCGTCAGGACGAGGGCTCAACCTTTGGTCATCCCGGAAACCTCTAAGAAAGAGATGGAGGAGATCTTGAAGATAATTAAAAAAAGTGATTATGACGTGGTAGAGCAACTGGGGCAAACCCCCTCAAAAATCTCCATGTTAGCATTGCTACTTTGTTCGAAGGCGCACGCCAAAGCATTGATAAAGTTCCTGAAGACCGCCCATGTACCCCAGGAAACCTCTGCCGACCAATTCCAAAACTGTGTAGCCAGTCTTACAGCAGACAATGGTTTAGGTTTCTCTGATGCTGACCTAACCTCAAAAGGAAGAAAACACAACGACGCATTACATGTGTCAGTAGAATGCCAAGGAACTACTCTGGCCCATGTTCTGGTCGACACTGGTTCTTCTCTGAACGTGCTGCCTAAGAAGGCCCTCGACCGTTTAGACTGTGAAGGCTTGGAGTTAAGGCCAAGTAATATCATTGTAAGGGCATTTGACGGGTCAAAGAGAAATGGTTCATGGGGAGGTAGACATTCCCATTAAGGTTGGCACAGAAGTGTTCCCCTCGAATTTCTATGTGATGGACATCCGTCCATCATACTCTTGCTTATTGGGGAGACCATGGATACACAATGCTGGGGCAGTCACCTCCTCCCTACATCAAATGCTGAAATACCCTGTCAAAGGAAAGATCATAACCTTCCATGGTGAAGAGGAATACATGATCATCCACCTGAACTCCTTCTGATATGTAGAGGTAGAAGGTGAATTCATTGAGACACCATTCCAGCACTTCGAGGAAGTCTCTCCTGAGGTGGAAGTAGCAAAAGTGGTAGCGGAGGTACCAAAGTAGATGGCCAGGATGGCATCACTAAAAGACGCAAAGGCCACAATGAAGGAAGGGAAGAGCTCAACATGGGGGCAGTTGCCGGACATTCCTCACAAAACAGACAAGTTTGGTTTAGGATTCACTACTGCGGGGCAGAAAGCTATGCGCCGCTCAAAGGTTGAAAGAGCACCCTGTTTACCGTGGGAATTGGTAAACAACCGCTGATCTTCCAAATGGTTACTTATTTGGTGACTCGCAGGATCGATCAGATTGATCCTAAGACATGGTTGATTTTGGGGTTTTGATTAAGTTTGATAATGGTTAAATGACAAGGAAATAAAGAAGCTTTATGTAAATTGCATGAAGAAGAGAACTTGATAAAATAAAGGAAGGCTTGAAATAAAGGCTTTCGACTGGAAAAGTAAAGGAGAAAGCAAGTAAAGTTTCTGGAAAATAAATGACTTTGATTAATAAAAGTGGTGTTTCACACATACATTCTCAACAATTCTTTCTCACACGCTGGGTACTCGAATCTATATGAGTGACTTGTATATAATTGTGAACACACGCGAAAAACTGCGTGAACTACTAATATTTATACTAAACATCCCAAGTAACCGTCGGGCAGTTACGCTGCTTCGAGATGACTCTACTTGGCACGTTCACATTGTTCGACGCTCCAGATCTTTGCACGTTGCACTTGGTAACCGCTGGGAACCGTTTTCCCTCCAAACGTTTGAATTTCAAACCGTCCCACCCTGAGCAATCGAACACCTTCGTCGAGAGGCATCTTCGACGAGCCACACCTTCGACGTCAAAGGCAACCAAATTCTCCCTTGGAAGAAATTCTCTAAGTACATTGCCATCTTCTGATGAGCATTTCGACAGACCCAGCTGGTCGAAACCATCCTTCAGCTTTAATGGTTGATATTAATAAAAACAAGGGTGTCGAATTTAGGAGCCAACAAATTTCCCCCCAAGAATGCCTTATTTCGACTCTGAAAAGAAAAAGGCATTCTTTGAAATTCCATTCGACACCTGTCTTTTCATTCTACCAACCACTGACAATCCCAAGAAAAATCCATCATTTCATCCGTACCTAAGACGTCACCTCAGTACGGCGTGCAGCGCCAAATGTCTTTTCACAAATTGTCATCATGACAATTTTCCAAAAACGAGGGCGCACGCTGCACCCTTTCATTTCTGCAGAACGGCTAAGTCAACAGGGGGACGCCACGTGTCCCACTACCTTCTGCAACATTAAATGGCATTAAATGGCCTCAAATTTGGGGATTTCCCAATTACTATAAATAGCGCCAAGTACCCATTGTGGGGCTTTTTCACGCTATCTTGCCTTCAAACTTCCTTGAACACAAACTCTCTGCAAACTTTGCAAACAACTTGTTCTTCACTTCATCTTCAACCTTAACATCAACAATGGCCTCAGGTTCTTCTACCGCTCCTAGTTCTAACATCCCCTCCAGAAATGCTAAACCCAAGATCTTCTCCACTGCTCCCGTAGTTACTCCTACAGGCCAACGAAGGGTTCCTGAACCCCTAGACATTGCTGAACGTGAAGCCTATTCACACCAACTCATGATTCCGGTTGGATACTCCAACCAAATCTTCGCCATGTCTGGCCCGCTAAACCCAAGCATCGCTGAAGCCATGAAGATCAAAAGCTTCTTTCCAGTGCTTGAAAAGCTCAAACTTGTTGGATGCTCTAAGAAAGATGTTGAGGATAACGAAGATCCCACTAAGGAGAAAATTGATCTTCGCTTCTTCAATAGGGGTGTTAGGGCTTTCAGGTCTAGCCCTAGCCTCACTCCTGACTACAGTGCTTGGCTGGAAAAAATGGAAAAAAGCCAGGCTTCGATCCGGAAGGATCTGGGGATATTCGACCTAGTTATGTTGTCAAAGACGGGTCTCAACTACTCCCCAGAGATGTTGATAGCTTCCTTACTCTTCTGGGATTACACTCATTTCACCTTCCACCTTCCCTGTGGAATGCTAACACCCACGTTGTTCGACGTGGCTGCCATCACTGGCCTTCGACCCACTGGGGATTATTTCGACCCAGAGGAAATGTCGGAGGATCAGATTGGATTCTCTGCCACAAAACCAACCTACACCACCTATATCAACCATTACCACGATAAGTCGACGGCCACTGTGTCGGATGTAGAGCATATCGCGTTTCTAGCCTTATGGCTGTAACGCTTTATGTTCTGCACAAAGTCTTTACAGGTGACAAAGAAGATGGTCACCCTCGCCACCCAACTCCACCATGGCCAAAATATTTGTTTGGCAGAATTGATCTTGGCGAATCTGTACGAGTCGATTAGCAGCGGAGCGACTCTTTTGAAGATCATCGAGAACAGAGCCAGTCTGCTGCTTGCAGGACCTTTTTGGCTACTTCAGTTGTGGCTCAATGCCACCTTCGAGTCTTTCTTACCTCAGAAGACTCAAATAAATGAGCAAGCCCCGGAGATAGCAAATAGGCGCATCGAAGGCACAAGATTAGCTCTACTGACCCCAACTGAAGATGGGCTGGAGCTTCAACAAACTTTTGCAAACTTCGTCTTGATGTTTGCAAGAAGAAAAGAATTTGTTTCGACCATGGCTCCCTTTGCTCGACGAAAGGTTGGTCCAGAATGGTTCACGAGGCCCCATCCTAAGTCGTCAAGTGACCCTCAGGTCGAAGAACATTTAATAATGTGGGAAGCTTTTCTCACACCAAGAATAATGCCCCTGCGATTCAAGAGCTCCAAGACTCACTTGAGCCTGATCGCGTATCAACCAAACTTGGTCTCTCGCCAGTTTGGTATCATTCAAACACTTCCTTCTCCTATTTTTCCCAGGGAGAAGTCTATGTTATATTTTTGCAACGACTACACTGAAGACGCTGCCACCAAGCATATCGGCAGGTATGCTGGTCGAACAGTCCTTTCGTTGTTCGACTATCAGCTTAACTTTCTCTGCTCACCATCCTTCGAAGAGTGGTGGAAAAGTTACTACGCTGAAGAGTTCTTCGACGAGAAGGACTTCGTGGACGAACTTCAGAAGTCTTTTGTTCTTGTCTTGGACAAAATAAAGAAATGTAAGTTCATTCTTCCAAATTATTTTGTCTTTCCCTTTCGACCGGTAGCCTGTTAATTATTTTGTCTTCTTTCAGTTGTTCGAAAGCCTGCAGCCAAGAAAGCTGCATAAGGCCATCAGGGAGGAGGTCCCTTGACAAAACCTCCACCACCGGCGAAAACTATAGCACCGGCGAAAACTACAACAAGCCATCAGGGGGAAGGTCCTTCGAAAAAGCCTTCTGCACCGGTAACCAGACTTTTATTATTTTCTTCTGGTTTTAACATTCTGACTTTCGATGTAGCTTCTAAATCGAACTCCAATTGGTTTTTTAGGCACCTTCACCCAAGAAACGACCTGCTCTGACAGTCGAATCTGGGAGTGACGAAGAAGACGACTCTCCCCCTGCTCCTCTAAAGAGGCGAAAACTGAAGAAGGATGTTCCTTCTCCTGAGACTCGAAAAATTAGAATAAAGGTTGCTGGGAGAAAACCCAGGCCACCTCCAGTAATTATTGAAGAGCCAACGGAGGAGGAACTAAATGTTCTTCTCAATAAACATGTCGAAAGCGACAATTCCAGCCCTGGGGCTGAAGTTCCTCTGCAGGTAATTTCTTTGACCCCTTTTTTTTAAACTCAGGTGTCGATACCCACGTTCGATTATGTTTCTCTCTAACCTAGAAGATTCTTCTTCTTCTTTTTCCAGGAAACCACTGAAAGCTCAGTGCCAAAGACTTCTGAAACATTGGACTCTGCTGAACTCAGTAGGCCACAAGAGAAAGACTTGGCGAACGATGAAGCCAATGCTGAAACAAATGAAGCCAATGCTGAGACAGAAGAACAACAAACAGAAGATCCACAAACAGAAGAGCAACAACCAAAAGAGATTCAAGTGGTTGATCTGTCGGAGGAACAACATGACGAAGGAGGTCATGCTGATGCTGATACTGCTGATCTTCAAGTCGAAGAAAGTCAAGTCGAGGCAAATGCTACTCAACAGCCTCAACCCCAAGACAACGCTGCTGCAAAGGTTACCACCTCAACAAAGCATAGGTCGAAAGAAGACTTAGCACTCTTGAAGCAAACTGATCCAGTTGGCTATCTGAATGCCATTATCGAGAGCAAGGGAAGTTCGTCTGATATTAGTCAGGAGGCTTCTACTCAGTCGGGGAAGTCCACTGAAACTTCTCCTCTCGATGAGGCTTTGACGAAGGTCAAGGCCCAGTTCTTCAAGAAAGACTTGATGAAAGCTTTGGAGGGGGACCCTACTGCTCCATCGTATTTGGGAGCTGTTTTGAATGTCGTAGACTTGCTAGCTGTGACTCCGGAGGTTTCAAGCTTTATCATGGAGTTACACTCCATTATTGATCAAGTCTCAGCAGACTATCGGCGACAAAGGGGTTTCAATAGCCAGCTTGAAGCGTTATATGGCAAAAGTTCTTCTGCATGGACTGCTGTAGCAGAGACGGCTTCTCGAATCGCAGAGTTGTCGAAGCAAAAGGCATCTAAGCAGGAAGAAATTGATGCCATAGATCGAGAGAATGCTTCCATAAAGGCGCAAATCAAAGAGTTAGAGGCCAAGATGAATGCCAATACTAAGCGCAAGGAGGAACTTCTCTCAACTGTTCCAGACACCGAGAGTCAAGCTGAAATCACACAAGGCCTAGAGTTTGCTGAGAAAGCCCAAGCCTTCGACGACCAAATTGCCAAGCTTGCCCAGGCAAATGCCTTGTGCAACAAAAGACTGGAGTTGCAGCAGGCGAAGTACCTTCGAATCAAAGATTCGATCCCCTTCTGATTGACTCAACCCTTTAACCATATATTGCAATATGTATTTGACAATATTGCCATTTTGGCTAATTTAACAAATTTTCCATTTTGGCTTATTTATGGTTAATTTAGTCGTTACTTGCTATTTATTTTGATCTCTTGGAGTATAGGTTTATACTTTTTCAAATATTTGCCATTTACTCTCAAGAGTCTTTTATCTTCACCTAACTCTTCGACTTCATAAGCTCCACCAGAAAAAGTCTGGATAATTCTGAATGGTCCTTCCCATTTGGGTGACCATTTTCCCATGCTTCGATCCCTTCGATCCATGGGAAGAATCACCTTCCAAACTAATTCTCCAGGCGAGAATGCCTTAGGTTTCACTTTTTTATTGTAAGAGTCTTCTACTCTTTTCTTCTGAAGCCTTAGTAGGTCAAGAGCGCGCAGTCTTTCTTCGTCTAAATCTACTAGTTCGTCTAACATCATATCCCAATAAACTTCAGAGGGAATATCATGGTGTCTCTGAACCCTTGCAGATTGAAGACAAATTTCTGCTGGCAATACTGCGTCATGACCAAAAGTTAGCCTATATGGTGTTATACTTATGGCTTCTTTTGGGGACGTTCGACAGGCCCACAAGATCTGGTCTAACGTCTTATGCCAATTTTTTGGCTTCTTCCCAACATGCTTTTTTATCAAGGCAATCACTACTTTGTTCGCTGCTTCGACTTGACCGTTTGCCTGTGCATAATAAGGCGTTGATGTTAGGAGTTTAAAGCCTATTTCCTGAGCGAATTCCTGCATCTTTCGACCGGTGAAGACTGATCCTTGATCAGTAGTTATAGTCTCAGGGATTCCATATCTAAAGATAATGTTCTTTTGAATGAATTCAATGACATTTTCTTGGTCTACATTGACTAAAGGAATAGCTTCGATCCACTTAGTAAAATAATCAATGCCTACCAATATATACTTCTGGCTCTTTGATGATGCTGGTCGAATCTCTCCAATGAGGTCCAACGCCCATCCTCTAAAGGGCCAAGGTTTCACTATCGAGTGAAGTTCGCTCGCTGGTACATGCTGGATGCCTGTATGGACTTGACATTCTTGGCAACCCTTGGCGAACTCGACACAATCTTTCAACATGGTGGGCCAGTATAGTCCTTGTCGAAATAATAACCATTTCATCTTATGGCCTACTTGGTGAGCCCCACATGCTCCAGCGTGCGTAGTCGAAAGGGCTATGTATGCTTCAGTTTCACTTAAGCATTTTAGCAATACCCCTTCAGGCGTCTTTTTAAATAATTCATTACCCATGAGTACGTAACTCAACGCCCTATACTTTGTTTTTCGTTCTGTCGAAGCTACTGGATTTTGAAGATAATCCACAATGGGTTTCCTCCAATCTTGCTCTGACAAATTGTCTATGAACGAAATTTCGAAGTTACTTTGATCAGCATACCCTAGTCTTGTCGACTCCAAGTCTGTTGGTGACAAACAAGTTGCTTTTATCTTTTCTCGAACTTCGATTGCTTTTTGTAATCTCGTTTTTGAAATTTTGTACCCAGATGCAATTTGTGCCAAATCGTTGGCTATTTGATTTTCCAATCTGGGTATGTGTCGAATGTTGACCATTTCAAACTTTTTCAATAAACGATTTGCTATCACAAAGTACATAATGAGATTTTCTCTTATGCATTTATATTCTTTTGTGACTTGCTTAATGACTAACTCTGAGTCTCCCATTATTTCGACTCGAGTTGCCCCCAATTCCAACAATATCTCAAGGACAGTAATTAGAGCCTCATACTCAGCCTCATTGTTCGAACAAGAACCTGATATCTTGTACTTGAATGTTGTTGGAATTTTTTCTGGAGAAATAATCAAGACTCCTACTCCTGTTCCATCTTTATGGCTGGAACCATCGAAGTAGAATTTCCAAGGTTCTGTCTCCACATAATTAATACTCTCAACTTGAATTGAGTGGTCGACTATAAAGTCTGCCACCACTTGTCCTTTTACTGCCTTAAGAGGCATAAAGGTCAAGGAGTATTCAGTTAATGCTAGTGCCCACTTGCCAATTCGACTGTGCAAGATGGGTTTCGACAACATGTACTTGAAAACATCAAAATGAGACGAAACATACACATCAACTGGTTTTATATATTGCTTGAGTTTTGTACAAGAGAAATACAGACATAGACACAATTTTTCAACTTCGCTATATCTAGTTTCTGCATCGTTCAAAACTCTACTAAGATAGTAAATGGGTCTTTCGACTCAATTTTCATCTTCTTGGGCTAACATGCTTCCCAAAGTTTTGTCGGATGCAGCTATGTACAATCTCATACTCCTGTTGCTACAAGGAGGCACCAAAATAGGTGGTTTTGTGAGGTACCCTTTGATTTTGTCGAAGGCTTCTTGTTGCTCCTGCCCCCATTCGAATCCCTCTTTGTTCAATCGAAGTAAGGGTGAAAAGGCTTGAGCTTTCCCACTTAGGTTAGATATGAATCTCCTTAAGAAATTTATCTTGCCTAACAGAGATTGCAATTCCTTTTTGTTCGATGGCGCTTTCGCTTCCAGAATTGCCTTCGTCTTGTTCTGGTTGATTTCGATTCCTTTCTTATGGACAACGAAGCCCAAGAAATCTCCAGCTTTCACACAGAACGCACACTTCAAAGGGTTCATCTTGAGACCATGTTCTCTCATTCTTTCGAATGATTGTCGAAGGTGGTCAATATGGTTCTTCCTGGAAACAGATTTTATAACAATGTCATCAATATATACTTGCATAAAAGTGTTAATAAAATCATGGAAGATAGAATTCATTTCTCGCTGGTATGTTGCCCCAGCATTCTTTAGGCCAAAAGGCATCACTACCCATTCGTAAGTGCCTAAAGCCCCAGGGCATCGAAAAGCTGTTTTCGACACGTCTTCTTCAGCAATGAAAATTTGATTATATCCTGAATAACCATCGAGCATACTCAGGTACTCATAGCCAGCGGCAGAATCGACTAGCATTTCCGCCACAGGCATAGGATATTCATCTTTGGGTGTAGCAACATTCAAATCTCTGAAATCTATGCACACCCTCAATGTACCATTTTTCTTAATTACTGGCACAATGTTTGCAATCCATTCGACATACCTCGTGATGCGTATGAATTTGCACTTCAGCAGTCTTTCGACTTCCGTTTTGATCTTCGACAGTATTTCTGGGGCGAAGCGTCTTGGACTTTGCTTGATTGGCTTCTTCCCAGGTTTGATTGGCAACTGAAGTTCTACCAATCCTCTGTCGAGACCAGGCATTTCGTCGTAATCCCATGCAAAACAGTCCTTGAACTCTTTTAACAATTGGATTACTTCCAACCTGAGTTCTGGGTCAATTTTTGCACTGATGTAAGTTGGCTTTTTCTCTGACCCTTCGCCCAAGTTGATTTCTTCTAAAGGATCCTGCGCTAGCATCTTGATGTTATTCGCTAAGGGGTCCTTTTCGAATCCCAAAGGCTCATCGTCGTAGATGGCGTCGAGCCTCTGTTCCTGCATCCCTTCTGGCATAATATCAGGAGGTTCTGGATCGAAGTCCTTTCCAGGACCTGCAGAAGATAACTGTTGATCATTGGCCTGTGTGGCCATATATTTTATTTCGGCTTCGAGAGCCGTTATCATCTTTGTTTCGGCTACGTAAGCCGAAATTCGCTGCAATGATTGTGACTCAGTCATTATCACTGAATTCACTTCCCCAACCAGTTGGTTGGATATCAGTTAACCCACTGAAGTCTATGTGGGACAAGTCTTCTCTGTCCCATTGAAAACCATGCTCAGGGTGCAGGTATAGGGAACAAAAAGTATTTGGCGCTGGTGCCAAGTCGAAGTCAGGTGTTGGGCATGGCCCAATGTGAGCCAGGTTCTTGTCGAAGTCTGCCAGCCCTAGGTGATTTACTTCGCCCAGGTAATAGCTTTGGTCCGCCTCTATGTTTTCGACCATCCCATCAGGACGCCATAGCAGCAACCTCTGGTGCATTGATGATGGTATAGCTCCAACACCATGAATCCATTCACGGCCCAACAAAAGATTATAGTTAGGTTTGGCCGATATGACCATAAACATAGTTGGTCGAAGGATAGATCTCACCTTGATATCCAGTTGGATCACACCCATAGTGGTCCCTATGCCGCCTTCATAATTCGACAGGACCATGTTGTGAGGCTTGATGTTCTCATCACTCTTGCCTAACTTTCTTAGTATAAAGTGAGGGATGATGTTGATGGTTGCCCCACAATCCACCAAGATTTTATTTACTGTGGTTTCTTCAAGTTTAGCCCTTATAAATAAAGGCTTGAGGTGATTTTCCATCGCCTCTGTAGGTGGTTCGAAGAACCCATTCTGCTCTTCAGTATCGCCATTATCCATGACGAAATAGCACACTGGCCTATGCTTGGCCATTTCTTGCTCCACTTCCCAATCACTTGTTTCGACCTCCACCTGGCGGTTGAACTCTCTGGGCAGAACTGAGACTATGTTCACCATGATGTCCAAAGTGTCATCAGAATCAGAACCATCTTCGTCATCAACTTCACCCTGGTTAGGCCAAACTAGCCTATTGGTTACTGGTTCTCTTTCTAGAGGCTTCCGCTGCTTTCTCTGAGGAACATTTGAACTGGTTTCTGCCTTTGGTTCATTAGCAGCTTCCCTCTCAGCTTTTCGTCGCCTCTGGTATCTCCTCCATTGAGATCGAGACATGGGATTTTTCCCTTTGTAGTTGCTTGACACCTGTGTTACTTTAGGGGTAGCAACCTGAGGCTCTTTCTTATGTGTTAAAGACGAACCTCTTGGCACTTCGAAGGAGTGCCATCTTTCCTCGCTTGGCCTCTTTCGACCAGATGTTTTGTACCATGTATCTACTGGCACATTAGTTGGAGGCCTGAAAGTCAGTGGCCTCTTTTCTTGGTTTGAACTCCTTTGGGAGGCTCTTCTGGGGTCATGTCGAGTATCAACATTTTCCCTTTTCCTGTTTGCTGCTCTTACACCTTGAATATGTTCAGCAGCTTTTTTGTCGAAGATTGAACTGCATCGAGGACACAACATCACTTCTGACTTCTTTTTCTGGCATCTTTGCAGGAAATCTGCCAGATTTTCATTTTCCCGAGAGAAAGCAGTTTTGTTGGCTAGTTCTTGCCTCATGGCCTCCTCTGATGCTTTTGGTCCAGAGACTTCGACCATGTTGACATTCATGGTATCTTTGTTGGCAAGAGCCAACTACTTCATTTGAATCTCTAAGTCCTCCGTCTGGACTTGAACTGCGGCCAAGTGAGAACTGGGTTTTGTTCCAGATTTTTGGGCTCCAACTGTCTCCAGCTTTGGGCTTTCGACCACCTTCTGAACCGCTTATATTGTCTTTCTGGATAGATTCCCAGAAAAACTGCCAAAGATTGGCATGTTGACATGGTCCTTTGAGACTTCGACCATTGTGATTCCTGGCCTCTTCGACTGGCTTCTGGATGCCTCGATCACGTTCACCTCTGAAGGTTCAGCATAATGGGCTTCAGCCTGCAACGGGTTAGAGTCCACAGTCATGGGGGTCTTGTCAGCAAACTTCAACCTCCCTTCTTCGATAGCGTCTTGCACAAGATTCCTGAAAAGAAAACATTGAGACGTTTTATGGCCCAGAAAATTATGATATTTACAAAAGCCTCTCTTCTTTCTTTGATCAAGAGGAGGCACTTTTACCCCTGGGGGTACTATCATTTGGCCATCTTTTACAAGCAAGTCAAAGATTTCATCGCATTTTGTAATATCAAAACTATAAGTCTTTTTGGGGAACCTATCGTTGGTCCTTTCTAAACCAGTGGGATTTTTTCCACTTGAGGGGACTAACAGTTTGCAAGAATATGGTGGTCCTTGTTTTAGTTCCGCTAAATCGACTTCGCCTTCTTCGACAGTTATAGTTTCGTCGAAGGTTTCTGGATCTTCATCATCCATCTCGACATACGCTATCCTCTCTCTTTTATGAGTTTTCGTCGCCTTGGCTTTCTCAGCTTTAAGGCGTTCTACCTATCGAATTCTATTGGCCAGTTGGGCCATGTCTCTCAGGTATTGAGTGTCTAACTTCTTCCTAATGGAATAATCTAAGCCGCCTGCGGCTATTTCGACTAACTCATGTTCTGGCACTTGTGTAAAACATCTTGCTTTAAGCAACCTAAACCTATTTAGATATTCGTCTATGGGTTCAGTGAAACGTCTCTTTACACTGGCCAATTCTTTCAGGCTTATCTTGGTTTGTCCCATGTAGAATTGCTCATGGAACAATCTCTCCAACTGGGTCCAATGATGGATCGAATTGGGGGAAATAGTTGTAAACCAAGTAAAAGCGTTCTTTGTTAAAGAACTTGGGAAGTACTTAATCCTCAGGTTTTCATTGTTTGAAATATCTCTTGCTTCGATCAAGTATCTCGCCACATGTTCGACAGTAGATTCTGTCGTGTCCCCAGAGAATTTAGTGAACTTAGGGACTTTACATCTAGGAGGTAAGTCTGTTTGTAACACGTATTCTGACAGTGGGGATGTGAAGTTGGGCCTACGAAAGCCCATGTTCATCCCATTTTGAGTCATGATTCTTTCGATCATGGCTTCCAGATTATTTTCCAAACCCATATTCTGGTATTGGATATGCTGAACTACTTCGTCAGCATTTTGGTTTCTGTTAACTAACCTTACCTCTGGGGTTATAACCCTAGGTTCTTCGACAGGCTGCTCCAATCGTGCCCTAAGGTTTTCTTCGACAGGCTGTTGGACTTGGTTGATAGTGGTTTCTTCCTCTAAGTGTATACCTTGGTTTCCCCTTATTTGCGCCCTTTGGGGCTGTCGAATAAGTTGGGGTACTCCAAAGAAATCAGCCAAACGCGTCATTTGCGCTGTCATCTGCTGATTCGATTGGGTGGTATTTTGTATTAGAGGGTTCAGCACTGTACTTAAAGTTTGTGCCAACATTTGAACCATATCATGGTTGCTTTCGTCCATTTGTTGCCTCAAGACTGCTGTCGAGGCATTTGTAAGGCCATGTGCTACTTGGGACGTTCCTCCTAAGAGTTGGGTCCTATTTCTGTTCGCCATACCTACTCCAGAACCTTCGAGTGGCGAAGAGGCACTCACTAAAGGGTCTGAAAAAGTGGACGCAACGTTCGTCAGGCTAGCCAAGTCAGAAGTTGGCATGCCATAAAGTGGTTCTCGATTTTGACCGCCTGTCATAAATCCTGGGGGAACATAAGGCCTTGTGCCTAGATTTCCCCTTGGTGGGGGAGTTCCTAAAGGCGCTCTGGGGCCAGTGAACGGAGGTAATGGCCCCGTCGTTGTGACCGTTACTGCTACTGTTGAACCAGCGGTTATCGCTTCACTTACGGTTGGGATAACCGTTGTTCCCACATTCGTTTGTGGGATTTCGTTATTGTTTGGCGGATTCGCCATCTCTTCTCTTCTTTTGGCAGTATTGGTATTGTTAGTGTATATTCTACCACTTCTCAATAACATGCAATACTCCTCGAAAAAGATGATATTTTGTGTAAAAAGGTTAGACTTCAAAATCAACACACAGTCCCACCGGGTGTGCCAATTTGTTTACCGTGGGAATTGGTAAACAACCGCTGATCTTCCAAATGGTTACTTATTTGGTGACTCGCAGGATCGATCAGATTGATCCTAAGACATGGTTGATTTTGGGGTTTTGATTAAGTTTGATAATGGTTAAATGACAAGGAAATAAAGAAGCTTTATGTAAATTGCATGAAGAAGAGAACTTGATAAAATAAAGGAAGGCTTGAAATAAAGGCTTTCGACTGGAAAAGTAAAGGAGAAAGCAAGTAAAGTTTCTGGAAAATAAATGACTTTGATTAATAAAAGTGGTGTTTCACACATACATTCTCAACAATTCTTTCTCACACGTTGGGTACTCGAATTTATATGAGTGACTTGTATATAATTGTGAACACACGCGAAAAACTGCATGAACTACTAATATTTATACTAAACATCCCAAGTAACCGTCGGGCAGTTACGCTGCTTCGAGATGACTCCACTTGGCACGTTCACATCGTTCGACGCTCCAGATCTTTGCACGTTGCACTTGGTAACCGATGGGAACCGTTTTCCCTCCAAACATTTGAATTTCAAACCGTCCCACCCTGAGCAATCGAACACCTTCGTCGAGAGGCATCTTCGACGAGCCACACCTTCGACGTCAAAGGCAACCAAATTCTCCCTTGGAAGAAATTCTCTAAGTACATTGCCATCTTCTGATGAGCATTTCGACAGACCCAGCTGGTCGAAACCATCTTTCAGCTTTAATGGTTGATATTAATAAAAACAAGGGTGTCGAATTTAGGAGCCAACACACCCATCAAGATCTCTCCTTTTGGGATCATTGCTTTGGAAGATGAAGACGAGGAGGTCAACATTGAAGATTGGATCTACCCAACCATCGAAGGGGGACTACGCAACTGGGAGGTAAAGGACTTTGTCCCCATTACTTTTATTAATCAGTAATTATCTGTCAAACATTTCCTATGGTCTATAATAATTACTTTTGAACAATCCTTGCACTACTTTTTCACCTCATGCCTTGCCCGGGGCATGTAGGTCCATTTGTAAAGGTTTTGATTATCTTCATATCCATATGCCATGTTTAATGATTCATTGGACATTTTTCATCGATAAACTGTTGTGTTCATTTTCCTTCCTTTTTACATTTTTTGTTTAAAGATGGCTATCCCTTACACACACCCACACTCACAAATGCAGGTACCCATCCACTCTGGATTCTATGGGTGACCATTCTGTTGTATCCTTCAATAACTCTGAATATTTGGTCAATCAGGCTGAATACGAAGATGACGAAGATTGTGAAGTACCAGGGGAGCTAGCCAGACTTCTACAACAAGAAGAAAGGGCCATCTTACCTCATGAAGAGTTGTTGGAAACAGTCAACTTAGGAACAGAGGAAGACAGGAAGGAAGTACAAGTGGGTGCCAATCTGGAACCAAGGGTCAAGGGGCGCTTAATATAGCTGTTGAATGAGTACGTTGAAATCTTCGCCTGGTCTTATGAAGACATGCCGGGTTTGGACACAGACATCGTGGTTCACCGTCTCCCTACAAGAGAGGATTGTCCACCAATCAAGCAAAAAGTCCGCCGAATGAGGCCCGACATGTCTGATAAGATTAAAGCGGAAGTAATGAAACAATTCAACGCTGGGTTTCTGGCTGTTACATCCTATCCACAATGGGTTGCTAACATTGTGCCAGTACCTAAAAAAGACGGCAAGGTCAGAATGTGTGTGGACTACCGGGATTTGAACAGGGCTAGCCCTAAAGATGATTTTCCGCTACTACACATTGACATTCTGATTGACAACACAGCTCAGCACAAAGTGTTTTCCTTCATGGATGGATTCTCGGGCTACAATCAAATTAAAATGGCCCCCGAGGACATGGAGAAAACAACCTTTGTTACACAATGGGGTACTTTCTGTTACAAGGTGATGCCGTTCGGACTGAAGAACGCAGGGGCAACTTATAAACGTGCCATGGTAGCTTTATTTCATGATATGATACATCATGAGATCGAAGTTTACGTAGAGGATATGATAGCTCGGTCACAAACAGAGGAGGAACACCTTGAACATCTAGAAAAGCTGTTTGCCAGGTTGAGAGAGTACAAACTCAGGCTGAATCCAAGTAAGTGTACTTTTGGATTAGGTCTGGTAAACTTCTAGGGTTTATTGTCAGCAACAAAGGCATTGAGGTTGATCCAGCAAAAGTAAAAGCAATACAAGAGATGCCTGCTCCTCGTACTGAAAAGGAGGTTAGAGGGTTCTTGGAGCGTTTGAACTATATTGCCAGATTCATCTCTCATCTGACTTCTACCTGTGAGCCAATTTTCAAATTATTAAAGAAAGATCAGGTAGTCGAATGGAACGACGATTGCCAAGCTGCTTTTGATAAGATCAAAGAGTATTTGCTAGAACCTCCTATTCTGATGCCTCCCGTCGAAGGAAGACCATTGATCATGTATCTAACCGTCTTGGATAACTCAATGGGGTGTGTTTTGGGCCAGCATGACGAGTCTGGTCGAAAAGAGCATGCTATTTATTACCTTAGCAAAAAGTTTACCGACTGTGAGACTCTCTACTCACTGCTCGAGAAAACTTGTTGCGCTTTGGTATGGGCTACTCGCCGACTAAGGCAGTATATGTTGACTCATACCACCTTGTTGATTTCCAAAATGGATCCTATCAAGTATATCTTCGAGAAGCCTGCTTTATCTGGAAGAATAGCTAGATGGCAAATGATCCTAACTGAGTATGACATCTAGTACACCACTCAAAAAGCTATAAAAGGGAGTGTACTAGCTGATCATATAGCTCATCAAGCTATCGAAGATTATCAGTCCATGAATTTGACTTCCCAGACGAGGACATCATGAATTTGGACAACATCAAAGGTAACGAACCGTATGACGGACCCGAAAAGGGATCCCGATGGACCCTGTACTTTGATGGTGCTTCAAATGCACTTGGAAACGGTATCGGTGCAGTACTCATTTCCCCGGAAGGTTGTCACACTCCTTTCACGGCCCGACTTTGCTTCAGCTGCACAAACAACATGGCGGAATATGAAGCTTGCATCTTTGGTCTCAAGGCTGCTATAGACTTGGGGATCAAATATTTGATCGTATTTGGGGACTCGGCTTTGGTTATCAGTCAAATCAAAGGAGAGTGGGATACCAAACATCCTAATCTTATCCCATACAAAGAACATGTCCTAACATTGTTGCCTCATTTCGAGCAAATTACCTTCGAGCATTTCCCGCGAGAAGAGAATCAGCTAGCAGATGCTCTGGCAACAATGTCTTATATGTTTAAACTCAACTGGGATAACGAGGCTCCCCAAATCACCATCGAGCGAGTGGATGAACCTGCGCATTGTCACGAGATTAATACCGAAGAAGTAGTGGAACAACCCTGTTTTCACGAAATCAAAAGGTATCTCCAGACTAGAGAATATCCCGAAGGAGCTTCCGTAAATGACAAGAAGTTCCTAAGGAAATTTGCTGCCAAGTTCTTCCTAAGAAATGGCATCCTCTATAAGCGCAACCATGATTGTGTTTTACTCCGATGTGTTGACAAAGCTGAAGCAGAGTTAATCATGACAGAGATGCACAGCGGTACATTTGGCACCCATTTAAGCGGGCATACTATGGCTAAAAAGATCCTAAGGGCAGGCTATTACTGGTCTACCATGGAAGCAGATTGCCATCAGCACTCCCGTACTTGCCACAAGTGTCAAGTTTATGCTGACAAGATTCATATTCCTCCGGCTCCTCTCAACGTGCTGACAGCTTCTTGGCCATTCGCAATGTGGGGCATTGACATGATTGGAGAGATCAAGCCCACGGCTTCCAACGAACATTGCTTCATCCTGGTGGCCATTGACTACTTCACCAAATGGGTCGAAGCAGCTTCTTTCGCCTCTGTCACTAAAAATGTGGTTGCCCGCTTCATCAAGCAAAACCTTATATGCCGGTATGGTGTTCCAGACAGGATCATCATAGATAACAGTACAAATCTGAATAATACTATGATCACCGCATTGTGCGAACAGTTCAAGATTTATCATCACAATTCATCTCCTTATCGGCCGAAGATGAACGGTGCTGTTGAAGCTGCGAACAAAAACATTAAGAAGATCATTCAGAAAATGACAGTCACTTACAAGGACTGGCATGAGATGTTACCGTTTGCTCTGCATGGATACCGTACGACGGCACGTACTTCAACCGGGGCAACCCCATTTTCTTTGGTATATGGCATGGAAGTTGTCTTGCCCATGGAAGTTCAGATTCCCTCTTTAAGGATTATGAAGGACTCTGGTTTGAGTGAAGATGATTGGATTCAGACCCGACTTGACCAACTCAATTTGATCGACGAGAAGTGACTCGCTGCTGTGTGCCATGGTCAGATGTATCAGAAACAGATGATCAAAGCCTTCAACAAGAAAGTCAGACGTCAAGTATATCAAGTCGGAGATCTCGTAATCAAGCGGATTATCCTGCCGCAAAGTGATCCCAGGGGCAAATGGACTCCTACATACGAAGGACCATTTGTGATCAAGAGCATATTTTCTGGTGGTGCAATGATTCTGACCACCATGGACGGCGACGATTTGCCGCACCCTGCGAACGCAGACATAATCAAAAGATACTACGCATAAAATAACCTGACAAGTCGAAAACCCGAAAGGGCGGCTTGGGAAAAAATGGGCATCCTGGTGGATCAAAAACCCGAAAAGGCGGTCCAGGCAAAAATTAGGGATAAAAAAAAATCTGTACACCCGGCAAGTTGAAAACCCGAAAGGGCGACTTGGGCAAAAAGGGGTTTCCCGGTGGATCGAAAACCCGAAAGGGCGATTCAGGCAAAAGTTAGGGAATTAAAGCGTATGACTATGTCTCGTCGGATCACCTTAAGGAAAATCTCTTCATCAACCAGCTCCAAGCTTCTAATCAATCCAGTCATCGGCAGACGAAGCATTGAATGGACAGATATTCAGAGTTATGAAGGCTATAGCAGAATGGAATCCCATGGAATTGTTTCACATAGCCATCTTTCTTTTGTATAAATTTTTCAATTTTTACGACGGCATCCTCTTACTAGGATGACTGTCTCTTTTGTACAAATATATTCATAGAAGGTTAATACAAATACTTTTCCCAATACAGGAATTTGCTTTGTCTTCTCTTGCTTTTCTACATTTATGTTTTATTTTGAGAAACGTCCAATGTTTTGTTAAATAGGCATATGCATTTGAACATAATCATTTCCTTATGAATCGAGAAAGTTGATTACTGATAGGTTAAAGGTACGGATAGATATCTTGATGCCCTTTCAGGAGAAATCACCAGCAGATTTGAAATCCAAATCCCTCAGTCAGAACTTAATTCCTTAAACATAATTAGACTTCAGGATCCCCAACAGTGAAGGTTTTCCCAACACTGATTTCCCCAGTCATGGAGCCTTCCAGAACTCAATTCCCCTCGGGGTTAAGTTTCAGAATCTCCGGTGGAGCCTTAAAAATCTGAAAATTCAATCCCCAGCTGAACCAGGATAGTGAAACTTCTCCCCACAGAGATATTTGCCACCAAACTGAAGATTCTCAGTCATACCTCTCCAACATGAGTCTATCAGGTCCTGAATTCCCCAGTGAAGGCCTTCAGAAGTTCTCATTCCCTGCAAGTCACCAAGGAATTCCAATTCCCCGCAGTGGTCCTAAGATCCCTCAACAATTGAAGATTTTTGCATCTCCCCAAGCAGAGTGAAGACTCTCATTCTCAGTTCCTCACAGGATGATCAGATGTTCTCCAGTGAAGATCTCCTCAAGATAAGAATCCCCAGTAGATTGGCATACAACCCAAAGCTCCTAATTCTCCAGCAGTGGTCCACAAGGTTGTTTCATCCTCAGCAATCAAAATTCTTGTCTTCCCCTGCAACAGTCAAAGATTCACTTTCCCGGCGGCAGTCAAGATTCTTTGTTTCCAGGGTTCATCTATCCTCAGCAAAGACAGCTCTTCAGCTTACATATGCATTCATTTACATTCATATCATAAACATTGATATAACATATTTTGCATCATACAACATAACTTTGTGTTTTAGCTAACATTTCATCCTTTTCAGGATAAGGTTAAAAGGCTATCATTAACAATTATTCAGATACAGTATGGATACACCCCAGACACGGCGGTCATTCTATTACTCGTTCAAAATCTCAAGTCAGATACAGTATGGATACACCCCAGACACGGCGGTCATTCTACTACTCATTCGGACTACAGCAATCAGATACAGACTAGATACACTCCAGACACGGCAGCCATTCTATCTCTCATTCAGATTCATTTATCCACCTCAAGGTTCAATGCGTTCCAAACACCTACCATTCTAACCCTTACAACAGCAGTTTGAGTCTCTCCAGTGTGTTCTCCACGGAAGTCATTCTGTCTTTTATCTAGATCCCAGTTACAGTTTCAGATACACTTCAAACACAGAAGTCATTCTATTACTCATACGGATCTCAATCCTAGTTACAGTTTCAGATATACTCCAGACACGGAAGTCATTCTGCTACTCATACAACTTTCAACTTCAGATACAGTCTAGATACGCTCCAAACATGGTTGCCATTCTGTCACTTATTCAGAATTTGTCCCCAGCACACAGTTGCTCCATACAGATGTTTCTCTGTTACCCAAATACAATACAGATACATTCCAGACACGGCAGTCATTCTGATATTCGTTCTACTTTCAAACATAATTACAGCTCAGATACGCCCCAGACACGGAGGCCATTCTTCTGCTCATACAAACTCAGTCCTTAGATGCAGTTCAAATACATTCCAGACACGGATACCATTTTGATCCTCATTCTTCTGACCCATCACACTGCGGTTCAACAAACCTTCCAGATGGAATCTTTAAGCCCATCTCCGACAAGGTTCTGTCACCCTTCATATGGCATCTTTAAGCCCATCTCCAAATGGCATCTCTAAGCCCATTCCCGCATCCATTATTCTGATGAGTGCAAATTTAAGGGCACTCTAGTGTCCAATCTCCTTTTACCTTCGAGACGCGAAAGGCAAACCTGCCAATCTAACTCTCCAGGTGCAAGAAGATTGAACAGGGGCAACTGTTGTACCCCAAAATATGCCCTCCATTTTCTTCAATATTTTCTCACCACAAGACCCTTGAAGCTCAAGATCAAGTTAAGGGTTTGCTCTGCTCAAGACTCCTCCTTGCACTATTGACCCAAATTAGGGTTTGAGTTTGCACAAAGATGTTTTGACCTAAAGTGCCCAAAATTACTTTCATGCTTCATGTTGGACTCTCAAGTTTATCCATACCAAGTTTCAAGCCTTGATTCCAATCTTTGCCCAGTCAATTGGACAGTTGACCTAGAAATCAGCTGTATTGGGGGAAAAGTCAACTGTGGTCAATTGACAGTCAAACTTCATGATTTTTGACCCACATCAACATTATCAACTCATATGGACCACTTGATCAAGTTTGGATCACAATTCCACAAGAAATTTGATCAGATCATCAAAAGGGCAAAATGGTCATTTTTAGGGTTTTGACTGCACAAAGGCAATTTTTGACTGTTTGGCCTAGCCAATGGCCAACCAAGCTCACACATGGACTCAAGGACCCAATGGCATTGTCTTGACATGTTCAACAAGTTCAAAAGATCCCAAATGCACAAGATTGACAGATGAATTTTCCAGTCAACTGGTTAATTTTTGACTGTATACTGAAAAGTCAAACTTTGACTTTTTGGTCAAGATCAAGTGTCAAGATTCATTTTTCATCAAAACATGTCAAATCATGAAACTTTTTCACCAAGAAATCAAAAATTGCAAGTTAGGGTTTAAAATGAAGAATTTTCATAACTTAGAAATTTTCTAAGTTATGAAAATCCCTAATTTTTTCCTAACTTTGTCCCATTTTTTCATCAAGATGCATTTGGATTCAAACAAAAGTCAAAACGTGAATGTTATAGTCCATTGCAAAATATAAAACTTTGATTCACAAAGTTTCCTCAAAAGAAGCTTGTAGATCAAGTTATGATTTTTGGAACAAGGGTGCAAAACATTCTTAACTTAGAAAAATTTTGACCTATTTTAGGCAGGATTTTTGCCCAACTTCATGGCCACTTTTCACATGCTTCTACTTGGAATTTAAAATTGCATTACAAATATGGATTGTAGTACACATTCCAAGCTTTCCAAAATGTCCAAGAACTCATCAAACAACCTTGTGGTTAGGGAGAATCGAATTTGGCAATATGAGCAAAAGTCACTTTGATTCATGGCCAAAGGCATGTTCATAACTTGTGCATTTTCAAACTCAGCATATGCAAGCTACATTACAGGCCTCTAATCTCATTTACACTCATAAATTTAATGCCAATCCTTTGTGTTTAAGCCTTATCTTGTGTGTTTAAACATTGCATACAAGATTGAGCCATAAATGGAAAAAGCAATATATCCATTTTTGAAAAGTTGAACTTTATGTCAAGATTGCAATCTTTGAAGTACAAGGCAAATCCTTTTGGCACAAGTTCAGGGACATAACACACTGATCAAGACAAAAAGATGCAGCATACTTGATGGGCCTAGAGAAGCTTGAAAACCAACTTGCCATTTCTTGCTTAAGATAGAAGAAACCTTGCATAACTCACAACATCTCACATTTCTGCCAAGAGAAGCTTAAGCAAACTTGTTAGACACATCCCAAATAACATAACTGAGCTAAGGCACGACCAAAACACCTTCCAAACCTCATCATTCATCAAAACACCATCCTACTGTAGAAAACAGAGTCACCTCTGCAGTTGGACTTCCATAACTCAATCCATTCGTGCATTTTTGCTAAAACCAGTTCATACACACTCTATACCACATATACAAGCTATCCCAAGCATTGGACACGACCTGTAACACCTCTAACCAACTTCACCATTTTCACTTTTTCTGTTTTGCAGTTTGATTTCCATAGCTTGATTCACTTGATTTCAAAGCAAGCTAAAGGTTGGAATAGCATCCCTGGACTTCAAGCAAGTTGTACCAATCCTCACCTTGCCTTGAAAGTACCTCCATTGCCAGACACGATCCAAGCTGAACAGGTAAGTTCATGGACTTCTATCTCTCAATCTAGGAAGAGTTAGATTTAGATTTATGAATGAAAAATGTCATATTCATGTCCCTGAAGCTATACATATCCTCACTTTCCATTTATATTGCATATGCTGAGAGAATTTAAGACCTGAACATTGACAAAAACTTAGGTTAAGAATTAGGGATGGAGAAATTCTCTCTCATTTCTGAGAGTTAAGTTAAGTTTTTTATATGTATGGAATCGTGGCTTGGTGCTTGACATCTTTCATGTTATAAGTTTGTGCTAAAAGTCCAGGAATCAGGATGTTTGAACCAGGAAGGAAAGGCGCGCGTTTTTGACATTTTTGTGCTGGAGGTTGAAGACAACCTCTCTTGGGCTGGGCCTGGGATATTTTTCCTTTTCACACCACTGCATTTCACATGCACCCCCCTGGCCCATTTTGAGTTTTATTTATCATTTTTAATTTTTTCCTTTTGATTTTGGTTCTATATTTTTATTTAAGCATGAAAAAATATTAAAATTATTTTTCTCACATTTTTTGCATTTTATTTGATATTTATTTGGTTTCATTTAGTTTTGTACATAAATAAACATAAATATCTTTTATTTAAAAATACTAAAAAATAATACAAACACATTTTATTTCTGGTTTTTATTTTATGTTATCTCTTGAAAACATTTTTATAAAAAAATATACTTTTTTGTAAATATTAAATATTTTATTTTTGTACATATTTAATATATTTAATATATAACATAAATATATACATATTTATTAGGATATTTAGGATAAAAATACAAAAAATATACATTTTTCTTTTTATTATTATTTAACTTAAAAAATCACTTTTTTACAATATACTTCCCTTTTATCTATTTTTTGTACATAATTAATAAATATTGCATATATTATATAATAAATACATTTTATTTATAAAATTAGGGTTTTTGCCCTAAATACATAAAAATACCAAAAATTAATTCATTTTATTTTTGTTTATTTGACACATGAAAAATACCTTTTTTACATACATATGAAAATCATTTTTGCATCTTGCATATTTATTTTATTTTATTTAATTATTGTGCAATTAAATACCTTGTAAAATTTCAATTTGGATGTAATAGTTTAGGTTTAAATTTCTTGCTAAAATATCCCCATTTGAACATTTGTACCCCCCATCCCATATTTGTGTTGTAATAACTTAGGACCTTTAAATTTCGCACTTTAAAGCTTTCTAAATATGCCATGATAGAATTAGGGTTTTGTATGCAAATCAAAAACAACAAATAGTTTGACCTAAATTCAAGACAAAAAAGCATGAAAATGGACAACACCAATCACACTTGCACCCCTAGGGTTACTCCACTTGTTGCCTTCAATAATGGGCCATATTGCATGTTAAGTGTCTTTGGCAAAACAAGAACCATTTAAAATGATCATAGTCCCTCGATGACGCTTTCGAAAGTTGCCTAAAAATGATCAAGTCCCTTAAAGGAAAAATTGCCCAAAGACACTTGGCACCATTGCAATCATGGTCTAAACGATGACCCGCGCCCGTCCCGTTCACATCCTAACACAAGATTGTCCACCAAACACAATGGTGGAACAAAATTGTTAAAAGGGTTAAAACATAGCAAAGATCTTTGAGAAATTTAGGGTAGATAGCTCTTGGTTACTTGCCAACTTGCAAAACAAAAACATTTGCCTATTTTTCAAAACACACATCACAACACACTTTCAAAACAACTTTCAAAAACATTGAAAACTTTTCAAAAGACATACACCTTTATATACATCCAAACATGGATCATTATAAAGGTTGCCACCATATTGGCCTCTTTTCAAAACATTTTCAAAACCACATACACAAAGCACCATTTCAAACAGTTGAAAGCACCATTTCAAAAAATTGAAAATCAAGGCAAGTTGATCTAAGCAAGTAACTAAGAGCCCATGGATAACCATGGATAGAAAGGGTGCTAATACCTTCCCTTTCTATAATCTACTCCCCGAACCCAAGAAAACATCTCAAAGATTTTTGCTGTGCTTTTTAACCTTTCCTTGGGATAAAATAAAAAGTCGGTGGCGACTCTTGCTCAACCGAAACATTTGCGAAAACAAACGCAAAACCCAAGTCAGTTCTCCCACCGTATCACATTGTGATATTGAATATGCTGAACTCTTGTTTGGGGAAAGAAAGGATTTCGCTGGGGATGATCTTTCAGTTGCAACTTGGTGAGGATAACCCAGTTAGACTTTTGTGGGGATAACCCTCTGAATTTGGCTGGGGAGATTTATTTGCGCTCTGCATGGGATAAGCTTCCAGAATCTACTAGGGAAGATGATTCAATTCTGTCGTGGAAGCTTTTTTAGACTGCGCTGGGGAAATGGCTCCACTGGGGATATCTTGTACTCCGTCGGGGGAACATTCTTATACTCTATTGAGGACTATTAAGACTGCCGGGGATGCTCTTATACTTGTTGGGGAATATCTTTATACTCCGCTGGGGAAGATTAAGACCTTCTAAGGACGCCAAGCCTTTTTAGGGCTGATGGTGGATGAACTCTGCTTGGGGAGAGCTATCATTATTGTCTTATTCTGTGGGGAGTGAAGGTGTCTTAGCCATATTCTTCAGCTGGATGCACCTTGGTACCTGGTGGACAGAGAAACTATACAATTCGGACAATTCTTATTGCCCCTGTTTCTGATATTACCACTAACTCATCTTTCGTTTCGAATGTAAATGTTTATGATCAGCAGTTAATGTCAAATGCGTATATCAAAAATGAACATTGGACGTTCTTTGCAAAACAAAACAGATAAAGGAAAAAGAAATTTGTCTGAAAATGAATTTGTATTGATTTTGAAGTTTGGCCTGAAAATAGGCATTTTTGTACAAGAGGCTGACGTCCTAGTAAGAGAACGCTGCCGAACAAATACAATTTATACAATTTGTGAAAAGGAAACAAAACAGCTATGTGAATAATCCCACTGGGTTCCAACTTTGATATTGCCTTTATATCTTCAAGCATCTCATCACTTTGCTGCTTAGTTGAAGATGAATCTGATTGATTAGTGTTGTCCGAGCTTGATAGTCGATACTGAAGTCTGGATGTGAGGTGATCCAATGAGACATAGTGTTACGCTTTGATCCCTAACTTTTGCCTGGACCGCCCTTTCGGGTTTTCAGTTCATCGGGATACCCATTTTTGCCCAAGCCGCCTTTTCAGGTTTTCGACTTGCCGGGTGTACAGTTTTTTTTATTTTCATCCCTTATTTTTGCCTGAACCCTTTTGGTTCGCCGGGAAGCCCTTATTTTTGCCTAGGCCAGTCAACCTAGCGGGTCTTTGATTATGTGTAGTATCTTTTCACTATGTCCGCATTGACGGGGTGAGGAAGGTCGTCATCATCCATGGTGGTTAGAATCATAGCTCCTCCTGAGAAAATGTTCTTAACCACGAATGGCCCTTCGTAAGTAGGGGTCCATTTGCCCCTGGGATCACCTTGAGGTAGGATAATGCGCTTGATTACCAGATCCCCAACTTGATACTCTTGTCGTCTAACTTTCTTTTTAAATGCCTTGATCATCCGTTTTTGGTACGTTTGACCATGACAAATAGCAGTAAGTCTCTTTTTGTCAATTAGGTTCAGCTGATCAAGCCGGGTCTGAATCCAGTCATCTTCACTCAAACCCGTATCCTTCATGATCCGAAGAGAGGGTATCTGAACTTTAATAGGCAAGACTGCCTCCATGCCATAAACCAAGGAATAGGGTGTTGCCCATGTTGATGTCTATGCTGAGGTACGGTATCAATGAAGAGCAAATGGTAACATCCCGTGCCAATCTTTGTATGTCATTGTCATCTTCTTCACAATCTTCTTAATGTTCTTATTTGCTACTTCGACAGCCCCATTCATCTTCGGCCGGTAGGGAGAAGAGTTATGATGCTGTATTTTGAATTGCTCGCAGAGCTCGGTGATCATCTTGTTGTTGAGATTGGTACTATTGTCCGTAATGATCCTCCCTGGTACACCGTATCGACAGATCAGATTATGCCGAATGAACCGTGCCACGACGTTCTTGGTTACGGTAGCAAAGGAAGTTGCTTCAACCCACTTTGTAAAGTAATCAATTGCTACCAGGATGAAACGATGCCCGTTGGATGTCGTAGGTCTGATCTCGCCGATCATATCAATGCCCCACATTGCAAAAGGCCAAGGCGCTGTCAAGACATTCAGAGGAACTGGAGGTATGTGCACCTTATCAGCATAGACCTGGAATTTGTGACATGTCCGAGAATGCTGATAACAGTCGGCTTCCATTGTGGACCAGTAATATCCTGCCCGGAGGATTTTCTTTGCCATGGTATGTCCACTGGAATGAGTTCCAAAAGTACCTTCATGCAGCTCCGCCATGATCCTTTCTGCTTCATTCTTATCCACACAACGCAGTAAGGTTGAATCATGGTTTCGCTTGTAAAGGATAACTTGCTCAATTTTTAAGCTTTTCTCATGTTCTTGGACATTTCAGATGGGGGGTACAAATGTTCAAATGGGGATATTGACAAGAATTTAAATCTAAATTATTACATCATTTTGAATATTTGCAATTTAAATGATGTACAAAAATTAAATAAGAATGCAAGATGCAAAAGAAATGTTTTGTATATGTATAAAAAAATATTATTTATATAAAAGAGAAAAGAAAATAAAAATATATTATTTTTTGGAGTATTTTGAATTTAGGGCAAAAAACCCTAATTTTAATGAAAATGGATATTAATTGATTTAATACAAACATTTATTTATTATTTACAAAAATAAAAATAAAATGAAGTATGTTATGAAAAAAGTATTTTTGTATCAAATATTAATAAAAATGAGAAATTCAAGTATTTTTATATTTTAACTTAAATATATTAATAAACATATATATATATATATATATATATATATATATATATATATATATATATATATATATATATATATATATATATATATATATATATATATATATATATATATATATATATATATATATATATATATATATATATATATATATATATATATATATATATATATATATATATATATATATATATATATATATATATATATATATATATATATATATATATATATATATATATATATATATATATATATATATATATATATATATATATATATATATATATATATATATATATATATTAATTTCTTAAATATGCATTATGTGCAAAATATTTAATATTTAATAAAATAAAAAAAGTATATTTTTTTTTATGTGGAATATTTTTAGAATGTAAACAAAAATAAAAATTGTATTTACACTATTTTTCTATTTATTCTAATAATAGTATATATATAATATTTATATACAAACAAAAGAAATAAATCAAATAAATATGCCATATATTCAAAAAAGGATGGAAAAAATATTTTCAAAATTTTAATATGCTGAGAAAAAATAAACAAGTCAAACAAAAAAAGAAAAAGTCAAAAAGAATTAAAAATAAAACAAATGGGCTTGGGGGGTGAGAAAATGGAAATAGGGTGCAAAAAGAAGAAACCACACAGGCCCAGCCCATGTAGCTTCATCTTCAACCTCAGAACACTTCCTTGTTCAAAAACACGCGTTTTCTAACTTCTCATTCCTTGATCTTTTGCCAAATCTT
Source organism: Vicia faba (assembly GCA_948472305.1). Lineage (NCBI taxonomy): Eukaryota > Viridiplantae > Streptophyta > Magnoliopsida > Fabales > Fabaceae > Vicia > Vicia faba. Next base: position 493,337,873 of record OX451740.1, read on the forward strand.
CCAACATGGAACCTGTAGAGCTTGAAACCACGGTTCTAGACATATAAAGAAGGCAAGCTAACTCTCAGAAATGAGAGAGAATTTCTTCTCTCCCAAATCCTGACCTAAATTTTTAACCATGTTCAGACATAAAATTCTCTAAGCACACGAAATATAAATGAAATCTAATCATATGAGCATGTTCAGGGCTATGATTGTGACATATTTTCTTCACAAACCTAAAGCTAACAATGCCTAATAAGAGAGATAGAACTTCATGAACTTACCTGTTCAGTTGGAATCGAGTTTTGCAATGGAGGATGTTTCAGAGTGAAATGATGACTTGTATAGCTTCCTTGAAGTGTAAGGGTGCTTTTCCAAGTCCTACTTTGTCTTGAAACTCCCTGAATCGAGCTAGTGAACTCCAACTGCAAAACAGAAAATTAAAAATGGTGAAGTGGCTTGGAGGTGTTACAGGTCAGGTTTCAAGTCATGGTTAGCTTGCATAGGTTGTAAGGAAGGTAGAGGAACAGGTTTGGGCAAGAATGCTTGAAGGGATTGAGAGATAGCACTCAATCTGCAGGGGTTCCCCTGTTTGAGCAGTTTCAAGGTGATTAGGGCAATGGGAGTGTTTGAGAGGCCAAGGACTCGTGTGTTAGCTTGGATATTTTCTATGGAATGTGTTTGATAACTTCTTTTTTGTATGCTAAAGCTCAGAAGAGAGTTGGTACAAGTTATGGACTTTTCTTGAACTTGAAGCAAACAAAAGCAAGTTGGCTTTCTAGGTCAGTAGAGGACCCCATAATGTGCTGCATAATCCTCTCTTGATCAGTGTGTTATGCACATAATCTTGTGCCAAGCAGATTTTCCATGTACTTTCTTGATTTGCAATTGGACATAAAGTTAATCTTTTCAAAAATGGAAAGTTCACTTTATCTAGTTTAGGATTAATCTTGCATACAATGCTTGCACTCAAAGAACAACACTCTAACACATTGAATATGCATTAAATTATTGAGTATGGAATGGTTCAAGGACCTGTAATCAAGCATAAAGCAAGCTGAGTTCAAATTTGCAAGATTATGAACATGTTTTGATGAAGAACAAAAGTGAATTTTTGCCAACTTGTGAAATTCGAATCTCTCAAGTTATAAGGTTGTTTGATGAGTTCTTGGACATTTTGGAAAGCTTGGAATGTGTACTACAATCCATCTTTGAAATGCAAATTGAAATTCCAAGTGGAAGGGTATGAAAAATGGCCTTGAAGTGGGGTAAAAAACCTTGTCAAAATAGGTTAAAATTTCACTAAGTTAGAAATGGTTTAGTGCCCTTATTCAAAAAATTGTAACTTGAGATAAAAGCTTCAAATGAGAAAACTTTGTGAATAAAAGTTGTAGATTATGCAACAAGCTACAACTTTCATGTTTTGACTTTTGTTTGAATCCAAATGGATCTTGGTGAAAAGATGGGGCAAAGTTGGGAAAAAATTAGGGTTTTTCATAACTTAGAAAAATTCTAAGTTATGAAAAATTCCATTTTCTAACCCTAATTTGCATTTTGTGATTTCTTGGTGAACAAGTTTCATGATTTGGCAAGTTTTGATGAAAAATGAATCTTGACTCTTGATTTTGACCAAAAAGTCAAAGTTTGACTTTTCAGTATACAGTCAAAATTGATCAATTGACTGGGAAATTCAACTGTCAATCTTGTGTACTTGGGATCTTTTGAGCTTGATGAATGTGTCAAGACCATTTCATTGAGTCCTTGAGTCCATATGTGAGCTTGGTTTGCCATTGGCTAGGTCAAACAGTCAAACATTGCCTTTGTGCAGTCAAAACCCTAAAAATGACCATTTTGCCCTTTTGGTGATCTGATCAAATTTCTTGTGGAATTGTGATCCAAACTTGATCAAATGGTCCATATGAGTTCAATATGTTGATGTGGGTCAAATTTCATGAGATTTGGCTGTCAATTGGCCACAGTTGACTTTTTCCCCAATACAGCTGATTTCTAGGTCAACTGTCCAATTGACTGGGCAAAACTTGGAATCAGGACTTGAAACTTGGTGAGGATAAACTTGGGAGTCCAACATGAAGCATGAAAGTCATCTTAGGCATTTTAGGTCAAAACATCCTTGGGCAAACACAAACCCTAATTTGAGTCCACAGTGCAAGGAGAAGTCTTGAGCAGAGGAAACCCTTAACTGGATCTTGATCTTCAAGGGTCTTGTGATGAGAAAATGTTGAGGAAATGGGAGGGCAAATTTTGGGGTACAACAGTTGCCCCTGTTCAATCTTCTTGAACCTGAAGAGTTAGATTGGCGATTTTGCCTTTCGCGACTCGAGGGTAAAAGGAGATTGGACACTAGAGTGCCCGGAAATTTGCACTCGCATGTTGAAGTGTCAGCAATGTGATGTCAGGAATGGGCTTACAGATGCCATTTGGAGAGGTGGTAGATAGGGAGATGGGCTTATAGATGCCATCTGGAAACGTGACAGAACCTTGTCGGGAATGGGCTTATAGATGCCATTTGGAAGTGTCGATCGCATAAGAGATTCCTTAGCGAGAACTTGTGTATTTGAGAAAGACGGATGTTTTCCTGGCTTGTTACAGGTGTTTGATCTTCAGTCTCCTTATGCAGATATGCCCTGGCTAGATACAGGTATCGAATCTACAATCGGTTTGCTCACAGATGTGCCCTGGCTGGATACAGGAGTCGAATCCGGAAATAGTCGTCAATAGATGTGCCCTGGCTGGATACAGGAATCGAATCTTCGAACTCTTCAGACGTGCCCTGGCTAGATACAGGAATCGAGTCTGGAAACGTGGTCAACAGATATGCCCTGGCTGGATATAGGAATCGAATCTGGAAACGTGGTCAACAGATATGCCCTGGCTGGATACAGGAATCGAATCTGGAGATGTTGTAGTTGATAGATGTGCCCTGGCTGGATACAGGAATCGAATCTTCGAACTCTTCAGACGTGCCCTGGCTAGATACAGGAATCGAGTCTGGAAACTGATCACTCTCAGATGTGCCCTGGCTAGATACAGGTATCGAATCTGGAACTGTGACAGTTGAAGGTAGTTGTTTTTGGGATTTGTCTTTTTCCTGAAAAGGCAAAAACGTAAGTTGTATGCAATGTCATGATGTATGATATGCATGATATCATGACGTTCAACATAAGATAGTGTTGTATGCGTTTCATCATGTATGTAAGCAAGATGTATGAAAATGTGAAATGTTTATGAATGTAATTTCGTCTTAGGAAAATAAATCCTTGACGATCGGCCGGAGAATTGCTCTGTGGAAGGGATACTTGGCCGAAGTTTTGATGTGAGGCCTGTTGAGGACTCTAACGATGGATTCTGTTGGGGATAATGATGGTAAACTCCGCTGGGGACTGAAGGAACTTTGCCGAGGGCGGTCTTCCGTGGTTTAGCTGAGGATAACCCAGTTATAAGTCCTTGTGAGGAAATAACTCTAAATAAACTTGGGAGAGACGTCCGTACTCCGCAAGGGATAAGCTTCCAGAATCTACTGGGGAATGTTGTGCTTTTCCAGGATCGTCGGGGAGTCAACTCTGCTTGGGGAAAGTATTGTTGAATCTTACTCTGCGGGGAGTTGAGATGATTTAGCCACATTCTTCAGTTGAATCTATCTTGGTACCTTGGCGGATAAAACAACCAGACTGCATCAGACAACTCCATATTGCCCCTGTCTCTGATGTTACCTGTAATCAATCTCTTGTTTTATGTGTAAACATTTATGAATCAGCAATTTAATGTCAAATGCATATATCAAAAAATGAACATTGGACGTTCTTCGCAAGACAAAACAGAAAAAAGAAAACAATGGTAATTTGTATGGACAAGTGAATTTTTATTGATTTAAACTTTGCCTGTGAATAGGCGTTTTTGTACAGGAGGCTGACATCCTAGTAAGAGGACGCCGCCAAATAACATAGAGTTTACAATTTGAAAAAGGAAACAAAACAGCTATGTGAACAATCTCACTGGGTTCCAACTCTGCTATCGCCTTTATGTCTTCGAGTGTCTCATCGCTTTGCTGCCTAATTCGAAGATGAAGCTGATTGGTCAATGCCGAAATCTGAGCCAGATAGTTGATGCCGAATTCCGGATGCAAAGTGATCCAATGAGACATAGTGTTACGCTTTTATCCCTAACTTTTTCCTGGACCGCCCTTTCGGGTTTTCAGTCCACCGGGATACCCATTTTTGCCCAAGCCGCCTTTTCAGGTTTTCGACTTGCCGGGTGTACAGATTTTTATTCATTTCATCCCTTATTTTTGCCCGAACCCTTTTGGTTCGTCGGGAAGCCCTTATTTTTGCCTAGGTATGTCAACCTAGCGGGTCTTTTATTTATGCGTAGTATTTTTTCACTATGTCTGCATTGGCGGGGTGAGGAAGGTCGTCACCATCCATGGTGGTTAGGATCATGGCTCCTCCTGAGAACACACGTTTAACCATAAATGGCCCTTCGTATGTAGGGGTCCATTTGCCCCGGGGATCACTTTGAGGAAGGATGATGCGTTTGATTACCAGATCCCCAACTTGATATTCTTGCGGTCTAACTCTCTTGTTAAATGCCCTGATCATCCGTTTCTGATACGTTTGACCATGACAGATAGCAGTGAGCCTCTTTTCGTCAATCAGATTTAGTTGATCAAGTCGAGTCTGGATCCAATCATCTTCATTCAAGTCTGCATCCTTCATTATCCGGAGAGAGGGTATCTGGATTTCAATTGGCAAGACTGCTTCCATGCCATAGACCAAGGAGAAGGGAGTTGCCCCGGTTGACGTTCTGGCTGAGGTACGGTACCCATGCAGAGCGAATGGTAACATCTCGTGCCAATCTTTATAGGTCACTGTCATCTTCTGCACAATTTTCTTGATATTCTTATTGGCTGCCTCTACAGCCCCATTCATCTTCGGCCGATAGGGAGAAGAATTATGGTGTTGTATCTTGAATTGTTCACAGAGTTCAGTGATCATTTTGTTATTGAGATTGGTACCATTGTCCGTAATGATTCTTTCCGGGACGCCGTACCGACAGATCAGATTATGCCGGATGAAACGTGCCACGACGCTCTTGGTTACTGTGGCATAGGAAGCTGCCTCAACCCACTTCGTGAAGTAGTCGATTGCCACCAAGATGAAGCGATGCCCATTGGATGCCGTCGGTCGGATCTCACCGATCATATCGATGCCCCACATTGCAAAAGGCCAAGGTGCCGTCAGGACATTCAAAGGAACCAGAGGGATATGCACCTTGTCAGCATAGATCTGACATTTATGACAAGTTCGGGAGTGTTGGTAACAATCGGCTTCCATTGTGGACCAGAAATATCCTGCCCGAAGGATTTTCTTAGCCATGGTGTGTCCACTGGAATGTGTTCCAAACGTACCTTCATGCAGTTCTATCATAATTTTCTCGGCTTCAGCCTTATCCACACAACGTAGCAGAGTTGAATCATGATTCCGTTTGTAGAGAATGCCGTTGCTGAGGAAGAATTTTGCAGCAAACCTCCTCATGAACTTCTTATCATTGATAGACGCACCTTCAGGGTATTCCTGAGCTTCCAAGTACCTCTTCACCTCATGATACCAGGGTTTTTCAATAACCTTCTCAGCCTCGAGATCGCAGCAGTACGCCGGTTCATCCAACTTCCAGATTATGATTCGGGGAGCCTCATTGTCCCATTTAACTTTGAACATTGAAGACATCGTGGCTAGTGCGTCCGCTAGCTGATTCTCCTCTCTAGGGAAGTGCTCAAAAGTTATCTCTTCAAAGTGGGGGAGCAAGGTCGACACATACTCCTTGTAAGGAATAAGATTCGGGTGTTTCGTATCCCACTCGCCTTTGATCTGATTGATCATGAGAGCGGAATCTCCGAAGACACTTAGAAACTTGATCCTCAGGTCGATTGCAGCTTGTAAACCCATGATACATGCCTCGTATTCTGCCATGTTGTTGGTGCAGCTGAAACATAATCGGGCGGTGAGGGGAGTATGAGTTCCTTTGGGAGATATGATTACAGCGTCGACGCCGTTACCCAAGGCATTGGAGGCTCCATTAAAATGCATAGACCATCGGGATCCTTCCTCAGGTCCTTCATCCGGTCCAGGTACTTCACAGTCAGTTACCACCATGATGTCTTCGTCCGGAAAATCAAAGTTCAATGATTGGTAATCGTCCACAGGTTGGTGTGCCAAGTGATCCGCCAGTACACTTCCTTTGATTGCTTTCTGAGTTGTATACTGGATGTCGTATTCTGTTAAGATCATTTGCCACCTCGCTATTCTTCCAGACAGAGCGGGCTTTTCAAATATGTACTTGATGGGATCCATCTTTGAAATCAATAAATTAGTGTGGGTCAGCATATACTGTCTCAGCCGGCGAGCAGCCCATACAAGAGCGCAGCAAGTTTTCTCAAGCAGTGAGTAACGAGACTCACAGTCGGTAAACTTTTTGCTCAAGTAATAAATAGCGTGCTCTTTTCGGCCAGACTCGTTATGCTGCCCCAGCACACACCCCATTGAATTGTCGAGTACGGTCAAGTATAGTATCAAAGGTCTTCCTTCCACCGGTGGCATAAGAATGGGTGGCTCTTGGAGATATTCCTTTATCCTTTCAAAGGCGGCCTGACATTCATCATTCCAGCGTACTACTTGATCTTTCTTCAGCAATTTGAAGATTGGCTCACAAGTAGCAGTCAGATGTGAGATGAATCGGGCAATGTAATTCAGTCGTCCTAGGAAACCTCTGACTTCTTTCTCTGTTTTTGGAGTCGGCATCTCTTGTATGGCTTTTACCTTGGCAGGGTCCACCTGAATACCTTTATCACTTACAATGAAACCTAGCAACTTTCCGGACCTCACCCCAAAACTGCATTTATTGGGATTTAACCTCAGTTTGTACAGCTTGAGTCGGTCAAATAATTTCCTCAGGTGGTCAAGGTGCTCCTCCTCAGTTTGAGACCTTGCAATCATGTCATCCACGTATACCTCAATCTCATGATGGATCATATCATGAAATAAAGCAACCATGGCACGTTGATAGGTTGCCCCAGCGTTTTTCAATCCGAATGGCATGACCTTATAACAGAAGGTGCCCCACTGAGTCACAAATGTAGTCTTCTCCATATCCTCTGGAGCCATCTTGATCTGATTATACCCTGAAAAACCATCCATGAAGGAGAACACCTTGTGTTGAGCTGTATTGTCAACAAGGACATCAATGTAAGGTAGGGGGAAGTCATCCTTGGGGCTAGCTCTGTTCAGATCCATGTAGTCAACACACATTCTGACTTTACCGTCCTTCTTCGGTACTGGCACCACATTGGAAACCCACTGAGGGTAAGAAGTCACTGCAAGGAACCCGGCATCAAACTGTTTCATAACCTCGGCCTTGATCTTTTCAGACATCTCTGGACGCATCCGTCGGACTTTTTGCTTTACCGGAGGGCAATCTTCCTTGGTTGGTAGGTGGTGAACTACAATGTCGGCATCCAAACCAGGCATATCTTCATAGGACCAAGCAAAAATCTCCATGTAGTCTTGTAGCATCTGGATCAATCGTTGCTTCACGCTGAGCTCTAGATTGGCACCAATCTTGACCTCTTTCCTATCTGTCTCAGTACCCAGATTAATTGTCTCCACCGGCTCTTCATGTGGTTGAATAGCTCTCTCTTCCTGGAGTAGCAGTCTTGCGAGTTCACCAGGCACTTCGCAATCACCTTCACCTTCGTCTTCGGCCAAGTTGATCGGATTCTCAAAGTCATAACTGGCAGTAGCAGAGCTGTTACCAGTGAGATCCAGAGTGGATTGAAACCTGTATAAGTGAGTGTGTGTAAATATAGCTGTTTTGCAATATATATAACACAGAAAGGAAAAGAGCACAAGATTTGAAATGCAACAAACGTCCAATGTTTTGATTGATGATATATGAAAATGTCATACAAAAAGCCCTCACAAATGGAGCTACGATGCCCCGGGTAGGACACCGAGCCAACAAAGTTTTAACATATTGTTTGTTACAAATTGGAAATCAAAAGAAATTAATTACTGCGTGACAAATGTGATAGGGGTAAAATCCTTTGCCGTCCAGTTGCTTGGTCCGTTGCTGGTAGTCGGGTAGATCCAACTGTCAAACTCTGCTTCCTCTACATCCTCCTCAATAGCATTCACCCTTGAGCTGGAGATAAACACCGGAGCCTTTCTGATCTTTTCCTTGCGCACAGCCCTCTGAGCCTCTGCAGTAAAGCCCAGCCCAAACTTGTCATTCTTCTGAGCGAAGTCAGGAAGCTGACCTCAGTTTGCACAATTACCTTTCTGAACCACAGCCCGGGCATCCCTTAGGGAAGCCATCTTCAAGGAAACATTCTCTTCGACTGCTGTTTCTGCTGCTGCTGAAATTGGATGCACCTCCTCGAAATGCTGAAAGGGGGTTTCAATAAACTCCCCATCCATCTCAATGTATCTGAAGGAATTCAAATGGCTCACCATATACTCCTCTTCTCCTTGCACAGTGACGATCTTCCCCCTGACGGGATACTTCAGCTTCTGGTGCAAGGTGGAGGTCACTGCCCCAGCTTTATGGATCCAAGGTCGACCCAGTAGACAAGAGTACGATGGACGTATATCCATTACATAAAAAGTAGAGTCAAACACTTGAGAGCCCACACGAATAGGGATGTCAACCTCTCCATGAACCATCCTTTTTGAACCGTCAAAGGCCCTGACGATGATATTGTTGGGCTTCAGTTCTAGGCCTTCATAATCCAAACGGTCTAAAGCCTTTTTCGGTAGAACATTCAAGGAGGAGCCAGTGTCCACCAATACATGCGCCAGAGTAGTGCCCCTGCATTCGATAGAGACATGCATGGCATCATTGTGGTCTCTTCCCTTCGCAGTCAGGTCAGCATCTGAAAAACCCAAGCCATTGTCTGCTGTCAGATTTGCTACGCAATCAGTGAACTGGACTGCAGACGTCTCCTGCGGCACATGGGTCGTCTTGAGAAATGAAATCAAAGCTTTAGCATGGGCCTCGGAGCATAGAAACAAAGAGAGCATGGAGATCTTAGAGGGCGTATGCCCCAGCTGCTCGACAACATTGAAATCACTTTTCTTTATTATTTTCAGGATCTCCTCCACTTCTTGTTGGGAGGCCTCAGCATTTATAGGTGTCGGTGCCTCCATCCGGGCAGGCTCTTCTTCAATCCCTTTGCCCCGAGCATTAGATGACTCGGCAGCAGGGGGAACAACTTTATCAGTAGCGGGAACAGGTAAACTTGTAGGTGTTATAAGGAGGGGTCTTCGAATAGCGGGCGGTGCAATGTCAGGCGAGAAGAGCCTGCCACTGCGGGTGACCTTGGCTGGACCAGTGATATCACAGATACTGGCGCCAGCGTCGAATTCTTGTTTGATTCCATTTACATACACGTCCGCCCTATAATGCCAGGGGACGGCTTTATCAGACACGTAGGGGAGAGGCCCCGGAACAGTAATAATCACAGGTGCAACAGTCATGATTTGAACAGGCTTCTTTGGGAGAGCCTTGATTGGATTTTTGAAGATAGTAACCACAGAAACTTCTTTTACCGGAACCAACTGAACAGCAGACTTCTTGAATAGAATCTCCTTGCTATCCATTAGGCTTTGGACGCCTAACCTCAGTAAGGGACAACCAGATAGGGAAACAGCACAGAACAGGCAACCTTCACTGTAACCCAGAAATAAACCGGCCCGCAGTAGGTTCTTCTTGACGGTCTTCAGAGGGGTGACAACTTCATTTACCGAAACAGCATACAATTCTTCCTCAATGGCAATTACTCTATGCTGGGGCATAGGAGCAGTTATAACATTTGGTCTCTCCGGCGCTTCAAACTGAATTTCCTTTGCGTCGATCAGATCTTGCACTTTGTTTCTCAAGGCCCAGCAATCATCAGTAGTGTGCCCGGGACTATCAGAATGATAAGCACACCGGGCATTTGGGTTATACTTAGGAGACGCAGTGTTGACGACCTTAGGAGCTTCTTTGAGGGTCACCAGGTTGGTGGATAACAGTTGGGGTAAAATTTGAGATAAGGTCATACTCAGTCGGGTATACTGCCTCTTGGGCCTTTCGCTTCTTTGTTGATTGTACTGCTGAGGAGCAGCAACAGGTTTTGAGATGACCAAAGCATTGACGGCTTGGCGACTTTCGGGCTTGACTTGTCTTCTAGTACCATAGACGGCACTTGCTTCTTTCTTAAATGGCCTCTTCTCAGCACTTGTGGAGGCAGCCTTTTGTATCTTGCCTGACCTGATGCCAGCTTCAATTCTTTCTCCCGTCAATATCAAATCTGTAAACCCAGCGGAGGAGTTACCAACCAAATGATTGAAGAATGGACCAGACAACGTCCCTAGAAACATATCAACCAGCTCACGATCAGTCAATGGAGGCTGCACCCTGCCAGCCAAATCTCTCCATTTTTGAGCGTACTCTTTGAACCCTTCACCCGTCCCTAGAGACATACCCTGAAGTTGGGTACGCGTAGGAGTGAGATCAGAATTGTATTGGTATTGTCTGTAGAATGCGGTTGCCAAATCTTCCCAGTGTCGGATGCTGGTTCCATCCAATTGGTAGAACCATTCAAGCTGTGACCCCGAGAGGCTATCTTGGAAGAAGTGAATCCAAAGGTTCTTATCTGCCGTGTAAGGTTGGATTTTCCTTACGTACGACCTCAGATGCAGCTTTGGGCAGGAGACCCCATCATACTTGGCGAAGGCAGGCGCCTTAAACTTGTGTGGAATTACTACCCCAGAAGATAACCCCAAATCTCCGAAATCCAGTCCCGGCATATTCTGAATTTCCATGGCGCTCAAGCGGTCCTCCAATTGCTTGTATCTGTCAGCAGCAGGTGGGTATTGTTCGTCGTTATAGTCCATCTCGTTGTCGGAGACTGCGGGACTAGGAGCTCCTCCCCCCTGGGGACTGTTTTTCTCAGCAGAAGAAGTAGTTGGATCAGCTTCATTATGGAGTGTGTTCCCAAATCTGCGTCCGGTGTTGAACAATGCAGTCCTCTTTTTCTTCTTCTTCTTCAGGAGTAGAGTCTTCAACTCTTGCTGACCTTGAGCTAGGCTTAGGACCATTTCTTGAAACTGTGCATTTTGGGCCTGAAGGGCCTTGATTGCTTGCTCACTGGATGAGTCTGGATTCATGATGACTGTTCACACAAACAGCGAAGAAAATTAAGCAACCTGTGAAATAGGGTACCTGCTATGCATATGGTGCAATGGAATGCGTATGTATGCAATGCATTCAAGGATTTAGAATATTCAAAATTTGTTGCAGACAAAAAGGAACGCACATCATATTAATAAGGAGAAATTCGTTAGTACATAAATGCCCCCATGGGCCAAATATTACAAAATGACTCCTCAAGGTAAAAAAACATTGTGCATCCTCTTTGGTGCGATGTAGGTGTTGAGATTCCTCTCCTCGTGCAGTAGGCGGGTGAGTTCCAGGACCTTCTTTTCACTAGCATGTAGACTGGTCTCAAGAGAATTTCGTTCTTCCTTAAGCTGGATCCAACTCTTCTGCATCTCTTCCCAGGAGGTGGGCATGTCGGGATGTTGAATGGTGTAGGACACCTCTCCTTCCAAGACTGGTTCTTTGATCACAGGGAGCATATGAGGATAAGGCATCACTAACTTCTGGGAGCGGGCTCGTACCCACTTGAGATAAGGTTCCAACGGGATGGAGTTCCTGTGCCCCAGTGTCTTGCTGTCTATCCTACTTGGCATCCTCCAAGCTCTGATAAATCTCTGATGAAGTCCTTGAGTATCGTTGTCGAAGTCAAAAACTATGTTAGGAATTAACATGTCATGAGGGCCATCCCTCCGAGCATAACCAAATTGTCTCCAAGCCAGGCAGGGGTTGTAAGTAATACCTCCTTTGATTCCAAATAAAGGAACATTAGGGTACTCCCCGCAATGATCAATGATAGTGACGTCTTCCCTGGACCTAGGGCACCAATGTATATCTGCATGCGTGAGAGTCATTAACCGTTGTGACCATCTCAAACCCCGCTCGTTCTTCAAAACTGATTGTGGAAGGTGCGAAATAAACCACCTTCCCAGGAGAGGAGTGCAACACATAAGGACACCCCTTCTTCTCATGGTTCGAGTGTAACATGAGTGAAGGATGTCCCCCAGCAACGTAGGTATAGGATTCCCGATCATGAAGATCTGGATAGCACTGATATCAATAAGCTGATCTGGGTTAGGGAATAACACCAAACCATAGACAAGGAGGGCCATAATTTCTTCAAAAGCTTGTAGGTCAAGGGAGTTCCAACATTCTTGAGCCTTCTCGAACAGAAACCTGGCTAAGAACCCTTTGATACCACTTCTAACTTCCCAATGTCCCTTGAGGTCAGATGGTTGTAGGTGCAAGGCTTTAGCAATCTCTTCAAGCTTGGGCTCCTCTTCCGTACCGTTGTAGGGTAGTTGATCAAGGATAGGGACTTTCAGAAGTCGGGAGAACTCTTCCAATGTAGGCACCAATTGATAATCCGGAAAAGTGAAACAGTGATGCAGAGGGTCAAAGAACTGGAACAGGACCTTTATCAAATCTTCCTCAATGTTGGTGTTAACCAAGCTGATGAGTCTTCCATGTCTCTCACTGAATGAAGAACCCTCGGGAATCCTGGACATAAGTTCCTTAAGCTGAGGAGGGATCTTTACAAGGCTAATCTGAATTGTCTTTCTGCGAGCAGTTTCCATGTCCTATAAAACAAGAACAAAGATGAAGATTCGAAACCCTTGAAATGGTTAGTCAATGCTCATGATGTTGTATGATGGCATGATGTTATGATTAAATACACCACAAATATTCACAAAGGCAAACATAGTAAGGCACACAAGTCACACAAGACAAACCCTTAGAGTTTAGGCCTGCATGAGGTCTGGGTATTACCCTCTTGAAGTTTGGTGGGCTCAACCTGTCCTATTAGAAGTAACCGGGTTCTAAAGGTCCCAATATCACTGGATTACTTTCATTGTTCATCGTTTCGATTTAGCCACTGAACTGGCGACCGAAATATTCCAGGAAAGCAACCCTCAATTGAGTGTAGTATCGAGTATCAACCAACCTCGGACTGCACCAAAGTCAGTTATCTCACTACCCTAAAAAGGCCAAGATGGTTCAATTAAGGTTCCTAAGGTCAGTTGATGCTTCACGACACCATGCGGCGGCCCCGTACTCTCCTTGACTGAACTCAAGGGTTACCGGTACACACCAAAGTGCCACATCAACGTAGCAGACTGCTTCAACCATGTCGGTATACCCCGCACAGTTCCCTCACAGCCTTGTTGCTACTTTCTAAGAAGGTATCCCCAGATCCGGGTTAGGATCTATAAAACTCCGATACAAAGCCCACAAAAGTAAAAGCAAACAAGACAATCAATTGAAAACAAAGGTGATCTAAGCCCTAAGGTTACTCCACTTTTTTTTTAAAAGTCCCCAGCAGAGTCGCCAGTTCTGTGATACGGTGGGAGAACTGACTTGAGGTTTTGCGTTTGTATTCGCAAATGTTGCGGTTAGCAAGAGTCGCCACCGACTTTTTATTTTATCCTAAGGAAAGGTTAAAAAGCACAGCAAAAACCTTTTGAGATGTTTTCTTGGGTTCGGGGAGTAGATTATAGAAAGGGAAGGTATTAGCACCCTTTCTATCCATGGTTATCCATGGGCTCTTAGTTACTTGCTTAGATCACTTGCCTTTTGTTTTCAATTGTTTGAAATGGTGCTTGTGTGTGTGTGGGTTTGAAAATGTTTTTTGAAAAGAGGCCAATGTGGTGGCAACCTTTATAATGATCCATGTGGGGATGTATACAAAGATGTACGTCTTTTGAAAAGGTTTTCATTTGTTTTTGAAAGTTGTTTTGAAAGTGTTGTGAGGTGTGTTTTAGAAAATAGGCAAGTGTTTTGTTTTGCAAGTTTGATTCAAGTAACTAAGAGGTTATCTACTCCTAAATTTCTCAAAAGATTATTGCTATGTTTTAACCCTTTTAACAAGTTTGTTCCACCATTGAATTTGGTGGACAACCTTATGTTAGGATGTGAAAGGGACGGGCGCGGGTCATCGTTTAGACCATAATTGCAATGGCGTTAAATGTCTTTGGGCAATTTTCTTTAAGGGACTTGATCATTTGTTTTTATTTGTTTTGAAAGGTTTTATCGAGGGACTATGATCATTCAATTTGTTTGATTTGCCCAAAGATGTTCAACATACAATATGGTCCATTTATTTGAAAGCAACAAAGTGGAGTACCCTAGGGGTGCAAGTGTGAGATGTGTGTTCATTTTCATGCTTGTTTATCTTGAGATTAGGTCATAACTATTTTTTATCGTTTTTCGCATACAAACCCTAATTCTAACATGTTATCATTAGAAAGCAATAAAGTGCGAAAATAAATTTACTAAGCTATTACAAAACCAAATATGGGAAGGGGGGTACAAATGTTCAAATGGGGATATTGACAAGAATTTAAATCTAAATTATTACATCATTTTGAATATTTGCAATTTAAATGATGTACAAAAATTAAATAAGAATGCAAGATGCAAAAGAAATGTTTTGTATATGTATAAAAAAATATTATTTATATAAAAGAGAAAAGAAAATAAAAATATATTATTTTTTGGAGTATTTTGAATTTAGGGCAAAAAACCCTAATTTTAATGAAAATGGATATTAATTGATTTAATACAAACATTTATTTATTATTTACAAAAATAAAAATAAAATGAAGTATGTTATGAAAAAAGTATTTTTGTATCAAATATTAATAAAAATGAGAAATTCAAGTATTTTTATATTTTAACTTAAATATATTAATAAACATATATATATATATATATATATATATATATATATATATATATATATATATATATATATATATATATATTATATATATTATATATATATATATATATATATATATATATATATATATATATATATATATATATATATATATATATATATATATATATATATATATTATATATATATATATATAATATATATATATAATATATATATATATTATATATATATATATATATATATTATATATATATATATATATATATATATATATATATATATATATATATATATATATATATATATATATATATATATTATATATATATATATATATATATATATATATATATATATATATATATTAATTTCTTAAATATGCATTATGTGCAAAATATTTAATATTTAATAAAATAAAAAAAGTATATTTTTTTTTATGTGGAATATTTTTAGAATGTAAACAAAAATAAAAATTGTATTTACACTATTTTTCTATTTATTCTAATAATAGTATATATATAATATTTATATACAAACAAAAGAAATAAATCAAATAAATATGCCATATATTCAAAAAAGGATGGAAAAAATATTTTCAAAATTTTAATATGCTGAGAAAAAATAAACAAGTCAAACAAAAAAAGAAAAAGTCAAAAAGAATTAAAAATAAAACAAATGGGCTTGGGGGGTGAGAAAATGGAAATAGGGTGCAAAAAGAAGAAACCACACAGGCCCAGCCCATGTAGCTTCATCTTCAACCTCAGAACACTTCCTTGTTCAAAAACACGCGTTTTCTAACTTCTCATTCCTTGATCTTTTGCCAAATCTTCCAACATGGAACCTGTAGAGCTTGAAACCACGGTTCTAGACATATAAAGAAGTCAAGCTAACTCTCAGAAATGAGAGAGAATTTCTTCTCTCCCAAATCCTGACCTAAATTTTTAACCATGTTCAGACATAAAATTCTCTAAGCACACGAAATATAAATGAAATCTAATCATATGAGCATGTTCAGGGCTATGATTGTGACATATTTTCTTCACAAACCTAAAGCTAACAATGCCTAATAAGAGAGATAGAACTTCATGAACTTACCTGTTCAGTTGGAATCGAGTTTTGCAATGGAGGATGTTTCAGAGTGAAATGATGACTTGTATAGCTTCCTTGAAGTGTAAGGGTGCTTTTCCAAGTCCTACTTTGTCTTGAAACTCCCTGAATCGAGCTAGTGAACTCCAACTGCAAAACAGAAAATTAAAAATGGTGAAGTGGCTTGGAGGTGTTACAGGTCAGGTTTTAAGTCATGGTTAGCTTGCATAGGTTGTAAGGAAGGTAGAGGAACAGGTTTGGGCAAGAATGCTTGAAGGGATTGAGAGATAGCACTCAATCTGCAGGGGTTCCCCTGTTTGAGCAGTTTCAAGGTGATTAGGGCAATGGGAGTGTTTGAGAGGCCAAGGACTCGTGTGTTAGCTTGGATATGTTCTATGGAATGTGTTTGATAACTTCTTTTTTGTATGCTAAAGCTCAGAAGAGAGTTGGTACAAGTTATGGACTTTTCTTGAACTTGAAGCAAACAAAAGCAAGTTGGCTTTCTAGGTCAGTAGAGGACCCCCTAATGTGCTGCATAATCCTCTCTTGATCAGTGTGTTATGCAGATTTTCCATGTACTTTCTTGATTTGCAATTGGACATAAAGTTAATCTTTTCAAAAATGGAAAGTTCACTTTATCTAGTTTAGGATTAATCTTGCATACAATGCTTGCACTCAAAGAACAACACTCTAACACATTGAATATGCATTAAATTATTGAGTATGGAATGGTTCAAGGACCTGTAATCAAGCATAAAGCAAGCTGAGTTCAAATTTGCAAGATTATGAACATGTTTTGATGAAGAACAAAAGTGAATTTTTGCCAACTTGTGAAATTCGAATCTCTCAAGTTATAAGGTTGTTTGATGAGTTCTTGGACATTTTGGAAAGCTTGGAATGTGTACTACAATCCATCTTTGAAATGCAAATTGAAATTCCAAGTGGAAGGGTATGAAAAATGGCCTTGAAGTGGGGTAAAAAACCTTGTCAAAATAGGTTAAAATTTCACTAAGTTAGAAATGGTTTAGTGCCCTTATTCAAAAAATTGTAACTTGAGATACAAGCTTCAAATGAGAAAACTTTGTGAATAAAAGTTGTAGATTATGCAACAAGCTACAACTTTCATGTTTTGACTTTTGTTTGAATCAAAATGGATCTTGGTGAAAAGATGGGGCAAAGTTGGGAAAAAATTAGGGTTTTTCATAACTTAGAAAAATTCTAAGTTATGAAAAATTCCATTTTCTAACCCTAATTTGCATTTTGTGATTTCTTGGTGAACAAGTTTCATGATTTGGCAAGTTTTGATGAAAAATGAATCTTGACTCTTGATTTTGACCAAAAAGTCAAAGTTTGACTTTTCAGTATACAGTCAAAATTGATCAATTGACTGGGAAATTCAACTGTCAATCTTGTGTACTTGGGATCTTTTGAGCTTGATGAATGTGTCAAGACCATTTCATTGAGTCCTTGAGTCCATATGTGAGCTTGGTTTGCCATTGGCTAGGTCAAACAGTCAAACATTGCCTTTGTGCAGTCAAAACCCTAAAAATAACCATTTTGCCCTTTTGGTGATCTGATCAAATTTCTTGTGGAATTGTGATCCAAACTTGATCAAATGGTCCATATGAGTTCAATATGTTGATGTGGGTCAAATTTCATGAGATTTGGCTGTCAATTGGCCACAGTTGACTTTTTCCCCAATACAGCTGATTTCTAGGTCAATTGTCCAATTGACTGGGCAAAACTTGGAATCAGGACTTGAAACTTGGTGAGGATAAACTTGGGAGTCCAACATGAAGCATGAAAGTCATCTTAGGCATTTTAGGTCAAAACATCCTTGGGCAAACACAAACCCTAATTTGAGTCCACAGTGCAAGGAGAAGTCTTGAGCAGAGGAAACCCTTAACTGGATCTTGATCTTCAAGGGTCTTGTGATGAGAAAATGTTGAGGAAATGGGAGGGCAAATTTTGGGGTACAACAAAAGGGAAGGTATTAGCACACTTTATATCCATGGTTATCCATGGGCTCTTAGTTACTTGCTTAGATCACTTGCTTTGCATTTTTATTATTTGAAATGGTGCTTTTCAATTGTTTGAAATGGTGCTTTGTGTGTGATTTTGGAAGATGTTTTGAAAAGAGGCCATCGTTGTGGCAACCTTTTGTAATGATTCTTGTTTGAATGTATACAAAGGAGTTTTTGTCTTTTGAAAAGGTTTTCAATGTTTGAAAGTAGGGTTTTGAAATTGTGTTGTGGAGTGTGTTTTGAAAAGTAGTAAGGATGTTTTTGCAAGCTTGATCAAGTAACTAAGAGCTATCTACCCTATTTTACTCAAAGATCTTTCTTATGTTTTTAACCCTTTTAACAGTGTTATTTCACCATTGTGTTTGGTGAACAACCTTGCGTTAGGATGTTAAACGGGACAGGCGCGGGTCATTGTATAGACCATGATAGCAATAGTGTCAAGTGTCTCTGGCAATTTTCTTGAGGGACTTGATCATTTTTGTTTAGGCAACTTAGATAGCGTCATCGAGGGACTATGATCTTTTTGTTTTGTTTTTGTTTTGCCAAAGTACTTGACATGCAACCATGGCCCACTTTTGAAGGCAACAAGTGGATGAAACCCTAGGGGTGCAAGCGTGCATTGTGTTTGTTTTTCATGCATGTTTATCTTTGGATTAGGTCAAACTACTTGTTAATTTTATTTGCATACAAACCCTAGGTCTAAGCATGGCATAATTGAAAGCTTTTTTAAATGTGCGAGAATTTAAAAGCTACACTATTACAATATGATATAGGGAGGGGATACAAATTTGAATTGGGGATATTTGACAAGAAATAAAACCCTAGATTACTATTACAACCAAATTGAATGTATAGGATACAATATTTAATTGTGCAATAATTGAAATAAATACAATAAATAAATAAAATGTATTATGTACAAAAATGATTTTTTATGTATGTGAAAAAGGTATTTTTCAATATGAAATGTAAACAAATAAAAGAAAGTCAAATTTAATTATTTTGGTTATTTAGGGCAAAACCCTAATTCTCAAATAAATAGCATTATTCATTAATTATATACAATAATATATTAATTTATACAAAAATAAAAGTATATTGTAAAAAAAAGTATTTTTAGTGTCAAATATTAATAAAAATAAAAATGTATTATTTCTGTATTTTTCGTCCTAATTATCTAATAAAATAAAGTATATAAGTATATATATATATATATATATATATATATATATATATATATATATATATATATATATATATATATATATATATATATATATATATATATATATATATATATATATATATATATATATATATATATATATATATATATTAAACATATCAAATATATAAAAATAAAATTAATTATTTACAAAAAAAGTGTATATTCAAGAAAATGTTTTTAAATATAAATAAATGAAATGGATGAAAATAAATATATCTTTTGTATTATTTTTGAGTTTTGTTTTAAAAAAGAAAATAGTTTATTTACATATATATACTTAATAAAATAAAATAAATATCAAATAAATATGAAAAATATAGAAAATTATTTTTTGGCATTTTTTATATTTCATATTAAAAAATAATAAAGTCAGAATAAAAATGAAAATGTCAAAAATGATAAATATCAAATAAATGGGCCAGGGGGTGTAAACTGAATATGGGGGGGTGCCAGAAGTAAGCTTGTACAGGCCCAGCCCAAGCCAGCTTCTTCTTCAACCTCTGAACTTGTAAACGCGCGCGCCTGGTTCAAATGCTACATCCTGGAAACGTGACTTTTTGCCAAAACTTACAACATCAAACTTGTAGAGAATTTAAACATGAATCCAACCATATAAAGCATTAAATCTAACTCTCAAAGACCAGAGAGAATTTCTCTGGCCCTAAAATCTGACCTAGATTTTTTCACATGTTCATGGATGAAATTCTCCTAGCACACTTAATATAAATGAAAGTTGAGCATATGTATGGCTTCATGGTATTGAATACAACATTTTTCATTCACAAACCTAAAGCTAAATGTTCCTAAATAGAGAGATAGAAAGTGATAAAAAACCTGTTTCAGTTGGAATCGAATAGGGCAATGCAGCAACCTTCAATGGTGTTTGAGCTTCTGTTGAGCTTGCCTGAGGTCCAAGGAAGCTTCTCTAATGCTTGGCTTGCTTTGAAACAACTTGAATCGTGCTGTAGAACTCAATCTGCAGAGCTTGGAAATGAAAATGGCAAAGGGTGTTAGAGGTGTTACAGCTTGCAATGGATGATCTGGATAGCTCAAGTGGATTGATTGGAACGTGTTTGAAGCTCTTTTGGACAAAACGCACGATAGGAATTGGTTATGGCTTGAAGTCTGCAGAACTTGCCCTGTTTTGCAGAAAAACAGGGATTCTGAGTATTAGGTGGTATGAGGGATGGAAGGGTCGTGCTTTAGGTTTGTTTTGATGTCTGGAACTGGTTCACAAAGTTTGTTTTAGCTTGTGTCAACAGATATGTGAAGTTGGTTCTGTTTTGCAAGTTTTCTCCACTTGATGCTCTAAATGTGAAAGTGAAGTTACAGGCCTCTATATGCTGTCAAACATGCTTGCATACATTGCTCTAGGCCCCTCTTATTTGTGGATTTGGTTTGCAGTTTTTAGATTTTTTTCAAGGCTCAATGCTTGGTGTTTTGACATAAAGTAGCTTTTGCAAAAATGGCAATATGTCTTTTACCAATTAGGGCTTAATTTTGCATGTAATGTCCATATGAATAAGATAATACCTTAACACAATGGTTAGGCATTAAATTATGAAGTGTAAGTTGGTTTTGAGGCCTGCAAGCTAGCACCAAACATGCTGATTTGAAAATGCAAGTTTGTATGAACATGTATTGGTCATGGACAAAAGTGAGTTTTTGCCAACTTCCAACATTCGATTCTCTCTAACCACAAGGGTGTTTGAGGAGTTCTTGGACAATTTGGAAAGCTTGGAACATGTACTACAATCCATATTTGTAATGCAACTTGAAACTCCAAGTGGAAATATGTGAAAAATGGCCAAGAAGATGGGTCAAAATCCTGCCTAGATTATGGCAAATTTTCTCTAAGTTAAAAGTTTTAGGTACCCTTGTTCCAAAAATCATAACTTGATATACAGGCTTATTTTGAGAAAACTTTGTGAATAAAAGTTGTAGAATTTGTGATGGACTACAACTTTCATGTTGCAAGTTTTGTTTGAATCCACTTGCATCTTGGTGAAACAATGGGACAAAGTTAGAAAAAAATAAGAAAATTTCATAACTTAGAAAATTTCTAAGTTATGAAATTTTTCCATTTCAAACCCTAATTTGTATTTTTGGGTTTCTTGATGAACAAGTTTCATAATTTGACATGTATTGATGAAAAATAACTCTTGGCACTTGATTTTGACCAAAAAGTCAAAGTTTGACTTTTCAGTATACAGTCAAATTTTGATCAGTTGACTAAAAAAATTCATTTGTCAATCCTATGCATTTGAGATCTTTTGAACTTGTTGAATGGATCAAGACAAGGTCATTGAGTTCTTGAGTCCATATGTGAGCTTGGTTTGCCATTGGTTAGGTCAAATAGTCAAGAATTACCTTTGTGCAGTCAAAAAACCCTAAAAATGACCATTTTGCCCTTTTGGTGATCTGATCAAATTTCTTGTGGAATTGTGGTCCAAACTTGATCAAATGGTTCATATGAGTTCATAATGTTGATGTGGGTCAAATTTCATGAGGTTTGACTGTCAATTGGCCACAGTTGACTTTTTCCCCAATACAGTTGATTTCTAGGTCAACTGTCCAATTGACTGGGCAAAGATTTGAATCAAGGCTTGAAACTTGGTATGGGCAAACTTGTGAACCCAACATGAAATATGAAAGTCAATTTGGGCATTGTAAGTCAAAATATCCCTGTGCAAACTCAAACCCTAATTTAGGTCAACAGTGCAAGGAGGTGTCTTGAGCAGAGCAAACCTTAGCTTGATCTTGAGTTCCAAGAGTCTTGTGATGAGAAATGTTGATGAAATGAGAGGGAAAATTTTGGGGTACAACGGGCCTTAATCCATGAATATTGAAGAATCAAGATTTGATTTGATCACCATTAACAAGTTTCCATATTTGCATCAAATCTGAGATTTTGTGCATGTTTTGACTTGGCACGAGTTTGGTTGAGTGTCTCATGATATTTGCAAGCTGTAATGATCACAAGAATCTCATTCCATTAATTTTTGGATTTTATTTGAATTAATATTGATTAAAAATGAATTAAATTAATAAAAATTAAATAAAATAGAAAAATAAATGTTTGGTCATGAAATTAAATATGGGACACGTGTGTGGTGTGATAAGACCAAATCAAGTGGAAAAAAGTGGGCCCTTTTGTCAAAAATTGGAGTTTTGAGGATAGTTGACTTTTGGCAATTTTGGAAAAATGCCCAACTTCAACAATGCATAACTTCTTCAATGTTGAACCTTTGGAAGTGTTATTGGACTTTCTAGAAACCTTGATATGTCCTCTAATCAACCCTTTTGGTCTCATCTCATTTTTATATTCCATGCTCAAGTTATAAGCTTTGGAAAAAAAGTGTTTTTGTTGACTTTCAAAAATGACCTATAATGTCCAAATTTGTAACTTTTTGTGAGAGCATTTTTTGATCTTGGGGTGTGAAGATGGATTGTAGGAAATTGCATCCTCTTAAAAATTATCTTTGGATGGGTCATTTCTCATAAAGTATGAGAAAGTTATGCTTGGTCAAAGTTGAGTTGACTTTTCCTACAAAACCCTAATTTAGCAACTTTTGAATCTTGATGAATCTTGAGCAATCCTTGATGAATCATGATCAACCCTTGATCAAATGATGAATTATCCTTCAAAATGAGAATGTTGATAAAAAATATTGAGGTTTGACTATTTTTAGGTCACAGTTGACTTTTGCCCTAGCACAGTCGATTTTTGGACCCTTTGGGCAATTGACTGACCAAACTTTCTCTACAAGGCTTGAAATTTGACATGGATGAACTTAAGAACATATTAGGACATTTGGGGAGCACTTGAGGCCATTTGGATGCAAGGTCCTTGATGCAACACAAAACCCTAATTTTGAGGTTGACTGCCTTAGGAGGTGATTTGACTGTCCAACTTTTGAGCCATCTTGAACAACTTGGAGATGATTCTTGACATGTCTTGAGAAATATGGGAGGGAAAATTTTGGGGTACAACAGAGGTTTATGCCCATTGTGTGTGTGGGTCAACCAAGTACCTTGGATGAGACACGTGCATTTCAGGGTTACTAACCGACATGTACCAAGATAAATATTGATCTGTGTGTCGCATATTACCATGATTAAGGAAAATCGGGAATTGCAAGACATAGCGGTGCGCCTCTGCCACATATTACACCATTCCAGAGCGAAGTCTTTCCAGTTGGTAAGACCCCACTGGGCGTCGACCCTTTTAAGATGCCATGGGGACAAACAAGTTGGATCACTTGGTATCTCTTGATGCATTCCAAACTGCATCTTCACACGGTCGCTGTGGTGCATCTCCACAATGTTGAACCGAACGATTGCAGTCTTCGCGGTCCAAATTGCTGCATCCTTTGGGTTTGGATCATGGCCCAAACCCAAATATGGTCTCCAGATGAACTGCGATAAAATTTAAATTAGGTTAACGAAAACGTAATGTATAAATAATTTAAATGAAGAAAAGTTTAAAGCTACGACGTACATCATCCGGGCCTAAGTGATCCAACAGATTACGGTATAGTGCGACATTGAATCTTGGATTCTTGCCGTAATCCATACCCCTCACGCAATACCTAAAGGAAATGAAAAACATTTTATTCTTAGCATATATTTGGTGAAGAGATGAATAGTAATAAATGATATAACTTGATGACTTACTTTGTTGCGTACGGGAAAACGAAAGTGTTGTTGTTGACGGGGTTTAAGGACTCCATCCTCCACCAACCCCAGGCTTGTAGTAAAAAAGCGTACCCATAAAATGTACATTTTTCCTTGACTGCGTTTTTGCACAAGGAACTGTATAGGTGGGCTAAAACTGCAGAACCCCGACTATATTTTCTTGTTTTTTCAAAATCTCTTAGTAAATGTAAATACATAAAATTTACACTATTTCCCGTACTTTCGGGAAATAAAAAGGTACCAAATAGAATCATAAGATAAGTTATGGCTTTTACTACCCTGTCTTGCTCAGAGGAATTTTCATTTAATTCCAAACTTGCATAATGACTTTTAAACTCAGTGAGTAGTATTCCCTGACCTCTCGCACCACCACCTTCAACCATATCCCTGCCCAACAGTTCTTCACACTGAGAGTTGGGTTGTTGAACCGACCCATTCACGGCCTTACCGTCGACAAGGAGACCTAGTAGCATGTACACATCCTCTAGCGTGATGGTACATTCACCTATTGGTAGGTGAAATGTATGGGTCTCTGGTCTCCACCTTTCCAACATTGCAAGAATGAAATTCAAATCAATTGTGCAGTTGGAGATCTTTATGACATGTCCAAAACCTGCGTATTCTAGATATGGTACGATAAATGGGTCGGGAGCCAGGTAGTTGTGAGAACGGATTCTGAATCTTTTGGTGTCCTGAGTTCATAACGTAAAAGGTATAAGATTAAGTAAGATAAACAAAGCATTATCTGAAGTATGAAAAATGTATAACCAAAATAGAAACTTACAAATGCATTATTTTCCAAAAGAGGTGAAATATGGAATGCGGTGTTGCAATCTGGACAACTATGGAGTGAAAGCTGCATGAAATACATTAAGGCAGAAAGTGCTAAAGCCAACACTCATATGGTTATACGGTTTGACCGACACAGCCACAACTTCATTGTGAAAGAGACAATCGACCACAATGAAGGCCTGCCAAGACAAGAATATATGGTCATGCTACCTTCTCGTTGGTGCGATTGTGGCAGGTTTCAAGCATTTCGTATGCCTTGCTCTCATGTCATTGCCGCTTGTGCTCATACCCATCAAGACGCGCTGCAACTTCTGTCAAACATTTACAAATCTGAAACGTTGCTCAACATTTTACAACAACAACTTTCCTTTGGTAGCAAAACCAGATTATTGGCCTGCATACGACGGCGAAATAGTGTGGCACAATGACCAAATGCGAAGGAACAAGAAGGGTCGTCCCAAAATTAAGCGCATCAGAACAGAAATGGACGATCTTGACAAGTTGGAAAGAAAGTGTGGTTTATGCCGTCAGGTCGGACACAATCGCAAAAATTGTCCGAATCGGGCGTCTGCCTCGACCACATAAAAATTTTAATACATAAAATCTTTCCTTAATTATGTTGTAAACATTAGGGTTTTCCGTTAACAGATTTTGCTACAATAAATATTGCGCGTACAAGAAAAATTAACGATATTCCGTCTACGAAATTACAACTGTTAACACAATTTCATCTGACCCATGCATCATCAACATTACATCGCTGTTTGTTTTGACTTCCTCCAACCATACATTAGGTCTTCCTGTCGCATGTGAGGTTGTTGTTCGTTTTCGTTGGATCCTTCGAATTTTTCCCCCTCCGCAATGTCTCCATCTAGCCATCGCATCAACTCCCGCTTCAGACGCTCCATGGAGTGAATGTACCAGAATTTCATTTTCATCGCAGGTTTCGTGGCAGAGAAGATAACGTAACTATCTCTGCTAAAAATCATGGGCGATGTCATGACGCAAATAACAGAGTAAAAAATAAAAATACAGTGTGAGAAAGTGTGCGAAATTTCGGAGAAACGGACGAATTATTTATAAAACAACATTTTGCCCTAGGAGCCAAGTGAGATGGCGCCTCCTCTCACTTTTAAGGAGCATGCGCCATCTCACTTGGCTTAAAGTGAAGGGAGGCGCCAAGTGAGATGGCGCCTAGGGCAAATATATGGGTGGAGGCGCCAAGTGAGATGGCTCCTCCTTTGGGGAGTCATCCGAAACATAGTTATTTGAGTATTTTTTTCTGAAACGCGGTTATTTGCGAAATATTATTTTAATACTTGCTTATTGTAAAAAAAATTCCCTCATGTCAGTCAATTCATCCTGAATCTGCTCCAACTGGTGGTGCTGATTGCTTCTTGTTGCATAGCAGTGAAAAGTTAGATTGGAAATTCTGCGAGTGGTAATGACCGGCGACCTTCATCCAATGATTCTGAGGTGATGAAGAAAAATAAGATTTTTTTGTTTTGTGAATGAGATACAAGTATATGTATGTATGAGTACGATTAAGCATGTGTATGCGAAGAAATAATTTGTTTTATTTTGAGGGAATTTCAATTTTTTTTATTGTGAGCATTTAAGAAGTGCGAGAATAAAATACCGAAATCGTAAAGGAAATACTTAACATAAAAAGGGAAATAAACTTCTTTATTTAATACTTTTAAGGAAGAACAAAACAAGTGAGCAATGTCTCTAATGAAAGTACAAATATTGAAAAACTTTAGGAAAGAAATAGAAAAACAAGAAAGAAAAGTGCAACCTAAAACATCATCTCAACGAAGCCTATTCATCCTAGCCCTAAATTCATTCACCATTCTTCTACAAATCTTAAGGAAATCTTTAATCTCTTGCGGAGGGCTAAAGACATTGGCCATGGCTTCTGAATATTTCAAGTTTCTAGGTATGTCTTCCATTAGTTTATTTGCGAGCCATACCAACTTGAGGTAATTTCCTTTATATTCCACGTAGTCTCTATAGATGACTTCATTGTCATTGGCTATCTTGGACATTTCTTGACCTATTTCTTCCCAATAGGCACTAGAATATGTTGTCTCCTCATAGGCTTTTTGTAGGAAATTGAAGCTTCCTTTGAGCGTCATCATTTCTTCAGGCACGTCTTCCTATTTAGATGGGTGATTTGAAAGAAGTTGTTCTATCTCATGTCTTTGATGGCGTTCATTTAATTCTTGATCTTTGCTTTCTCTGAGAGCTGTGACTAGACTCTGGACTTGTGCTTCAAGATTTTGATTCTGCAAGTCTAATCTTTCCTTCATTTCCTTTCTTTCTAACAAAGCTTGATCCAACCACTTGTTCAATTTGTATATTTCCCTTTCATCACTTGCTATCTTTTCATTGTAGGAGTCAAGACTGAAAGTATCACTTAGAAGACCGCTTGTTGTATGCTGCCTTTTGCATCTTTTCTTTTCAGTTACCTCTTGATTCTTTTGGAGTTGTTGATCCCTTAAGTTAATATCATATTACATCTGATTTCTTTTATAATTGGCTTGATAAAGACTTTTTTCTATCTCCTCTTTATCTCGCTTGAGTTGCTCAACCATTGCTTTGAGGTGATCTACTTCTTTAATGGAGACTGAGATTGGATCTGGAACATCTAGTTGATATAGAGGATCAATAACAAAGGGAATCTTGATGATCTTGACTCTTTCTTTGATCGGATGAGCATAAGGTTTCTTGATCACATTACTTCTTCTATGTAACTCTACCCTTTTTTTGTGTACTTTTTTCCAAGAGCGGATAATTTGTAGAAGCAAATCTGGATTATCAACACCTTTATTGT
Organism: Vicia faba; assembly: GCA_948472305.1. Lineage (NCBI taxonomy): Eukaryota > Viridiplantae > Streptophyta > Magnoliopsida > Fabales > Fabaceae > Vicia > Vicia faba. The sequence continues at coordinate 493,365,415 of OX451740.1, forward strand.
GTATCAATAATTCTATTACAACTTCATCATCTGGTTTTCCCTCATTGAATAGCCTAACTGTCTCAGAGCTAGTACAAGGTTGTAGCTGATACATCCCCTATAACCAATAAGAGGGACATTAGGGAATTTCCCGCAATTTTTTGGTCACTTATTCTATATCCAGTTTTTTTGGATACCATAAAATAGATTTTTCAGTGAGCGATCTTATCTTTTGAGACCAATCATCCCTAGTCATTTCTTTGATCCAATAAATATTTTTGTACATATGGGAAGTGAACCATGCATACAACAATGGGATGCAACATAACATCAACCCTTTTCCCTTATCATGGCGCATGTGGAAAGTGTAGTACACATCAACAAGGAGGGCAGGTACTGGATCTTTTTTATGCACCTTCATGGCCCAAAACACACTGATAACAGGAGAGTCAATAAAGTTCGTTGCATTCGAAAAGAGAACCAAACCAAAAATGAGTAGGGTCAGAATGTCCCCGCAAGCTTCCCAATTCTTAGCGTTTTCAAATTCTTGAGATTTTGCTTCTAGATATGTCCTTTAGAGCCCTTGAATATTCCCATCTTCCTTATAATGGAGCTTTAAATCAAATATTTCTATCTTCAAAGTTTTATCCAAAACTTCAACAACTATGCCTTTCCCAATTCTTGTGTAAGGTTCTTGGTTCTATTTGGGGAAGTTCAAGATATGTCCAAATTCTTCTAGAGTTGGAGCCAACTGAAAATCTTGAAAGGTAAAGCACCTTAACGAAGGATCGTAAAAACTGAGAAAGGGCAATTGTTGTACCCCAAAATTTTCCCTCTCTTTTCTCAAGACATTTCTCACAAAATATCTCAAATGCTCAAGGATTCTCAAGAATTGATCAGACAAGCTCGGCTCCTAAGCACTGGGTCCAAAATTAGAGTTTTGTTTTATCAAGGATAAATGGACTTTTAATGCCTCAAGTTACTTTCATGGTTCATTATAGGTCTCCAATAATACTCATGCCAAGTTTCAAGTCTTGCTTCACAAATTTGCTCAGTCAATTGCTCAGATGACTGAAAATCAATTGTATTGGGTAAAAAGTCAATTGTGGTCAACATACAGTCAAGCTTCATGATTTTTGGCCAACATCAACATTTTGAAGTCATATTTATCAATTTATCAAGGGTTGATCACAATTCCTCAAGAAAAGCATTCAAATCATCAAAGGGGCAAAATTGTCAAAATTAAGGTTTTTACTGAGAATGACTGATCATGGACTTTTAACCTAGTACATAACCTAATGACTTGGATCATGATCTGAAAGACTCAAAAACAACATGTTGACCTAATTTCATGGCTTAAATCATTTCTCAATATCAAAGGATTGATAGTTGAAATTTGATCAACTGATGAAAAGTCAACTAATACACAAAAAGTCAAACTTTGACTTTTTGATCAACATTGAATTTCAAAGATCAAGAATCATCAAGACCTTCAAAAATATAAAAAGTTATCATCAAGAATCAAGAAAGTCAAGAAAGTCCATAAAAAGTCAAAGTTTTCAATACTTAGAAAAATTCTAAGTGTTTTTTAACCTTGATAATTTCACTACTTCATGACAATTTTTCACCAAGATGTAAGATGATTCAAGGAAAATTTTCAACATGAAAGTTGTAGATCTTGATGAATTCCATAACTTTTTCCCTTAGGGTTGATGTCCAAAAAATGCTTAGATTTGAAGTTATAGGCCCATGAAGTCATGACATTTTTAACAAAACACTTAGTGAAATTTTCAACTAGTTTAGGCAGATTTTTGTCCTAACTTCTTGGCCAATTTTCATAAAGTTCCAATTTGATTTAGCCAAAGTGGTCAACATGAAGGTTTTAGAAAATGTTTCAAGATTTCCAAAATTTCCAAGAACTTGAAGATATCATGCTTGAGCTAGAAGTTTCGAAGAGAAGAAGTTGGGCATCCATTCTTGAATTATAGGTCATTCTCATGAAGAACACTTGAACAAATCTCAAGCCATGTTGCATAAATATTGCTTTGCAGGCTTCAAAATTGCAAATCACTTAATAATTAAATGTTTACACAACTGGTTGAGCCATTGTCCAAGCATTTGAGTCATTGTCCAAGTGACTATGCCATTTTTGGCACAAAGTCACCACTTCAATTTTAGAAAAGCCAACTTTAATCACAATGTCAACTTCTTGAGCCTCTCACTTACTCCTTGTGTACACACTCAACATGTATGTTCAGAAGCAACATATCTAAAGTCTCTAGCCACTCTACAAGCCCTTGTACTTCACAGTGAAACCATGAATTTCAAGTTTACTTCAAAATCAAGTCACATAGCCATAACATGTGATTCTTGATTTCTGATTGCTAGAGCCTTCAAAAGCTCCCCTATGTAAATAGAGGAGTCATTCGCAAGCTAACACACGAGTTAACAAGCCTTGAAACACTCTCATACTCACTCAAACCAGAATTTTCACAAAAACCTCCATAACTTGTCATTTCTGACTTTGAACACCAATCTCACAATCCACTCGCACGTTTTCACTTTTAATCAATCACAAAGCTTCCATACCTCATATATAACTCATCCTCATCCCTGTTTCAGCATTGTAACTTCATCTTCTGCATCCTCCATTTCCAAATATTCAAACCTGCAACTTGACTTCTCCAGCACGATTCAGAAACTTTCAGCATAAAGTAAGAGTTGCATTAGCTTCCTAGGAGTCAAGTGAAGTTATTCAGATCATCACCATACTCCCAAGGGTGCTCAAACACCATACACGATTTCTAGTTTTGAGGTAAGTTCTCTCAACTTTGAACTCTCTCTACAAGCATCATTAATGGTTACTTTGTGAATGAAAAATGTAGACATCATTGCCCTGAAGCTAACCATGCCTTTAGTTTTCATTTATGTTGACTGAGTGGTGTGAATTTTGAAGTTGAACTTTCTGGAAAAAAAATTAGGTTTTATTTGTTACCAAACAAAATTTGTGTTCATCTTTGATTTATAGCTTAAGTTATTTACATGGTTGGATTCGTGTTAAAATTTCAAGCAAGTTTCATGTTTACATTTTCTGATTTGGTTAAGAAATGAGGAAGTTCCAAAATTCAAAAATGTATCAATGGTGACTGGCGCGAGGTTAGGGATGAAGTCATATTCAAGATTGGGTTTATTTTATATTTAGTGGAAGTTGTATTACTACCGGATGTAACAGCCACCTCAGTGGCAGAGGAAGCTCATGTAAGGTATTGATCTATAGGGACCTGGGTTCGAGTCCTAGTGGTACCCTTTTATTTCTTTCATATTTGTTCCTTTCAGATTTTATGCAGGCAACCCCAAGACATGTGCGCTACACCCCTCATCCATACCATCCATCTTCCAGGCAATCAAATTAAACGCTCCACAAAGCAAAATGAATGATGCACCTCCAAAGGGCTGGCCACACTTGATCCATACAGGCGCTGGATTTCTATTTTGGGCCTGAATTGTTTTTGAATTCTCACCCCCCTTTTTCTTACACATGCACAGGCCCATATACTTTTTTTTTATTTCTGATTTAAACAAAATACAAACTTAGGCCTAGTGTTTTTGGCTACTTTACATCCATTTTACTTTTTTACACCCAGACTCAACCTTTTTTTTATTTTCTTTATTTATTTATTTCTATTTAATCAAAAATACAAAAATATATATTTTCTTAAATAATTAAATTAAAAAATATTTTAAACACCTTATTTTATTTTCAATTAAATTTTATTTCTTTTATAAATTAACTTTAACATTCAAATTATTTTTTAAACAAATTATTTTAGACTTAGGTTTTATTTTTCATCTTAATTTCAATTAACTTAGATTTTAGGTTTTTTTAAATATTAATTAACTTATCTCATAATTAAAATTAATTAGTCGACTAGGTTAATCTTTAAACCTTTCTGTTGTACCCCAAAATTTGCCCTCTCTTTTCCACAAGAAATCACAGCTTCGGGCTTTTCCTGACTTTTCAGATTGGCTCAAGAATCAGTCAAGCAGACTTTTTTTTATCAGTCTATCCAAATTAGGGTTTTCATGGACTCTGGAACAGTTCAAGCAGATTGCTAGGTTTTGGTTGAGTTTGGCTCAAGGTTTTATCAGGCAGGCGCTTCTTTGACAGTAAATCAAGAATTAAGGTTTGCACGCGCATTTTCAGAAGAATTTGAATCCACAGTGTCTTAATTAACTGTCACATGGTTGTGACGTTTGTTCAAGATTTCTGTCTAAACATCTGGGATAAAAGCTGAGGCATTTGAATTGAGAATTTGCAGTGTTTGGTTTAATCAGTAAAAGGAAAGACATGTGGACATTTGTTTTGATTAACTGTGCAATGCTTTTGATTATTCGAAATGCCAGACGCTTATTGATTATTTATCATTTCTAAGTTAAAATTATTGGATATTTTCTAGTTATTATAATTCAAGAAATATAAATAATTAAATAAACAATTGAAGAAGAATTAAAAGAGATTAACTGACAAAAGAGCTTTTAATTATTTTTAATTATTGGTACAAATGTTATTTGGATACATTTACAGTATTTACAAATAATGTTATTACAAATAATTGGAAATAAAATAAAACTATCCTAAAGTTTCCTAAGTCTTCATCTTCTACTGATGCTCCCCATTGCTCAATTAATTTTATCTGCAAAGACAAAAAAAAAAGTCAAATGCAGATGAAATAAAAAGGCAGACAGTTAATCATAAAAAAGCTCATCATTAAAAGTGATTGGCCGGAATCAGTTTATTCACCCTCTCTGCAAATCACAAGAAAATTCTTGGTTCACAAAGAGGGAAAGGAAACATGTTTGCAAATATAAAAATGTACAAGGCTGCAAGTTTGAACCAAATGCACAAAGCTACTGAATATGCCAAAAACAAATTGCACAGTTCAAAATTCCAAACCAAGTACAAAGTTCAAACTGAACAAACAATGCACAAAGGCAAACTAAGCTGTCAAAACCAAACTAAGTCAAAATGGCCAACCAAGTGCAGAACTGTAAAAGATGTAACTATCAAAAGCTGTCAACAAGCTAGCAAAAAGCAATGCAGAAAATCTGGGACAAGTACAAGATGCAGAGGAAAGAAACAATACAAGCAACATATTCACATTATCATCATTTCCCAGCCAATCACTTTTTCAGAAGGTACAGTTTAAAGAAATAAATAAAGCTTTTTATATGTGGAGAGAGAAAGAGAGAGAGAGAGAAGTGGAGAGGCTTATAGGCTTAGGCTTAAAGGATATAAAACAAACAGTTCAGAACAGAACAAAAGGGGGGGCAGAACCAAATACAAAGAAAAATAACACCAAGCTCAAGCCTGTATCAAAAACCAGAACAAACAGCCTGCCTACAAACATCAAACCAGTTCACACAAAACTGTAAGATCCTGCCTTCCAACTTACAGCAACACAAGCCTTAACCTGCATAAATCTTAAACAAAATTCCAAATTGTTCAAACCTGCTACAGCATGAAAGCCTGAAGCAAACTCACAAACAAAACCTTAGTTCAGACAAGCCTATACCAGAAACAAACACAAACAGACAGTACCAAGCCCTCAAAACTGTCTAGCAAGCATTCAAGCTCAACGCCCTGCATAGCCTGTAAAACATCAAGCCTTGAAGCCTATCAACACAAACCAAACTACTTGCTAAGCTTCAATAAAGAACCTTCCTGTCCCAACCACAAAGCCAATCAAAAATAACAAAATATACAGAATCCCAACACCCTCAGAGCAACCTCATCATAGGGTCAACAACAACATAAACATACTCAGATTCAAACATGTTGTAATTCCTCCCTTTTTTCCTTTTTAAAACACCTCACAGAAAATAATAATAATCAAAGATCAGAATACATAGAACTAATAACATGCACGAACTGAAACCCTAAAACATGAACAAAGGGATTAATACCTTGTTGTCACCGCCTGGAGCAACCATGTGGAGAGAGGGGAAATGGAAGTAGCATCCTAGTAGCCCGGCATGGAGAGAACGCTCAATGGCCTTTGTTGAGAACGATAAAGACGAAGAAGACGATGAAGGGAACGGTGCCGCTCAAACCCTAATCTGAGACAAAATGAAGCAAACCCTTAGAAAATGTTGTTAAACACGTTGGGCCTTGCCCCATCCAAACGTTAAGCCCAACAAAATCTGGAACGCACCCCCCTCTTTTTTTGTTTCAATCAGCATTTGTCTTTTGGGCCTGCCCTCACAAAGATCCCCTTAAGCCCATTCACTCCTTTTCCTTTTTATAAACTAACACTTTTTTTTTATTCTCCTTTTATATAACATAATTTGTTTTGTAAATAAAAATAACACATTAACCCTTTTTATACAAAATTTTCTTAAAATGTTTTGTTTTAATTTTATTTTAGAACAATTAAAAAAAGCATAAAACTTAGGTTTATTAAGTTTAGCAATTTTTTCTTTGTTAAAACATTTTTGTTTAATTTAAACCTTGTACATAAAAACATTAATACAAACAATAAATTTTTATTAAGTTAAAATTTTCTTTTCATTTAAACTTTTGTTTGTACATATCAACAAAAACACAAAAAAGACAATAATACTTAATAAATACATATTTGCATCACTTGTAAATAATCACATACACTTTCACAAATACTTTCGATACATTGCTTTTATTCTTATACATTGCTACATCTTACATTGAGAATACGATTCAATTTGGTTGTAAATATTATTTGGACACTACTCTCCTAATAAGTCTCATCCCCATTTGTAAATATTTGTACCCCCATCCTCGGATACTTATTTGTAATAGCTTAGACTTTAAATTCCCGCAATTTATCGCTTTCTATATACTGTATAGTAATTAGGCTTTGTATGTGAAGGTTCGAAATCAACCGCTAGATAACCTAATACAAGATAAATGCATGACAATCAATACACAATTCACACTTGCACCCCTAGGGTAATCCCACTCGTTGCCTTCCAAAATGGGCCATGCTTGCATGTTGAGTTTCTTTGGCAAAACAAAACAAATCAAATGATCATAGTCCCTCGATGACGCTTTCGAAGTTGCCTAAACAAAATGATCATAGTACCTCAAGCAAATTGCCAAAGACACTTGGCACCATTGCATTCATGGTCTAAACGATGACCCGTGCCCGTCCCGTTAACATCCTAACACAAGTTTGTCCACCAAATACAATGGTGGAACAACACTGTTAAAAGGGTTAAAACATATGAAAGATCTTTGAGTAAATTTAGGGGTAGACAACTCTTAGTTACTTGATCAAACTTGAAAAACACACTTGCCTACTTTCAAAACACACTTCACAAACACAACTTTCAAAACAACTTTCAAAACCTTGAAACATATTTTCAAAAAGACAAACACCTTTTGTAAAACATTCGAGTAAAGAATTGTTACAAGGGTTGCCTAGACAAGGCATATTTTTCAAAACATTTTCAAAACCACACACACAAAGCACCATTTCAAACAATTGAAAATCAAGGCAAGTGATCTAAAACGAGTAACTAAGAGCCCATGGATAACCATGGATAGAAAGGGTGTTAATACCTTCCCTTTCTATAATCTACCCCCCGAACCCACGAAAACATCTCAAAGGTTTTTCCTATGCTTTTTAACCTTTCCTTTAGGATAAAATAAAAAGTAGGTGGCGACTCTTGCTAAACCGAACAAGTGCGAATACAAAACCTCAAGTCAGTTCTCCCACCGTATCACACTTTCTATCAAAAAACCCAAAAAACAATTTCTTTCCTCATCCTTACATTTTGAGCATTTTATTATTCATGTATATGGTTTGTAATAGATAATTATGGATTTATTGATTTCCTCCACCTATTTACAAACTTGTACCCCCCCCCCCCCCCCATTCCCAAAGAATTGTAATAGCGTAGGACATTTAAATTCCTTAATTTGTCGCTTTCCTTATTATTGTTAGTAATTAGGGTTTGCATGACAAGACTTAAAATCAACCATAGCCAAAACCTAATTCAAAGATAAAATAATTAAATCAAACACTTTACACACATGCACCTCTAGGGTAACTCATACTAGTCGCCTCAGATAAAAAACAGTCATGTACCTCGAACGTGAGATGTTTTAGAAAAGACCCTCGATTAAAAGATCATAGTCCCTCGATGACTCTTCAATGTTGCCTTCGGTAAATGATCTTAGTCCCTCACGACAACTGTTAAAACATCTTACAAGTTGCCTTCTTGATTGTACGATGACCCACGTCTGTCCCTCACATCCAATGATATGACTCTCTACCAATCAATTGTAAAATAGCACTATTTAAAGGAGGAGGAAAAGAACAAAGACTTTTTGAGTAGGTAGATTGCTCGTAATTGCTTGCTTGCTCACAAACAAAACTATTTCCATACTTCACACTTTTCAAACAAATATTTTGTATACATTCTCAACGATACGAGAATCATTACAAAATTGCCTTACATTGGCATCTTCAAAACATCTTTCCAAACACTATTTTTCAAACAAATATTTTCAAAACCAACACTTTGTATACATTCTCAACGATACGAGAATCATTGTAAAGTTTGCCGAACTTCGGAGTTTTTCAAAATATTTTCAAACTTATACAAACACAAAGCATTTTAAAGTGGTTAAGCAATTAAGATCCCATAGATGAATATAGATGAAAATGGTGCTGACACCTTCCCTTTTCATAACCTACCCCCCGAACTCAAGAAAATTCTCGAAAGGTCTTTACTGTTCTTTTTACCCTTTCCTTTATTGGATAAAAGAAAAGTCGGTAGCGACTCTTGCTATCCGCAACATTTGCGATAAAACGTAAAACACCAAGTCAGTTCTCCCGTCGTATTACAGAACGGGCGACTCTGCTGGGGAGTTTAATACTAAAAGTGGGGTTACCTTAAGAGCTAGATCATATTTATTTGATTTATTTATTTGCCTTTTTTTTCTTTACATTTGTGGGTTATGCTTGGGTTTATTACTTGTATAGATCCTATACCCGGATCTGGGGAATTTTAGGTAAGTAGCAATAGATCATGGAGACTGTACGACGTAGACCGATATAGTTGAAGCAATAGCTATGTTAGTGCGACATATTTGTGGGTACCAGTGTCCCTTGAGTTAAATCAAGGAGAATACGGGGCCGCTGAGTGGTGTCATAAAGCACTAACTGATTGTAGAACCTTAGTTGAACAACTTGGCCATTAGAAAGTAGTGAGATAGCTGGCTTTGGTGCAGACTGAAGTTGGTTGATATTCGATACTACACTCATTGAGATCGGACTTTCAGGATATTTTGGTCGCGAAAACAGATTGCTTGTGCTGAAACAATTCCCGATAAAGAAAGATCGGTAATATTGAGATTCCTTAGAACCTGGTTACTTCTTTTAGGTCAGGTTGAACCAACTAAAACTTCAAGAGGGTACTTACCTATAAACCCCATGCAAGCCTAAACCTAAGAATTTATGTGTTTTGCTTGTATATGATTATTTGTTCATAACATCATCATGACATCATGCCATAGCATTTTTTCTAACCATTTCAAGGACCTAGGGATTTATCTTTGTTCTGTTTTGTAGATCATGTCTTCCGCTCGCAGAAATACCATCTGAATCAGCTTTGTAAAAGTGCCTCCTCAATTCAGAGAGTTAGCATCAAGGGTTCATGAGAATTCTCCGTTCACCAAAAGACATGGTCGACTTCTCAATTTGGTTACCTCAAGCTTTAAAGAAGACATAATGTATGTACTCTTTCAGTTCTTTGACCCTAAACATCACTGTTTCACCTTTCCTGATTATCAATTGGTGCCCACAATAGAAGAATTCTCTCAGCTATTAGGAGTACATGTTCTTGATTAAGTTCCCTTCACCGGTTTAGAGAAAGATCCACAACCTGAGGAGATCGCATCAGCCCTACATTTGAAAAGGTCCGACATTGTAGCTAATTGGGAAACAATGAGCAGAGTCAAGGGTTTTCTAGCTAAGTTTCTATTAGAGAAGGCTCGACTATTTTAGGAGGATATGGATTTGCAATATTTTGAAGAAGTCCTGGCTCTTCTAATCTATGGGTTAGTACTGTTACCTAATCCAAACTAACTCATAGATGTGAATGCTGTCAAAATCTTCCTTTCTCGTAACCTTGTGTCAACTTTGCCCAGAGAAATTTTGCATACTCTTCACACTCGCACCATGAGGAAGAGAGGAGCTCTTACATGTTGCATACCGTTGCTATCTAGGTAGTTTATTTCGCACCTTCCCTAATCAGTATTGAAGAATGAACAAGGCTTCATTTGGTCTTAAAGGATGATTTCGCTCTCTCATTCTTATATCTTTTGGTGTTATCGATCTCAAGAGGACGTTACTATCATTGACCATTGTGGGGAGTTCCCTAATGTTCCACTCTTGTGCATTAAGGGAGGTATTACTTATAACCCTTCTCTGGCTCTACGACAATTTGGTTATGCTCGAAGAGATGGTCCTTATAACGCGCTTATCCAAGGTATTGTATTCGACTACGAGAGTGATGTCCAAAGTTATCGTCAAAGGTTTGTTCGAGATTAGGGCATGGTAAACAAGGTTGATAGCAAAACTTTGGGACATAATAACTCTATTCCTTTGGAGATTTATCTCAAATGGGTGCAAGCTCGCACTCAAAATCTTATGATTCAATATCCTGCTATCCTACCAATAGTTGTGGAGCCTGTCGCTGAGGAGAATATTCCTTATACCATTCTCTATCCTGACATGCCTACCGACCTCGAAGAATTGCAGAAATTGTGGATTTAACTCAAGGGGGAATGAAACACCTTTGAAACTCGATTCTATGCAAGCAAGAAGAAAGTGTTGGAACTCACCAAGCAACTTCACGAGGAGCAAAGCCTAGATGCCTACATCTACACAAAGAGGAAGTGTCTGTGGGATACTTGAGTCTTAGGTCTTAAGAGTTTTCATTTTGTTGTCTCTTCGAGACCTTTTGCTTTTTCTTTGTAAGCCCAAGGGGCAATTGTAACTGTTGAACTTGTTAACGCAATTGTTTTTTTTTTGTTTCCTTTTTCGCTAGCAAATTTAAATCTTCTGAGGTCCTTGAAAATATTGCATCCACATAGCATGCATCATATCATAAGCAGGTTTTCTGATATAGGTTTCCTCATCCTTTTACTGTTTATTGTGGTATAAGATAGTTGTAGAGCAAACTGTCAAAGATCTGCAAACTCAACATGCACAGCTCCAAGCGAATCTCCTCAACCTAGCCAAAGGACAACAAGAAATGATGGAACTCCTTTCCACCAAAAAGAAGACTAAGAAATGAGTTGTTATCCTCAACATGGGAAGAAGGGTCAAGGGACCTACCCGACTAGCTCAAATAGAAGAGGCTTCTTCTGAGGAAAAATACAATCAAGACGGGGATGTTAGAAGCACCGGGGCTGGGGGTGGAAATAACCATATTTCTGAGGATGAAGACTACTCCAACAAGCAGTACCCACTGGCGGAGGACAAATACAAAAAGCTGGAAGACTGACTTAAGGCTGTAGAGATCCAAACAGTGTCTGGTTTGGACTTTGGAGACTTAGGTTTGGTCCCTGGGGTGGTCATTCCCCATAAATTCAAGGTTCATGTCTTCACCAAGTATGATGGAATCTCCTATCCTAAAATGCATCTGAGGTCTTATGTCCGCAAGATTCAACCACACACTGCTGATAGGAAGTTATGGGTTCATTTCTTCTAAGAGAGCTTATCTAGGACACAGTTGGAATAGTTCTATCAATTAGAGAGGACTAATATCCACACATGGGAGGATCTGGATGTTGCCTTCTACAGACAATACCAATACAATGTTGATCTTGCACCAACTCGCGTGCAATTATAAAATATGACTATGGGCTCAAATGAAGGCTTTAAGGAGTATGCTCAAAAATGGAGGGACCTGGCTGGAAGGGTGCAACCCCCATTTACTGACCGAGAGTTGGTAGACATGTTCATGGGCACCTTGGTTGGTCCATTCTTTAATTTGCTGATTGGGAGTTCTTCATCAGGGTTTACTGAGCTGATTTTGACTGGAGAACGAGTGGAAAGTGGAATCAAAAGTGGTAAGATCCCAATGGCCTCAACCTCTACTGCTGTAAAGAAACCATTTGTTGGTAAGAAGGAAACTAATGTTGTTTATGGATAAAGGAGACATATCAAGAATGGTCGTCATCAGTCGGTAAGTGCAGTATTGATTTCTAACCCGACCTCGGTTCAACGACCACAACAACAAAACAATCAGCATAAGCGAGATGCCCCGAGGAGGAAGTTCACTAGGATTAACATGCCATTGTCTCAAGCTTTACAACATCTGTTGAAGGCAGATTTAGTAACGCTGCGGGATCCTCCTCAAAATCCTAATATATCATCTTTGAAGTATAACCCAAATGCAAGGTGTGCATACCATTCCAATAGTCCTGGGCACGACACCAATGATTGTTGGGCCCTAAAAAGAAAAATCCAAGATTTGGTTGACAATAAAGTGATTGAATTTGACTCTCCACAGACCCCAAATGTGATTACCGCACCCATGCCCAGTCATGGTAAAAGTATTAATGATGTCGATGGTGTTTCCTATGTCTCATCCATCAGTGATTTGACTACTCCCTTGATGACAGTTAAGAAGAATCTGTTAAGAGTCGGTTTATTTCTGGGCTACCTCGAAAATTGTTACCATTGTGCTTCCCAAACTAATGGTTGTATGTGGCTGAAGAAAGGTATTCAACGCTTGATTGATAGCCATGAAATTTTGTTCGAGAAAACTCCATCCATGAAGAGTTTTCCTGGAAGTATACCTCAAGAGATAAGACTATAATATGTTTCTATAATCACCATTTCTAATACTCCTATTAGGATCATCTCAAAAGGCCCTATAAGGATTCCTGCTGAGCCAAGAATGGCTCCCCTAATTATCACTACACCGGGGCCAGTCCCATATTCCTCTGACAAAGTTGTGCCTTGGAACTATGGGGCAGAATTTTATTATCATGGTGTCAAGCAAGAGCCATGGATTAATGAAAGTGAAGATCTTGAAATTACAAACATTGCCAGAACTAGTAAGGTCACTAGGACAGGAAGGATCTTCTCTCTAGAGATCTCTCCTCCAACAATTACTACAACACTTGTTTGTATTCCTACTGCTAGATCAACTACTGATGCCCGAGGTAAAGAGAAAGTTATTGAGCCTGCCCTGATGGAGGCACCCTCAAAATATCTTACAATTGAAGACCCGTCTAGTCAAGAGATGGAAGAAATTCTGAAGATCATTCGAAAAAGTGACTACAAAATAGTTGAACAACTGGGGCAGACACCCTCAAAGATATCCATGTTGTCCTTGTTGTTGTGCTCTGAAGCACAAGCCCAAGCTTTGTTGAAATTTCTGAAGAATGCCTGTGATCGGTGGATCTGGAACTGACTGTTTAAAGCTGGTTCGCGAAATGTCGCGGAAGCAAGAGTCGCCACCGTCTTTTATTTTCTCCAACATGGAAAGGACAAAAGCACAGAAAAATTCCTTATTGAGATTAGTTCTCGGTTCGGGAGGTAGATTTATAGAAAGGGAAGGTGTTAGCACCCTTTCTATCCATGGTTATCCATGGGCTCTTAGATACTTGCTCATTTGTGTTTTCAAAATGTTTGTTTGCTTTTCAAGGTGAGTGGTTTTGAAAAAGTTTCTTTGAAAGTTTCAGATCGACTCTTGTATCAGTCCTCAAGAGTGTTTGAAAAGTTGTTTTGAAAGCTTTTTGCAAAGTGTCGGTGTGAAAAGAAGTTTTTGATTTGTTTTGAATTAGAGCAAGTATCTATGAGTCATCTACCTACCCTAAGGAATTAGTCTGTGTAAATGTCCTTAAGGTAGTGTCATCCCACCATTGAGAGGTAGGTAGCACCACCGTTGGAGGTGTTCGGGTCAATTCGAGGATTAGGGACAGTGTGGTCACCAGAGCAATAGGAGGACACCTTAGAAGCTACCCCCATGCCATGTTCATGGACATGAGGACTTACTAAAACGTCCTCTACTCGACGACCACGTTTCGAGGGGCAAGGCAACAGTGAGGCGTACCCTAGGAGTGGTGTGTGATTTGTGTGTCATTTTCAGTTATTTTTGTCTTGATCATGCATTGAGTGTTCTACGCTTTGATTTTATTTTTGGCATACATTCTTTCATGGGATCATTAGCAATTAAAAGGTGCGGGAATTAAAATGCGGAAAATAAAGGTCCTACGCTATTACAAGGCACGGGTCTACAACGCCAAATTAAACCAAAACCCAATTTAAATAAATGCGGAAAATAAATGTCCTAATTAACTATTACAAGGCCTTGGGGCAAATACATTATGTCCATAAAGTAAAAATAAATGCGAAAAGAAATTAGAATCGAGTGCGAGGGCGTTGGACCCTTTAAAGGAATTAAATTGAAATTATAAATTAATTAAATTAAATAAAGGAAAGAACTTATTTTTTGATATTTTTGTATTTAATGGAAATGAAGAAAATTAATTGGAATTAAAACCCTAATTCTAAGCATTTTTAATTATTAAAGAAATAAATTCAAGTTTGACCTAATTTACTAATTATTTAATTATAAGTTATTTACAAAAATAATTAATAATTAATAGTGATAAGAAAAAAAAGATTATTTATTAAGAAAAAGAATAAAAAATGCTAAAAGACTTGTTTTTTTTTATATTTTTTAATTATCTAAGAAAAAGCATTAAAGTTAAAAACTTAAAATTAAGACTAAATTGATTGTTAAGTTTATTTACAAAATAAAACATTTAGTGAATTAAATAATAAAAATATTTTATTTTTGACTTTCTGATTTTTTGTGTTTTTATGTTATAAAAATTAATTTGTGGAATTAACTAAACAATTAACATAATTAAAATAAATAAAAGAAAAGAAAAGAAAAAAAAGAGAGAAGAAAGTGCAAACATGGGGGGTTTTCTGACCCAATTAGGAGGCATATGTAAGCAATTTGGTCCATGAAATGCAAGCCCATGTTGACTTTCCTGGCGCGTGTGAGAAGCAGTTGACTGGTGTTCATGGTGGACTGCTTGTGATGGCCACTGGATTGACCTTCAGGGACATGTGGCGTGCCAGGAGATGGAGTTATATGGTGGTCCCTTGATGAAGCACTGCATAGGAATATATTGCAAGAAAAATTATTGAATAAAGTGGGGGACCTGGGGATCGAACCCAGGTCCCAACGTTTACCAAATATATCCTTTTCCAAGTGAGCTGTGGAGCGCTTTTGTCATGTAAATGGAACGTGATTATTAAGAAAGAGAATAAGTGCTATTGGTAAACATAAAAAAAAACACGCGCGAATGTTTGAATGGTCCAGTCTGGTTGGGACAACTCAGCATCTTATCCATGGCTTCTTCGTTTTGCCTGCAATTACAGAGTAGATAGCGGGGGTTTTAAACCCCCACTAAATAGTACCTACAAAAATAGCGAATAGAGCACCGTTAATCATAAATTAAGCGCGAGGTGATCAGCCATTTTGTCCAGATGCCCTGGTTCTGATGGTACTAGTTTGGTTGTCCAATTTTTCCTCAAGCGTAAAACCCCAATTCAAGGTTCCTGAAACCCTAAAAAACGCCCATGGCAACTTCTCATACAGGCCATATCAACTCAATTAAAATGCATCAATAGCTTCAGAGAGTTTATATTAGTGTAAATCAAATATTCAAATGCATGGAAAACATATGTAAATTAAGATACGAATGTGAAAAGTTTTATGAACAGGGCAAAGCCATTCTACCAATTCTGGATGTATGGAGCCTTGAAAAGTATTGAGACACGTTCAACAAAGTCCCAGCAAGCCTTTGGAATCGATTATAGGCTTTGAATCACGCTCTATGTGTGTTTTCAGTTTTGAGAATTTTGTATGAAAAATGCAAATTTGTTCTTGTGATTCTGGCGCAGCTTTCTTGTTCTTGTGATTAGGTTTAGGTTTGTATATGTATATGGAATGATTTTTGTTCAAAAGATCAAGCCCAAAGCCTTGTTTTAATGCTTTTCAAGTTTGTGATTTTCCATGATTTTTTCAATCTTTTTCATACCTTTCTTATGCCAATCATGAATGATTCTTGCCTTTTTTGAGTATGCACGAAATATTGAGGCTTTAATGAGAGGATATGATGCACAAAAGGATTGGAAAACATGATTTGCTATTTTTGTCATATTTTATTTTAATTAAATGAACTAATAATAATAATAATTCAAATAATTAATAAAAAATGATAAAATAACTCCCTTTAAAGTCAATGGGTCGTGCATAGCTTTTGGGTGATGATTCATGGAAGAAATTGTGGCCCATTAACAATTTTGAGGCATTTGAAGCAAAGTTGACTTTTCAAAATTCCCAAAAATTTCCCAACTTCCACAAGGCATATCTTGCTCAATGTTTAAGCTTTGATCATGTTCTTGGACATTTTGGAAAGGTCTTGAAGTCCTCTAACCAATGCCTGTTGTCCCATGTCATTTTGATTTACCAATCTCAAGTTATGGTCTTTGACTTAAAGTGCCTTTTTGTTGACTTTTGAAAATGACCTATAATGTTGAGATTGATAACTTTTTGTGAGAGCATTTCTTGGACTTGAAGTGTGAAGAGGATTTGTAGGAAATGTCATTCTATTCAAAATGAGCTTTGGATGGAATTTTTCTGATAAACCATGTGGAAGTTATGCCCTGGTCAATTTGCAGTTGACTTTTTCACCTGTCCAAATATAGCAACTTTTGCATCTTGAGACTTTTTGAGCCATGCCTTGAGAATCATGATCAAGAATTGATCAAATGATGTTTGTGCCTTCAAAATAAGATGTTGACCAAAAATCTTGACTTTTGACTGTCAAATGACCATTTTGCCCCTACAGTTGACTGTGATGCAATTAGGGTTTTTGACTGTGCAATTTTATGCTGTGAGTCTTGAAACTTGGCCTAAGGATGCTTGACAATGTTTATAGGCATGTGGGACTTGATTGGACCCTTGGAAACTTCAATTTCTTTGCCAGAACCAAAACCCTAATTTTTTACTGTTAGGAGGCAATTGGATTGTGCAACCCTTGGGGGATCTTGAAGCATGCTCTTGGCAAATCTTGAAGAATATGGGAGGGAAAATTTTGGGGTACAACAGTTGCCCCTGTTCAATCTTCTTAGACCTGAGGGTGTAGATTGGCTGACGTGCCTTTCGTAATCCGAAGGTGGAAGATGATTGAACACTAGAGTGCCCAGAAATTTGCGCTCACATGTTAGCAGTGTGATGCGGGGAATGGGCTTACAGATGCCATTTGGAGATTAGTGGATAGGAGGATGGGCTTATAGATTCCATGTTGAGAGGTGATGAATAGGTGGATGGGCTTATAGATGCCATCTGGGTGTCGATCGCGTAAGAGATTCCTTAGCGAGAACTTGCGTACCTGAAAAAATAAAGATGATTACCTGACCTGTTACAGGAGTTGGTCTTCAAATTCTTTGTGTAAAGGTGCCCTGACTGGTTACAGGAATTGAATCTTTGAGATCTTTAGACGTGCTCTCAACGGGACGGTGAGAGAACCTTGGACGATTATTACCTCAACAGTAACGCTGAGAAAATCTGGGGTGATTACTACCTCAACAGTGACGATGAGAGAATCTGGGGCGATTACTACCTCAACAGTAACGATGAGAGAATCTGGGGCGATTACTACCTCAACAGTAACGATGAGAGAATCTGGGGCGATTACTACCTCAACAGTAACGATGAGAGAATCTGGGGCGATTACTACCTCAACAGTAACGATGGGAGAATCTGGAATGTCTTCTACTGAGTCTTCATCAGGAAAATCTTTAGGAATCGATTTAACTGGACTGGAGAAGGCCTTTGACTGGATAAGAATCAGAAAAATCTTTAGGAGTCGATTTAACTGAACCAGGCAAGGTCTTGGAATCTTCAACTGGATAAGAATCAGGGAGATCTTAGGGTCGATCTGACTGAACCAAAGAAGGCCTTTGACTGGATAAGAATCAAAAAAATCTTTAGGAGTCGATTTAACTGAACCAGACAAGGTCTTGGAATCTTCAACTGGATAAGAATCAGGGAGATCTTAGGGGCGATCTGACTGAACCAGAGAAGGCCTTTGACTGGATAAGAATCAGAAAAATCTTTAGGAGTCGATTTGACTGAACCGAACAAGGTCTTGGAATCTTCAACTGGATAAGAATCAAGGAGATCTTAGGGTCGATTTGACTGAACCAGAGAAGGCCTTTGACTGGATAAGAATCAGAAAAATCTTTAGGAATCGATTTGACTGAACCAGACTAAAGTCTTGAAATAACTTCAACTGGATAAGAATCAGAAAAATCTTTAGGAATCGATCTAACTGAACCAGAGGAGGTCTTGGACATAGCTGAGAACTTAACTGGATCTTTACTGAAAGGTAAAGGTCAGTCATATGCAATGCATGATATGGATCGAGCAATGATGTTCTCAATATAAATGAGATTGTAAGATATGATGCGTTCATGCATGTATCATGATGTATGTGATGTTTTTGAATGTATGTTTTCGTCTAGGAAAGTAAATCCTTGACGGGTGCCGGGGAATCACATCCTAGGCTGATGTTGGGGAATAGACTTGATGAAGAGATTACTCTGCGGGGAATAATTACTCTAGCGATCTTGCTGGGGAACAGTACTCTGTGGGGAGAGAGGTACTTTGCTGGGATGTTAATGGTAACTTCGCTGGGGATACCGTTGATGTTGGAAGCTTTAATAGACTTCGCTGGGGATAAGAAGACTTTGCCGAGGACGATCTTTCCGTGGCTTTTGGCTGAGGATAACCCAGTTATATCCTGGTAGGGAAATAACCTTTGAATAAAGCCGGGGGACGCGTTCGTGCTCTGTAGGGGGGAAGCTTCCAGAATCTACTGGGGATAAGCTTCCTGCCGGGGAGATGGATTCAAACTTTCCTGGGGAAATCTTGAACTATACTAGACTCTCCTGAGGAAATTTTGAGATGTACTGGGAAAGTGGCTCCGCTGAATGTCTGGTTGACCGCCGGGGAACAATCTTAGATCAAGACTGTCGGGGATGCTTGTTAAGAATGTTCGTATATTATGCTGGGGAATGTTGAGATCTACTGGAGGATACCCAACTTCCTTGAGGCTGGTTGTATGACTTTGCTTGGGGAGAGTGTATTGTCTTGCTGGCTCACTCTCTGGGGAATTAAGATATACTGGTTGTGTTCTTCAGCTGAACCTGCCTTGATACCTTGGTGGACAGAACAATTAGATCGTTTAGACCACTCATTATTGCCCCTGTTTCTAATGTTACCTGTAATTAAACCTTTGTTTCGTATGCAAATATTTATGAGTTAGCAATTATTGTCAAATGCATATATCACAAATTGAACCTTGGACGTTCTTCGCAAAACAAAACAGAAAAAGGAAAAACAAAATGGCAATTTGAGCTGAAAAGTGTATTTATATTGATTTTGAATTTGCCTGTAAATAGGCGTTTATGTACAAGAGGCTGACGTCCTAGTAAGAGAACGACGCCGAACAAAAGAGTTTATACAAATTTGTACAAAGGAAAATAAAACAGCTGTGTGAAAAGAATAATCCCACTGGGTTCCAACTCTGCTATCGCCTTTATATCTTCGAGCGTCTCATCACTTGATGACCTAGCTGAAGATGAAACTGATTGATCAATGCCGTCTGAACTTGATATAGATACCAGATTCTGGATGCAAGGTGATCCAATGAGACATAGTATTACGCTTTATCCCTAACTTTTGCCTGGACCGCCCTTTCGGGTTTTCAGTCCACCGGGATACCCATTTTTGCCCAAGCCGCCTTTTCAGGTTTTCGACTTGCCGGGTGTACAGATTTTTTTCATTTCATCCCTTCATTTTGCCCGAACCCTTTTGGTTCGCCGGGAAGCCCTAATTTTTGCCTAGGTATGTCAACCTAGCGGGTCTTTTATCATGCGTAGTATCTTTTTACTATGTCTGCATTGGCGGGGTGAGGAAGGTCGTCACCATCCATGGTGGTTAGAATCATGGCTCCTCCTGAGAACACATGTTTAACCACAAATGGCCCTTCGTACGTGGGGGTCCATTTGCCCCTTGGATCACTCTGAGGAAGGATGATACGCTTGATTACCAGATCCCCAACTTGATATTCTTGTGGTCTGACCTTTTTGTTAAATGCCCTAATCATCCGTTTTTGGTACGTCTGACCATGACAAATAGCAGCAAGTCTCTTTTCGTCAATTAGATTTAATTGATCAAGTCGTGTCTGGATCCAATCATCTTCACTCAGATCTGCATCCTTCATTATCCGGAGAGAGGGTATTTGCACTTCGATCGGTAAGACTGCCTTCATACCATAGACCAAGGAGAAAGGAGTTGCCCCGGTTGACGTCCTCGCTGACGTACGGTACCCATGTAGAGAGAACGGCAACATCTCGTGCCAATCTTTATAAGTCACTGTCATCTTCGGCACAATTTTCTTGATATTTTTTTATTCGCTGCTTCTACAGCCTCATTCATCTTCGGCCGATAGGGAGAAGAGTTGTGGTGTTGTATCTTAAACTGCTCGCAGAGCTCAGTGATCATCTTGTTATTGAGATTGGTGCCGTTGTCTGTAATGATTCTTTCGGGGATGCCGTATCGACAGATCAGGTTATGCCGAATGAACCGTGCCACAACGTTCTTGGTTACTGTAGCGTAGGAAGCTGCTTCAACCCACTTTGTAAAGTAATCAATCGCTACTAGGATGAAGCGATGCCCATTGGATGCCGTAGGTTTAATCTCACCGATCATATCTATGCCCCACATTGCAAAAGTCCAAGGTGCAGTCAAGACATTCAGAGGAACTGGAGGAACGTGCACTTTGTCTGCATAAATCTGGCATTTGTGACATGTCCGAGAATGTTGGTAGCAGTCGGCTTCCATGGTGGACCAGTAATACCCTGCCCGAAGGATCTTCTTTGCCATAGTGTGTCCACTGGAATGTGTTCCGAAGGTACCTTCATGTAGCTCCGCGATGATCCTTTCTGCTTCAGTCTTATCCACACAACGCAGTAAGGTCGAATCATGGTTTCGCTTGTACAGGATGATGTTGCTGAGGAAGAACTTCGCTGCGAACCTTCTCAGAAACTTCTTATCGTTGACAGATGCACCTTCAGGGTATTCCTGGGCTTCCAAGTATCTCTTCACCTCATGGTACCAAGGCTTCTCAGTCACCAATTCAGTCTCGAGATCACAACAGTATGCCGGTTCGTCCAGTTTCCAGATAATGATCCGGGGAGCCTCATTGTCCCATTTGACTTTGAACATGGAAGACATCGTAGCCAACGCGTCCGCCAGCTGATTCTCCTCTCTCGGAAAGTGTTCAAAGGTTATCTCTGTGAAATGGGGGATTAAGGTCAACACACATTCTCTGTAAGGAATAAGATTCGGATGTTTCATATCCCACTCGCCTTTGATCTGATTGATCACGAGAGCAGGATCTCCGAAGACACTCAGAAACTTGATCCTTAAGTCAATCGCAGCTTGGAGACCCATGATGCATGCCTCATACTCTGCCATGTTGTTGGTGCAGTTGAAACATAGCAGGGCAGTAAGTGGAGTATGAGTGCCTTGAGGGGATATAATCACAGCGCCGATACCGTTACCTAAAGCGTTGGAGGCTCCGTCAAAGTGCATAGACCATCGGGATCCTTCCTCAGGTCCTTCATCCGGTCCAGGTACTCCACAATCAGTCACTATCATGATACTCTCTTCTGGAAACTCGAAGTTCATTGACTGATAGTCGTCTACTGCCTGATGTGCCAAATGGTCTGCCAATACACTTCCCTTGATAGCTTTCTGGGTCGTGTACTGGATGTCGTATTCCGTCAAGATCATTTGCCATCTTGCTATTCTCCCGGACAGAGCAGGCTTTTCAAATATGTACTTTATTGGATCCATCTTTGAGATCAACAAGGTAGTGTGAGTCAGCATATACTGTCTCAGCCGGCGAGCAGCCCATACCAAAGCGCAGCAAGTTTTCTCGAGCAGTGAGTATCGGGTCTCACAGTCGGTAAACTTTTTGCTAAGGTAATAAATGGCGTGCTCTTTTCGGCCAGACTCGTCATGCTGCCCCAACACACACCCCATTGAGTTGTCATGTACTGTCAGGTATAGTATCAGAGGTCTCCCTTCAACCGATGGCATAAGAATGGGTGGTTCTTGGAGATACTCTTTGATTCTGTCAAAAGCGGCCTGACATTCATCGTTCCAACGTACTACCTGATCTTTCTTCAACAGCTTGAAGATTGGCTCACAGGTAGCAGTTAGGTGTGAGATGAATCGGGCAATGTAGTTCAGGCGTCCTAAAAAGCCTCTGACCTCTTTCTCTGTCTTAGGAACTGGCATCTCTTGAATGTCTTTGACTTTGGCAGGGTCCACTTGAATACCCTTATCACTTACAACGAAGCCTAGCAATTTCCCAGATCTTACCCCGAAGGTGCACTTGTTCGGGTTCAACCTCAGCTTGTATAACTTCAGACGGTCAAACAACTTCTGCAGATGGTCAAGGTGTTCCTCCTTAGTTTGGGACCTTGCGATCATGTCGTCAACATACACTTCTATCTCATGATGGATCATATCATGAAATAAAGAAACCATGGCACGTTGGTAGGTTTCCCCAGCATTTTTCAACCCGAATGGTATGATCTTGTAGCAGAAGGTGCCCCACTGAGTGACAAAGGTAGTCTTCTCCATGTCTTCAGGAGCCATCTTGATCTGATTATAACCTGAAAAACCATCCATGAAAGAGAACACCTTGTGCTGAGCAGTATTATCAACCAGAACGTCAATGTGAGGTAGGGGAAAGTCATCCTTGGGGCTGGCCCTGTTCAGATCCCTGTAATCAACACACATTCTGACCTTTCCATCTTTCTTTGGTACCGGCACCACATTAGCAACCCACTGAGGGTAAGAAGTCACTGCAAGAAACCCGGCGTCGAACTGTTTCATTACCTCAGCTTTGATCTTCTCAGACATCTCTGGACGCATACGGAAGACCTTTTGCTTAACCGGAGGGCAGTCTTCCTTGGTAGGCAAATGATGGACCACAATGTCGGTATCCAACCCAGACATGTCTTCATAGGACCAAGCAAAGATCTCCACATAATCATGTAACATCTGAGTCAACCGTTGCTTCACGCTGAGCTCTAGGTTGGCCCCAATCTTAACCTCTTTTCTATCTGTCTCAGTACCTAGATTTATTGTTTCCACCGGCTCTTCATGTGGTTGAATTGCCCTCTCTTCCTGGAGTAACAGTCTTGCAAGCTCGCCAGACACTTCGCAATCATCTTCACCTTCGTCTTCGGCTAAGTTGATCGGATTTTCGAAGTCATAATTGGCAGTAGCAGAGTCGTTACCAGTGAGATCCAGAGTGGATTGAAACCTGTACGAGTGAGTGTGTGTAAATACAGCTGTTTTGCAATATATAAAGAAAGGAAAGAAAGAAAAGGAGCATAAGATTTGAAGTGCGAGAAAACGTCCAAAGTCTTTATTCATGATATATGAAATGACAATTAATATGCCCTCACAAATGAAGCCACGGTGCCCCGGATAAGACACCGGGCCATAGAGTTTCAATTCATTGTTTATTACAAATAACAAAAACAAAGGAATTCATTACTCCGTAACAAAAGTAACAGGTAGATTGTCTTTTGCAATCCAATTGCTAGGTCCACTGTCGGCCGTCGGATAAATCCAGCTGTCGAACTCAGATTCTTCCACCTCCTCATCATCCCTGATAGCATTCACTCCATGGTTAGGCATGGGAGCAGTCACCACATTTGGCTTCTCAGGTGCCTCAAATTGTACCTCCTTGGCATCAATAAGGTCTTGCACCTTATTCCTTAAGACCCAGCAGTCATCAGTAGAATGCCCCGGGCTATCGGAGTGATAAGCACAGCGGGCATTTGAATTATACTTGGGAGAGGCAGTATTCACAACCTTTGGAGCCTCTCTGACAGTCACTAAGTTGGTGGATAGCAACTGTGGCAATATCTGTGATAGGGTCATACTCAGCCGGGTAAACTCTCTTCTGGGTCTTTTAGCCCTTTGTGGATTGGTTTTCCGAGGAGCGGCAGCAGGTTTAGCAATCATCACCGCATTGACAGATTGGCGGCGTTCTGGTTTATCATGTCTTCTAGGCCCATATACAGCACTGGCCTCCTTCTTAAAGGGTTTCTTCTCAGAACTTGCAGATGCACCCTTCTGAATTTTACCAGACTTCATTCCAGCCTCTATCCTCTCCCCAGTTAGGATAAGATCAGTGAACCCTGCAGATGAGTTGCCAATAAGATGATTGAAAAATGGCCCGGATAGGGTCCCCAAGAACATATCTACCAACTCACGGTCTGTTAACGGAGGCTGCACCCTGCCAGCCAGATCCCTCCACTTCTGCGCATACTCTTTAAAACCTTCGCTTGATCCTAGCGACATAGCCTGGAGTTGGGTACGTGTAGGAGCAAGGTCGGCATTATATTGATACTGCTTGTAGAAAGCAGTAGCCAACTCCTCCCAGTTACGAACTTTGGTCTCATCCAGCTGATAGAACCATTCGAGATGAGTCCCTGAAAGACTCTCCTGGAAGAAGTGGATCCACAAGTTCTTGTCCATGGTGTACGGATGAATCTTCCGCACGTAAGATCTGAGGTGTAGCTTGGGGCAAGACGCCCCGTCATACTTGGTGAAAGATGGTGCCTTAAACTTGTGAGGAATGATCACACCAGTAGATAAGCCCAAGTCTCCGAAATCCAGCCCAGGCACTTGTTGGATCTCCATGGCGTTCAGACGGTCTTCCAGCTGCTTGTACCGGTCTTCAGCAGGAGGATATTGTTCCTCATTAAAATCAGTCTCGTTGTCAGAGACTACTGGACTTGGAGCTTTTCCCCCCTGGGGACTGTCTTTACCTACAGAAGAGCCAGCTTCCTCATTCTGTAGAGTGTTACCAAACCTCCGGCCCGAGTTGAAAAGAACAGTTATCTTCTTCTTCTTCTCCTTCTTCAGGAGCAAAGCCTTCATCTCTTCTTGGCCTTGAGCCAAACCCATGATCAGCTCTTGAAATTGTGCGTTCTGCGCTTGAAGGGCCTTGATAGACATCTCGGTTGATGATTCAGGGTTCATGATGCTGAAATAAACAGCGAAGAACAGTAAGCAACCTGAAAAGAAGAGTACCTGCTATGCACATGATGAATGGAATGCGTATGATTTATGTTTTCAAAGACAATCGGGAATTAACTTTGTAAACAAAAGGGAACACACTTCATTAGATTCAACTTTGAATTTTAAATCGTTCAACAGATTGCCCTTAGGCGTTACATAGAAATGGAAATACTGAAAAGGGAAATAAAACTATAAAATAAAATCCAAATCTCCTCATTGATCCCATGGTCTCCTCTTCTCAGTACGGATGTAGTCATTGAGAGCTCGCTCATTCTCCAACTGCTTTGTCAGCTTCTGGATCTTTAATTCCTGCTCGTTGAACTTTTCCCGATAAGAATCCCGTTCTTCTCGCAGTTGCGACCAAGACCTCTTTAATGTCTCATAATCAGTAGGTATCTGAGGAGGGAGGACAGTTGGAGGAGCCCCATCTTTGTCAGGATACTCAAGAATGACGGGTCTGACAGCTTCGTATGGCATACCTAACTTCTGAGCACGGATGCGAACCCATTTGTAATAGGCTTCCATAGGTAGAGAAGTCTTTGGCCCCAACTCTTGTGGGTCAGCTTTATGAACTCTGTCCCAAGCTTTGATGAACCTACGACGCAGCTCGTCACTATCCACCTGAAACTCAAAACTGATGTGAGGCACCAACATTTCATGAGGCCCTGCTCTTCTGGCTCTTCCAAACTGACGGAGCGCTAGACATGGATTGTAAGAGATTCCTCCTTGAGTACCAATCAAAGGAACATTAGGGTATTCTCCGCAACGATCAATAACAGCTATCTCATCCAAACCTCTTAAAGTCCAAATGATGTCCTTATCAGTGAGAGACGTCAACCTATGAGCCCAACCTCTTCCTTTCTGGTTCTTCAGCACGAACTTAGGGAGGTGCGAAATAAACCACCTCACCAACAAAGGGATACAACACCACAGAGTTCCTCGTCTTCGGGCAGTACGAGCATAAAGTTGTTGCAGGATGTCACCCAAGAGAGTGGGCACAGGATTCTGAGACATGAAGATCCTTATGGCAGTGACATTGATGAAGTTGTCAGGATTAGGAAACTAGACTAGCCCATAGATTAAGAGAGCCAAGATATCTTCATATGCCCTAAAGTCCAAGTCATTCCAGAAACTGTTAGCTTTATCAACCAAAAACTTGGCCAAGAAACCCTTAACTCCGCTTCTAGTCACCCAGTTGTCCATTACTTCTTGATGGGTCAAGGGAAGAGCTGCAACAACCTCCTCAAGCCTAAGAGTCTTTTCCCAACCAGTGAAGGGAGTCTGATCCAAGATAGGGATACCAAGCAAATCAGAGAACTCTTCCAGGGTAGGGACCAGCTGGAAGTCTTGAAAGGTGAAACACTGGTACAGAGGGTCATAGAACTGGGTCAGGACACTCATCAACTGTTGATCCCGCTTTGCAGTGACTAAAATGAGAAGAGAACCATGCCTCTGGATGAAGGAAATGGTGTTTGGAATTCTGCTAACCAACTCTTCAAGCAACTCAGGTGGGTGAACAAAGTTGAACCGGATAGTATTCCTTCGCATAGGCATCATGATGTCCTACAAAACAGAGCAAAGGTGAAACCCTCTTGTCTTTGAAATGGTCAGTCCTTATGCAGGATGCATGCAATGCTCATGATGTTATGATGTTATGATAAAGCACACCACAAATATTTACAAAGGCACACATGTAAGGCACACAAGTCACACAAGACAAGCCCCTAGAGTTTAGGCTAGCATGAGGTCTAGGTATTACCCTCTTTCAGTTTGTTGGTTCATACCTGTCCTATCAAAAGTAACTGGGTTCTTAGAGGATCCCAATATCACTGACTACCCTCAATCGGTCATAACTCCAGCATCGCAATCTTTTCTTGCAGCCAGAACCATCACGAGAGTTTAGCCTCAATGGGCGTAGCATACTGCTACTGTTCTAATGGCCAAGTTGTGTCATTTAAGGTTCTAAGGTCTGTTGGTGCTTAATGACTCCTCAGAAGACCCATATTCTCCTCGTTGCAACACAAGGGATATCGGTACAGACCAAGGTGCCACACCAACGTAGCCACTGCTTCACCCATGTCGGTCTACGCCGGACAGGTCCCTCACAGCTTATGCTACCTAAACAGGGTATCCCCAGATCCGGGTTAGGATCTATGAAACTCCAATGCAAAGCCCACCAATATAAAGAAATCAAAGCAAAGCAATTGAAAACATAAGTATGATCTAATCCTAAGGTACACCTCACTTTTATAATCCCCAGCAGAGTCGCCAGTTCTGTGATCGGTGGATCTGGAACTGACTGTTTAAAGCTGGTTCGCGAAATGTCGTGGAAGCAAGAGTCGCCACCGTCTTTTATTTTCTCCAACATGGAAAGGACAAAAGCACAGAAAAATTCCTTATTGAGATTAGTTCTCGGTTCGGGAGGTAGATTTATAGAAAGGGAAGGTGTTAGCACCCTTTCTATCCATGGTTATCCATGGGCTCTTAGATACTTGCTCATTTGTGTTTTCAAAATGTTTGTTTGCTTTTCAAGGTGAGTGGGTTTGAAAAAGTTTCTTTGAAAGTTTCAGATCGACTCTTGTATCAGTCCTCAAGAGTGTTTGAAAAGTTGTTTTGAAAGCTTTTTGCAAAGTGTCGGTGTGAAAAGAAGTTTTTGATTTGTTTTGAATTAGAGCAAGTATCTACGAGTCATCTACCTACCCTAAGGAATTAGTCTGTGTAAATGTCCTTAAGGTAGTGTCATCCCACCATTGAGAGGTAGGTAGCACCACCGTTGGAGGTGTTCGGGTCAATTCGAGGATTAGGGACAGTGTGGTCACTAGAGCAATAGGAGGACACCTTAGAAGCTACCCCCATGCCATGTTCATGGACATGAGGACTTACTAAAACGTCCTCTACTCGACGACCACGTTTCGAGGGGCAAGGCAACAGTGAGGCGTACCCTAGGAGTGGTGTGTGATTTGTGTGTCATTTTCAGTTATTTTTGTCTTGATCATGCATTGAGTGTTCTACGCTTTGATTTTATTTTTGGCATACATTCTTTCATGGGATCATTAGCAATTAAAAGGTGCGGGAATTAAAATGCGGAAAATAAAGGTCCTACGCTATTACAAGGCGCGGGTCTACAACGCCAAATTAAACCAAAACCCGATTTAAATAAATGCGGAAAATAAATGTCCTAATTAACTATTACAAGGCCTTGGGGCAAATACATTATGTCCATAAAGTAAAAATAAATGCGAAAAGAAATTAGAATCGAGTGCGAGGGCGTTGGACCCTTTAAAGGAATTAAATTGAAATTATAAATTAATTAAATTAAATAAAGGAAAGAACTTATTTTTTGATATTTTTGTATTTAATGGAAATGAAGAAAATTAATTGGAATTAAAACCCTAATTCTAAGCATTTTTAATTATTAAAGAAATAAATTCAAGTTTGACCTAATTTACTAATTATTTAATTATAAGTTATTTACAAAAATAATTAATAATTAATAGTGATAAGAAAAAAAAGATTATTTATTAAGAAAAAGAATAAAAAATGCTAAAAGACTTGTTTTTTTTTATATTTTTTAATTATCTAAGAAAAAGCATTAAAGTTAAAAACTTAAAATTAAGACTAAATTGATTGTTAAGTTTATTTACAAAATAAAACATTTAGTGAATTAAATAATAAAAATATTTTATTTTTGACTTTCTGATTTTTTGTGTTTTTATGTTATAAAAATTAATTTGTGGAATTAACTAAACAATTAACATAATTAAAATAAATAAAAGAAAAGAAAAGAAAAAAAAGAGAGAAGAAAGTGCAAACATGGGGGGTTTTCTGACCCAATTAGGAGGCATATGTAAGCAATTTGGTCCATGAAATGCAAGCCCATGTTGACTTTCCTGGCGCGTGTGAGAAGCAGTTGACTGGTGTTCATGGTGGACTGCTTGTGATGGCCACTGGATTGACCTTCAGGGACATGTGGCGTGCCAGGAGATGGAGTTATATGGTGGTCCCTTGATGAAGCACTGCATAGGAATATATTGCAAGAAAAATTATTGAATAAAGTGGGGGACCTGGGGATCGAACCCAGGTCCCAACGTTTACCAAATATATCCTTTTCCAAGTGAGCTGTGGAGCGCTTTTGTCATGTAAATGGAACGTGATTATTAAGAAAGAGAATAAGTGCTATTGGTAAACATAAAAAAAAACACGCGCGAATGTTTGAATGGTCCAGTCTGGTTGGGACAACTCAGCATCTTATCCATGGCTTCTTCGTTTTGCCTGCAATTACAGAGTAGATAGCGGGGGTTTTAAACCCCCACTAAATAGTACCTACAAAAATAGCGAATAGAGCACCGTTAATCATAAATTAAGCGCGAGGTGATCAGCCATTTTGTCCAGATGCCCTGGTTCTGATGGTACTAGTTTGGTTGTCCAATTTTTCCTCAAGCGTAAAACCCCAATTCAAGGTTCCTGAAACCCTAAAAAACGCCCATGGCAACTTCTCATACAGGCCATATCAACTCAATTAAAATGCATCAATAGCTTCAGAGAGTTTATATTAGTGTAAATCAAATATTCAAATGCATGGAAAACATATGTAAATTAAGATACGAATGTGAAAAGTTTTATGAACAGGGCAAAGCCATTCTACCAATTCTGGATGTATGGAGCCTTGAAAAGTATTGAGACACGTTCAACAAAGTCCCAGCAAGCCTTTGGAATCGATTATAGGCTTTGAATCACGCTCTATGTGTGTTTTCAGTTTTGAGAATTTTGTATGAAAAATGCAAATTTGTTCTTGTGATTCTGGCGCAGCTTTCTTGTTCTTGTGATTAGGTTTAGGTTTGTATATGTATATGGAATGATTTTTGTTCAAAAGATCAAGCCCAAAGCCTTGTTTTAATGCTTTTCAAGTTTGTGATTTTCCATGATTTTTTCAATCTTTTTCATACCTTTCTTATGCCAATCATGAATGATTCTTGCCTTTTTTGAGTATGCACGAAATATTGAGGCTTTAATGAGAGGATATGATGCACAAAAGGATTGGAAAACATGATTTGCTATTTTTGTCATATTTTATTTTAATTAAATGAACTAATAATAATAATAATTCAAATAATTAATAAAAAATGATAAAATAACTCCCTTTAAAGTCAATGGGTCGTGCATAGCTTTTGGGTGATGATTCATGGAAGAAATTGTGGCCCATTAACAATTTTGAGGCATTTGAAGCAAAGTTGACTTTTCAAAATTCCCAAAAATTTCCCAACTTCCACAAGGCATATCTTGCTCAATGTTTAAGCTTTGATCATGTTCTTGGACATTTTGGAAAGGTCTTGAAGTCCTCTAACCAATGCCTATTGTCCCATGTCATTTTGATTTACCAATCTCAAGTTATGGTCTTTGACTTAAAGTGCCTTTTTGTTGACTTTTGAAAATGACCTATAATGTTGAGATTGATAACTTTTTGTGAGAGCATTTCTTGGACTTGAAGTGTGAAGAGGATTTGTAGGAAATGTCATTCTATTCAAAATGAGCTTTGGATGGAATTTTTCTGATAAACCATGTGGAAGTTATGCCCTGGTCAATTTGCAGTTGACTTTTTCACCTGTCCAAATATAGCAACTTTTGCATCTTGAGACTTTTTGAGCCATGCCTTGAGAATCATGATCAAGAATTGATCAAATGATGTTTGTGCCTTCAAAATAAGATGTTGACCAAAAATCTTGACTTTTGACTGTCAAATGACCATTTTGCCCCTACAGTTGACTGTGATGCAATTAGGGTTTTTGACTGTGCAATTTTATGTTGTGAGTCTTGAAACTTGGCCTAAGGATGCTTGACAATGTTTATAGGCATGTGGGACTTGATTGGACCCTTGGAAACTTCAATTTCTTTGCCAGAACCAAAACCCTAATTTTTTACTGTTAGGAGGCAATTGGATTGTGCAACCCTTGGGGGATCTTGAAGCATGCTCTTGGCAAATCTTGAAGAATATGGGAGGGAAAATTTTGGGGTACAACAGTTGCCCCTGTTCAATCTTCTTAGACCTGAGGGTGTAGATTGGCTGACGTGCCTTTCGTAATCCGAAGGTGGAAGATGATTGAACACTAGAGTGCCCAGAAATTTGCGCTCACATGTTAGCAGTGTGATGCGGGGAATGGGCTTACAGATGCCATTTGGAGATTAGTGGATAGGAGGATGGGCTTATAGATTCCATGTTGAGAGGTGATGAATAGGTGGATGGGCTTATAGATGCCATCTGGGTGTCGATCGCGTAAGAGATTCCTTAGCGAGAACTTGCGTACCTGAAAAAAGAAAGATGATTACCTGACCTGTTACAGGAGTTGGTCTTCAAATTCTTTGTGTAAAGGTGCCCTGACTGGTTACAGGAATTGAATCTTTGAGATCTTTAGACGTGCTCTCAACGGGACGGTGAGAGAACCTTGGACGATTATTACCTCAACAGTAACGCTGAGAAAATCTGGGGTGATTACTACCTCAACAGTGACGATGAGAGAATCTGGGGCGATTACTACCTCAACAGTAACGATGAGAGAATCTGGGGCGATTACTACCTCAACAGTAACGATGAGAGAATCTGGGGCGATTACTACCTCAACAGTAACGATGAGAGAATCTGGGGCGATTACTACCTCAACAGTAACGATGGGAGAATCTGGAATGTCTTCTACTGAGTCTTCATCAGGAAAATCTTTAGGAATCGATTTAACTGGACTAGAGAAGGCCTTTGACTGGATAAGAATCAGAAAAATCTTTAGGAGTCGATTTAACTGAACCAGGCAAGGTCTTGGAATCTTCAACTGGATAAGAATCAGGGAGATCTTAGGGTCGATCTGACTGAACCAAAGAAGGCCTTTGACTGGATAAGAATCAAAAAAATCTTTAGGAGTCGATTTAACTGAACCAGACAAGGTCTTGGAATCTTCAACTGGATAAGAATCAGGGAGATCTTAGGGGCGATCTGACTGAACCAGAGAAGGCCTTTGACTGGATAAGAATCAGAAAAATCTTTAGGAGTCGATTTGACTGAACCGAACAAGGTCTTGGAATCTTCAACTGGATAAGAATCAAGGAGATCTTAGGGTCGATTTGACTGAACCAGAGAAGGCCTTTGACTGGATAAGAATCAGAAAAATCTTTAGGAATCGATTTGACTGAACCAGACTAAAGTCTTGAAATAACTTCAACTGGATAAGAATCAGAAAAATCTTTAGGAATCGATCTAACTGAACCAGAGGAGGTCTTGGACATAGCTGAGAACTTAACTGGATCTTTACTGAAAGGTAAAGGTCAGTCATATGCAATGCATGATATGGATCGAGCAATGATGTTCTCAATATAAATGAGATTGTAAGATATGATGCGTTCATGCATGTATCATGATGTATGTGATGTTTTTGAATGTATGTTTTCGTCTAGGAAAGTAAATCCTTGACGGGTGCCGGGGAATCACATCCTAGGCTGATGTTGGGGAATAGACTTGATGAAGAGATTACTCTGCGGGGAATAATTACTCTAGCGATCTTGCTGGGGAACAGTACTCTGTGGGGAGAGAGGTACTTTGCTGGGATGTTGATGGTAACTTCGCTGGGGATACCGTTGATGTTGGAAGCTTTAATAGACTTCGCTGGGGATAAGAAGACTTTGCCGAGGACGATCTTTCCGTGGCTTTTGGCTGAGGATAACCCAGTTATATCCTGGTAGGGAAATAACCTTTGAATAAAGCCGGGGGACGCGTTCGTGCTCTGTAGGGGGGAAGCTTCCAGAATCTACTGGGGATAAGCTTCCTGCCGGGGAGATGGATTCAAACTTTCCTGGGGAAATCTTGAACTATACTAGACTCTCCTGAGGAAATTTTGAGATGTACTGGGAAAGTGGCTCCGCTGAATGTCTGGTTGACCGCCGGGGAACAATCTTAGATCAAGACTGTCGGGGATGCTTGTTAAGAATGTTCGTATATTATGCTGGGGAATGTTGAGATCTACTGGAGGATACCCAACTTCCTTGAGGCTGGTTGTATGACTTTGCTTGGGGAGAGTGTATTGTCTTGCTGGCTCACTCTCTGGGGAATTAAGATATACTGGTTGTGTTCTTCAGCTGAACCTGCCTTGATACCTTGGTGGACAGAACAATTAGATCGTTTAGACCACTCATTATTGCCCCTGTTTCTAATGTTACCTGTAATTAAACCTTTGTTTCGTATGCAAATATTTATGAGTTAGCAATTATTGTCAAATGCATATATCACAGATTGAACCTTGGACGTTCTTCGCAAAACAAAACAGAAAAAGGAAAAACAAAATGGCAATTTGAGCTGAAAAGTGTATTTATATTGATTTTGAATTTGCCTGTAAATAGGCGTTTATGTACAAGAGGCTGACGTCCTAGTAAGAGAACGCCGCCGAACAAAAGAGTTTATACAAATTTGTACAAAGGAAAATAAAACAGCTGTGTGAAAAGAATAATCCCACTGGGTTCCAACTCTGCTATCGCCTTTATATCTTCGAGCGTCTCATCACTTGATGACCTAGCTGAAGATGAAACTGATTGATCAATGCCGTCTGAACTTGATATAGATACCAGATTCTGGATGCAAGGTGATCCAATGAGACATAGTATTACGCTTTATCCCTAACTTTTGCCTGGACCGCCCTTTCGGGTTTTCAGTCCACCGGGATACCCATTTTTGCCCAAGCCGCCTTTTCAGGTTTTCGACTTGCCGGGTGTACAGATTTTTTTCATTTCATCCCTTCATTTTGCCCGAACCCTTTTGGTTCGCCGGGAAGCCCTAATTTTTGCCTAGGTATGTCAACCTAGCGGGTCTTTTATCATGCGTAGTATCTTTTTACTATGTCTGCATTGGCGGGGTGAGGAAGGTCGTCACCATCCATGGTGGTTAGAATCATGGCTCCTCCTGAGAACACATGTTTAACCACAAATGGCCCTTCGTACGTGGGGGTCCATTTGCCCCTTGGATCACTCTGAGGAAGGATGATACGCTTGATTACCAGATCCCCAACTTGATATTCTTGTGGTCTGACCTTTTTGTTAAATGCCCTAATCATCCGTTTTTGGTACGTCTGACCATGACAAATAGCAGCAAGTCTCTTTTCGTCAATTAGATTTAATTGATCAAGTCGTGTCTGGATCCAATCATCTTCACTCAGATCTGCATCCTTCATTATCCGGAGAGAGGGTATTTGCACTTCGATCGGTAAGACTGCCTTCATACCGTAGACCAAGGAGAAAGGAGTTGCCCCGGTTGACGTCCTCGCTGATGTACGGTACCCATGTAGAGAGAACGGCAACATCTCGTGCTAATCTTTATAAGTCACTGTCATCTTCGGCATAATTTTCTTGATATTTTTTTATTCGCTGCTTCTACAGCCTCATTCATCTTCGGCCGATAGGGAGAAGAGTTGTGGTGTTGTATCTTAAACTGCTCGCAGAGCTCAGTGATCATCTTGTTATTGAGATTGGTGCCGTTGTCTGTAATGATTCTTTCGGGGATGCCGTATCGACAGATCAGGTTATGCCGAATGAACCGTGCCACAACGTTCTTGGTTACTGTAGCGTAGGAAGCTGCTTCAACCCACTTTGTAAAGTAATCAATCGCTACTAGGATGAAGCGATGCCCATTGGATGCCGTAGGTTTAATCTCACCGATCATATCTATGCCCCACATTGCAAAAGTCCAAGGTGCAGTCAAGACATTCAGAGGAACTGGAGGAACGTGCACTTTGTCTGCATAAATCTGGCATTTGTGACATGTCCGAGAATGTTGGTAGCAGTCGGCTTCCATGGTGGACCAGTAATACCCTGCCCGAAGGATCTTCTTTGCCATAGTGTGTCCACTGGAATGTGTTCCGAAGGTACCTTCATGTAGCTCCGCGATGATCCTTTCTGCTTCAGTCTTATCCACACAACGCAGTAAGGTCGAATCATGGTTTCGCTTGTACAGGATGATGTTGCTGAGGAAGAACTTCGCTGCGAACCTTCTCAGAAACTTCTTATCGTTGACAGATGCACCTTCAGGGTATTCCTGGGCTTCCAAGTATCTCTTCACCTCATGGTACCAAGGCTTCTCAGTCACCAATTCAGTCTCGAGATCACAACAGTATGCCAGTTCGTCCAGTTTCCAGATAATGATCCGGGGAGCCTCATTGTCCCATTTGACTTTGAACATGGAAGACATCGTGGCCAACGCGTCCGCCAGCTGATTCTCCTCTCTCGGAAAGTGTTCAAAGGTTATCTCTGTGAAATGGGGGATTAAGGTCAACACACATTCTCTGTAAGGAATAAGATTCGGATGTTTCGTATCCCACTCGCCTTTGATCTGATTGATCACGAGAGCAGGATCTCCGAAGACACTCAGAAACTTGATCCTTAAGTCAATCGCAGCTTGGAGACCCATGATGCATGCCTCATACTCTGCCATGTTGTTGGTGCAGTTGAAACATAGCCGGGCAGTAAGTGGAGTATGAGTGCCTTGAGGGGATATAATCACAGCACCGATACCGTTACCTAAAGCGTTGGAGGCTCCGTCAAAGTGCATAGACCATCGGGATCCTTCCTCAGGTCCTTCATCCGGTCCAGGTACTCCACAATCAGTCACTATCATGATACTCTCTTCTGGAAACTCGAAGTTCATTGACTGATAGTTGTCTACTGCCTGATGTGCCAAATGGTCTGCCAATACACTTCCCTTGATAGCTTTCTGGGTCGTGTACTGGATGTCGTATTCCGTCAAGATCATTTGCCATCTTGCTATTCTCCCGGACAGAGCAGGCTTTTCAAATATGTACTTTATTGGATCCATCTTTGAGATCAACAAGGTAGTGTGAGTCAGCATATACTGTCTCAGCCGGCGAGCAGCCCATACTAAAGCACAGCAAGTTTTCTCGAGCAGTGAGTATCGGGTCTCACAGTCGGTAAACTTTTTGCTAAGGTAATAAATGGCGTGCTCTTTTCGGCCAGACTCGTCATGCTGCCCCAACACACACCCCATTGAGTTGTCAAGTACTGTCAGGTATAGTATCAGAGGTCTCCCTTCAACCGGTGGCATAAGAATGGGTGGTTCTTGGAGATACTCTTTGATTCTGTCAAAAGCGGCCTGACATTCATCGTTCCAACGTACTACCTGATCTTTCTTCAACAGCTTGAAGATTGGCTCACAGGTAGCAGTTAGGTGTGAGATGAATCGGGCAATGTAGTTCAGGCGTCCTAAAAAGCCTCTGACCTCTTTCTCTGTCTTAGGAACTGGCATCTCTTGAATGTCTTTGACTTTGGCAGGGTCCACTTGAATACCCTTATCACTTACAACGAAGCCTAGCAATTTCCCAGATCTTACCCCGAAGGTGCACTTGTTCGGGTTCAACCTCAGCTTGTATAACTTCAGACAGTCAAACAACTTCTGCAGATGGTCAAGGTGTTCCTCCTCAGTTTGGGACCTTGCGATCATGTCGTCAACATACACTTCTATCTCATGATGGATCATATCATGAAATAAAGAAACCATGGCACGTTGGTAGGTTTCCCCAGCATTTTTCAACCCGAATGGTATGATCTTGTAGCAGAAGGTGCCCCACTGAGTGACAAAGGTAGTCTTCTCCATGTCTTCAGGAGCCATCTTGATCTGATTATAACCTGAAAAACCATCCATGAAAGAGAACACCTTGTGCTGAGCAGTATTATCAACCAGAACGTCAATGTGAGGTAGGGGAAAGTCATCCTTGGGGCTGGCCCTGTTCAGATCCCTGTAATCAACACACATTCTGACCTTTCCATCTTTCTTTGGTACCGGCACCACATTAGCAACCCACTGAGGGTAAGAAGTCACTGCAAGAAACCCGGCGTCGAACTGTTTCATTACCTCAGCTTTGATCTTCTCAGACATCTCTGGACGCATACGGCAGACCTTTTGCTTAACCGGAGGGCAGTCTTCCTTGGTAGGCAAATGATGGACCACAATGTCGGTATCCAACCCAGACATGTCTTCATAGGACCAAGCAAAGATCTCCACATAATCATGTAACATCTGAGTCAACCGTTGCTTCACGCTGAGCTCTAGGTTGGCCCCAATCTTAACCTCTTTTCTATCTGTCTCAGTACCTAGATTTATTGTTTCCACCGGCTCTTCATGTGGTTGAATTGCCCTCTCTTCCTGGAGTAACAGTCTTGCAAGCTCGCCAGACACTTCGCAATCATCTTCACCTTCGTCTTCGGCTAAGTTGATCGGATTTTCGAAGTCATAATTGGCAGTAGCAGAGTCGTTACCAGTGAGATCCAGAGTGGATTGAAACCTGTACGAGTGAGTGTGTGTAAATACAGCTGTTTTGCAATATATAAAGAAAGGAAAGAAAGAAAAGGAGCATAAGATTTGAAGTGCGAGAAAACGTCCAAAGTCTTTATTCATGATATATGAAATGACAATTAATATGCCCTCACAAATGAAGCCACGGTGCCCCGGATAAGACACCGGGCCATAGAGTTTCAATTCATTGTTTATTACAAATAACAAAAACAAAGGAATTCATTACTCCGTAACAAAAGTAACAGGTAGATTGTCTTTTGCAATCCAATTGCTAGGTCCACTGTCGGCCGTCGGATAAATCCAGTTGTCGAACTCAGATTCTTCCACCTCCTCATCATCCCTGATAGCATTCACTCCATGGTTAGGCATGGGAGCAGTCACCACATTTGGCTTCTCAGGTGCCTCAAATTGTACCTCCTTGGCATCAATAAGGTCTTGCACCTTATTCCTTAAGACCCAGCAGTCATCAGTAGAATGCCCCGGGCTATCGGAGTGATAAGCACAGCGGGCATTTGAATTATACTTGGGAGAGGCAGTATTCACAACCTTTGGAGCCTCTCTGACAGTCACTAAGTTGGTGGATAGCAACTGTGGCAAGATCTGTGATAGGGTCATACTCAGCCGGGTAAACTCTCTTCTGGGTCTTTTAGCCCTTTGTGGATTGGTTTGCCGAGGAGCGGCAGCAGGTTTAGCAATCATCACCGCATTGACAGATTGGCGGCGTTCTGGTTTATCATGTCTTCTAGGCCCATATACAGCACTGGCCTCCTTCTTAAAGGGTTTCTTCTCAGAACTTGCAGATGCACCCTTCTGAATTTTACCAGACTTCATTCCAGCCTCTATCCTCTCCCCAGTTAGGATAAGATCAGTGAACCCTGCAGATGAGTTGCCAATAAGATGATTGAAAAATGGCCCGGATAGGGTCCCCAAGAACATATCTACCAACTCACGGTCTGTTAACGGAGGCTGCACCCTGCCAGCCAGATCCCTCCACTTCTGCGCATACTCTTTAAAACCTTCGCTTGATCCTAGCGACATAGCCTGGAGTTGGGTACGTGTAGGAGCAAGGTCGGCATTATATTGATACTGCTTGTAGAAAGCAGTAGCCAACTCCTCCCAGTTACGAACTTTGGTCTCATCCAGCTGATAGAACCATTCGAGATGAGTCCCTGAAAGACTCTCCTGGAAGAAGTGGATCCACAAGTTCTTGTCCATGGTGTACGGATGAATCTTCCGCACGTAAGATCTGAGGTGTAGCTTGGGGCAAGACGCCCCGTCATACTTGGTGAAAGATGGTGCCTTAAACTTGTGAGGAATGATCACACCAGTAGATAAGCCCAAGTCTCCGAAATCCAGCCCAGGCACTTGTTGGATCTCCATGGCGTTCAGACGGTCTTCCAGCTGCTTGTACCGGTCTTCAGCAGGAGGATATTGTTCCTCATTAAAATCAGTCTCGTTGTCAGAGACTACTGGACTTGGAGCTTTTCCCCCCTGGGGACTGTCTTTACCTACAGAAGAGCCAGCTTCCTCATTCTGTAGAGTGTTACCAAACCTCCGGCCCGAGTTGAAAAGAACAGTTATCTTCTTCTTCTTCTCCTTCTTCAGGAGCAAAGCCTTCATCTCTTCTTGGCCTTGAGCCAAACCCATGATCAGCTCTTGAAATTGTGCGTTCTGCGCTTGAAGGGCCTTGATAGACATCTCGGTTGATGATTCAGGGTTCATGATGCTGAAATAAACAGCGAAGAACAGTAAGCAACCTGAAAAGAAGAGTACCTGCTATGCACATGATGAATGGAATGCGTATGATTTATGTTTTCAAAGACAATCGGGAATTAACTTTGTAAACAAAAGGGAACACACTTCATTAGATTCAACTTTGAATTTTAAATCGTTCAACAGATTGCCCTTAGGCGTTACATAGAAATGGAAATACTGAAAAGGGAAATAAAACTATAAAATAAAATCCAAATCTCCTCATTGATCCCATGGTCTCCTCTTCTCAGTACGGATGTAGTCATTGAGAGCTCGCTCATTCTCCAACTGCTTTGTCAGCTTCTGGATCTTTAATTCCTGCTCGTTGAACTTTTCCCGATAAGAATCCCGTTCTTCTCGCAGTTGCGACCAAGACCTCTTTAATGTCTCATAATCAGTAGGTATCTGAGGAGGGAGGACAGTTGGAGGAGCCCCATCTTTGTCAGGATACTCAAGAATGACGGGTCTGACAGCTTCGTATGGCATACCTAACTTCTGAGCACGGATGCGAACCCATTTGTAATAGGCTTCCATAGGTAGAGAAGTCTTTGGCCCCAACTCTTGTGGGTCAGCTTTATGAACTCTGTCCCAAGCTTTGATGAACCTACGACGCAGCTCGTCACTATCCACCTGAAACTCAAAACTGATGTGAGGCACCAACATTTCATGAGGCCCTGCTCTTCTGGCTCTTCCAAACTGACGGAGCGCTAGACATGGATTGTAAGAGATTCCTCCTTGAGTACCAATCAAAGGAACATTAGGGTATTCTCCGCAACGATCAATAACAGCTATCTCATCCAAACCTCTTAAAGTCCAAATGATGTCCTTATCAGTGAGAGACGTCAACCTATGAGCCCAACCTCTTCCTTTCTGGTTCTTCAGCACGAACTTAGGGAGGTGCGAAATAAACCACCTCACCAACAAAGGGATACAACACCACAGAGTTCCTCGTCTTCGGGCAGTACGAGCATAAAGTTGTTGCAGGATGTCACCCAAGAGAGTGGGCACAGGATTCTGAGACATGAAGATCCTTATGGCAGTGACATTGATGAAGTTGTCAGGATTAGGAAACTAGACTAGCCCATAGATTAAGAGAGCCAAGATATCTTCATATGCCCTAAAGTCCAAGTCATTCCAGAAACTGTTAGCTTTATCAACCAAAAACTTGGCCAAGAAACCCTTAACTCCGCTTCTAGTCACCCAGTTGTCCATTACTTCTTGATGGGTCAAGGGAAGAGCTGCAACAACCTCCTCAAGCCTAAGAGTCTTTTCCCAACCAGTGAAGGGAGTCTGATCCAAGATAGGGATACCAAGCAAATCAGAGAACTCTTCCAGGGTAGGGACCAGCTGGAAGTCTTGAAAGGTGAAACACTGGTACAGAGGGTCATAGAACTGGGTCAGGACACTCATCAACTGTTGATCCCGCTCTGCAGTGACTAAAATGAGAAGAGAACCATGCCTCTGGATGAAGGAAATGGTGTTTGGAATTCTGCTAACCAACTCTTCAAGCAACTCAGGTGGGTGAACAAAGTTGAACCGGATAGTATTCCTTCGCATAGGCATCATGATGTCCTACAAAACAGAGCAAAGGTGAAACCCTCTTGTCTTTGAAATGGTCAGTCCTTATGCAGGATGCATGCAATGCTCATGATGTTATGATGTTATGATAAAGCACACCACAAATATTTACAAAGGCACACATGTAAGGCACACAAGTCACACAAGACAAGCCCCTAGAGTTTAGGCTAGCATGAGGTCTAGGTATTACCCTCTTTCAGTTTGTTGGTTCATACCTGTCCTATCAAAAGTAACTGGGTTCTTAGAGGATCCCAATATCACTGACTACCCTCAATCGGTCATAACTCCAGCATCGCAATCTTTTCTTGCAGCCAGAACCATCACGAGAGTTTAGCCTCAATGGGCGTAGCATACTGCTACTGTTCTAATGGCCAAGTTGTGTCATTTAAGGTTCTAAGGTCTGTTGGTGCTTAATGACTCCTCAGAAGACCCATATTCTCCTCGTTGCAACACAAGGGATATCGGTACAGACCAAGGTGCCACACCAACGTAGCCACTGCTTCACCCATGTCGGTCTACGCCGGACAGGTCCCTCACAGCTTATGCTACCTAAACAGGGTATCCCCAGATCCGGGTTAGGATCTATGAAACTCCAATGCAAAGCCCACCAATATAAAGAAATCAAAGCAAAGCAATTGAAAACATAAGTATGATCTAATCCTAAGGTACACCTCACTTTTATAATCCCCAGCAGAGTCGCCAGTTCTGTGATCGGTGGATCTGGAACTGACTGTTTAAAGCT
The DNA here is from genome assembly GCA_948472305.1 of Vicia faba. Taxonomy (NCBI): domain Eukaryota; kingdom Viridiplantae; phylum Streptophyta; class Magnoliopsida; order Fabales; family Fabaceae; genus Vicia; species Vicia faba. Next base: position 493,407,063 of record OX451740.1, read on the forward strand.
GGTTCGCGAAATGTCGTGGAAGCAAGAGTCGCCACCGTCTTTTATTTTCTCCAACATGGAAAGGACAAAAGCACAGAAAAATTCCTTATTGAGATTAGTTCTCGGTTCGGGAGGTAGATTTATAGAAAGGGAAGGTGTTAGCACCCTTTCTATCCATGGTTATCCATGGGCTCTTAGATACTTGCTCATTTGTGTTTTCAAAATGTTTGTTTGCTTTTCAAGGTGAGTGGGTTTGAAAAAGTTTCTTTGAAAGTTTCAGATCGACTCTTGTATCAGTCCTCAAGAGTGTTTGAAAAGTTGTTTTGAAAGCTTTTTGCAAAGTGTCGGTGTGAAAAGAAGTTTTTGATTTGTTTTGAATTAGAGCAAGTATCTACGAGTCATCTACCTACCCTAAGGAATTAGTCTGTGTAAATGTCCTTAAGGTAGTGTCATCCCACCATTGAGAGGTAGGTAGCACCACCGTTGGAGGTGTTCGGGTCAATTCGAGGATTAGGGACAGTGTGGTCACTAGAGCAATAGGAGGACACCTTAGAAGCTACCCCCATGCCATGTTCATGGACATGAGGACTTACTAAAACGTCCTCTACTCGACGACCACGTTTCGAGGGGCAAGGCAACAGTGAGGCGTACCCTAGGAGTGGTGTGTGATTTGTGTGTCATTTTCAGTTATTTTTGTCTTGATCATGCATTGAGTGTTCTACGCTTTGATTTTATTTTTGGCATACATTCTTTCATGGGATCATTAGCAATTAAAAGGTGCGGGAATTAAAATGCGGAAAATAAAGGTCCTATGCTATTACAAGGCGCGGGTCTACAACGCCAAATTAAACCAAAACCCGATTTAAATAAATGCGGAAAATAAATGTCCTAATTAACTATTACAAGGCCTTGGGGCAAATACATTATGTCCATAAAGTAAAAATAAATGCGAAAAGAAATTAGAATCGAGTGTGAGGGCGTTGGACCCTTTAAAGGAATTAAATTGAAATTATAAATTAATTAAATTAAATAAAGGAAAGAACTTATTTTTTGATATTTTTGTATTTAATGGAAATGAAGAAAATTAATTGGAATTAAAATCCTAATTCTAAGCATTTTTAATTATTAAAGAAATAAATTCAAGTTTGACCTAATTTACTAATTATTTAATTATAAGTTATTTACAAAAATAATTAATAATTAATAGTGATAAGAAAAAAAAGATTATTTATTAAGAAAAAGAATAAAAAATGCTAAAAGACTTATTTTTTTTATATTTTTTAATTATCTAAGAAAAAGCATTAAAGTTAAAAACTTAAAATTAAGACTAAATTGATTGTTAAGTTTATTTACAAAATAAAACATTTAGTGAATTAAATAATAAAAATATTTTATTTTTGACTTTCTGATTTTTTGTGTTTTTATGTTATAAAAATTAATTTGGTGGAATTAACTAAACAATTAACATAATTAAAATAAATAAAAGAAAAGAAAAGAAAAAAAAGAGAGAAGAAAGTGCAAACATGGGGGGTTTTCTGACCCAATTAGGAGGCATATGTAAGCAATTTGGTCCATGAAATGCAAGCCCATGTTGACTTTCCTGGCGCGTGTGAGAAGCAGTTGACTGGTGTTCATGGTGGACTGCTTGTGATGGCCACTGGATTGACCTTCAGGGACATGTGGCGTGCCAGGAGATGGAGTTATATGGTGGTCCCTTGATGAAGCACTGCATAGGAATATATTGCAAGAAAAATTATTGAATAAAGTGGGGGACCTGGGGATCGAACCCAGGTCCCAACGTTTACCAAATATATCCTTTTCCAAGTGAGCTGTGGAGCGCGTTTGTCATGTAAATGGAATGTGATTATTAAGAAAGAGAATAAGTGCTATTGGTAAACATAAAAAAAAACACGCGCGAATGTTTGAATGGTCCAGTCTGGTTGGGACAACTCAGCATCTTATCCATGGCTTCTTCGTTTTGCATGCAATTACAGAGTAGATAGCGGGGGTTTTAAACCCCCACTAAATAGTACCTACAAAAATAGCGAATAGAGCACCGTTAATCATAAATTAAGCGCGAGGTGATCAGCCATTTCGTCCAGATGCCCTGGTTCTGATGGTACTAGTCTGGTTGTCCAATTTTTCCTCAAGCGTAAAACCCCAATTCAAGGTTCCTGAAACCCTAAAAAACGCCCATGGCAACTTCTCATACAGGCCATATCAACTCAATTAAAATGCATCAATAGCTTCAGAGAGTTTATATTAGTGTAAATCAAATATTCAAATGCATGGAAAACACATGTAAATTAAGATACGAATGTGAAAAGTTTTATGAACAGGGCAAAGCCATTCTACCAATTCTGGATGTATGGAGCCTTGAAAAGTATTGAGACACGTTCAACAAAGTCCCAGCAAGCCTTTGGAATCGATTATAGGCTTTGAATCACGCTCTATGTGTGTTTTCAGTTTTGAGAATTTTGTATGAAAAATGCAAATTTGTTCTTGTGATTTTGGCGCAGCTTTCTTGTTCTTGTGATTAGGTTTAGGTTTGTATATGTATATGGAATGATTTTTGTTCAAAAGATCAAGCCCAAAGCCTTGTTTTAATGCTTTTCAAGTTTGTGATTTTCCATGATTTTTTCAATCTTTTTCATACCTTTCTTATGCCAATCATGAATGATTCTTGCCTTTTTTGAGTATGCACGAAATATTGAGGCTTTAATGAGAGGATATGATGCACAAAAGGATTGGAAAACATGATTTGCTATTTTTGTCATATTTTATTTTAATTAAATGAACTAATAATAATAATAATAATTCAAATAATTAATAAAAAATGATAAAATAACTCCCTTTAAAGTCAATGGGTCGTGCATAGCTTTTGGGTGATGATTCATGGAAGAAATTGTGGCCCATTAGCAATTTTGACGCATTTGAAGCAAAGTTGACTTTTCAAAATTCCCATAAATTTCCCAACTTCCACAAGGCATATCTTGCTCAATTTTTAAGATTTGATCATGTTCTTTGACATTTTGGAAAGGTATTGAAGTCCTATAACCAATTCCTTTGGTCCCATGTCATTTTGATTTACCAATCTCAAGTTATGGTCTTTGACTTAAAGTGCCTTTTTGTTGACTTTTGAAAATGACCTATAATGTTGAGATTGATAACTTTTTGTGAGAGCATTTCTTGGACTTGAAGTGTGAAGAGGAGTTGTAGGAAATGTCATTCTATTCAAAATGAGCTTTGGATGGAATTTTTCTGATAAACCATGTGGAAGTTATGCCCTGGTCAATTTGCAGTTGACTTTTTCAACTGTCCAAATATAGCAACTTTTGCATCTTGAGACTTTTTGAGCCATGCCTTGAGAATCATGATCAAGAATTGATCAAATGATGTTTGTGGCTTCAAAATAAGATGTTGACCAAAAATCTTGACTTTTGACTGTCAAATGACCATTTTGCCCCTACAGTTGACTGTGATGCAATTAGGGTTTTTGACTGTGCAATTTTGTGCTGTGAGTCTTGAAACTTGGCCTAAGGATGCTTGATAATGTTTATAGGCATGTGGGACTTGATTGGACCCTTGGAAACTTCAATTTCTTTGCCAGAACCAAAACCCTAATTTTTGACTGTTAGGAGGCAATTGGACTGTGCAACCCTTGGGGGATCTTGAAGCATGCTCTTGGCAAATCTTGAAGAATATGGGAGGGAAAATTTTGGGGTACAACAATGCCCATTTACCACAAGAAACCATTGCTGATCAATTTGAGAATTGTGTTCCAAGCCTAACTGTTGATAATGGCTTGGGATTTTCTGATGTAGATTTAACTCCAACAGAAAAGAACCATAACAAAGTTATGCACGTCTCTATTGAATGCAAAGGCACCACCCTGGCTCATGTGTTAGTAGATATTGGGTCCTCCCTAAATGTTTTACCCAAAGGTGCTTTGGATAGATTGGACTGTGAATGGCTGGTGTTGAAACCCAACAATATTGTGGTAAGAGCCTTTGATGGGTCAAAGAGGATGGTCCATGGAGAGGTCGATCTTCCAATCAAGGTGGGATCTCAAGTTTTCAACTCCACATTTTATGTAATGGATATTCGCCCGACCTATTCTTGCTTTCTCGGACGCCCATGGATTTATGGAGCAGATGCGGTTACCTCTACATTGCATACAAAGCTGAAATACCCGGTGAAAGGGAAGATTGTCACAGTATATGGAGAGGAAGAATATATGGTCATCCATTTGAACTCTTTCAAATATGTTGAAATGGATGGCGAATTCATTGAAACCCCCTGCCAAAATTTTGAAGTAATTTCTCTGACGATTGTTGTTGCTAAAGCTACAATTCCTGAGATCTCTAAGGGCACACCAAAAATGGCCTCTCTGAAAGATGTTAGGGCTGTTATAGAAGATGGAGGCTACACTATCTGGGGACAACTTCCTGACATCCCCTATAAATCCAACAAATTTGGGATGGGTTTTACTTCAAAGGCTCAGAGAGAGGTTCAACATGCTCGTGCTGAGGGACCACCTCTATGTATTAGCAACAATGAAGTCAATGCTCTGGAAGACATTGATAGTGATGGTGACTTGGACGACTGGATATTCCTGACTACTGATGGTGGACTCAATACCTGGATGGCTAAAGACTTCATCTCAATCTCCTTCAGCTAGGAGTAATTGTTATTTCCTATTTTTATTGCTTTAAAAAGTTTGTCTGTATAATTTCTCTAAACACAATGACTTTAAGCCATGTGCCTTTCCCGGGGCACAATGGTCCATTTGTTAAGGGTTGTCATTTCATATATAATATGCTCATTTAATGAAAACATTGGACGATTTTGCATTCAAATTTTGTGCTCCTTGTCTTTTTTTTACTTTACTGCATTTTCAAAATAGCCATGTGACCTTACATGCATACACACACATTTGCAGATCCACATCCACTCTGGATCTCATTGACAATAATTCTGCTATTTCCGTTTATAACTTCGAAAATCTAATTTATCAAGCCAAAGACGAAGGTGAAGAAGATTGCGAGATACCTGGAGAACTCGCCAGACTCCTGATACAAGAGGAAAAGGCCATCCAACCGCACGAAGAACTGATCAAAGTAATAAATTTGGATACTAAGGCAGATAAGAAAGAAGTCAAGATAGGCGCAAACCTGGAAGGCAGTGTCAAGAGCAGATTGATTTGGATGTCCCACGACTATGTTGAGGTATTCACTTGGTCATATGAAGACATGCCAGGACTCGATACTGATATCATGGTTCATCATCTGCCAATCTAAGAAGGTTGTTCTCCGATCAAACAAAAGGTTCACCGCATGCGCCCTGATATGTCAGAGAAAATCAAAGCCGAAGTAATGAAACAGTTCAATGCAGGTTTCTTGGCAGTGACGTCGTATCCCCAATGGGTTGAAAATGTTGTTCCAGTGCCGAAGAAAGACGGTAAGGTTCGTATGTGTGTAGACTACAGAGATTTAAATAGGGCGAGCCCCAAAGATGACTTCCCACTACCATATATTGATGTCTTAGTTGATAACACTGCTCAACACAAGGTGTTCTCCTTCATGGATGGCTTCTCGGGTTATAACCAAATCAAAATGGAGCCTGAAGACATGGAGAAAACCACTTTTGTCACACAGTGGGGCACCTTCTGTTATAAGGTCATGCCTTTTAGGTTGAAGAACGCATGCACAACTTATCAACGGGCCATGGTGGCTTTATTTCATGACATGATTCATCATGAGATAGAAGTCTATGTGGATGACATGATAGCAAGATCATAAACTGAGGAAGAACACCTTATTCATTTGCAGAAACGGTTTAACAGGCTGAAGAAATACAAGTTGAGGTTGAATCCCAACAAATGCACCTTTGGGGTAAGATCTGGAAAGCTACTAGGCTTCGTTGTCAGTGGCAAAGGAATTGAAGTTGATCCTGCAAAATTCAAATCTATCCAATAAATTCTAGCTCCCCATACTGAGAAGGAGGTCATAGGTTTCTTAGGACAACTCAACTACATCGCCTGATTCATTTCTCACCTCACTGCTACTTGTGAGCCACTCTTCAAGCTGCTGAAGAAAGATCAAGTAGTAAAATGGAATGACGACTTCCAAATAGCTTTTGACAAGATCAAAGAATACTTACAAGAGCCTCCAATCCTAATTCCACCAGTTGAATGAAGACCTCTGATCATGTACTTAACCGTGTTAGAAAATTCATTGGGGTGTGTGATGGGGAAGCATGACGAGTCTGGTCGAAAAGAGCATGTAATATAATACCTCAGCAAAAATTTTACCGACTGTGAAACAAGATATTCACTTCTCGAGAAAACTTATTACGCTTTGGCATGGGCTTCTCGTCGACTAAGACAGTACATGTTGACTTATACTAGTCTATTGATCTCTAAGATGGATCCCATCAAGTACATCTTCGAGAAGCCAGCTCTCTCCGGAAGGATAGCCCGATGGAAAATGATCTTAGCCGAATATGACATCCAGTACACTACACAAAAAGCAATCAAACAGAATATACTGGCAGATTATTTGGCACATCAAGCTGTGGATGACTACCAATCTATGAACTTTGAATTCTCGGACGATAATATCATGCTGATTATAGATTGTTAAAATCTTGGACCGTATGAAGGACCTGAGCAAGGATCCCGATGGAATATGGTTTTTGATGGAGATTCCAACTCACTGGGTAGCAGAATTGGTGTTGTGATCATTTTCCCCAAAGGTTGCCATACACCTTTCACTACCAGACTCTGCTTTGACTGTACGAACAACATGGCTGAGTACAAAGCATGCATCTTGGGTCTTAAAGCTGCTATTGACCTAAGAATCAAATTCTTAAGTGTATATGGAGACTTAGCTTTAGTAATCAATCAAGTTAAAGGAGAGTGGGATGCAAAACATCCAAATCTTATCCCTTACAAAGAGCTTGTACTTGCCTTGATCACGTACTTTGAAGAGGTTACCTTTGAACATATCCCGAGGGAAGAAAATCAATTGGCGGATGCCTTAGCTACCATGTCATCTATGTTCAAGGTCAAGTGGAACAATGAAGCTCCCAAAATTACTGTCAAAAGATTTGACAAACCTATGCAATGCTATGAGATTGACACTGATAGAGTAGAGGACAAGCATTGGTTTCACGAAGTGAAAAGATATCTTGAAGCTCACGAGTATCCTAAAGAGGAGTCAATTAATGACAATAAATTCCTACGGAGGTTCTCTACCAAGTTCCTCCAGAGCAATGAGATTCTATACAGGCACAACTATAATTTAACCCTACTTTGTTGTATGGACAAGAAGGAAGCAGAGAAAATTATGGAGGACATGCACGAAGGCATCTTTGGTACTCATTCTAGTGGACATACTATGGCCAAGAATATTTTGAGAGCTGGTTACTATTGGTCGACCAAGGTGTTGTACCCCAAAATTTGCCCTCCCATATTCTCCAAGAAATTGCCAAGCCAAGTCACAAAATTCCCCAAGGGTTGCACAGCTCAACAGTCTCTCATACAGTCAAAACTAGGGTTTGTGTTCTGATCAAGAAAATGAAGTTTTCAAAGGCCCAATCAAGTCTCACATGCTTACAAATATGGTCAAGTATCCTCATATCAAGTTTCAAGGCATTCAGCTCAAAATTGCACAGTCAAAACCCTAAATTGCACTACAGTCAACTGTAGGGGCAAAATGGTCATTTGGCAGTCAAAAGTTCAAATTTTTGGTCAACATATCATTTTGAAGCCACAAACATCATTTGATCAATGCTTGATCATGATTCTCAAAATTTGGCTCAGAAATAATCAAAGATGCAAAAGTTACTATATTTGGACAGCTGAAAAAGTCAACTGAAATTGACCAGGGCATAACTTTCACATGAATTATCAGAAAAATTCCATCCAAAGCTAATTTTGAAGAGAAAGACATTTCCTACAACTCATCTTCATACTTCAAGTCCAAGAAATGCTCTCACAAAAAGTTATCAATTTCAACATTATAGGTCATTTTCAAAAGTCAACAAAAAGGGACTTTAAGTCAAAGACCATAACTTGAGATTGGTAAATCAAAATGACATGGGACCAAAGGAATTGGTTAGAGTACTCAAAGACCTTTCCAAAATGTCCAAGAACATGTGAAAAGCTTAAAAATTGAGCAAGTTATGCCTTGTGGAAGTTGGGAAATTTTTGGGAATTTTGAAAAGTCAACTTTACTTCAAATGACCTAAATTTGCTAATGGGCCCATTTTTCTTCCATGATTCATCATTCCAAGCCTATGCACGACCACTTGGCCCAAAGGGAAGTATTTTCTCATTTTTTATTTATTTATTTGAATTATTATTTATATTAATTCATTTAAATTATTTAAATACATGAAAAATATCAAACTTGACCTAAAAAATCTTTTCATGCATGTTTTACTCTCAATATCACGTGCACATCCCAATATGGCAAGATTTGGTTTGATTTGGCATGATTGAACAAAAATACACTTGAAAAAGATTCAAAAAGATTTTAAGAAAATCAAATATGCAAAACCATTATTGCATTGGATCTTGGCCAGTTTTGTTAACCTAAAAGCTTTACTACATAACCAGGAATACAACCCTAATCCTTAGAGACTCAAAGCTGCGCAGAAAGAGACATATCAAGTTTGGAATTTTCATCAAAAAGTTCAAAACTGAAAAGCACTCTAGAGGTCGATTGAAACCCTAATACTCATTCCAAAAGCTTCCTTGTGGGCTCCTGATCATATTCCAACTCCAAACATCCATCAATACGCAAAGAATTGGTAATAAGGACCCCTCCTGTACAGAGAAAAAGTCACCATCGTGTTTTCAATTATAGGCATCCTCATTGCATTTCAATTATATATTCTTGTTCCTTGTGATGTTTCAAAGCTAACCATTATGTTCAATTTGATTTTTGAATTGTATATGGGATTTCACCATGATCGATTGCTAGGGTTACAGGTCTGCAAAATTGGGGTTTTTTACCCAAGGCAAAATTAGGATTCCAGACTATAGCCATTGGACTCAGCAAGCTTAGACGAAGCAAGTTCATATCTCGCGATAAATTTATGACTAACAGAATCCTATTCGCTATTTTCTGATAGGTCATCTATAGCAACGGGTTAAAACCGTTGCTTATTGTTCTTTTATTTCAGAAAAAATAAAAACAACGAAGAAGACAACATCGTGTCAATCAGTGATTCGCTGGTTTGAATTTGGCGCGTTTCTCTCCACTAACGCGTTGTTTTCTTTTATATTATTTATTTGATATTATATGTTAAACGTAATCAAACTGGCGTAGTGGCACAGGTGTTGAGCTTGCAACGTCCAAGACCTGGGTTCGAACCCCAGGTCTGTATAATTTCACTATTGTTTTTCCATATAAGTTCCCATGCAGGCACAGCGTTGAAGCGTACCATGTTCCATCATCATCCAGACGTCCACGTGCTTAGTGAAATCAGATCAATGGCCAAGAATCAAAGAGCACCCTACGTCCCAGTCAACATGCCACATAGTGCTTGGAAAAGTCAGCGAATCTGAATCTTAATGGGCCAGGTTATTCAAAGTATACCTCCATGTTGGGACAGAAAACCCCCCTGGTTTGCTTCTCTATATTTTTTATATTTTATTTTTTTAATTATTTTTGCTCTATTGTTTTAATCAAATCAATTAATTCTTTTTTTTTTACAAAATACAAAAACATCATAAAAATCAGAAAAGGCAAAAAAAAATATAATATTTATTTATTTTAATTATTTTTATAAATAAATGCATGTAAATAAACTTAGTTTTAATTAGGTTGTAATTTTAATCCTTTTAATAACTAAAATCCAAAATATAGTATTATGTTTAATAACTTTCTTTTCTTTCTTTTAATTTTTTTTCTTTTTATCATAATATTATTATTTATTTATTTTCATAATTAAATTGTACATAAATAACTTAGATTTAAATTAGGTTAAAGTTCAATATTTTGCATAATAAATTTAAAAGTCATTAGAAACTAGGTTTAACATTTCATTTTAATTTTAATTAATTCATTTTTCTGTTAAATCTTAAAAAACACAAAAATACTAAAAACATTTTCTTTTAATCCTTAATTCTAATTCCACCTTAATTCTAACTAATTAATTCATTAACTTTAATTTTTTGCAAAAGGGTCCAACGCCCATATTTTTAATTGTTAATTTCGCACATTTATTTTATGTCGCTTATTATAATTATGTACCTCTCCCAAAGCGTTGTAACTTAACTTGTCGCACTTTTATTTATTTGCTTTATTTACTTCTTTCCGTCAAATCGGGTCCGGTTTAATTTTGGCGATGTGGACCCGCGCCATTTGTAATAGCCTTAGATTTACTTTCCCGCAAATATTTTAACTGTTAAACAAAACATGCAAGAATGAATGGCCATAATAAAATCAAGCGTAGATCACCTTAACATGACAAGACAAATGCAAATGAAAACAACACACAATTCGCACACACCACCCCTAGGGTACGCCTCACTGTTGCCTTTCGAAAGGTGATCGTCGAGTAGAGGACGTCTTAGTAAGTCCTCATGATCCGGGAACCTGGCATGAGGGTAGCTTCTAAGGTGTCTTCCCATTGCTCCGGTGATCACCATGTCCCTAAAACTCGAATTGACCCGAACACCTCCAACGGTGGTGCTACCTACCTCTCAATGGTGGGATGGCACTACTTTAAAGGACATTTACACAGACGAATTCCTTAGGGTAGGTAGACGACTCATGGATACTTGCTCTCTTCAAAACAAAAAATTCAAAGACTTTTCACACCAACACTTTTCAAAAGCTTTCAAAGCAAATTTTTCAAACACTCTGACGTACGAGTCGAACTGAAATTTTTCAAAGAAACTTTTTTAAAAACCCACATTGAAAAGCAAACAAACAATTTTGAAAACACATTGGGCAAGTATCTAAGAGCCCATGGATAACCATGGATAGAAAGGGTGCTAATACCTTCCCTTTCTATAACCTACCTCCCGAACCGAGAGCAATCTCTTTAAGGAATTTTTCTGTGCTTTTGTCCTTTCCATTTGGAGAAAATAAAAGACGGTGGCGACTCTTGCTTCCGCGACATTTCGTGAACCAGCGTTAAACAGTCAGTTCCAGATCCACCGATCACAGAACTGGCGACTCTGCTGGGGATTAAACTTAAAGTGGGGTGTACCTTAGGACTAAGATCACTGTGTTTTCAATTGTTTTCCTTGTGTGCTTTAAATTGTGGGTTGCTTGGGAGTTCTATAGATCCTAACCCGGATCTGGGGATACCTTCTTAGAAAGTAGCAATAAGGCTGTGAGGGAACTGTGCGGGGTATACCGACATGGTTGAAACAGTCTGCTACGTTGATGTGGCACTTTGGTGTGTACCGGTAACCCTTGAGTTCAGTCAAGGAGAGTACGGGGCCTCCGCATGGTGTCGTGAAGCATCAACAGACCTTAGGAACCTTAATTGAACTATCTTGGCCTCTTTAGGGTAGTGAGATAACTGACTTTGGTGCAGTCCGAGGTTGGTTGATACTCGATACTACACTCAATTGAGGGTTGCTTTCCTGGAATATTTCGGTCGCCAGTTCAGTGGCTAAATCGAAACGATGAACAATGAAAGCAACCCCGTGATATTGGGAACCTTAGAACCCAGTTACTTTGATTAGGACAGGTTGAACCCACCAACTTCAAGAGGGTACTACCCAGACCCCATGCTGGCCTTAAACCTTAAGGGCTTGTCTTGTGTGCCTTGTGTGCCCTACATGTTTGTCTTTGTAAATATTTGTGGTGTGTTTAATCATAGCATCATGACATCATCCAGCATCATATGCATTGACTAACCATTTCAGGGGTTCGGATTTTCATCTTTGTTCTTGTTTTGTAGGACATGGAAACTGTTCGTAGAAAGACAATTCAGGTCAATCTTGTAAGGATCCCTCCTCAGCTTAAGGAGCTTATATCCAGGATTCCCGAGAACTCTTCATTCAGTGAAAGGCATGGAAGCCTCATCAGCTTGGTCAACACCAACATTGAGGAAGATATGATTAAGGTCTTGTTCCAATTCTTTGACCCTCTGCATCACTGTTTTACCTTCTTGGACTATCAGTTGGTACCTACATTGGAGGAGTTCTCCCGGCTCCTGAAGATCCCTATCCTTGATCAGCTACCCTTCAACGGTACAGAAAAAGAACCTAAGCTTGAAGAGATTGCTAAAGCCTTGCACCTACAGTCATCTGACCTCAAGGGACATTGGGAAGTTAGAAGTGGTATCAAAGGGTTCTTAGCCAGGTTTCTGTTTGAAAAAGCCCTTGAATGTTGGAACTCCCTTGACTTGCAAGCTTTTGAAGAGGTTGTGGCCCTCCTTGTTTATGGTTTGGTGTTGTTTCCTAACCCAGATCAGCTTATTGATATCAGTGCTGTCCAAATCTTTATGTCCAGGAATCCTATACCGACATTGCTGGGGGACATCCTTCACTCATGTTACACTCGAACCATGAGAAAAAGAGGTGTCCTTATGTGTTGCACTCCTCTCCTGGGAAGGTGGTTTATTTCGCACCTTCCACAATCAGTCTTGAAGAATGAGCAGGGTTTGAGATGGTCACAACGGTTGATGACTCTTACGCATGCAGATATACATTGGTGCCCTAGGTCCAGAGAAGATGTCACTATCATTGATCGTTGTGGGGAGTACCCTAATGTTCCTTTACTTGGAATCAGAGGAGGTATTACTTATAGCCCATGCCTGGCTTGGAGACAGTTTGGTTATGCTCGGAGGGATGGTCCTCATGACATGTTAATTCCCGACATAGTTTTTGACTTCGACAACGATACTCAAGGACTTCGTCAGAGATTTATCAGAGCCTGGAGGATGCCCAGTAGGATAGACAGCAAGACACTGGGGCACAGGAACTCCATCCCTTTGGAGCCTTATCTCAAATGGGTACGTGCCCGCTCTCAGAAGTTAGTGATGCCTTATCCTCACATGCTCCCAGTAATCAAAGAACCTGTCTTGGAAGGGGAAGTGTCCTACACTATTCAGCACCCTGATATGCCCACATCCTGGGAAGAGATGCAGAAGAGCTGGATCCAGCTTAAGGAAGAAAGGAATTCTCTTGAGACTAGTCTGCATGCCAGTGAAAAGAAGGTCTTGGAGCTCACTCGCCTGTTGCATGAGGAAAGGAATCTCAACACCTACATAGCTCCGAAGAGGATGCGCAGTGTATTTTGGGATTGATTTGATTTTTGTACTTTTTGCCCATGAGGCCTTGATGTATTAAACAATGATTTCTTTAATGATAACGTGTGTTCCTTTTTGTCTACAACAAATTTGAACTTTCGAACCCTTGAATGCATTGCATACGCATTTCATACATCATGTGCATAGCAGGTTTTTCCTCTTTTCAGGTTGCTTACAGTTCTTCGCTGTTTATTTCAGCATCATGAATCCCGAATCTGCATCAACCGAGACATCAATCAAGGCTCTCCAGGCGCAGAATGCGCAGTTTCAAGAACTAATCAAGGGTCTGGCAAAAGGCCAAGAAGAACTAAAGGCTATGCTCCTGAAGAAGGAGAAGAAGAAGAAGAGAAGAACTGTTCTGTTCAACTCGGGCCGAAGGTTTGGCAATACTCTGCAGCATGAAGAGGCTGGTTCTTCTGTTGGCAAGAGTCCTTCTCAGGCAGAAGTAAAGGTCCCTAGTCCGGTAGTCTCCGACAACGAGACGGATTTTGATGAAGAGCAGTACCCTCCTTCAGACGACAGATATAAACAACTGGAGGACAGGTTGAAGGCTATGGAGGTTCAACAGGCACCCGGGCTGGATTTCGGAGATCTGGGTTTGTCAACTGGTGTGATTATCCCGCATAAGTTCAAAGCACCATCCTTCTCCAAATATGACGGGGCGTCTTGTCCCAAGCTGCATTTAAGGTCCTATGTTCGGAAAATTCAGCCGTACTCTGCGGATAAGAATTTATGGATCCACTTCTTCCAGGAGAGTCTTTCAGGGACTCATCTCGAATGGTTCTATCAGCTGGATGGGACCAAAATTCGTAACTGGGAGGAGTTGGCTACTGCTTTCTACAAGCAGTACCAGTATAATGCCGACCTTGCCCCCACACGTACCCAACTCCAGGGTATGGCGTTAGGTGCAAGCGAAGGTTTTAAGGAGTACGCTCAGAAGTGGAGATACCTGGCTGGCAGGGTGCAGCCACCATTGACTGACCGGGAGCTGGTAGACATGTTCTTGGGGACCCTATCTGGGCCGTTTTTCAACCATCTCATTGGGAATTCTTCTGCTGGTTTCACTGATTTGATTCTGACTGGGGAAAGAATTGAAGCTGGGCTGAAGTCTGGAAAGATTGCGAAGGGTGCCTCATCTAGTTCAGAAAAGAAACCATTCAAAAAGGAGTCTAGTGTCGTGTATGGTTCCAGGAAATCAGAGAGACCTGAACACCGCCAATCTGTTAGTGCGGTGATGATTGCTAAGCCTGCTGCCGCTCCTCGGCCAAACAATTCTCAAAGGGCTGAAAGACCCCGGAGGGAGTTTACCCGGTTAAACATGACCCTATCACAGATTCTGCCACAGTTGCTAGCCACTAACTTAGTGACTGTCAGGGAGGCTCCAAAGTTCCCCAATACTACATCTCCCAAGTACAACCCGAATGCTCGTTGTGCTTACCATTCAGAAAGCCCGGGGCACTCTACCGATGACTGTTGGGCACTAAAGAACAAGCTGCAGGATCTCATTGACGCTAAGGAGGTACAATTTGAGGCATCTGACAAGCCTAATGTGGTGACAGCTCCCCTGCCTGCTCATGGAGTTAATGCTATTGGGGATGAAGAGGAAGTTGATGAAGCTGAGTTTGATAGCTGGATCTACCCGGCAACTGACGGAGGACTTAACAATTGGAGCGCAAAGGACAATCTCCCTGTTTCTTTTGTTACTAAGTAATGAATTCCTATGTTTTGTTATTTTGTAATAAACAATGATAAACTCTATGGCCCGGTGTCTTACCCGAGGCACCGTGGTTCTATTTGTGAGGGCATACGAACTATCATTTCATATATCATGAATGAAAATCTTGGACGTTTTTCGCATTGCAAATATTGTGTTCCTTTCCTGTCTTTCTTTTCCTTTAAATAATTTTCGAAAACAGCTGTATTTACACACACACTCACTCATACAGGTTCCAATCCACTCTGGATCTCACTGATAACAGCTCTGCTACTGTCAGTTATGACTTCGAAAATCCGATCAACTTAGCCGAAGACGAAGGTGAAGATGATTGCGAAGTGCCTGGCGAGCTTGCAAGACTGTTGCTTCAGGAAGAGAGGGCAATTCAACCCCATGAAGAGCCAATAGAAACCATAAACTTGGGTACTGAGGCAGACAGGAAAGAGGTAAAGATTGGTGCCAACCTAGAGCTCAGCGTGAAGCAACGGTTAACCAAGATGCTGCATGATTATATGGAGATCTTTGCCTGGTCCTACGAAGACATGCCAGGGTTGGATACCGACATTGTGGTCCATCACTTGCCAACTAAGGAAGACTGCCCTCCAGTTAAACAAAAGGTCCGTCGGATGCGTCCAGAGATGTCTGAGAAGATTAAAGCCGAGGTGATGAAACAGTTTGATGCTGGGTTCCTTGCAGTAACTTCTTACCCTCAGTGGGTTGCTAATGTGGTGCCGGTACCTAAGAAGGACGGTAAGGTCAGAATGTGTGTCGACTACAGGGATCTGAACAGGGCCAGCCCCAAGGATGACTTTCCCTTACCTCACATTGATGTCCTCGTTGATAATACGGCTCAGCACAAAGTATTCTCTTTCATGGATGGCTTTTCAGGTTACAATCAGGTTAAGATGGCACCTGAAGACATGGAAAAGACTACATTTGTTACTCAGTGGGGCACCTTCTGTTACAAGGTCATGCCGTTCGGGTTGAAGAACGCTGGGGCAACCTACCAACGTTCCATGGTTGCCTTATTTCATGACATGATCCATCATGAGATCGAAGTGTATGTGGACGACATGATCGCTAGGTCCCAGACTGAGGAAGAGCACCTAGATCATCTGCAGAAGTTGTTCGACCGGTTGAAACTGTACAAGCTGAGATTGAACCCTAACAAGTGCACCTTCGGGGTAAGATCTGGGAAGTTGCTAGGCTTCGTGGTCAGTGATAAAGGTATTCAAGTGGACCCTGCTAAGGTCAAAGCTATTCAAGAGATGCCAGTTCCTAAGACAGAGAAGGAAGTTAGAGGCTTTTTAGGACGCCTGAATTACATTGCTCGCTTCATCTCACATCTGACTGCTACCTGTGAACCAATCTTCAAGCTACTGAAGAAAGATCAGGTAGTACGTTGGAACGATGAATGCCAGGCTGCTTTTGACAGAATTAAAGAGTATCTCCAAGAACCACCCATCCTTATGCCACCGGTTGAAGGGAGACCTCTGATACTATATCTGACAGTGCTTGACAACTCAATGGGGTGTGTGCTGGGGCAGCATGACGAGTCTGGCCGAAAAGAGCACGCCATTTATTACCTTAGCAAAAAGTTTACCGACTGTGAGACCCGATACTCACTGCTTGAGAAAACTTGCTGCGCTTTGGTATGGGCTGCTCGCCGGCTGAGACAGTATATGCTGACTCACACTACCTTGTTGATCTCAAAAATGGATCCTATAAAGTACATATTCGAAAAGCCTGCTCTGTCTGGGAGAATCGCAAGATGGCAAATGATCTTGACAGAATACGACATTCAGTACACAACCCAGAAAGCCATCAAGGGGAGTGTATTGGCAGACCACTTAGCTCATCAAGCTGTAGATGACTACCAATCAATGAACTTCGAATTTCCGGATGAAAGCATCATGATAGTAACTGATTGTGAAGTACCTGGACCGGATGAAGGACCTGAGCCAGGGTCCCGATGGTCTATGCACTTTGACGGAGCCTCCAATGCTTTGGGAAATGGTATCGGCGCCATAATCATATCCCCTCAAGGTACTCATACTCCACTCACTGCCCGGCTATGTTTCAACTGTACCAACAACATGGCGGAGTATGAGGCGTGTATCATGGGTCTTCAAGCTGCGATCGACCTAAGGATCAAATTTCTAAGTGTCTTCGGAGATTCCGCTCTTGTGATCAATCAGATCAAAGGAGAGTGGGATACGAAACATCCAAACCTGATTCCTTACAAAGAATGTGTGTTGACCCTGATTCCCCACTTCACAGAGATAACCTTTGAGCACTTTCCAAGAGAAGAAAATCAGTTAGCGGACGCGTTAGCTACAATGTCTTCAATGTTCAAGGTTAAATGGGATAATGAGGCCCCCCGAATCATCATCTGGAAACTGGATGAACCGGCATACTGTTGTGATCTCGAGACTGAATTGGTGACTGAGAAGCCTTGGTACCACGAAGTGAAAAGATATCTGGAAGCTCAGGAATACCCTGAAGGTGCCTCTATCAATGATAAGAAATTCCTGAGGAGGTTCGCAGCAAAATTCTTCCTAAGCAACGGCATCTTGTATAAGCGAAACCATGATTCAACCTTACTGCGTTGTGTGGATAAGACCGAAGAAGAAAGAATCATGGAAGAGCTACATGAAGGGACCTTTGGTACGCACTCCAGTGGACATACTATGGCTAAGAAAATCCTACGGGCAGGATATTATTGGTCCACCATGGAAGCCGACTGCTACCAACACTCCAGGACATGCCACAAGTGCCAGATCTATGCAGACAAGGTGCATGTTCCTCCGGTTCCCCTGAATGTTCTGACTGCGCCTTGGCCGTTTGCAATGTGGGGCATAGACATGATCGGCGAGATTAAACCTACGGCATCTAACGGGCATCGCTTCATCCTAGTGGCGATTGACTATTTTATGAAGTGGGTTGAGGCAGCATCCTATGCTACGGTAACCAAGACTGTTGTGGCACGGTTCATTCGGCACAACCTGATCTGTCGGTACGGCGTCCCTGAGCGGATTATTACAGACAACGGTACCAATCTGAATAACAAGATGATCGCTGAGCTCTGCGAACAGTTCAAGATACAGCACCACAATTCTTCTCCTTACAGACCGAAGATGAATGGGGCTGTAGAGGCAGCAAATAAAAACATCAAGAAAATCGTGCAGAAAATGACAGTAACTTATAAAGACTGGCACGAGATGTTACCGTTCGCTCTGCATGGGTACCGAACCTCGGCTAGGACGTCAACCGGGGCAACTCCTTTCTCTCTGGTTTATGGCATGGAGGCAGTCTTGCCGATCGAAGTGCAGATTCCCTCTCTCCGGATAATGAAGGATGCAAATCTGAATGAAGATGATTGGATCCAGACACGACTTGATCAACTCAACCTCATAGACGAAAAGAGACTTGCTGCTATCTGTCATGGTCAGACATATCAAAAACGAATGATCAAGGCATTTAACAAAAAGGTCAGACCACAGGAGTATCAAGTTGGGGATCTGGTAATCAAGCGAATCATCCTTCCTCAGAGTGATCCAAGGGGCAAATGGACCCCTACATACGAAGGGCCATTTGTGGTTAAGCATGTGTTCTCAGGAGGAGCAATGATATTGACCAACATGGATGGTGACGACCTTCCTCACCCCGCCAATGCAGACATAGTTAAAAAATACTACGCATAGAAAAAAGACCCGCTAGGCTGACATGCCTAGGCAAAAATTAGGGCTTCCCGTCGAACCAAAAGGGTTCGGGCAAAATGAAGGGATGAAAATGAAAAAATCTGTACACCCGACAAGTCGAAAACCTGAAAAGGCGGCTTGGGCAAAAATGGGTATCCCGGTGGACTGAAAACCCGAAAGGACAGTCCAGGCAAAAATAAGGGATAAAAGCGTAATACTATGTCTCATTGATCACTTTGCATCCAGAATCTGGTATCTACATCAAGTTCAGACGGCATCGATCAGTCAGCTTCACCTTCAACCAAGGTCATCAAGTGATGAGATGCTCAGAGTCATAAAGACAATAGCAGAGTTGAAACCCAGTGGATCATTCATATTTCACACAGCTGTTTTATTTTCTTTTGTACAAAACTTGTATAAACTCTATTGTTCGGCGGCGTACCTTTTACTAGGACGTCAGCCTCTTGTACACAAAAACGCCTATTCACGGGCCATTCAAAATCAATACAAATATATTTTCAGTTAAACGTGCCAAGTGTTTTTCTTTTTCTGTTTTGTTTTGCGAAGAACGTCCAAGGTTCAATTTGTGATATATGCATTGACAATAATTTGCTAACTCATAAATATTTGCATACGAAACAAAGGAATTAATTGCAGGTGACACTAGAAACAGGGGAAATAAAGAGTTGTCTGAGCAGTCTAATTGTTCTATCCTCCAAGGTACCAAGGTAGGTTCAGCTAAAGAACATGACCAGTATACCTGAATTCCCCAGAGAGTGAGCCAACTAAAGTGCATTCTTCTCCAAGCAAAGCTATCAAATCTCAAGGAAGTTGAGTATCCTCCGTAGATCTCAATACTTCCCCAACAGCAGCATATATCCTTAACAAGCATCCCCGGCAGTCTTGGTCTAAAGATTGTTCCCCGGCGGTATCTCAATATCCAAAAGGAATCACTTCCCTGCAGTTCCAAAACTCCCCAGAAGAGTCCAATCCAGTTTCTCAAGGAAAGTTGGAGTCCATCTCCCCCAAGCAGTAAGCTTATCCCCAGTAAAATTCTGGAAGCTTATCCCCTCGTCGAACACGAACGCGTCGTCCAGCTTGATTTAAAGAGTTGTTTCCTCAATAGGATATAACTGGGTTATCCTCAGCCAAAAGCCATGGAACGATCGTCGTCAACGAAGTCTTCTTACCCCAGCGAAGTCTGTCAACACTTCCAACAACAAGGGTATCCTCAGCAAGCTCTCAACATTCAGCAAGGCATCCCTCTCCCCACAGAGTATTGCTTCCCAGCATGGTCGTCAGAGTATCTTTTTCTCCCCGCAGAATCCTTCATTTGCCAAGTTTATTCCGCAACGGAGTCATCTTCTCCTACCGGTATTCTTGCAACTATCATCCCCAGCGGAAGCAAAATCAATACTTCAAACATCAGCCCAGGATACGACTTCCCGGCATCCGTCAAGGATTTACATTCCTAGACAAAAACATACATTCATAAAACATCACATACACCATTGTAGCATGCATAGACGCATCATATCATACAAATCTCATTTATGTTGAGAACATCATTGCTTGATCCATATCATGCATTGCATATGACTGACCTTTACCTTTCAGGAAAGACGCAGTTAAAATGCTCAAACATATTTCAAAGCCTTCTCTAAGTCCAGCTAAATCGACTCCCAACAGATTTTTCTGATAAAGACTCAGCAGAAGTTATGGTCCCCTCTCCGGCAAGTGTGTGAGGTGGTAATTCCTTTTTCAAGATGTTTCCCTCTCCGACGATGAGTGTGAGGTAATAGTCTCCTATGGTCCCCTCTCCGACAAGTGCGTGAGGTGGTAATTCCTTCTTCAGATGTTTTCCTCTCCGACGATGAGTGTGAGGTGATAGTCTTATGGTCCCCTCTCCGGCAAGTGCGTGAGGTGGTAATTCCTTTTTCAGATGTTTCCCTCTCCGACGATGAGTGTGAGGTGATAGTCTCTTATGGTCCCCTCTCCGGCAAGTGCGTGAGGTGGTAATTCCTTCTTCAGATGTTTCCCTCTCCGACGATGAGTGTGAGGTAATAATCTCTTATGGTCCCCTCTCCGGCAAGTGCGTGAGGTGGTAATTCCTTTTTCAGATGTTTCCCTCTCCGACGATGAGTGTGAGGTGATAGTCTCTTATGGTCCCCTCTCCGGCAAGTGCGTGAGGTGGTAATTCCTTTTTCAGATGTTTCCCTCTCTGACGATGAGTGTGAGGTGATAGTCTCTTATGGTCCCCTCTCCGGCAAGTGCGTGAGGTGGTAATTCCTTTTTCAGATGTTTCCCTCTCCGGCGATGAGTGTGAGGTGATAGTCTCTTATGGTCCCCTCTCCGGCAAGTGCGTGAGGTGGTAATTCCTTTTTCAGATGTTTCCCTCTCCGACGATGAGTGTGAGGTGATAGTCTCTTATGGTCCCCTCTCCGGCAAGTGCGTGAGGTGGTAATTCCTTTTTCAGATGTTTCCCTCTCCGACGAGGAGTGTGAGGTGATAGTCTCTTATGTTTCCCTCTCCGACGGTGTGTGAGGTGACAATTCCTTTTCCTATGTTTCCCTCTCCGACGGTGTGTGAGGTGACAATTCCTTTTCCTATGATTCCCTCTCCGACGGCGAGTGAGGTGATTCCCTTTCAGATTATAATTTTCTATGGTTTTCTTCCCGATATTGCAAAGATGGTAATTTCCACCAAGATTTTCCTCAACGAGCGTTGTTGAAGTTAAAATCACCCAAGGTTCTCTTACCATTCATGCTAAGGCAGTAACCATACCTGGTTCATTCATCAGCGTTTGAAGCTCCAGACTCAGCTCCTGTAACCAGTCAGAACATATCTATGCCAAGCATCTGAAAATCAACTCCTGCAACGTGCCAGGTACTCATTTTTCTTTTGCAGGTATGCAGGTTCTCGCTAAGGAATCTCCTACGCGATCAACATCCAGATGGCATCTATAAGCCCATCATCCTATTCATCAACCCCCAAATGGCATCTATAAGCCCATTCCCATCACACTGCTACTATGTGAGCGCAAATTTCTGGGCACTCTAGTGTTCAATCATCTTCTACCCTCGGATTACGAAAGGCACGTCAGCCAATCTGCATCCTCAGGTCTAAGAAGATTGAACAGGGGCAACTGTTGTACCCCAAAATTTGCCCTCCCATATTCTCCAAGAAATTGCCAAGCCAAGTCACAAAATTCCCCAAGGGTTGCACAGCTCAACAGTCTCTCATACAGTCAAAACTAGGGTTTGTGTTCTGATCAAGAAAATGAAGTTTTCAAAGGCCCAATCAAGTCTCACATGCTTACAAATATTGTCAAGTATCCTCATATCAAGTTTCAAGGCATTCAGCTCAAAATTGCACAGTCAAAACCCTAAATTGCACTACAGTCAACTGTAGGGGCAAAATGGTCATTTGGCAGTCAAAAGCTCAAATTTTTTGTCAACATATCATTTTGAAGCCACAAACATCATTTGATCAATGCTTGATCATGATTCTCAAAATTTGGCTCAGAAATAATCAAAGATGCAAAAGTTACTATATTTGGACAGTTGAAAAAGTCAACTGAAATTGACCAGGGCATAACTTTCACATGAATTATCAGAAAAATTCCATCCAAAGCTCATTTTGAAGAGAAAGACATTTCCTACAACTCATCTTCATACTTCAAGTCCAAGAAATGCTCTCACAAAAAGTTATCAATTTCAACATTATAGGTCATTTTCAAAAGTCAACAAAAAGGGACTTTAAGTCAAAGACCATAACTTGAGATTGGTAAATCAAAATGACATGGGACCAAAGGAATTGGTTAGAGTACTCAAAGACCTTTCCAAAATGTCCAAGAACATGTGAAAAGCTTAAAAATTGAGCAAGTTATGCCTTGTGGAAGTTGGGAAATTTTTGGGAATTTTGAAAAGTCAACTTTACTTCAAATGACCTAAATTTGCTAATGGGCCCATTTTTCTTCCATGATTCATCATTCCAAGCCTATGCACGACCACTTGGCCCAAAGGGAAGTATTTTCTCATTTTTTATTTATTTATTTGAATTATTATTTATATTAATTCATTTAAATTATTTAAATACATGAAAAATATCAAACTTGACCTAAAAAATCTTTTCATGCATGTTTTACTCTCAATATCACGTGCACATCCCAATATGGCAAGATTTGGTTTGATTTGGCATGATTGAACAAAAATACACTTGAAAAAGATTCAAAAAGATTTTAAGAAAATCAAATATGCAAAACCATTATTGCATTGGATCTTGGCCAGTTTTGTTAACCTAAAAGCTTTACTACATAACCAGGAATACAACCCTAATCCTTAGAGACTCAAAGCTGCGCAGAAAGAGACATATCAAGTTTGGAATTTTCATCAAAAAGTTCAAAACTGAAAAGCACTCTAGAGGTCGATTGAAACCCTAATACTCATTCCAAAAGCTTCCTTGTGGGCTCCTGATCATATTCCAACTCCAAACATCCATCAATACGCAAAGAATTGGTAATAAGGACCCCTCCTGTACAGAGAAAAAGTCACCATCATGTTTTCAATTATAGGCATCCTCATTGCATTTCAATTATATATTCTTGTTCCTTGTGATGTTTCAAAGCTAACCATTATGTTCAATTTGATTTTTGAATTGTATATGGGATTTCACCATGATCGATTGCTAGGGTTACAGGTCTGCAAAATTGGGGTTTTTTACCCAAGGCAAAATTAGGATTCCAGACTATAGCCATTGGACTCAGCAAGCTTAGACGAAGCAAGTTCATATCTCGCGATAAATTTATGACTAACAGAATCCTATTCGCTATTTTCTGATAGGTCATCTATAGCAACGGGTTAAAACCGTTGCTTATTGTTCTTTTATTTCAGAAAAAATAAAAACAACGAAGAAGACAACATCGTGTCAATCAGTGATTCGCTGGTTTGAATTTGGCGCGTTTCTCTCCACTAACGCGTTGTTTTCTTTTATATTATTTATTTGATATTATATGTTAAACGTAATCAAACTGGCGTAGTGGCACAGGTGTTGAGCTTGCAACGTCCAAGACCTGGGTTCGAACCCCAGGTCTGTATAATTTCACTATTGTTTTTCCATATAAGTTCCCATGCAGGCACAGCGTTGAAGCGTACCATGTTCCATCATCATCCAGACGTCCACGTGCTTAGTGAAATCAGATCAATGGCCAAGAATCAAAGAGCACCCTACGTCCCAGTCAACATGCCACATAGTGCTTGGAAAAGTCAGCGAATCTGAATCTTAATGGGCCAGGTTATTCAAAGTATACCTCCATGTTGGGACAGAAAACCCCCCTGGTTTGCTTCTCTATATTTTTTATATTTTATTTTTTTAATTATTTTTGCTCTATTGTTTTAATCAAATCAATTAATTCTTTTTTTTTTACAAAATACAAAAACATCATAAAAATCAGAAAAGGCAAAAAAAAATATAATATTTATTTATTTTAATTATTTTTATAAATAAATGCATGTAAATAAACTTAGTTTTAATTAGGTTGTAATTTTAATCCTTTTAATAACTAAAATCCAAAATATAGTATTAGGTTTAATAACTTTCTTTTCTTTCTTTTAATTTTTTTTCTTTTTATCATAATATTATTATTTATTTATTTTCATAATTAAATTGTACATAAATAACTTAGATTTAAATTAGGTTAAAGTTCAATATTTTGCATAATAAATTTAAAAGTCATTAGAAACTAGGTTTAACATTTCATTTTAATTTTAATTAATTCATTTTTCTGTTAAATCTTAAAAAACACAAAAATACTAAAAACATTTTCTTTTAATCCTTAATTCTAATTCCACCTTAATTCTAACTAATTAATTCATTAACTTTAATTTTTTGCAAAAGGGTCCAACGCCCATATTTTTAATTGTTAATTTCGCACATTTATTTTATGTCGCTTATTATAATTATGTACCTCTCCCAAAGCGTTGTAACTTAACTTGTCGCACTTTTATTTATTTGCTTTATTTACTTCTTTCCGTCAAATCGGGTCCGGTTTAATTTTGGCGATGTGGACCCGCGCCATTTGTAATAGCCTTAGATTTACTTTCCCGCAAATATTTTAACTGTTAAACAAAACATGCAAGAATGAATGGCCATAATAAAATCAAGCGTAGATCACCTTAACATGACAAGACAAATGCAAATGAAAACAACACACAATTCGCACACACCACCCCTAGGGTACGCCTCACTGTTGCCTTTCGAAAG
This sequence comes from Vicia faba, assembly GCA_948472305.1. Classification (NCBI taxonomy): domain Eukaryota; kingdom Viridiplantae; phylum Streptophyta; class Magnoliopsida; order Fabales; family Fabaceae; genus Vicia; species Vicia faba. The sequence goes on from OX451740.1 coordinate 493,432,002, forward strand.
GTGATCGTCGAGTAGAGGACGTCTTAGTAAGTCCTCATGATCCGGGAACCTGGCATGAGGGTAGCTTCTAAGGTGTCTTCCCATTGCTCCGGTGATAACCATGTCCCTAAAACTCGAATTGACCCGAACACCTCCAACGGTGGTGCTACCTACCTCTCAATGGTGGGATGGCACTACTTTAAAGGACATTTACACAGACGAATTCCTTAGGGTAGGTAGACGACTCATGGATACTTGCTCTCTTCAAAACAAAAAATTCAAAGACTTTTCACACCAACACTTTTCAAAAGCTTTCAAAGCAAATTTTTCAAACACTCTGACGTACGAGTCGAACTGAAATTTTTCAAAGAAACTTTTTTAAAAACCCACATTGAAAAGCAAACAAACAATTTTGAAAACACATTGAGCAAGTATCTAAGAGCCCATGGATAACCATGGATAGAAAGGGTGCTAATACCTTCCCTTTCTATAACCTACCTCCCGAACCGAGAGCAATCTCTTTAAGGAATTTTTCTGTGCTTTTGTCCTTTCCATTTGGAGAAAATAAAAGACGGTGGCGACTCTTGCTTCCGCGACATTTCGCGAACCAGCGTTAAACAGTCAGTTCCAGATCCACCGATCACACAAGGAAACAGATTGTCATCACCACTCGAGGACTTGCCATAAGTGCCAAATTTATGCTGATAAGGTTCACGTGCCTCCAGTTCCCTTGAATGTTATGACTTCTCCTTGGCCGTTTGCAATATGGGGCATTGACATGATCGGAGAAATCAAGCCTACTGCATCTAATGGACATCGTTTCATTCTTGTCTCCATTGACTACTTTACCAAGTGGGTTGAAGCAGCTTCATTTGCCTCAATTACCAAGAATGTTGTGTCCTGGTTCATCAAGCATAACCTCATTTGTCGATATGGCATCCCTGAGAGGATCATCACTGACAGTGGCACAAACCTTAACAACGCCATGATCACTGAACTCTGCATGTAGTTCAAGATCAAGCATCACAACTCTTCTCCATACATGCCTAAGATGAATGACGCAGTAGAAGCTGCCAACAAGAATATAAAGAAGATTGTGAAAAAGATGGTAGTAACCTACAAAGACTGGCATGAGATGTTACCATTTGCTCTTCATGGCTATCGTACCTCGGCGAGAACATCAACTGGGGCAACCATATTCTCTCTAGTCTACAATAAGGAATTTGTCCTGCCTGTCGAAGTCCAATTACTTCTCTAGTAATTATGAAAGAAGCAGATTTAGACGAAGACAAATGGATTCAGACTAGGTTGGATCAATTGAATTTGATGGACGAAAAGAGGCTTGCGACTGTTTGTCATGGTCAGACGTATCAAAAACGTATGATCAAGGTATTCAACAAGAAGATCAAGCATCAAGTATACCAAGCTGGGGACTTGGTAATAAAGCGCATCATTCTACCACAAGGCGATCCCAGGGGCAAATAGACTCCCACCCGCGAAGGGCCATTTGTTGTTAAGAAAGTATTCTCGGGCGGTGCTATGATGCTAACCATTATGGATGGCGGAGATTTCTCGCACCATGTGAACACGGACATAGTCAAAAAATACTACGCATAAGAATGACCCGCTAGGCTGACATACCTAGGCAAAAATAAGGGCATCCCGGTGAACCAAAAGGGTTCCGGGAAAATTAGGGATATATGCAAAAGATTGTACACCTGGCAAGTCGAAAACCTGAAAGTACGACTTGGGCAAAAAAGGGTATCCTGGTGGACTGAAAACCTGAAAGGGAGGTCCAGGCAAAAATTAGGGATTAAAAGTGTACGACTATGTCTCGTTGGATCACTTACATACAAGCTTTATTATCAAAGTCGAAAGTTCAAATGGTTCACTCAACTTTTTCCAATGGAAAAGGACGATATGTTCGAAGACATAGGGGAAATAGCAGAGTTTAGAACCCAATGATATCACTACCACATGGCTATACATTTTGTTTTCACTTTGTACTCTTTTCATTTCATGACGACTTTATCTTACTAGGATTTATGTCTCTTTGTACAAAATCGCCTGTTTATAGGCCAATTATCAATACAAATATAATTTAAAGTCCAAACTTTTTGTCTTTTCTGTTTTGCTTGCAAAAACGTCCAATGACTAAAATTGAATGAGCATGTGCGTATGAACATGATTAACTGTTAACAAATATATGCATAAGAATAGGAATAAGCATTTACTCAAGATTCTAGAAGCTGGAACGACACCCAAGCGGTCCATAAATCCCCACAGAGCTACTTCAAAGAGACTATCCCTATAGAGTAGTCTTCACAAATAAGGGTACATTCCCCGTAATCTCCCCGGCAGATCGCTCTAGCAAATAAATATAATCTCTTTCCCATAATTTCCCTATGGAATTCTAATCAGTACACTTCCTGGAAATTCTCTTCCTCGACTCAGTTTGGTCCTCCAAAACTGAAAAAGAAACCTTGCAGAGTTTCTTCTCTCTAGCAAAATTCAATTTCCCCATGAAAGTTTATTTCTTCAGCAAGAGCACTTCTCCATCAACAAAGTTTATTTCCCCAACGAACTACAGTTTCCCCAGCTACTGCAAAGCATTGACGAAATTCTTCTCCCCAGTAAAGTTACCACTATCCCTAGAGACTTGCCGCAAAACCTGGAATCCGACCAGATACCAGTTAACTTTTATCCTCCCTAAACGAGTCGGGAGGTTATCCATCTCTTTTATCCCCAGTCAGGATACATAAGAATTAAACTCCCCAGTAGAGCAACAGACGACCAAGGTTCCTAAAATCTACTCCCCAAACAGAAATCAACACATCCCCTGCAGAGTTCCCTCAAACAAGTAAACATGAATCCCCAGCGAAATCATTCTAGACAAGATTGAAGATACACATACTCTTCATCCCCAGCAATAGTAAGAGATTTATTTTCTCAGATAAAGATACACTTCAACAACATTTCACATTCATACATCATAGCATATGCATACGAAACGCATATAGCACAATCTCATTTATTTTGAGAACATCATTACGTAATGCATTTCATACATCATGACATTGCATATAGCTAACTATTTACCTTTTCAGGAAAGATCAATCAACAGACTGATATCATTAATAAATCCTTAAAATAGATTGTAGGACATTCCCTGGAACAAGACAGGGAAGATATTTACATGATGAACACTCCTTTCAGACCTCTGCTGGCTAAGATTAAATTGACCAAAGATTTGTTCTGATACTTCTCTCACTAAACCTTTTTCTAGCTCAGATTAAATCAACCAAAGATTTGTTCTGATACTTCTCTCAGTAGACCTTTTTCTGGCTCAGATTAAATCGACCAAAGATTTATTCTGATACTTCTCTCAGTTAAATATTTAAAGACCTCTGTTGGCTCAGATTAAATCGACCAAAGATTTATTCTGATACTTCTATCAGTAGACCTTTTTCTGGCTCAGATTAAATCGACCAAAGATTTATTCTAATACTTCTCTCAGTTAAAGATTTAAAGACCTCTGCTGGATCAGATTAAATCGATCAAAGATTTGTTCTGATACTTCTCTCAGTAGACTTTTTTCTGGCTCAGATTAAGACCAAAGATTTATTCTGATACTTCTCTCAGTTAAAGATTTAAGGACCTCTGCTGGCTCAGATTAAATCGACCAAAGATTTGTTCTGATACTTCTCTCAATAGACCTTTTTCTGGATCAAATTAAATCAACCAAAGATTTATTCTGATACCTCTCTCAGTTAAAGATTTAAAGACATCTGCTGGCTCAGATTAAATCGACCAAACATTTATTCTGATACTTCTCTCAGTGGACCTTTTCCTGGCTTGGATTAAATCGACCAAAGATTTATTCTGATACTTCCTCCAGTTAAAGACAGATGCAGACATCTTCTGGCTCAGATTAAATCAACCAAAGATTTATTCTGATACTTTTCTCAGTAGACATTTTTGGCTCAGATTAAATTGACCAAAGATTTATTCTGATACTTCTCCCGGATTAAAGTCAAGCATAGACTTAGTCTAACTTCTCTATCAACAATTACTTTAGATGACATCTATAAGCCCATCTTTGACAACTCTTCATTACCTCTCCAAATGGCATCTACAAGCCCATTCCCGATATAATCAACAAACAGTTTTACTCCATGCACAAGCGAGTGCAAATTTTTGAGCACTTAAGTGTTCAATCCTCTTCTACCTTCAAGTCGTGAATGGCGAACGTGCCAATCTAACTCTTTAGGTTTAAGAAGATTGAACAGGGGCAGTTGTTGTACCCCAAAATTTTTCCTCTATTTTCTTAAGACATTTCTCACAAAAGATCTCAAATGCTCAAGGATTCTCAAGAATCGATCAGACAAGCTCACCTCCTAAGCACTTGGTCCAAAATTAGGGTTTTGGTTTTATCAAGGATAAATGGACTTTTAATGCCTCAAGTGACTTTAATAGTTCACTATAGGTCTCCAAGAATACTCATGCCAAGTTTTAAGTCTTGCTTCACAAATTTGCTCAGTCAATTGCTCAAATGACTGAAAATCAACTGTATTGGGTAAAAAGTCAATCATGGTCAACATATAGTCAAGCTTCATGATTTTTGGCCAATACCAACATTTTGAAGTCATATTTATCAATTGATCAAGGGTTGATCACAATTCCTCAAGAAAAGCATTCAAATCATCAAAGGGGCAAAATTGTCAAAATTAGGGTTTTGACTGAGAATGACTGATCATGGACTTTTGACCTAGTACATGACCTAATGACTTGGAGCATGATCTCAAAGAATAAAACACAACATTTTTACCTAATTTCATGGCTTAAATTATTTCTCAAGATCAAAGGATTGATAGTTGAAATTTGATCAACTGATAAAAAGTTAACTGATACACAAAAAGTCAAACTTTGACTTTTTGATCAACATTGAATTTCAAAGATAAAGAATCATCAAGACCTTCAAAATACCACACTTGATCATCAAGAATCAAGAAAGTCAAGAAAGTCCATAAAAAGTCGAAGTTTTCAATACTTAGAAAAATTCTAAGTGTTTTTTAACCTTGATAATTTCACTACTTCATGACAATTTTTCACTAAGATGCAAGATGATTCAAGGAAAACTTTCATCATGAAAGTTGTATATCTTGATGAATCCTTTAACTTTGTCCCTTACGTTTGATGTCCAAAAAATGCTTAGATTTGAAGATATAGGCCCATGAAGTCATGACATTTTTAACAAAACACTTAGTGAAATTTTCAACTTGTTTAGGCGGATTTTTGTCCTAACTTCTTAGCCAATTTTAATCAATTTCCAATTTGATTTAGCCAAAGTGGTCAACATGAAGCTTTTATACAATGTTTCAAGCTTTCCAAAATGTCCAAGAACTTGAAGATATTATGCTTGAGCTAGAAGTTTCGAAGATAAGAAGTTAGGTATCCATTATTGAATTATAGGTCATTCTCATGAAGAACACTTGAACAAATCTCAAGTCATGCTACATAAATCTTGCTTTTCAGACTTCAAACTTGCAAATCACTCAATAATTAAATGTTAACACAACTGGTTGAGCCATTGTCCAAGCATTTGAGTCATTGTCCAAGTGATTATGCCATTTTTGGCACAAAGTCACCACTTCCATTTTAGAAAAGCCAACTTTAACCACAATGTCAACTTCTTGAGCCTCTCACTTACTCCCTCTGCACACACTCAACATATATGTTCATAAGAAACATATCTAAAGTCTCTAGCCACCCTACAAGCCCTTGTACTTCACATTGAAACCATGAATTTCAAGTTTACTTCAAAATCAAGTCACATAGCCATAACATGTGATTCTTGATTTCTGATTGCTAGAGCCTTAAAAAGCTCCCATCTATAAATATATGAGTCATTTGCAAGCTAACACATGAGTTAATAAGCCTTGAAACACTCTCATACTCACTCAAACCAGAATTTTCACAAAAACCTCCATAACTTGTCATTTCTGACTTTGAACACCAATCTCACAATCCACTCGTACTTTTTCACTTTTAATCAATCATAAAGCTTCCATACCTCATATATAACTCATCCCCATCCTCATTTTATCAATGTAACTTCATCTTCCTCATACTCCATTTCCAAATATTCAAACCTGCAACTTGACTTCTCCAACACGATTTAGGCACTTTCAGCATAAAGTAAGAGTTGCATTAGCTTCCTAGGAGTTCAGTGAAGTTATCCAGATCATCACTATACTCCCAGGGGTGCTCAAAATCCATACACGATTTCCAGTTTTGAGGTAATTTCTCTCAACTTTGAACTCTCTCTATAAGCATCACTAATGGTTACTTTGTGAATGAAAAATGTAGACATCATTGCCCTGAAGCTAACCATGTCTTTAGTTTTCATTTATGTTGCCTGATTGATTTGAATTTTGAAGTTGAACTTTATGAAAAAAATTAGGTTTTATTTGGTACCAAACAAAATTCGTGTTCATCTTTGATTTATAACTTTAATTATTTACATGGTTGGATTCGTGTTGAAATCTCAAGCAATTTTCATGTTTACATTTTCTGACTTGGTTGAGAAATGAGGAAGTTCCAAAATTCAAAAATATAATAATGGTGACTGGCGCGAGGTTAGGGATGAAGTCATATTCAGGATTGGGTTTATTTTATATTTAGTGGAATTTGTATTACTATCGGATGTAATAGGTACCCCAGTGGCAAAGGAAGCGTGCGTAAGGCATTGATCTATAGGGACCTGGGTACGAGCCTGAGTGGTACCCTTTTATTTCTTTCATATTTATTATTTTCAGATTCTGTGCAGGCAAGCCCAAGACATGTGCGCTACACCCCTCATCCATACCATCCATCTGCCAGGCAATCAAATTAAATGCTCCACAAAGCAAAATGCATGATGCGCATCCAAAGGGCTGGCCACACCTGATCCATACAGATACTGGATTTCTATTATGGGCCTGAATTGTTTTTAAATTCTCAACCCCCCCCCCCCCCTTTTTTCTTACACATGCACAAGCCCATATACATTTTTATTTTATTTATGATTTAAACAAAATACAAACTTGGGCCTAGTGTTTTTTCTACTTTACATCCATTTAACTTTTTTACACCCAGAGTCAACCTTTTTTTTATTTTCTTTATTTATTTATTTCTATTTAACCAAAAATACAAAAATATATATTTTCTTAAATAATTAAATTAAAAAATATTTTAAACACCTTATTTTATTTTCAATTAAATTTCATTTCTTCTATAAATTAACTTTAACATTCAAATTATTTTCTAAACAAATTATTTTAGACTTAGGTTTTATTTTTCTTCTTAATTTCAATTAACTTAGATTTTAGAATTTGTTAAATATTAATTAACTTCTCTCATAATTAAAATTAATTAGTTGACTAGGTTAGTCTTTAAAATTTTCTATCAAAAAACCCCCAAAACAATTTCTTTCCTCATCCTTACATTTTGAGCATTTTATTATTCATGTATATGGTTTGTAATAGATAATTAGGGCTTTATTGATTTCCTCCCCCTATTTACAAACTTGTACCCCCCCCCCCCCATTTCCCAAAGCATTGTAATAGCGTAGGACATTTAAATTTCGCAATTTATCGCTTTCCTTATTATTGTTAGTAATTAGGGTTTGCATGACAGAACTTAAAATCAACCACAGCCAAAACCTAATTCAAAGATAAAATAATTGAATCAAACACTTTACACACATACACCTCTAGGGTAACCCATACTAGTCGCCTCGGATAAAAAACAGTCATGTACCTCGAACGTGATATGTTTTAGCAAAGACCCTCGATTAAAAGATCATAGTCCCTCAATGACTCTTCAATGTTGCCTTCGGTAAATGATCTTAGTCCCTCACAAAAATTGTTAAAATATCTTACAAGTTGCCTTCTATGATTGTACGATGACTCACGCTTGTCCCTCACATCCAATGATATGTCTCTCTACCAATCAATTGTAAAATAGCACTATCTAAAGAATGAGGAAAAGAACAAAGACTTTTTGAGTAGGTAGATTGCTCGTAATTGCTTGCTTGCTCACAAACAAAACCATTTCCACACTTCACACTTTCAAAACACTTTTTAAACCAATATTTTGTATACATTCTCAACGATACGAGAATCATTACAAAATTGCCTTACATTGCATCTTCAAAACATCTTTCCAAACACTCTTTTTCAAACAAATATTTTCAAAACCAACACTTTGTATACATTCTCAACGATATGAGAATCATTGCAAAGTTTGCCGAACTTTGGCGTTTTTCAAAATATTTTCAAACTTACACAAACACAAAGCATTTTAAAGTGAACAAGCAATTAAGAGCCCATATATGACTGCAGATGAAAAGGGTATTAACACCTTCCCTTTTCATAACCTACCCCCCGAACTCAAGAAAATTCTCGAAAGGTCTTTCTTGTTCTTTTCATCCTTTCCTTTATTAGATAAAAGAAAAGTCGGTGGCGACTTTTGCTATCCGCAACATTTGCGATAAAACGTAAAACACCAAGTCAGTTCTCCCATTGTATTACAGCAGTGACATCACCCACTTGTATCGGTATTTTTAGAAGATCAAGAATGTTCCCATATCAGAGAGCAAAGTGTTTCTAAACAGAACCAGGTTGTGCATTTATTATAGATTTCATCTTTTCATGTCGGGTACTTGTTCATGTATCAGTATGGTATTTCTCTTATCTTAATTCATCTTTTCTCAAAATGCTCACAACAAAACCTATTTTTTTCTTCTTCTTGAAATTCCCTAAAAATAAAATTTATATGCTAAATAAATTGATTTTAATGCAAATGCATGACATGATATAAGTAAGGGTAACATGGTAATAAAAAGGTCTAATTTTACTCGACCCGCCCCTCATAAGGGTAGTCAATCCTAGGGGTATTTTGGGACGAATACCTAAGGATTTATCTTAGGTGGAACCTTTTCATAGACCTAGTGATGCGTTTTCCTCGTAGGTCATTTGTAGTCTCATTTTTAAGGTTTGGGATAAGATTTGCAGAGTCGCTGATCGAGTCCAAAATGTGTCCTTAAGAAGGACTAGCCCTCTCACTGACAACCCCATTGGCCCATACTCGACAACCCCTTATTTCTAAGGTTTTTTTTATTTATTTTCATACATAATTCCTATAATGAAACATACATACACACACACACACACACACACATATATATATATATATATATATATATATATATAGAGAGAGAGAGAGAGAGAGAGAGAGAGAGAGAGAGAGAGAGAGAGAGAGAGAGAGAGAGAGAGAGAGAGAGAGAGAGAGAGAGAGAGAGAGAGAGAGAGAGAGAGAGAGAGAATAAATTGAAGATAAAAATAAAAGCAAAATAAAGCATAAGAAAGGAATAAAACAAGATATATGAACATATCAAAACACAAGAAACCTAAAACTAGAAGGTACGCAAGACTCTCTTTAGGGGTACTCCTAGTGAAGTCGCCAGCTGTAACACCTGGTTAAATCAATGAAGTCGCCACCATTATTTATTTGTCCTAAGGACGAGGAGTTAATGGGAAAACCCTAGAGGTATAGATAAGACGGTCGTTGTAGCCAAGTTAAAGGTTCAGGAGTCAATTAAGCGAGGGGAAGGTGTTAGGCACTCCTCACCTTCCTTGTACTTAAGGAGAACCTCCTATAGTTCTAGGGGATGATATGTTTGCCAAGGATTGTTATTTGCCTAATGCCTAATTTTATTTTATTCATTAATTACAGAAAAAGAGAAAATATTTTAATTATTAGCTCTTCAGATTTCTCCTTGTGCCTATGTATCCTCGGGGGAGCGAAGAGGAATCAGAGTACCGTAGTTTGTATGTGTTTGGTTGATTGATTGATTTTAGATTATGAGAAGGACTTGATCTTGATTAGAACTAAATCGCACGAGGGAGAAGAAATCAATTTGATTTATCGCACTGAAAGCGAAATAATTGATTGTTGAAAAATAGATATTTGATAAATTATCATAGATTTTAAGTCTTGATTTGAATAACCAATTAGTAAGGCGTCAAGCCGACCAATCGCTTATTCGAGGATATGATGGACGTGTATCCACCTATCCTATTATTTACAAAAATTGAAACTAATTTGATTCAAAAAATGTTCGGTTTATGTATAATGATTATGGAGTATTTAAAAGTGTGACGATGTTGAGTGAATCGGGAGACCGAAGAATTATTTGCAAATTAATCATTTTAAAGAAGATAAGAAGTAGAATCAGTTTTTTAGATTTTTAAGTCTTTTACTATTAGTGAGTGCTTAATAAAACTTAAATAACTTTTTTTTGTTTTTATAGGAAGAAAATTACTAACGTAAATTAGTTTAATAACCTAATAACCAAATTGGACCTAATTATTTAATTAGAACTAATAAAAAATTTAATTAAACTAATCCTATTGACTAAGTAAAATCAAATTAATAAGATAACTAATCTAAGAAGAAGCAAGATGTGTAACACTATTACATGTGGGTGTATGTCAGCAAAGGTTAGAAGCACAAGCCCAAAAAATAAATAAAACCTAATTTAAAATGTGTAAACATCAAATAAACCATGGATTATAAAAACGTGTTAGTAGCCGTCAACCTTTTAACTTCCATGGTAAAACCAATTTTAATTTTTCAAGGTTTAATGATTTCAATAGAACGGCGACATGTGGCGTGGGATTATCATAAAAATTAAACATATTTTCTGCTTCCACGATACTTTTCTGCTTTCTCATTCTTTTCTCCTTCCTTCTACGTTTCCACCATTATCAACACAAAGCAAATATGAATCATAAACAAACCATTCAACAACTGTATCATGAAATCAATAACTCTCGAAAATTAAACATAGAATCGGAGCTGACATGGGTGGTCGGAACGACGGCAAAAGAGTGGGCGGTAGGGCGCGGATTTCGTCGGAAAAGGCGCCGTGGTCGGGATGTTGGTGATACGGGGGCGGTGAGTTACGTCTTGGTTGCAATCTGTGTTTTTGTTCTATTTTCTCCTTTAGATCCAAAAACTTTTGAAAAAATTTTGAATTCAATTTTTGTGGTTTGTTAAATTGTTATGATGTATAAGAGGTTTTTGTGATGTAGAAAATACATAAAGTTTTAGTTATTAAAATCTGAAAGAAAATAGTACAACACTTATGCTAGAAAACTTGACCATTCTAAAAAGAAATCTTTTTTATGGTTACGTGGTAAAAATAATTTTTAGTATATTCTTAATAACAAAGATGATAACAACTGGCAAAAAGCACGATTCTAAAACAGAAATTAATTGAATATCAAAATAAGGATCCACTGATTACCAATTCTAAAAGAAAATGAGTAAATTCACAATAACAGCAACCAAAATTCTAAGCACTCACTTGACCCCAATTTAACTAAGAATCTAATCTACATCAAAAACCACATACAAAAACATGCTTTGAGGTATAGGAATAATAATACTTGCTTGAAGTGCCGTGACGTGACCAATTTAAGATGTTCATTTTTCTTCTTTACGATTGGTAGAGACTTTTAGAGTTTACGTGTTATAAGAGCAACAATTTTAAGATCTAATATTTTAATAAATTATTAATGTCTCTACAGTGTGAAATTGAATAGTTATTTATAAGTAAAAATCAACTTGTTTGTAACATTTTCTAAATATTAAGATTGATTTTAAAAAAAATTATTTATTTATCTCAAATTTGACTATTAAGTGCATAAAATTAAATATTTGAAAAATAAAATTAAAAATTAAAAATAACCTTAAAATAGAAAACAAAAATAATAATAAAATAATAAAAAATGACTTTTTATCTTTTTTAATGAAAAATACAAAAATATAAAAGTAGCATAATGAGACTTGAACGTGCAACCTTACACTCAAACTCCTTTCACACTTCACATACTCTTTTACCACGCTATCTTAATCATTCAAGATAAAAATAATTTTTGAAAATTATGATGGGCGGTACACATTTGTTATTAAGAAAAATACCAATAGTCTAACACAATCTATTATATATTTTTTTCTAAATAAACTTGAACTAATAAATTAATGTTAGAAATACTAAATATATAAAAAAAGATTTAAAGTGAAAGGATGATAAATAAATAAATAAATTTATTATTTTTAAATAATAACTTTATTTATCATATCAAATAAAAAATTTCAGTTTGAGACCCCTAGTATTTTAGGAGCTAGATGACTAAATATTTGGCTACGGATAATGAAGAAAATTGATAGGCAAATTCTAGGTATGACAGTAAGTTCAAAATCTTACCCACTTGATTGTCATATCACCTCCTTCGAATGGAGAAAACCAAAATCATAACAAGACTATAATCCCATGTCTTAGTAGCTCGATGAAATGCATGATTGTGAGTGCTATGATAGCGCATATGAATGTGAAACATAAGCCAGATAAATGTAAAATGAGAAGGGAAAATTTTGGGGTGCAACATCTTCCCTTGCACCAATTTAATGTTATTCTTGGAATGAACTGGTTGGAGTTCAACTATATTCATATCAATTGTTATAATAAAACTTTGAGGTTGCCTAAGTTTTGTGATAATGGAGAATTGATGTTGTTGTCTGCTAAGCAAGTGAATGAACTCTTGGAAGATGAATCATTGATATTTGTGATGTTTGTGTCGTTGCAAGTTGATCGTGAAGCTACAAGTGTTGATCTACTTGTTGTTTGTGAATTTCTAGAGGTATTTCCAAACAATATAAGTAACATACCTCTAGAACGTAAAGTGGAGTTTTTTATATAGTTGGTGTCAGGTACAAGTCCAGTGTTGATAGCTCCTTACATAATGTCACCTTCAGAGCTGAGTGAGTTGAAGAAACAATTGGAAGAAATGCTTGAGAAGAAGTCTGTTCGACCGAGTGTTTCTCTGTGGGGTGCACATGTGTTGTTAGTTAAGAAGAAAGATGAAAGTATGAGATTGTATATGGACTACAGACAGTTGAATAAAGTGACTATTAAGAATAAGTATCATCTCTCGAAGATTGATGATTTGATGGATCAGTTGATGGGTTCTTGTGTTTTTAGCAAGATTAATTTGAGGTCGGGTTATCATCAGATTCGTGTTAAACCAGATGATATTCCGAAGACAGATTTTCGAACAAGATATGGTCATTGTGAGTACGTTGTGATGTCATTTAGTGTATCTAATGCACCAGGTGTTTTCATGGAATATATGAATTAAACATTTCATTCGTATTTGGACAAGTTTGTAGTAGTTTTCATTGATGATATTCTAATATATTCTAAATCAGAAAAAGAACATGTTTAACATTTGTGAATTATGTTGCAAGTGTTGAAAGAAAATAAATTCTATGCAAAGTTGTCGAAGTGTGAGTTACGGTTGAAGGAAGTGAGTTTCCTTAGCCATGTGATTTCTAGTGGTGGAATTATTATGGATCCTTCTAAGGTTGATGCAGTGTTGCAATGGGAGACTCTGAAGTCTGCGATTGAGATTCAAAGTTTTCTTGGTTTAGCAGGTTATTATCGAAGGTTCATTGAAGGATTTTCTAGATTGGCGTTACCTTTAACTCAGTTGACTCGAAAGGGTCAAGCTTATGTGTGGGATGTTGTGTATGAATAAAGTTTTGTGGAATTGAAGAAGAAGTTGACGACTGCTCCGATATTAATTTTGTTTAATCCGATTGAGTCTTTCATGGTGTATTGTGATGCGTCTAAGATGGGTCTTGGTGGTGCATTGATGCAGAATGGACAAGTTGTTGCTTATGCTTCTAGACAACTGAAAGTTCATGAAAGTAATTATCCTATGCACGATTTAGAGTTAGCAATTATGGTGTTCGTGTTGAAAATTTGGAGACATTATCAGTTTGGGTCCAAATTTAAAGTGTTTAGTGATTACAAAAGTTTAAAGTACTTGTTTGATCAGAAAGAGTTAAACATGAGGCAGAGAAGATGGCTTGAGTTGTTGAAGGATTATGATTTTGATTTTAATTACCATCCTGGTAAAGTAAATGTGGTGGTCGATGCATTGAGTAGAAAATCTTTACATATGGTGATGCTTATGATGTGTGAGTTAGAATTGATTGAACAATTCAGAGATATGAGCTTAGTGTGTGAAGAGACTCCTGATAGTGTGAAGTTGGGAATATTGAAACTAACTAGTGGTATTTTAGAAGAAATTCAATAAGGTCATAAATTTGATTTAAAGTTGGTTGATCAGTTGACCTTGATTAACCAAGGTAATGGAGGTGAGTTTTGAATTAATGAGAATGGTGTGATGAGGTTCGAAAAGATAGTGTATGTTCCAGATGCTCTATAAATTAAGAAGAGTATTCTTGAGGAAGGACATATAAGTGGGTTAAGTATTCATCTCGGTGCTACAAAGATATCAAGAGTTGAAGAAGTTGTTTTGGTGGCCTGGTAAGAAAAAGGAAGTCGCCAAATTTGTATATGCTTGTTTGACTTGTCAGAAGTCGAAGATTGAGCATCAGAAGCCTTTGGGTCTTATGCAGCCGTTGAACATTCCGCAATGGAAATGGGACAATATTTTTATGGATTTTGTGTCGTGTTTATCGAAGACTGTTAAGGGAAATGATTCGATTTGAGTGATAGTGGATATGTTGACTAAGTCGGTTTATTTCTTGCCGATGAAGATTAATCATCCTATGGAGAAGCTGGCTGAGATGTATATTGAAGAAATTATGAGATTGAATGGGATACCTTCGAGTATCATGTCGAATAGAGATTTGAAGTTCACGTTGATGTTCTAGGAAGGTTTGTATAATGCTTTTGGTACTAAGTTAAGGTTGAGTTCTGCATATCATTCGCAGACGGACAATCAGACAGAGAGAACTATTCATTCTTTAGAAGATTTGTTTAGGGCTTGTGTGTTGGAACAAGGAAGAGGTTGGGATAGCCACTTGCCATTGATTAAGTTTACTTATAATAATAGTTTCCATTCTAACATCGGAATGGAACTGTATGAAGCTCTGTATGGTAGGAGGTTTAGAACTCCATTATGTTGGTACGAGTCACGTGAGAGTGATTTACTCGGACCCGAGATTGTGCAGGAAACGACTGAGAAGATCAAGATGGTCTAAGAGGGGATGAAAGCTTCTCAGAATCGTTAGAAGAGTTATCACAATAAGAGGAGGAAGGCACTTGAGTTCCAAAAGGATGATCATGTGTTTTTGAGAGTTACACTGGTAACCGGTGTTGATAGAGCTTTGAAGTCGAGAAAGCTTACGCTGCATTTTGTTGGTCCATATCATATATCAGAGAAGATAGGTGAAATAGCTTATCGGATTACTTTAACACCATCACAAATATTCATGACGTGTTTCACGTGTGTGTGAGTTGAGGAGATACATTCAGGATCCTTTGTATGTGATCTAAATGGGTGATGTACAGTTGAGAAATAACCTGACTGTTGAAGGATCACATGTGCGGATAGAAGGTCAGAAAGTGAAGCAATTATATGGTAAAGACATTGCCTTGGTGAAGGTATTATGGGGTGGATCAGCTGGAGAAAGTTGGACTTGAGAGCGTGTGGATCAGATGAGAGAGTCTTATCCGACTTTGTTTTTGCTAGGTAATTTTCGAGGGCGAAAAATCTTTTAAGTGGTTGTAACACCCCAAAAATCTAGATTAATTATTTAATTTATTTAGTATGAATATACGAGTTATTGTGATTATTTGTGAAGTATTTGTGAATATACATGTTGTTTTGATAAATATTGTGAAGCAATTGTGATTTATTGATGAATATGATATGTTTGAGATGATGTGTTGTGGGGTAGAATAAATTAAGATGAACATGAGGCTTAATTATATTTTAGATAATTAGAGTAATTATTTAGAACTATTTTAATTAGTGAAATAAGATAATATATTGTGTAGAAATAATAAGGGCAATATGGTAATTGGTGAAGTGATAAGTGAGGGTAATATAGGGAGACCACAAAAAGGGTCAAATGGTTAAACTGGGAAAAAAGAGTGTATGTGTCTCATTATGTGGAATCGTGAAAGTTGGATAGAATATTGTGAAGAGCTAGGGAACAAAGAGAAAAGAGAGAGAATCAACCGTTGAGCTTGGAACGGAAATCAATTTCTAAGAGAATCTAAGGTAAGGGGGTTATCATTATCATTATAATTGGTACAAGTTTAGGTATTTGTAGGTTTGTATGTGGAGTTTTGTTTAATAATGATAATATGATGATTTTGTTGGAAATTAATGCAATTGTGATGTTGTTTTACCATGAATTGATGCATATGATATCCATTATGTTGTGTTGTTATTGTGTGATAAAAACATGAGAATTTGTGATGAATTGAGATATGTACTGACGTAAAATCGCAAGAAAATTAAACTGGTTTTATGTAGAAAATGCAACAGCAGAGTTATTATTCTCGCGCACTCGTCGGGCGAGCCTCCCAAGTCGCTGGGCGAAGCAACTTTGCCCAGACTTTGCCAGGCAAGAGTGAGGCAAGAGATAAAGATGGGTTTTTGGCAAGTTTCTGGAAAATGTATGAAGGAGGTGTCTCACTCCAACTTCGCTAGGCGAAGCAGAGGCGACCGCGGGCTCACTGAGTGAATGAAAAGTTCGTCGGGAGAATGAGGTGTAGAAAAATACGTGCTTCTGGAATTTTGTATGGGGGAAGGTGTTTCGCCCTCATCCTCGTCGGGAGAGCCTCAGGCAAGCAAGCTGCTTCGGCGGGCGAGCCTCAGGCGAGAGGTAACTGATAGGTTTTGTAGAGGTTGTAACTTGAGTTTCCAGACTCCGTTTAATGCATCGTTCAAAGCGTTATGAAGATGACATGATGAACTATGCTTTTGTGAAATAAAATGAATCATATGGGGGTATTTTTCCAATGATTGTGATATGATGAAGTGAGGTGATTATGCGTTGATGTAATATGATGTATGTGTAAATGATGAGTTGATGTTACTATGATGATGCTATGTTGTACTATGAAGTAATTGATGATGTTATGATGAATGAAGTTGATGATTTCATTTTTATGTGTATACATGTCGTGTGAAGATAACTATATGATGATTACATGAATCATGATGTGTTTTAACTAGCATTGGTCATGTTTTATTATGTGTTGCACATCATGCATTCATGACATATGTTAGGGAATTGGCCTAATGATGTTAGGACGTTGGTCCAGTGATGATTGTTAAGACATTAGTCCAGTGACGACCTCAATCCCATGGTGTGGATTGAGTGCATTTTTGTGAAGTGCTCCGGTTCTAAGCAGGAATCGATCATCAGTGAATTTTTGGTACTAAATGCACGAGTCAATGATATTGCATTGTATTATTTATGACATTGCATAATGATTGATTAAGTGATATTGATGACGCTATGATCTAAGTGGTAATTGATGATAGATGTTAATATGATGACATGTGGAATTCATGATATTTTGTGACTTAATGATGTCTTGATGATGATGATTAATTTGATGACTTGATGATGTTGTGAATGAATTAATGATGTGAAAGTGTGAGTATAATATATGATGTATGAGATATGCGGTTTCATGTTAAGGCGTTGTAACTATTGTACATATTTCTTATATATTTTATAATGGTATGTGATTTACTCACCCTTTTTGCTTGGAAATGTTGTCTCAAGACGTGGATAACTTGTAGGTGATTAAAAATAGTTTGTTAAAGCTTAGAGGATAGCTTTAGAGTGCATTATTTATTTCTTGTTGAATAAAGTGGGTCTTGCTCTGACATGTAAAATTGGGGTTGGGATTGTTTGATTGGAATAATTATGGTTTTTTATTTATTTTGAGATTTTGAACTACCTTTCATGGTATTTAAGTTATTTGAAATATTGAATCATGAACGACGAAGTATGATGAAGTTTGTATGAAGTTATTTTTGAAACTATGATTCTGCAGTGAGATTTAAATTTGTTGTTGATGTTATTAAAGAAATAATTATTTAAAATGATTTGGAAACCCGTGTTACGAAGTAAAATGTTTTATATGATGTTTTACAAAAGTGTGACACCCTTGTTGGTGATTTATATTATAATTTTTAGTGAATTATTCATTGGATTTAGAAGGGTGTTACAACTGACCCTCCATCTGATGTTGCTCATAACATTCAATGATTTATTTTTCATGTATAACATAACACTGACATATGCAGATAATTATGTTATTTTGGGTGACTGAATATTTTGTGATATTTGAATAATTTTTGGTTATCTACCTTGTGACAATTGATTAGTCGTGTATGTATGGTATATTTGTTATTCACCTTTTTTATATCTTTTTCTTAATTTTCTCTTAAATTGTGTGTTTGTGATTGCTTATGTTGTATGCAATTTATGTGGGGCTTGATTAGTTCACTAAGTATGACATGTTACTTTTGGCTTTTAAATTATCTTGGATTCAAAGTGTTTACGTGTGATTTTTTTCTTCTCTTTTTGATATTTATCAAAGAGGAGAAAGTGTTGAGATATTATCGATGCTTACACACATTAAGTGTTTAATGCAGGGGGACCCTTACAACTTTTACATCTCAAGCAAAGTAATATACACACCAGATTCATTTTATCCATCAAATTCTAAATAACACTTTGAATAATTGATCGACAATAATATCTCAAATTCACTAAATATCAAAAAGAGGGAGGCTGAATGCAGTCATGGTATCATAGGGTATCATCTATATTTTGCTTTGATGATTTATCAAATTTAATATGCTTTAAGTCTATTTGCGTATTTGTAATTTATTGCTTTTAATTTAATGTTTGTGTGCTTGTAATTTACTCGTATTTCATTTGGATCGTAAACACTTCAACTATTATATTGTGTATCACTAAGATACCTTATTAGTCAATCTAATAAGAGTATTTGATCCATGATAGTGTTTCTTTTTTAGCAGAGCAAGTTACCCTTGTGGAACCTTGTAACACCCCAATTCTACCCCAAGCAATTATGCAAAATAAATCAGAGTTATAAAATTTCAATCATACGAATGAATCGGGACGTCACATATTCTTCTAACAAATTCATTGCATTCATCGTGGATATATAACACTTTTTCAAACATCGGATGAACCCTCAACATAACATCTTTAATCAAATAAATCAACATCTACGCAACGGAATTCTTAATAACATCTCTAACAAAACAGCAACTTCGAAACATCTCATGTTTAATAATAATCAATTTAAAATTGAACAACCGAAAATCAACGGTCAAAAATCAGCAAATGTTCATCCCCCCGAGTGTTACATATCAGAGCAATGACACCGACTCGAACTATTGAAGGTATACAGCCTTCACTCTCGATTACCTGCACGTTACCAACATAGGGGCAACATTCAAATAGAAGGGGTGAGATATCTAACAATATAATAAAGCGCATGATAATTAATATATTTAAATTAGATCAATAACATCACCACTTCTCATCTCATGATCAACAATAATTACAATGCATATACACATTCATCAACATCAAAATACACTTCTTTAAGCAATCATATAATGCGACTCGATACTATACAAATGCATGTGGTACCATTGAAGCAGAACTCCCATCTCAAAAATTTGCCAATTAATAGAGGCATTAACAAGGCATAGCCTTCATCTCAAAATTTGACAATTCAGGCCATCTCAACAAGCATAAGCTCCATCTCAAAAGTGCAATGTATGCGACACAACCATGAATGTAATAATAACACCCAAGTTAACAACATCTCAAATCATCTCAAAACATCTCAATTTAACATCTCAAAAACATCTAAATTTATCATCTAAAAAACATATCAATTTATCATCTCAAAACATCTCAAATAATCATCTCAAAAACATCTCAATAATCATCTCAAAACATCTCAAATAATCATCTCAAAAACATCTCAATAATCATCTCAAAACATATCAAATAATCAAAATGATTCATCAAACATCATTTATTTATTATAAATCATCCACACAATATTATTAATAACTTCTCACTAACAACTCAGCGGCATTTAATTTCCACAGTAAACCAACACTATCATTTTGTAATTCTAACGTCAAGACCGTCACTTTCCTACTGTTATAGCTCAAACAGCAGCTTCTAAGCATCTAACGTTCATCACTCTGCACAAAACAATGCAAAGGCCATCCAACTTCTGACCATGCAACCTCTAACCAACGCTATTTCTAAATACACAACTTCTGATGACACAACCTCTGGGCGACATAATCTTCTGACTACTATAACTTCTGACTAATGCAACCTCTGATCAGATGCAACTTCTGATCACCACAGCTTCTGGCTAACCCCATCTTCTGACCAGGTACAACTTCTGATCATCACATCTTCTGACTAACCCCATCTTCTGACCAGGTACAACTTCTGATCATCATATCTTCTGACTAACCCCATCTTCTGACCAGATACAACTCCTGATCATCACATCTTCTGATTAATGCAACTTCTACTATCAGAACCTCTATTCTTTAATAGTGCAACACAACTTCTAACTAACATATGTATAACATCAGAACTTCTATCTTGCACTAATCTAATGCAACTCTTATCAGCATTCTTCTAATGTCAGAACTGCTACTTTTTATTTCATCCTACTATTTGGATTTTTTGCCTTTTATCAACCTAATTAGGAACAGTACGCCTAACGCCATCCCTAATTGATTCATTGGTTCTAATACAGTAGCTTCTGATATCCTCCAAGGTTCTGTGTTTTTCATCACTGCAAATTACTATGGGTTTCATAACTAAAGCCTTAGAACTTAATCTAATCATGATAATTCATCACCCATAATAATCCTATAATCTTACAGCATTTTAACAGCATCAAGACATCAATATTCATCAAAATTCATCAATCCTCATCATACATCAATCATATATTCTCAATTCAAGAATAATACAACAATCACATCTAACCCCATATAACAATTATCATAAACCTAATTATAGAGTTAGAACCCCACCCTTACCTTGGATTGAAGGTCGCTCTACAATTTCCGGTTGGATTCACGTTCTTTCCATTTTCCACTTTCTCTAGCAGCTTGCACGTTCTCTTCCAAATCCTTATTTCTTTCTACTGCTTCTTTCTTTCTATTCTAACAACAAATAATAAAATAACCTTATTATTCCATTATCTCCTTATTGGGATTAAAACCAATACACCCCCTTATTACTTCTATTTCTTCAAAATAAGTCCATATTAAATAATATTACACTTCTAATATTATTTCACCATGTAATATTATATCTCTAATATTATTTCTCCACTTAATAAAATAAATCCAATTAATTATAACATATCTTCACAAATATTCAAAAAATAATCTAATTAAATAATTAATTAAATTACGGGCGTTACAACTCTCCCCCACTTAGAATATTTTCGTCCTAAAAAATTTACCTCAATCAAACAATTCAGGATAAGAGTCTCGTATCTTGCTCTCCAACTCCAAAGTCATGCTTTCACCAGCAGCTCCTAGCCAAACCACTTCGACCAAGGCAATCTCTTTTCCCCTCGGAGTCTTCATTTCACGATCCGTGATCCGTACAGGCATCGTCTCCACTGTAAGATTATCCCGTACTTGCACATCATCCATATGAATCACATGAGATGGATCTGAAATATACTTCCGAAGTTGCGACACATGAAACACATCATGCAAATTCGAAAGATTAGGCGGTAAATCCACTTTATAAGCAACATTCCCCACTCTCTCCGAAATCTGATACGGTCTAATAAAACAAGAAGTGAGCTTCTTAGACTTCAATGCTCGCCCAACACCAGTCACATGTGTAACTCTTAAAAACACATGATCACCAGCTTGAAATTCTAAATCCTTCCTTTGCTTATCATGATAACTCTTCTATATACTTTGTGAAGCTTTCATCTTTTCTCGAATCAACTTCACCTTCTCAGTAGTCTCACGAACAAGTTCAGGTCCAAGTACTACACTTTCACCAGATTCATGCCAACATAACGGAGTTCTACATCTTCGACCATACAACGCTTCAAAAGGTGCCATCCCAATACTAGAATGGTAACTGTTATTATAAGTGAACTCTATCAACGGAAGATAAGTATCCCACGAACCTCCCTGCTCAAGAACACATACCCTCAGCAAATCTTCTAACGATTGAATAGTCTGTTCAGTCTGACCATTTGTCTGAGGATGATACACTGAACTCAACCTCAACTTAGAACCCAACGCTTCTTGCAAACTCTTCCAAAAATCAAAAGTAAATCTTGGATCTCTATCTGACATAATGCACAAAGGAACACCATGCAGCTTCACAATCACACTAATATAAATCTCAGCCAACTTCGACACTGGAAAACTGATGTTAATAGGAATAAAATGAGCTGACTTCGTAAGCCTATCAACAATCACCCAAATTGAATCATGTCTTCTTAAAGTATTAGGCAACCCTGTCACAAAGTCCATTGAAATTCTATCCCACCTCCATTTTGGAACTTCCAACGGTTGCATCAATCCTGCAGGCTTCTGATGTTCAACTTTCGACTTCTTGACAAGTTAAACACGCATACACGAACCGAGCCACATCACTCTTCATCCCAGGCCACCAAAACAAACCTTTCAAATCTTGATACATCTTTGTAGCTCCTGGATGGATACTCAACTTACTTATATGACTCTCTTCAAGTATCACTTTCTTCATCTCAGCATCATTAGGAATACAAATTCGGTTACGAAACCTCAACACACCTTGCTTATCAAGCTTAAAATCACTATTCTCAGATTGATCAATCCCAACCATCAAATCTACAAGTTTCACATCCAACTTCTGAGCTTCTCTGATACTGTCTAAAAATTCATTATTAATCTTCAACATACCCAACATCACACTTTATGGAGTAACCTCGCAAACTAAGCTCATATCTCTGAACTGCTCAATCAATTCCAACTCTTTAATCATCATTGCTGACATATGTAAAGTCTTTCGACTCAATGCATCAACTACCACATTCGCCTTTCCTGGATGATAATTCAAATTGAAATCATAATCCTTTAACAATTCCAACCATCTTCGTTGCCTCATATTCAGCTCTTTCTGATCAAACAAATACTTCAAGCTCTTATGGTCACTAAACACTTCAAATCTAGAACCATAAAGATAATGCCTCCAAATCTTCAATACAAAAACAACTGCATCAAGCTCTAAATCATGCGTAGGATAGTTCTTCTCATGAGTCCTCAACTTCCTTGACGCATAAGCAACTACCTTACTATTCTGCATAAGCACACCTCCTAAACCCGTCTTAGAAGCATCACAATACACCACAAAAGGCTCTCTTGGATTAGGCAACGTCAAAATCAGAGCCGACGTCAACCTCTTCTTCAATTCTGCAAAACTTTCTTCGCACTGAACATCCCATACAAACGTTCTACCTTTACAAGTCAACTTAGTCAACAGAAGGGACAACTTAGAAAACCCTTCGATAAACCTTCTATAATAACCAGCTAATCCCAAGAAGCTTCTAATCTCAGTAGCTGACTTTGGAGTCTCCTATTGCAACACAGCATCAACCTTCGATGGATCTACAGTAATGCCACTACCTAAAATCACATGACCAAGAAAACTAACCTCCTTTAACCAAAACTCACACTTGGACAGCTTTGCGTACAACTTCTTCTCTTTTAAAACTTGCAATACTACTCTTAAGTGTTCTGCATGCTCTTCTTCTGACTTAGAGTAAATCAAAATATCGTCAATGAACACCACTACGAACCGATCCAAATAAGTATGAAAGACATGATTCATGTATTCCATGAATACTCCCGGCGCATTAGTAACACCAAAAGGCATCACCGAATACTCATAATGTCCATAACGCATTCTGAAAGCCGTCTTCTGGATATCTTCATCCTTCACTTTAATCTGATGGTAACCCAACCTTAGATCAATCTTACTAAACATACGAGCATCCACCAATTGATCCATCAAGTCATCTATTTTTGGAAGCAAATACTTGTTCTTAATTGTCACTTTATTCAACTGTCTATAATCAACACAAAGCCTCATACTTCCATCTTTCTTCTTCACTAACAACATTGGAGCACCCCACGGCGATACACTTGGTCTAACAAACTTCTTCTCAAGTAACCCTTCCAATTGCTTCTTCAACTCTGACAATTCAGATGCAGACATCGTATATGGTGCCATAGACACAAGTCTGGTACCAGGTACAAGATCAATTAAAAATTCAACTTCCCTCTCTAGCGGTACATCGGGAATCTCGTCAGGGAAAACTTTAGGAAATTCACACACCACCTGCAATTCCTCAATTATAACTTGAGTCTCTACAGATAGCATCGCCATCAACAAAAACATTTGTGCTTCCTCTTGCATCAACGAGCAACTTTCTGTTTACCTTTACCAGCTGGGGTATCATAAGGCTTACCACGATTCTGTTGGTGCTTACCCCTCTTCTCACTGATAATCTTGCAATGAGCATTATTATCCTCCTCATAAATCCTGCAACTATCAATCAAATCAGCAAAGACACAGATCTTCTGGTATCCAACTGCCTTCTTAATCTCCGGGCGCAACCTATTCTCAAACTTGATACACTTCGAAAACTCAGCATCTGCATCAGCGTTATGTGGATAAAAATTAGCCAACTCAGAAAACTTGGCAGCATACTCAACAACAGACATATTCCCTTGCTTCAGCTCAAGAAACTCAATCTCCTTCTTACCACGGACATCTTTAGAAAAGTACTTCTTCAAAATTTCCCTATGAAACACAGCCCAAGTGACATTCTCACCCGCAGCTTCTAACTTCTGACAAGTCTCTAGCCACCAGTCATCAGCCTCGACTGCTAGCATATGAGTCCCATAACGAACCTTCTGCGCTGGAGTGCAATCCATCACGCGAAAGATTCTCTCTATCTCTTTCAACCATTCCAATGCTCCGTTAGGATCACACTTTCCCTTGAACGTAGGTGGATTCTCTCTCTGGAAAGTCGCCAAGCTACGAGGTCCAGCATTCCCGTCGACATTCGGCTGATTTTCCATCGCATGAGCCATTGCTTCAAGAGCAGCAGCAAGTGCAGCATCATTCCTTCCATCCATCTCAACTTCTCACTACAACATAAAAAACGATTAGAACTCAAATAACAATACTCGACTGTTAGACAACTACGACTCGACGACAAGGTCGGACCAACCTTTTGCTCTGATACCGACTTTGTAACACCCCAATTCTACCCCAAGCAATTATGCAAAATAAATCAGAGTTATAAAATTTCAAACATACGAATGAATCGGGACGTCACAAATTCTTCTAACAAATTCATTGCATTCATCGTGGATATATAACACTTTTTCAAACATCGGATGAACCCTTAACATAACATCTTTAATCAAATAAATCAACATCTACGCAGCGGAATTCTTAATAACATCTCTAACAAAACAATAACTTCGAAACATCTCATGTTTAATAATAATCAATTTAAAATTCAACAACTGAAAATCAACGGTCAAAAATCAGCAAACGTTCATCCCCCCGAGTGTTACATATCAGAGCAATGACACCGACTCGAACTATTGAAGGTATACAACCTTCACTCTCGATTACCTGCACGTTACCAACATAGGGGCAACATTCAAACAGAAGGGGTGAGATATCTAACAATATAATAAAGCGCATGATAATTAATATATTTAAATTAGATCAATAACATCACCACTTCTCATCTCATAATCAACAATAATTACAATGCATATACACATTCATCAACATCAAAATACACTTCTTTAAGCAATCATATAATACGACTCGATACTATGCAAATGCATGTGGTACCATTGGAGCAGAACTCCCATCTCAAAAAATTTCCAATTAATATAGGCATTAACAAGGCATAGCCTTCATCTCAAAATTTGCCAATCCAAGCCATCTTAACGAGCATAAGCTCCATTTCAAAAATGAAATGTATGCGACACAACCATGAATGTAATAATAACACCCAAGTTAACAACATCTCAAATCATCTCAAAACATCTCAAAACATCTCAATTTAACATCTCAAAAACATCTCAATTTATCATCTCAAAAACATATCAATTTATCATCTCAAAAACATCTCAAATAATCATCTCAAAACATCTCAAATAATCATCTCAAAAACATCTCAATAATCATCTCAAAACATCTCAAATAATCATCTCAAAAACATCTCAATAATCATCTCAAAATATCTCAAATAATTAAAATAATTCATCAAACATCATTTATTTATTATAAATCATCCACACAATATTATTAATAACTTCTCACTAACAACTCAACGATATTTAATTTCCACAGTAAACCAACACTGTCATTCTGTAATTCTAACGTCAAGACTGTCACTTTCCTACTATTATAGCTCAAACAACAGCTTCTAAGCATCTAACATTCATCGCTCTGCACAAAACAACGCAAAGGCCATCCAACTTCTGACCACGCAACCTCTAACCAACGCTATTTCTAAATACACAACTTCTAATGACACAACCTCTGGGCGACACAATCTTCTGACTACTATAACTTCTGACTAATGCAACCTCTGATCAGATTGAACTTCTGATCATCATAACTTCTGGCTAACCCCATCTTCTGACCAGGTACAACTTTTGATCATCATATCTTCTGACTAACCCCATCTTCTGACCAGGTACAACTTCTGATCATCACATCTTCTGACTAACCCCATCTTCTGACCAGATACAACTCCTGATCATCACATCTTCTGATTAATGCAACTTCTACTATCAGAACCTCTATTCTTTAATAGTGCAATGCAACTTCTAACTAACATACGTATAACATCATAACTTTTATCTTGCACTAATCTAACGCAACTCTTATCACCATACTTCTAATGTCAGAACTGCTACTTTTTTTTATCCTACTATTTGGATTCTTTGCCTGTTATCAACCTAATTAGGAACAGTACGCCTAACGCCATCCCTAATTGATTCATTGGTTCTAATACAGTAGCTTCTGATATCCCCCACGTACGGTTCCGCGTTTTTCATCACTGCAAATTACTATGGGTTTCATAACTAAAGCCTTATAACTTAATCTAATCATGATAATTCATCACCCATAATAATCCTATAATTGTTTACCTAGGGATTTGGTAAACAACCGCTGATCCTCCAAATGGTTACTTATTTGGTTACTCGCAGGATCGATCAGATTGATCCTATGGACATAGGTTGATTTTGAAGTTTAATTAATGTGGATAAGGCTTTAAGTAAATTGTTTAAAGTAAATTGCATAAAGGAAAGGCTTGGTAAAATAAACAAGGCTTGAATGTAAAGGTTCGACAGGAATCTTAAAGGGGAAAAGCATGTAAAATACTGGAAAAGTAAATGACTTTTAATTGATAAAATTGGTGTTTCACACATACATTTCTCAACAATTCTTTCGCTCACACTGGGTACTTGAATCTAAATGAGTGACTATGTATCTATTGTGAACACACGCGAGAAACTACACGTCTACTCCTATTTATACAAAAACATTCCAAGTAACCGTCGGGCAGTTACACTGCTTCGAGATCAAGCCACTTGGCACGTTCTCCATGCTCGACGCTCCAGATCCTTGCACGTTTGCACGTAGTAACTGCTGGAAACCGTTTTCCCTCCAAAGCTTTGAATTTCAAACTGTTCCACTCTGGATCATCGAACACCTTCATCAAGAGACGTCTTCGACGAAAACTCCTTCGACATCGAAGGCAATCAGCCTTCTTCCTTGGAAGAAATCTTCTAAGTATTTTGCCATCTTTCGACGGGCACTTCGACAAGCTTAGCCAGTCGAAAGCATCTTTCAGCTTTTAATGGCTGCCATCCATTAAAACAAAGGTGTCGAATTTAGGAGCTAACAAATTGCCCCCCAAGAATGCCTTATTTCGACTCTGAAAGAAAAAGGCATTCTTTGAAAACGCCATTCGACACCCATTTTTCCACGCTTAGTCACAAGTTAACTTGTGCACTTTTTGTTGCTTTTTACCAACTATTGGCAATCCCAAGAAACCATCATTGATTTGATCCTAGGACGTCACTTTCAGTACGGCGTGCAGTACCAAACGTCACTTCAAAATTTGTCATTATGACAAATCCCAAAAACGAGGACGCACGCTGCGTCTCTCTGTTTCTGCAGAAACGGCCAAAACAACAGGATGCTGCCACGCGTCCCACTAATTCCTGCAGCATTAAATGACATTTAATGCCCTCGTTATTGGGAATTTCTCCCACTACTATAAATAGTAGTGAATATCCCACTATGAGATTTTTCACGCAAACTAGCCCTCAAACTCCCTTGCTTTCATACAAACTTGTTCTCTTTGCAGAAAAAACTCTTCCTTTTCCAACTTCATCTTCATCCTCAACAATGGCTTCTGCTTCCACTGCCACCAAGACTAACGCACCAACTGAACAACTTGCTAAGCCCAAGGTCTTTGTTACTGCTCCGGTAGTGAACGCTACAGGGAAACGAAGGGTCCCTGAACCTTCTGACATCTCCGTTCGCGATGCTTACTCGCGTCACTTGATGATCCCGGTTGGGTACTCCAACCAGATCTTCGCAATGTCTGGACCCATGAACCCAAGCATCTCTGAAGCTCTGAAGATCAAGAGCTATTTTCCCATCGTCGAGAAACTCAAGCCAGTAGCCTGTGCTAAGAAGGATGCAGAAGACAACGAAGATCCTACACACGAGAAGATCGACCTTCGTTTCTTCAACAGAAGTGTTAGAGTTTTTAGGTCTTGCCCTAATCTGACCTCTGACTATGTTGCTTGGCTAACAAAGTTGGAGAAACATCAAACTCCAGTCTGGAAGGAAATGGGAATCTTTGACCTAGTAATGCTGTCGAAGACAGGTTTAAACTACTCCCCAGAGATGCTTATAGCTTCGATGCTGTTCTGGGATAACTCTCACTTCACTTTTCACCTTCCATGTGGGATGTTAACCCCCACACTCTTCGACGTAGCGGCCATCACTGGCCTTCGACCAACCGGAGATTACTTCGACCCGGAAGAGATGTCGGAGGACCAAATTGGCTTCTCTGAAACCAAGCCAACATTCACCACCTTTATCAACCATTATCACGACAGGTCGACGGATACAGTGTCGGATGTCGAACACATAGCGTTTCTAGCCTTATGGCTAACTCGCTTTGTGTTTTGTTCGAAGTCTCTACAAGTGACCAAAAAGATGGTCACTCTGGCCACCCAACTGCATCACCGCCAAAACATCTGTTTGGCAGAACTAATTCTGGCCAGTCTTTATGACTCAATCAGCAATGGGGTTACTCTCCTGAAACATGTCGAAGATAGGAACAGTTTGCTACTCGCTGGGCCTTTCTGGCTACTTCAACTGTGGCTTAACGCCACTTTCGAATCTTTCTTACCCAAGAAGACTCAGATAAATGAACAAGCCCCAGCGATAGCTAATAGACGTATCGAAGGAATTAGGCTGGCTCTACTGACACCTGTAGAAGATGGGCTAGAGTTCCAACAAACCTTCACTAACTTCGTGCTGATGTTCGCTCGAAGGAAGGAATTTGTTTCAACTATGGCTCCATTTGCTCAACGAAAGGTGGGGCCAGCATGGTTTACGAGGCCACATCCAAAGGAGTCGAGTGGTCCCAATGTCGATGAGCACACTATACTTTGGGAGGCGTTCCTGACACCCAGGATCATGCCTCTCCGATTTAAGAGTTCTAAGACTCATCTGAGTCTGCTTGCCTATCAACCAAATCTGGTATCTCGCCAGTTTGGTATCATCCAAACCCTGCCTTCTCCCATTTTCCAAAGAGAGAAGTCAATGTTGTACTTCTGCAACGATTATACAGAAGAAGCTGCTACCAAGCATATCGGAAGGTATGCTGGTCGAACAATCCTCTCGCTGTTCAACTACCAGCTTAACTTCCTTTGCTCACCATCTTTTGAAGAGTGGTGGAGAAGCTATTACGCTGAGTACTTCTTCGACGAGAAGGACTTCATATCAGAGTTGCAGAAGTCTTTTGTCCTTGTGTTGGACAAAGTAAAGAAATGTAAGTTCATGCCCTCACATTTACTTTTTATCTTTCTCTTCGACTGTTAGCCTGTTAACTTTCCTTTTCGCTTCCAGTTGTTCGAAAACCCTTGGCCAAGAAGGCTACAGGAGGCCCACAAGGAGGAGTCCCTTCGACAAAACCTCCACCGCCGGCGAAGACTATAGCGCCGGCGAAGACAACAGGCAACCAACAGGGGGAAGGCTCTTCGAGGAGGCCTCCTGCATCGGTAACCAGATTTCTTCACTTTCATTCTGGCTTTCGATTATTTATTTTCGACGTAATTATTCAATCGAATTCCTATTGATTTTCAGGCCCCTTCGCCCAAGAAAAGGGCAGCATTGGTGATCGAATCGGGGAGTGATGACGAAAGTGATTCCCCTCCTTCTCCCCTAAAGAGGCGAAAGTTAACGAAGGACGCTTCTGTTCCTACTCCAGCTCCTGAAGGTCGAACCGTCAGAATAAAGGTTGGTGTGAGAAAGCCTAGGCCACCTGCAGTGGTCATCGAGGAACCTACTGAGGAGGAACTGAACGCTCTTGTTACCAAGCCTGTCGAAAGTGACAATTCCAGCCCTGGGGCTGAAGTTAATCCACAGGTAATCTATTGGACCCTTCTTATAACTTAGGCATAGATACCATTATTCAATTATGTCTCTTTCGACATCTGAAGATTTGTCTTCTTCCTCTTCTTCAGGACACCACTGAAAGTTCTCCACCAAGGACTTCAGAAACTCTAGAATCTGCTGAACTCAGCAGGCCTTAGGAGAAAAATTTGGACCATGACGAAGCCCACACTGAGACTGAGGCCAATGCTGAAACAGTGGAGAAGACAACTGAAGAGCCTATGGCGGAGGAAACACAGCCGGAAACGGTTCCTGTGGTAGACTTGTCGTCAGAAGAGAATCCTGAAGGAAGAGACCAAGGCAATGGCGAAGAGAATCAAGATGCTGTTGACGAAGAGCAACAAGGTGGTACTGGCGAAGACCACCAGGGTGACGCTAGCGAAAAACCACAAAATGACGCTGGCGAAGGACCCCAAGGTGATGTTAACGAAGAACCACAAGTCAACGCTAGTACCGCCTCCGTCCAAGTCGAAGAGCAACCAAACGAGGCACTCAGCATTCAACAGACTCAAGTCCAAGATAATACTATGGCAAGGGTCACCTCCTCAAAGCACAGGTCGAAAGAGGACTTGGAAATCTTGAAACAAACTGACCCTGTCAGCTACCTTAATGCAATCGTCGAGAGTAAGAGTTCTTCCGACACCAGTCAGGAAATTCCTACTCTGTCGGGGAAATCTACTGAGACTTCTCCTCTTGATGATGCGTTTGCGAAGGTCAAGGCCCAGTTCTTCAAGAGAGATTTAATGAAGGCTTTAGAGGGGGACCCCACTGCTCCATCTTGCTTAAAAGAGGTTTTGAATGCTGTTGACTTCGATGCTGTAGCCCCAGAAATCTCAGACTTAATCATGGAATTACATTCTATGATTGACCAAGTCTCAGCGGATTACCGGCGCCAACGAACTTTTAACAGTCAGCTCGAAACGCTGCATGGCAAGAGCTTATCTGCGTGGACTGCTGTCTCAAGTTCGACTTCTCGAATTGCCGAGTTGTCGAAACAGAAAGCGTCTGCACAGGAAAGGTTCGATGCTATTGAGCGAGAGAATGTCTCCTTCCGAGCACAAATTGCAGAGATAGAGGCGAAGATAAACGCCAACACTGTGCTCCAGGAGGAAATTCTTTCGACTATCCCAGACACTGAGAGCGAGACTGAGATCAAGCAAGGCCTGGAATTCGCTGAGAGGGCTCAAAGCCTCGACGCCCAAATTGCCAAACTGGTGCAAGAAAAATCTTGGTGCAAGAAGAGGTTGGATCTGCAGCATGCCAAGTATCTTCGACTCAAGAATTCTCTTTCCTTTTGATTGATTCTCTTTTGTAACCATCTTCTGTAATCACTTTCGACAACAATTGCCATTTTGGCTGAAATTAATGAAAATTTCCATTTTGGCATTTTTATGGTTAATTTAGCTTGTTCTTTTATTGTTTTATTTTTATCTCTTGAAGTATAGGCTTATATTTTTTCAAATATTTACCATTCACTCTCAAGAGCCTTTTATCACCACTTATCTCTTCGACTTCATAGGCTCCCCCAGAAAAAGTTTGGATAATTCTGAAGGGTCCTTCCCATTTGGGTGACCATTTCCCCATGCTTCGATCCCGTCGATCCATGGGAAGAATTACCTTCCAAACTAAATCTTCAGGCAAAAATGCCTTAGGTTTTACCTTTCTATTATAAGAGTCTTCGACTCTTTTCTTCTGAAGCCTGAGTAAGTCGAGAGCATGTAGTCTCTCTTCGTCTAAATCCACCAGTTCATCTAACATCATATTCCAATAAACCTCAGAAGGAATATCATAATGCCTCTGAACTCTTGCAGATTGAAGACAAATTTCTGCTGGCAATACTGCATCATGGCCAAAAGTTAGCCTATATGGTGTTGTACCAGTGGCTTCTTTTGGGGACGTTCGACAAGCCCATAAAATCTGGTCTAACGTCTTATGCCAATTCTTTGGTTTCTTCCCAACATGTTTCTTTATCAAGCCAATCACCACTTTGTTAGCTGCTTCGACTTGACCATTCGCCTGTGCATAGTAAGGCGTGGATGTTAGGAGTTTGAAACCTGTTTCCTGAGCAAATTCCTGCATCTTTCGACCAGTGAAAACTGAACCTTGGTCAGTTGTTATTGTCTCAGGGATTCCATACCTAAATATAATGTTCTTTTGAATAAATTCAATGACATTTTCTTGGTCTACATTGACTAAAGGGACAGCTTCGATCCACTTAGTAAAATAATCAATGCCTACCAATATGTATTTCTGACTCTTTGATGATGCTGGTCGAATCTCTCCAATAAGATCCAACGCCCATCCTCGAAAGGGCCAAGGCTTCACTATCGAGTGAAGTTCGCTTGCTGGTACATGCTGGATGCCTGTATGAACTTGACACTCTTGGCAACCTTTGGCGAACTCAACACAATCTTTCAGCATAGTGGGCCAATATAGTCCTTGTCGAAACAACAACCATTTCATCTTATGGCCTGCTTGGTGAGCCCCACATGCCCCAGCATGCGTAGTCGAAAGGGCTATGTAAGCTTCAGTTTCACTTAAACATTTCAGCAACACCCCTTCAGGCGTCTTCTTGAATAACTCATTACCCATGAGTACAAAACTCAACGCCCTATATTTTGTTTTTCGTTCTGTCGGAGCTCCTGGATTTTGAAGATAGTCCACAATGGGTTTCCTCCAATCCTGGTCTGATAAATTATCAATGAACGAAATCTCGAAGTTTGAGTGATCAGCATAACCTAGCCTTGTCGATTCCAAATCTGATGGTGATAGACAAGTTGCCTTTATCTTTTCTCGAACTTCGATTGCTCTTTGTAATCTTGTTTTTGAAATCTTATACCCTGATGCAATTTGTGCCAAGTCATTGGCTATTTGATTTTCGACTCTGGGTATGTGTCGAATATTGACACTTTCAAATTGTTTCAATAAACGATTTGCAATCACAAAGTACATAATGAGATTTTCTCTTATGCATTTATACTCCTTTGTGACTTGCTTGATGACTAACTCTGAGTCTCCCATTATTTCGACTCGAGTTGCCCCCAATTCCAACAATATTTCAAGGCCAGTAATTAGAGCTTCATACTCAGCCTCATTGTTCGAACAAGAACCTTCGATTTGGTACTTGAATGTTGTTGGAATTTTATCTGGAGAAATAAGCAAGACTCCTACTCCTGTTCCATTTTTATGGCTGGAACCATCGAAGTAGAATTTCCAAGGTTCTATCTCCACATAGTTAATATCCTCGACCTGAATAGAGTGGTTGACTATGAAATCTGCAACCACTTGGCCTTTTACTGCCTTAAGAGGCATAAAGGTCAGGGAGTATTCAGTTAACGCTAATGCCCACTTGCCAATTCGACTATGCAAGATAGGTTTCGACAACATATATTTGAAAACATCAAAATGAGACGAAACGTAAACATCAACTGGTTTTATATATTGTTTGAGCTTTGTACAAGAGAAATACAGACATAGACACAATTTTTCAACTTCGCTATATCTAGTTTCTGCATCATTCAAAACTCGACTGAGATAATAAATGGGTCTTTCGACTCCATTCTCATCCTCTTGGGCTAACATACTTCCCAGAGTTTTGTCAGATGCAGCTATGTACAATCTCATACTCCTATTACTACAAGGAGGCACCAAAATAGGTGGCTTAGTGAGGTACCCTTTGATTTTGTCGAAGGCTTCTTGTTGCTCTTGCCCCCATTCGAACCCCTCCTTATTCAGTCGAAGTAAGGGTGAAAAGGCCTGAGCTTTCCCACTTAGGTTAGATATAAACCTTCTCAAGAAGTTTATCTTGCCTAAGAGAGATTGCAATTCTTTCTTATTCGACGGGGCTTTCGCTTCCAAAATTGCCTTCGTCTTGTTCTGATTGATTTCGATTCCTTTCTTGTGGACAACGAAACCCAAGAAATCTCCAGCTTTTACACAGAACGCACACTTCAAAGGGTTCATCTTCAGACCATGTTCTCTCATTCTTTCGAATGATTGTCGAAGGTGGTCAATGTGACTCTTCCTGGAAACAGATTTTATAACAATATCATCAATATAAACTTGCATAAAAGTGTTAATAAAATCATGGAAGATAGTATTCATTGCTCGCTGGTACGTTGCCCCAGCGTTCTTTAGGCCAAAAGGCATCACTACCCATTCGTAAGTGCCTAAGGCCCCAGGGCATCGAAAGGCTGTTTTCGACACATCCTCTTCAGCAATGAATATTTGATTATATCCTGAATAACCATCGAGCATACTCAGGTATTCGTAGCCAGCGGCAGAATCGACTAGCATTTCCGCCACAGGCATAGGATATTCATCTTTGGGGGTGGCAGCATTCAAATCTCTGAAATCTATGCACACCCTTAACGTGCCATTTTTCTTAATTACTGGCACAATATTTGCAATCCATTCGACATACCTTGTAACACGGATGAATTTGCATTTCAGAAGTCTTTCGACCTCCGTTTTGATCTTCGACAAAATTTCTGGAGTGAAGCGTCTTGGATTTTGCTTGATTGGCTTCTTTCCAGGTTTGATTGGCAACTGAAGTTCTACCAATCCTCTGTCGAGACCAGGCATTTCGTCATAATCCCATGCAAAACAGTCTTTAAACTCTTTCAGCAATTGGATTACTTCCAACCTAAGTTCTGGATCAATTTTGGCGCTGATGTAGGTTGGCCTATTCTCTGATCCTTCGCCTAAGTTGATTTCTTCTAAAGGGTCTTGTGCTAACATCTTAATGTTGTTCGCCAAGGGATCCTTTTCGAAGCCCAAAGGCTCATCGTCATAGATGGCGTCGAGCCTTTGTTCCAACATTTCATCTGGCATGATGTCAGGGGGTCTTGGATCGAAATCCTTTCCTAGGCCAACAGCAGATAATTGTTGATCATTGGCCTGAGTGGCCATGTACTTTACTTCGGCTTCGAGAGCCGTTATCATCTTGGTTTCGGCTACATAAGCCGAAATTCGCTTCAGAGATTGTGACTCAGTCATTATCACTGAATTCACTTCCCCAACCAGTTGGTTGGATGTCAGTTAGCCCACTGAAGTCTATGTGGGACAAGTCTTCTCTGTCCCATTGGAAACCATGCTCAGGATGCAGGTATAGGGAACAAAAGGTGTTTGGCGCTGGCGCCATGTCGAAGTCAGGAGTTGGACATGGCCCTATGTGAGCCAAGTTTTTGTCGAAATCTGTTACACCCAAGTGATTCACTTTGCCAAGGTAGTAACTCTGATCTGCCTCTATGTTTTCGACCATCCCATCTGGACGCCATAGAAGCAACCTTTGATGCATCGATGAAGGCACAGCACCCACACCATGTATCCACTCACGGCCTAACAAAAGGTTGTAGTTAGGTTTGGCCGATATGACCATGAACATTGTTGGTCGAAGGATCGACCCAACTTTTATGTCGAGCTGGATCACTCCCATGGTGGTCCCAATGCCTCCCTCATAGTTGGACAGGACCATATTGTGAGGTTTGATTTCTTCATCCCTTTTGCCAATCTTCCTTAGCATCGAATGAGGGATAATATTGATAGTGGCCCCACAGTCGACCAATATTTTGTTCACAGTGGTCTCTTCGAGCTTAGCCCTTATGAACAAAGGTTTGAGGTGATTCTTCATCGCCTCTGTAGGTGGCTCGAAGAAGCCATTTTGTTCTTCTATAGTGCCATTGTCCATGACAAAATAGCACACTGGCCTGTGTTTGGCCATTTCTTGTTCCACCTCCCAGTCACTGGCTTCGACTTCTATCTGTCGATTGAATTCCCTAGGCAGTACCGAAACAATGTTCACCATTATGTCCAGAGTATCGTCGGACTCAGCATCATCTTCGTCTTCGACTTCGCTCTGGTTAGGCCAAACTAGCCTGTTGGTAACTGGTTCTCTCTCAAGAGGCTTTCTTTGTTTCCTTTGAGGCACATTCGAACTAGTTTCTGCCTTAGGTTCGTTGGCAGCCTCTCTTTCAGCTTTTCGCCTTCTTTGATATCTCCTCCATTGGGATCTCGACATAGGATTTTTTCCCTTGTAGTTGCTGGACACTTGAGCAACCTTGGGTGCAGCAACTTGAGGATCTTTCTTCTGAATTAAAGAGGAACCTCTTGGCACTTCGAAAGAATGCCATTTCTCTTCGCTTGGCCTTTTCCGGCCAGATGTTTTGTACCAAGTGTCTACTGGTACATTTGTTGGAGGCCTAAAAGTCAAAGGCCTCTTGTCTTGATGAGAACCCCTTCTGGGATCATGTCGAAGGTCCGCATTTTCCTTTCTCTTGTTCGCTGCTCTCACTCCTTGTATGTGCTCAGCAGCTTTTTTATCAAAGATAGAACTGCATCTTGGACACAGCATCACCTATGATTTCTTCTTTTGGCATCTTTGTAAAAAATCTGCCAAGTTTTCGTTTTCCCTAGGGAAAGCCGTTTTATTTGCCTGCTCTTGCCTTATGGCTTCTTCTGAAGTTTTAGGGTCAGAAAGTTCAACCATGTTGATATTCATTGTATCCTTAGTAGCAAGAGTTAGTTGTTTCATTTGTGTCTCCAGATTCTCCGTCTGGCCTTGAACAGTGGCCAAGTGGGAACTGGGCTTTGGTCCAGTTTTTTGGGCTTCAGCAGTCTTCGACTTCGGGTCTTCGACCGCTTTCTGGACAGCCTCAATTGTCTTCCTGGATAAACTTCCAGAAAAACTGCCAAAGATTGGCATGTTGATGTGGTCCTTTGAGACTTCGACCATGGTAATGCCTGGCTTCTTCGACTGGACCCTGGTTGCCTCTATCATGTTCACCTCAGAGGGTTCTGCATAGTGGGCTTCAGCCTTCAGTGGATTGGAGTCGACAGCCATGGGGGATTTGTCAGCAAACTTTAATCTCCCTTCCTCAATAGCGTCTTGCACAAGATTCCTGAAAAGAAAACATTGAGAAGTTTTATGGCCCAGAAAATTATGATATTTGCAAAAACCCCTCTTCTTTCTTTGATCAAGAGGAGGCACTTTTACCCCAGGGGGTACTATCATTTGGCCATCTTTAACTAGCAAGTCGAATATTTCATCACATTTTGTGATGTCAAAACTGTAAGTCTTTTTTGGGAACCTATCGTTGGTCTTGTCTGGACCAATGGGATTTTTCCCATTTGAGGGGACTAACTGTTTACAAGAGTATGGAGGCCCTTGTTTTAGTTCTGCTAAATCGACTTCTCCTTCTTCGACAGCTAAAGTATCGTCGAAGGATTCTAGATCTTCGTCATCCATCTCAACGTAAGCTATTCTCTCTCTCTTGTGAGTTTTCGTTGCCTTAGCTTTCTCAGCTTTGAGGCGTTCAACCTGTCGAACTCTATCGGCCAGTTGGGCCATGTCTCTTAGGTACTGGGTATCTAGCTTCTTCCTAATGGAATAATCTAAACCACTTGCGGCCATTTCGACCAGCTCATGTTCTGGCACTTGTGTAAAACATCTCGCCTTAAGCAACCTAAACCTATTCAGATATTCGTCTATAGGTTCAGTGAAACGTCTCTTAACACTCGCCAGTTCTTTCAGGCTTATCTTGGTTTGCCCCATATAGAATTGTTCATGGAACAATCTTTCCAACTGGGTCCAATGGTGGATCGAATTGGGGGGTAGAGTTGTGAACCAAGTAAAAGCGTTCTTGGTTAAGGAACTTGGGAAGTATTTGATCCTTAGGTTTTCATTATTTGAAATGTCTCCTGCTTCGATCAAATACCTCGCCACGTGTTCGACAGTAGATTCTGTCGTGTCCCCAGAGAACTTAGTAAATTTGGGGACTTTGCTCCTAGGAGGTAAGTCGGTTTGTAACACATATTCTGACAATGGAGATGTAAAGTTGGGCCTTCGAAAGCCCATGTTCATCCCATTCTGATTCATGATCCTTTCGATCATGGTTGCCAGATTATTTTCCAAACCCATGTTTTGGTGTTGGATATGCTGAACCACTTCGTCAGCATTTTGGTTTCTGTTAACTACCCTTACCTCTGGGGCTATTACCCTAGGTTCTTCGACAGGCTGTTCAACAGGCTGTTGAACCTGGTTAATGGTGGTTTCTTCCTCTACAAATATCCCCTGATTTCCTCTTATTTGCGCCCTTTGGGGCTGTCGAATGGGTGGGGGTACTCCAAAGAAGTCAGCCAAACGCGTCATTTGCGCTGTAACTTGCTGATTCGATTGAGTAGTATTTTGTATTAGAGGATTTAGCACTGTACTCAAAGTTTGTGCCAACATTTGCACCATATCATGGTTGCTTTCGTCCATCTGTTGCCTCAAGACTGCTGTCGAGGCATTTGTAAGGCCATGGGCTACTTGGGACGTTCCTCCTAAGAGTTGGGTCCTATTTCTATTCGCCATGCCTACTCCAGAGCCTTGGAGTGGCGAAGTGGCACTCACGAAAGGGTCTGAATAAGTGGACGCAGCATTCGTCAGGCTTGCCACTTCAGAAGTTGGCATACCATAGAATGGAATAAATCCTGGGGGAACCACTGGCCTTGGGCCAGTATTTCCCCTTGGAGGGGGGGTTCCCAAAGGCATTCTGGGGCCTGTTAACGAAGTTATTGGCCCCGTGGTTGTGACTGACACTGCTGGTGTCGAACCAACATTCGTCGCTTCACTAACGGTCATATTAACCGTTGCTCCCACACTTGGTGGTGGAATTTCATTATTGTTTGGCGGATTCGCCATCTCTTCCCTTCTTCTGGCAGTATTGCTATCGTTGGTGTATATTCTACCACTCCTCAATAACATACAACTCGAAAAGATGAGATTTTTCAACAATCAACACACAGTCCCACCAGGTGTGCCAATTTGTTTACCTAGGGATTTGGTAAACAACCGCTGATCCTCCAAATGGTTACTTATTTGGTTACTCGCAGGATCGATCAGATTGATCCTATGGACATAGGTTGATTTTGAAGTTTAATTAATGTGGATAAGGCTTTAAGTAAATTGTTTAAAGTAAATTGCATAAAGGAAAGGCTTGGTAAAATAAACAAGGCTTGAATGTAAAGGTTCGACAGGAATCTTAAAGGGGAAAAGCATGTAAAATACTGGAAAAGTAAATGACTTTTAATTGATAAAATTGGTGTTTCACACATACATTTCTCAACAATTCTTTCGCTCACACTGGGTACTTGAATCTAAATGAGTGACTATGTATCTATTGTGAACACACGCGAGAAACTACACGTCTACTCCTATTTATACAAAAACATTCCAAGTAACCGTCGGGCAGTTACACTGCTTCGAGATCAAGCCACTTGGCACGTTCTCCATGCTCGACGCTCCAGATCCTTGCACGTTTGCACGTAGTAACTGCTGGAAACCGTTTTCCCTCCAAAGCTTTGAATTTCAAACTGTTCCACTCTGGATCATCGAACACCTTCATCAAGAGACGTCTTCGACGAAAACTCCTTCGACATCGAAGGCAATCAGCCTTCTTCCTTGGAAGAAATCTTCTAAGTATTTTGCCATCTTTCGACGGGCACTTCGACAAGCTTAGCCAGTCGAAAGCATCTTTCAGCTTTTAATGGCTGCCATCCATTAAAACAAAGGTGTCGAATTTAGGAGCTAACAAATTCTTACAACATTTTAACAGCATCAAGACATCAATATTCATCAAAATTCATCAATCCTCATCATACATCAATCATATATTCTCAATTCAAGAACAATACAACAATCACCTCTAATCCCACATACCAATTATCATAAACCCAAATAAAGAGTTAGAACCCCACCCTTACCTTGGATTGAAAGTCGCTCTACAATTTCCGGTTGGATTCACGTTCTTGCCGTTTTCCACTTTCTCTAACAACTTGCACGTTCTCTTCCAAATCCTTATTTCTTTCTAGTGCTTCTTTCTTTCTATTCTAACAACAAATAATAAAATAACCCTATTATTTTATTATCTCCTTATTGGGCTTAAAACGAATACACCCCCCTTATTACTTCTATTTCTTCAAAATAAGCCCACATTAAATAATATTACACTTCTAATATTATTTCACCACATAATATTATATCTCTAATATTATTTCTCCACTTAATATAATAAATCCAATTAATTATAACATATCTTTACAAATATTCTATAAATAATTTAATTAAATAATTAATTAAATTATGGGCGTTACAAATCTTGTTTTGCAGGTATTATGTATCTTTGTTTTGATGATGATAACTATGAAGTATAGAACGAACACTCAACATATTATAGATGCGTCAAAGTTTCCCCTCAATTATAAAAGAACGGAGCATAACAAGTCAACATGATAGATGAAACAAGTCCTTGACTATAAAGTATAGAACATATACTCAACATAATAAAGATGCAATGTAATGACAAACTATAGAAGATCATAAAGACAACATTCAACATAGTGAAGATGCAAATATTAGAGAAAGTCAAGCAATGTACTTAAAAGAAGTCAAAGATGCAAACCATTGGTTTGATAAGGATTGACAAAGTTCTCAAATAAAGCTTAAAACATCAATAATGGTTGTTCATACAAAGGCACTGTATCAAAAGCCTCTGGTCATCTCAAAGTAAAGGTCAAACATATGGAATACATCAGACACAAAATCTAGGCTGATCATCCAATTGAGTGAATTAATTTAAGAAAAAGTTATGTCTTTATAGAATTATTGGCTATAAGCACACACACATGTAACACCCGGTATTTAATTAATTATTTAATTAAATATTTTCGAATTTATTGTCGAAGTTGTGAGTTATTGTTGAAATATCGATTTAAGTTGTCGCGTTGTTAGTTGAATTATTGAGTTGATTAAGTGGTGAAAAATAGTATTATAATAATACTATTATTATTCCTTATGGGCTTAATTTAAAGTGTTGTTGGTAGTAAAAGGTGTGGTGTGAATATTAGGCCCAATAGTATTGATAAGAATAATAAAGTAACAGTGTTATTATATTGGTCAGTGGAAATAAGGAGAGAATAAGAAGTGGCAGTAAAGAAAATAAGGGTTTTAGAGAAAGAGAAAAGAAAATAACGCAATACATGGAAACTATAGAGAAAAGAAGAAGAAGAAGAAGAAGAAAGGTTTGGAGCTATGGCAGCAGCGGGGTGCAATCGGAAATTATAGAGCGATCTCCAATCTAAGTTAAGGGTGGGGTTTTGACTCTATAATAAGGTATATGATGAATAGTATGTGGAATTTGGGTTGTTAAAATTGTTGCTATATGTGTGTTGATTGTTGTGGATGTTTCTGAAACTGATGAAAATTGGTTGTTGTCAATGAACTTGTGTTGGAAACTACTCTATATTAATGGTGGTATAGTTGTTATATTGCTTAATAAAATGTAGTGTTGGTCCAGGTTTATGAATTGTGAAGGAAATCCAGAGAAGTAGTCGAAAATTACCAAAAGAATATACGTGTTGAAAAGGGTGCCGATTAGCACTATGTAGGAGAGAGAGGGGGTGTGCCGTGTGGCACACCTTTGTGCTGAGGGCATGACATGAGTACCGACCGACACAATGTTGAAAGGGGGAGCATGCCGATTGGAAGGACAGGGGCACATGATGTCTCAATTTTATTTTGTTTGGTTTGTTTCTTGCTGTTGTAGTGGAGCCTTCATGTAGTAGTATTAGTATGAATTAGCAGAGATATTTTTGGTAGTAGTATATAACAGAGTTATCAGTAGGATTAATTTGTGGAAATCAATATTTAGAAGAGATGGATTTAATAAGTTACATAATTAGCTTAGTTAATTATAGTAGTATCTCATTAGATTAATTTAAACCGAGTAGCAGATTTATTGGTACCTAGCAGAGGTAATTCTTAGATTAACACTTAGTTGGTATTTAGAGTAGCAGTAACAACATAGTTAATAATAATGGTGTTTCAGAAATTAAATTTGCACAAAGATGCTAAGTAGTAGAGGATGGCTAAATTAATTTAGCAGAGTAGTATATTAATAACAGATGCAATAATTTAGCAGAGAACTATCGGTAGAAGTAATTACTAGAATAAATTGGCAGAAGATCAAGGTGGTAATTAATAATAATTTATTAAGTGGATAACATGTAGTGTATGTTGGTAACAAATAGTATTTTTAATAACAGAGAGTAAAGGTACTAGTTTGGCAGTGATATATTAGTAACAGGTAGTACCTATACTAGCAGTAACTGTATAGACTTAATAAGAGTAGTGTAGAGTAGAAAACGTTGGTAATTTAGCGAAAGATTAATTAACCGGAAATAGTCGAATTGTCCGAACAAATTCATGGAGCGTTTGTAGTATATTTTGGTTGATGCGGTGTATTGTATACTTTGCTAAAAAATATAAATTTCAGGTGGTATTGAATTGTTAGGCTTATGGCCAATGTTGTTTTCTTGTTGATGTTGTTGTCAAATTACTATTGTTGTTGTGACGTACTAAGTTGTAGGCTTATGCCAACATTGTGTTAATTGTTGTTGTTGAAATATCAAGTTGTAGGCCTATGGTCAAAGTTGAATTATGTTGAGTTGATGTTGAATCATTGATTAATGTGTTAGGCTTATGGCCAATGTTGATTTATGTTGAGTTGTTGTGTTGTTGTGGTTGTCTTTATGAATTCTTGTTGATAATGTGAAG
Organism: Vicia faba; assembly: GCA_948472305.1. NCBI lineage: Eukaryota > Viridiplantae > Streptophyta > Magnoliopsida > Fabales > Fabaceae > Vicia > Vicia faba. The sequence continues at coordinate 493,475,314 of OX451740.1, forward strand.
TTGCAAAGAATTTTAAATGATGATGAATTACCTCTATTTACTGGTAATAATGGTGATGTGGGCTTATGCCTTGCGATGCATGATGACCGTTGTGGGTATGTGATAGTGCATTCATTGAGTCACATACATTTACATACTCCATGATGACTTGGATTGACAAACTGCGAAGAATGCTTATGCCTTGTTGATGCCTCTATTTATTGGCATATTTTTAAGATGAAAGTTCTGCTCCGTTTTTAAGATGGGAGTTCTACTCTGTTTTTAAGATGGAATTTTTGTTCCAATGGTACTACATGCATGTGCATTGTAATTGAGTCGTAGTTGATGTTGCATCTTGAGTTGTGGTGATGATATATTTGTTGTTGCTTTATGTTGTTGACTTATTGTGACAAGTATTATCTAAAAGCTGTGAATTAGTAGTTATGTCATATTGATGTTTTGTTATGATTACAGTTGTTTGTAAGTTGTGAAGTGATGATTTTATATGATCTGATCTAATATATTATTTATCATATGACTTATTATATTGTCTGATATCTCACCCCTTCTGTTTGAATGTTACCCTCTGTTGGTAACATGCATGTAATCAAGAAGGATAGTTGTTACCTTCGTTAGTTCGAGTCTGTGTTATCGTTCTGATACGTAACACTCGAGGGGATGAACGCTTGATGTTTAGTTATTGATGTTTATTTCAGTTGCTGAATTTTAAGTTGGTTACATGAAATAATTGTTGTCTTGAAATTGTTTCAGTTGAATAAAATATGTTAAGTGAATTGAAGTTGAGTATGTAGATTCTGCTGCTTATCAATAAAAATTTGTTTGATTTTGAAGAATAAATCAGGTGGTTATCGGTTCACCTGAGTTAAGTGTTATGTATCTATTTTATATACGATTAAATGAAGCGATGATTTCAAGTTGTAAATGTAGCATCCCATTTATGTCAAAATCTGATTTTATTATTATCCGTCGGGTAGAATTGGGGTGTTACATTAGTGGTATTAGAGCAGGTCGGTTCGTTAGACCAAGTTGTCTAATGTTGTTTGCTCCTTAGTGCGCGACCAGTGTGTGAAACACTGTTGGTGCTTGTTATTTTTCTAATCGAGTTGTATGCAGAAGTTGGGTTGAAAATAAGTGGAGGAGAAACTTTGCTTCTCAGATGTGTTTTGGTTGTAAGATGTTGGTTCAATATGCTGATGTTGGCGATGGTGCAAATATTATTGCAATTTTGTTGTTTCCCGAATCCAAAGATGACATGGATTCAAGATTTTGTTTGTTAATCAAGTTGGAGTGTCTCGAGGGAGGATGATCATACCTTGTTAATGTTTACTTCTCAAAGGACGAGGAGTAACGTAACGGTTGTTGATATACGAGTAAAGTGTAAATCCCCAATGTTTCTGAAGGTGATTGTTAAGTAACAAGGATAATTTTTAGAAGATGGAATTTAGAAAGTTGCGATGTTTCAGCGCTACTAGTGGATTGTGAAGTTGTCGGTTTGAGTAGCCCTAAGATGTCGACGTTTGAATGGTGATAGAGTGACAAATTGCTGTAGACCTTGTCGTGGGATCCTTGTGAGTGATTGTAAAAGTTGTTGGAATATTTTGAATCGCGAGTCAGAGTTGGAAATGCGAGGTGATGAGTATGATTTCAAGAAATAAGAATGGAAAGTGTTGGTACTGGTGCAAATAAATTTTGTTATGATGTTATCGTAAGATGTGTAATAGTATGTCGCTGCATGATGTCGGTGTTCGCATTTTCGGATAACTTTGGAAATTCATATCTTGTGTTCCGAGTATCGGATTAACGTTCCGTTTGAACCTATGAGGAAATAGAAATATATTATATCCTATGAAAGTGTTTTCAAATATGGTTGATGCATTCCTATATGAAGGAACTCTGAAGTCGTTTACGGAACTAGAGGCTTTTTGGGTATAAATAGTTATTGTTGCAGTTGCTCGAGACGAGGTCAAGCGTAATATGTTGTTGGCGAATAAGTTGAGAAATGAGATGTTCGGCATTAAAAAGGATGTGAAAGTATTGGAGGAGCGCATAGAGATGCAGCCTATGAAGAGAAGATGTCCTAATTAATACTCTTAGGAAGGAAGAAACAAAGACATTTACTGAGACAATGAATGCGAAAAGCTTGAATGCTAAGGATTGCGATAAGTTTCTAAAATACTCAACTCCTTCATTTTATAGGTGAAATTAGTTGGATAATCCATAATTCCAATGAGACGAAGATGAAATCAGCGATTGGATTTCCTCGTTAGGATAGATGCAAACTCGAGGGCACTCAAGTTCACTATAAGCGACACCACACCCTAATTTGTCACATCAACACACATGTCCGGAGAAGGCAGCGAAACATTTTAATGAAGGAAATGCATTTAATGTGCTTGTTCTCCACTACTTTTTTAATTGACTCCAAGCATTTTAGTTCTAACTCACACCAGACAACCTCTAAGAGGCCAACCAAATCACTTAAGGCTTTCCTAACTCACTCAGTACCCGACAAAGCCTCGAAGACAACTGTTCTGGGTCGGCCAAATGCCCAAAACTAAGACTCAACTCACCTCGAATCCACTTCACTTTACTCAAGGTATAAATGTCAGTTCACATGAAAAGTCAAATAAACTCTCTAATCTCTACTTTTCACTATATAATATTCAAATTTACCTTCTTATTTTATGTTCAAATCCATCAATTTCACCTTCTCCAAAATTCCTTTTCATATATTTGAAAAATATTCCCATTTATTTTACCTCTTTCATCTATATAACTTTTATAATAGTACAAATTGATCGACTATATCACTTATTTTTAAACAAATATTATATTTTAAGTATAATTTATATACTTGTTTAATTACTAAAATCATATATAAAAGATCTAAAAGATGGTAGGAAAACCTTTTTTTTGAACGAAGATGTTATATATTTTTGAATAAGTTATGTTTTTTTAATTAATTGATTAATCTATAAAAAATCCTAGGGAAAAACACATCTTTCACAAAACTTAAATTTTTTAGCTTAATTGTAATTTTGGTCACTCTATTTAACTTTTTTATTTATTTTGATTTTCCCATTTGAACCCAAGACCTTTAACTTTAAAAAGAGGCGCCCAACCACTAAATTGTGTATGTTTCTTTGTTAAATACTTGAAACAAATATATCTAATACATGAGACATTTATGTTTTTGTCAATAATTATTTTTCTCTCTTTTCCAAACTTTTCATTGTTAAACAAAAAACTTTTAAATGGATAGAAAGTAAGAAGGGTTAGAAGCTCATAACATTTACACTTGTCTAACAGAATAATCACCCGATGAATACAACTCACCGCAATCATGAAGGCACACGACATTCCACCAACTAGAAGAACCTCTACCTCCATCTCTAATAAAATTATCTCACTTCCATCTTTATCAACTAAGTTTAGAAGAAATTATTGGAGTTGATATTTTTTATCAACCAAGTATATTGCTTAGAGGTAATGGTTGCATCTGTTAGTTATTTAACTGTAAGAAGTATATGTGTTGCAAAAGAGAATTAAAATCATTTCAAATTACAAATTACAAATGTCTACAAACATGACAATATTTGTAACATTTGTTGTAGTCATCACAAATGACAAAGTTACTTTTAACAACACTTAATTTATAAGAATTCTAGGAAAATTCTCACCTAAATAATGATCAATTTTCAATAATAATATCCATGTAATTTCAAAGAACAAAAAATGTTCATTACTCGTCCAATTTCAGATAATATCTTCAACTGTCATATTAATAAGACAACATGGTTACCAGCTAAAGTAGTAAGAGAATATGATTTAATTAATAAGAGATTATGGTCTAATTTATCTGAACTAATATTTAGATGAAGTCGAAGCAAGAGATAAGTTGAATAAATTGCATCTTACCTTGAAAATAGATTATGTATGCAAGAAAATATCAGAACAATTTCTTCTATAACCTTTGAAAAAGAGAGAAAAATAATTATTGGCAAAAATATAAACACACTGTTTCATGTGTTAGATATATTTGTTTTAAATATTTAATAAAAAAACACGTCTAGTAGTTGAATGTCTTCTTTTAAAGTTAAATGTCTTGAGTTGAAATCTTGTTATGACAATTTTTTAAAGTTTTGGCTTTAATCATAATACACAATCAAAAAAATAATATAATAAAATTTCAATAATTATAAATAAAAAATAAAAAATGATGTGGATATAAATTACATGTAAACTCAAATAAAATTATGCTATTGCTAAGGGCCAAATTGAATAGGAGACTAAATTCAAATATAAAGCTTGAAGAGAGACCAAAGTTGCAATTCCAATTTTTTATTTATAATAAAATATTAAATTTAAATATATTTTTGAATAATTTATATATTTTTAATTATTAGAATAATATATAAAAGATCATAGAGAAAAAGTATGTCATTACACTTCATCATCTGTTAAATACAAATCGCTCCTCTCACTATCCAAAACAAAAAATTAGAATCAAAGAGTGCTTAAAATTCTCAACCGAAAGTGAAACCCTAACTCACCGAAATCGAATTGATTTTCCTCTCGAAAGCCCTAGTTCCTCGTTCATCATTCTCGCCGATGGACATCGAACAGAGGCAATCGGATCTCATCGATCACTTCGTCAAGCAAGCCTCTGCTGCATCAAACCCTCCCGCGCTCTCTTCCGTCATTGTTGATGCAACTTCTCACCCTTTGCTCTTTGCCTTCTCTGAGATTCTCGCTCTCCCCAATGTTCTTCAGGTTCCCTTTTTCCGTTGTTTTTGTTTATTTTAATATCGAATGATTTGTTCATAAGCATTGTACTGGGTAGAATATTACGGTGAAAGTTGATCCATGTAGCCCACTCCACCTAGTGGGATTAGGCTTGGTTGTTGTTGTTGTTTTTGTAAATTTGCAACTAATGCTGGCTGGTGTGTTTGTCTTATAAATTTTGACTGATTTTTTTTTTGCAGCTTGAAGCAACTGATAATAAGTCACACCTTGATATGCTTAGGCTGTTTGCACATGGAATATGGAGTGACTACAAGAGTAAGTATATTGATTGATCTTCTGCTTGTCTTTCTCGCCCTGCACGCTTGTGTGTGTGTGTGGTGGGTGTTTTCTGGCATTTGCTGGATGTTTTTTTTTCTTCTTTTTGAGTAGTATGTTGTTACCTTTAACAAATTTTATAGGAACTGTTCTTTATTGTACCATGATGAGTGATTGTGATTTTTGAAATTATTATTAATTCGATGTCTGGATGTTAATGTCTCGAGATAATAAGTTGTAACTTTTGTAAAGACTAGCTGGGGATGTATAATAATAATTAGGTAACTATGTTCATACTTATTTCATAAGAAAGTTATGGTTAGTATGTCAGACTTACTGCACATGCAGACTTTTGTATGCATACCAGCATAGGAGCGTGTTTTTCCATTTGGAATTGCTTAATTTCATGTCCCACTATTTAGAAAATCACTACGTCCGCACTTTATTTTAAGCTTTGTAAATGTCAGTAGTGAGATATGTACATTTATCTTCATTCAAGATTTCCTATTTTACTTTGAGTCTTTTTAAAATAAGTTCTTTTACCATTCATGTGTAAGTGCAAATAATATAACGATGTTCATTAATAAGTTTGAATGTATTATATATAGGTAATGCCGACCGTCTTCCACAATTGACACCTGATCAGATCCTTAAGCTTAAGCAGCTTACAGTTCTTACACTCGCTGAGACATACAAGGTATTGCCTATCAATCCGAAGTTATTGACTACACTTTATGGTTGGCCCCTGTGGTAGCTTGCTTACTCAGGGTTGTTTAAGGGTTTGGTTTTCTGTTATCAGTTTTCTCTCCTCAAATGCCTTTTTTTTCTATCATAGGCGGAAGGGAAACCAAATCTTCCCCTGAATCCGTTTTTGATTTTGTATAGGACTGTTTCATCTCATTCATCATTTTAATATGCATTTTCATATTCAATGTAATTATTTAGAACATAATTTGATTGATTAACGTTCTATGTTTTTTTTAATTTGAATTTTGTCACTGATATGATTTTACAATTTAAACTGTTTTTTCAGGTATTACCCTATGACCAATTGATGCAGGAGCTAGATGTGACAAATGTTCGCGAGCTTGAAGATTTTCTAATTAATGAGTGCATGTATGCGGTAAGAACCATTTTCTTTTGAAAGAGTATTTACTGCTCATATGTGGGATTATTGATTTAATGCACAACTATATGATTATTATTATGATCATTGTTGTTATTGTTAACTGTATCATATCATGCTATAATGGCAGAGTGGTTTGCTGTTGGTCCCGCAAGAGCCGCTGAAATGACTCCTATCCATGGCTGGAATCATGGTAGTCAAATTGGTGGGGGGTGATTATGATTGCCGCACATAGCCGTGGAAATAGTAGAATTGTGCGTATATGCTGAGTCTCTGTGTGTTCATGAAATTATGGGTTCGTGGGTCTGGTTACTTAAAAACGACAATTGGGATAAAAAGTCCTAACCCTAAAAAACAACACTTTAAACTCATTTAACGCTGCAGAGTTTAGTTTCTAACCCAATACACAGATTAATGTCTGTAGTGTATTTCAGATGGAATATACTATCAAAAGTGTGTTTCAGGTAGCACGAGGGGGACAGATCAAGAAGTCATCTTAGCGAAAACTGTCCTTATACACAAACAAATTGCACTCCCTCCCATATAAACAGTTCTATTGTTTCCCTGCAATGCTCTGCTGCTTTTCCATAGTGCACAGGCCTTTCCTTCTCATATGAGGCACTAACCCGATTGTGTGATCCTTACATGTTGCGAGACAGCAACCCTGAGTAATTATGACTTTACATCCATGTTTAGTAAGGGAAGGGCGGGAAGCACTGAACCAGACATTCCCCAAGCTTCAACATACTCTAATGATTAGATAGCTCTCCATAATTCTCAACCTCTCTTATTCATAAGTAACATACATGATTTCTTCTAACTTTCTCACCTAACTTCCTTTTTCAGAAAAATGGGGAAAGAAGAGTATTATTAGTTATTTATTTGAGAGGGGGGAGGCACTGGACCTCACATTCTCCAGTGTGATTCAAACTCCATCCCTACTGATTACAATGCTAGATAGTTACTACTGCACTAGCATCCTAACTAGATTAAATCACTCGTTTACCACCAACACTAACAAGAACCTAGCATTCTCCCACATTAGTATGCTCTAGTATATAATATACAGATGCGTAAGTGTGAATCAGTTACAACAGATTCCAAGTCTGTTTATAACAAAATCTTGAAATGCACTTCTAAACTACTTTCTTTCGAACATTTATACTATACATTCATAGAGTACAGTTACTCTAAAAGGGATTGAGATGCAGTACTGTAGTTTTTTAGTTATTGGTCTCTGTTTAATACTGCTGCTAGTGCATATAGATATTGCACTCTATAATATAATCATTTGTTCTTTATTCAACCTCCTGTTAATTTGTTAATTTATGACAAACTACATTTTGATTGTTTCTTTTCGATGCCTGTTTTAGTTGGTTTTTTTTTTTTTTGTATTCCTATTTTTATCTTGTTTTTCTCCTAAAGATGTTGCATTGTCAGATTATTAGGTATTGATTAATGTGGAAACTTTTAATTGGATTCTTATTTTTATCTTGTTTTTCTCCTAAAGATGTTGCATTGTCAGATTATTAGGTATTAATTAACGTGGAAACGTTTATTTGGAAGGCATCTTTCTAAATTTTCTTCTATTATCAGGGAATAGTCAGAGGGAAGCTGGATCAGTTACGGCGATGCTTTGAGGTCTTAGCTCAATATCATTTTTTTCCGGTTGTAGTAAAATTAAATTGCATCTGTTAGGAATTTCTTTGACCTTCATTGAGGGTGATTTCAGGTCCAATTTGCAGCAGGTAGGGACTTGAGGCCTGGTCAACTGGGGAATATGATCCAGACACTCTCCAACTGGTAATATATTTCTTTTCAAATAGGGTATTGTGTGATTTGAATTCCTGTCATTATCCCCCAAACTAATCACCCTTACCCAAAAAAAAGATCTGGTTTTGGACTATGACCACTTTCCACGAAAATTTAATTCATGACTGGGAAACACAGGTTATCTACATCAGAAAATATGCTTGTTTCAATTCAAGATAAGATAAAATGGGCTGATTCAATGAGTGAAAATGACAAGAAGCACAGGAAGGACGTGGAAGAGAAGGTTGAAGAAGTAAAGAAGTCCCTTTTCAAGGTCGGTTGGATTTATTTTTACAGCATATCTTTGTCAGAATTTTTATTCTTGAATATTAATGAGAAAATGCTCTGTTGAAAAGCTTGTTTGTATTTTTATTGATCTACACAATTTCTCATATACTCTGCTTTCTGTTCTAGAATTGATATACTACCCTATTCTGTTCTTTTGACTGAAGCAAAATGGTTTTGTTTAAAATGAAGGGTTTTTACAAAATATGTTGGAATTTTATTTGTCTTTTTGTTTATCTGTATGTGTTTTGTGAATGTTGCTTGACTATTTGGTGGATATATTACGAATGCTGGAATTCTCTTGCCCGTACTCTTTGCCAGTGTAAAATGAATATATTATGCAAACAGATAGTTTAATTTGACTTGATAGAGTTCTTGGTCTGGACTTGTATCGTATCTTTGCCAAATAATATGTTAATTTTGTTTTTATCCGTAGCCAAATCCATATTGTGTTTTCTCTTAGCCACCACATAATTTGATGTTAGCTTGATTGAACTGGAGCATGGGCATTTCCTTGAAACCACCAACTTCTCTTCTAGTCACCAACTTCCCTTCTAGTTAGAAGGGACGAGGAAGTTTGCTACTGAAAAATGTTTATATAAAAAATCATGCACCCTCGTGAAAGAAGTAAAACAAATTTTTAGCAGAAAAGTTGTAGGTAAAAAATGACGTGTAGTATTTATAGCCATGAAAAGTCTGAATATCGCTATATTAATGACTTCAACTTCAAAGCTACGAGGGAAAATCTGCTGCAGAAACAGCCCCCCCTGTTCTTTACTAATGACTTCATAGTTGCTTTATGTTGCCTTCAACTTCTAGGCTATCCTATGTGATCTGAAATATCTGTTCTTTATAATTGGGATATATTGGTCGATGTGTCTTACTTACATTGTGGCAGAAGTTACACACTGTGAGCAGGCCGACATCGACTTCCGAGGGCATGAGGAGGAGATCTGCTCTGAATCTGGTGGAGTGATGGATTTTGAAGAAGAACGAAGCCGACCAAAGAGGTAATTTCAGAAAACTCTTATCAGTCAAGTATTTGATCAGTTATCATAATAAAAAATGACTCTCTAGTTGAATCTGGCCATAAAATCAGCTAAATTTATTTGCATGTTTTCGGTTTCTGACCGGTTTATCATCTTCAATGGATGAATGAAGCTGGTGTGTTACTTGATTAATGCTGTCACTTTTTGTATTAAACTTATGACTAAACATTTGTACATCAATTGGGACTTAGATCAGATATGGATAAAGGAGATCTGCTATGAATCTTAATGTGTTCTGTCGCATCGTCTATTTCAAGCTAGAATATGATTGAGCTTGTGTATTAATTTAGAGAGTATATATCTTTTCTTGTATTCCTAGTCATAAGATTCTTGGCTTAAAAATTTGCAGGAGGCGGCATCCGATATCTTGAGGATTGTAGTAGATAAAGGAACTTCAATGAATTGGGTGTTTTAGTTGCTTGCCGGACTTTTATCTGTGGCATGCGTCAATTGAGAATATCAGCTTAAGTCTGTCACACCACAAAGCGAGATAGGAACAAAAAGAAACACCATTAATTTCTTTGAGGTTGTATTTTGGAAATTGAAAGTACTTCTGGAAACGTTGTTCATACTAATATTACTGCGTTGGTTAGAACAAGCTGAGGTGGTGGTGCGGCTTTTTAGGTTGCTAGATGCTCTAGTTTTATTTTGTATTATGCTTCTTTTATACTTACTCAATTGAATTGCTATACTTTCTAGTGAATATATATCATTCCCAAAGTTACATATTCAGCTTACGAGTTGCATAGATCTGTCTATAGATGGGAGTGGATTCTCTCTATTCGGAATCCCTACTTCTTTCCCCATTAGATCAGTCTCAACCATTCAAACTAGGGGTTGCCAAATAGATAGATTGGATGAACAATACATTAACAATCTATTGAAATTTCTAAAAAAAAATCAAATCTAGTGTATGATTTAAAGATAAATTGTGTTGGCCAATACTAGGTTGCTTCTGTAGTACTCTCACTAGTGTATGAGGTACTAGCTTACTCCACCGAGACATTAGGATGTATTCCATCTATTCAAATAAAGTATTTCAATGTTTTCTTAACAAGCGTTATTTCTTCGCTACCAAATGACATGTACATCAGAGCCTGTTATCTACCTCAAATGCTTCTACATGCGCCAATTTTAGAAGATTCTTGATAAATATTATAGGTTATAAGTATCATGGTTCAGATGTGAGTTCACGCTAGTGTTCCACATGGTTACTCCGTACTAAGGCTTTACTTGAAAGGGAGTGTTTTGATTTGGCTTGTGTTTTGGACTTTGTCGAAGTAAAATCTCGGGGGTTACTCTTTCTATCACATGGTGAAAAGTCAATAATCTCTCTCCTTTCGTAAAAATGTTGCCACTCTATTTTTCATTACTTCAGCCACTTCTCTAGATTTGCTTAGCTGCTGCAAATTCTCTACCATTCCTTTATTTTTATTTGGCACTCCCAGACCCCCACACCAGTATTGAAGTAATTTTTCACAATATTACATTTAATTTAAAATTTTAAGAAACATTAGATGAAGAAATCTGTGATAAAAAATGCAGAAAAACTAAAAATGCAATGCAGTACTAGATATAATACTAGCACCACTTTGATTCAATCAATTAGCTTATAGCAAAATTAGTAAAGCTAACTTTTAGAAGTCAACCTCTGAATTTCGGAGATGTATTTTCAGACATATTTTTCAGAAAATAGGGGTGTTTCACTTGCAACACCTCGTGTGATGTACTCTAAAGATGAAAAGTGTTAAGGTCTGTGATTTTATGGTTGACAATAATTTTGGTAAAACAAATAGTTGACAATAATTCTATCAACATGTTATATTTGGGAAGATCACGTTTTGCAGCCTAATATTGAACAAGATGTCATAACATCTTGATCAGCTGATATAGCAGGATCTACATGTACCTTATTTGACAGATGTTCTAGCTGATGTTGTAATATGTTACAATAGAACATCTTGACAGTACGCTGGATATTTATCCTTGAAGATTTGAGTTGAAAATTTGAGCATCTGAAATATTCTGTACTCATAACTGGCGTAAGCAATCAAGGATTTTATTAGAAACAAGAGCATATTTGATTAATTTTTAAAAAGGATCATTGAGACTTTTTAGAAAATATTTGTGAGATTTGATTCTATTTCTGTGGAGAAGATTCCGTATTTTTGGGGAGCTGCTGGTTGGATTTGATTGAAGAGTCCAAGCCCACTGCAAAAGTCTATATAAGGAAGTCGTCCAAGACCTAGTTTTTAAGCATATTTTTTTATTGTAAAATCTTGTGAAAAATAAGGTTTGATAGTCCTTAGGGTTTGATAGTCCTTAGGTTCTCCGTGTATTTTATTTTTCGTACGTTCTCATGTATCTTTGAAATATTTGAGTTGACTGATTGTTACTTGTTTATCAAGTTATTATTCTCCTCGAAGCTTTTAAGCAAGACTTGAGTATTATTCTTAGTGAAGCTTTTAAGCAAACTAAATATTTGTAATAAGGAAGTCGTCCAAGACCTAGTTTTTAAACATATTTTTATTGTAAATCCTTGTGAAGAATAAGGCTTTAGGGTTTGATAGTCCTTAGGTTCTTCGTGTTTTTTTTATACATCCTCATGTATCTTTGATACATTTGAGTTGGCTGATTGTTACTTGTTTATCAAGTTATTGTTCTCCTCAAAGATTTTAAGCAAGAGTTGAGTATTGCTCTTAGTGAAGCTTTTAAGCAAACTAAGTATTTGTAATTTGGAAGTGTGTTATTCTTTTTTGGTTTCTTGAAACATTCCCTGTGACTGTGATTGTTTGATATCACTGCGGTGATTGGAAGTGAGAGGAGTTCTCATATCTAGGAGGTGCCTAGGTAGAAGTTGCACTGAATATGGATTAAGTGAGAGGTTGTAAACTGGGGAGTTTAGCTTCAAATTAATACTGTTAACAATGGATTTCCTTCCTGGCTTGGTAGCCTCCAGAGTAGGTGAATTTACACCGAATTGGTTTAACAATTCTGTGTGTTCTTTTACTTTATGCAAGTTATAATTTTTGTATTAATGTTATCTTGTTGCTGTTCTGTCAACATATGTCATAACACCTGTTGTGACATTGTGTGTTGTTGAGACTTTTGTCTTGACTCCTGTTATTGTGCATGCTAGAATTTCAATTGACATTAAGATCGGACACCCTATTCTATTTACTGGGTGCGATTCAGGAATATATTTTCTGGCACTATGGATAAAGAAGGTGAAGGAAAATTGCGATCAAAAGCGCAGCGGAATTTAAAATTTTCCTTTAGCGATCCTTACGAATGAACATGGTCAGTGATAGAAATATTTATCTCTTGTGGCGATTCAGACCTTTGATGTTGTGATCACGAGCGTTGATGAAGAACAACGCCTCTACTCAGTCCACACGAATAGATCGCTTCCGGTCACAATGCTAGCTGATCACGAACAGAAACCTTGAGTGAGAGAGAGAATCAAAAACGAAATTGCATCAAGTGTGAAATTCTGGCAGCAGATACTCAATGTCACAGTGAATGTTATGACACCGTATCTGAATTTCTATAAGACAGTAAATAGAAAAACAGTAAATAACACAGTCAATTGTTTACCCAGTTCAGTGTGAAACAACACCTACTCTGGGGGCTACCAAGCCATGGAGGAAATCCACTATAAGAGATATTAATTCAGGAATAAACCAACCACTTTATCTCCTTCACTTAAGACCTACCCAATGCAACTTCAATCTAAGTTCAACTTAAACCTGAGTTCCTACTCACTCCCCCTCAATCACAGCAGTGATACTAAACAATTGACTACTGAAATAATGAAGACACTCTTCAGAACATACACTTGATTATGCTTCACATCTTTTAATCAAGTAACACAAACACTTGTGCTTCAAAGCTTTGAGTGATACACAAACCTAACTTGACCTTGCTTCAAAGCTTTAGTCAAGAGACACAAACACTCTTGCTTCAAAGCTTTGAGTGATACACAACCCTTACAATCAAAACCTATTCCAAGTCACTTATCACAATGATACTTGCTTGGATTACAGTAGTTAAAACTATACAACCCCAAGTTGTTCTTCTGTCTAAGAGTTAATTTCCAATCAGCTTTCCTGTTGAATATATATGCAGCTGTTTCTTCAGTTAGGGCTTCCATGAAAAGCTAGGGTTAATTAGGGTTAACCTCAAGACTTGGTCACAAGACTTTATCAACCAGATTAGGGTTGAGCTCAGTTAACCTAAAGTCCACGTGAGATTCTGTTCTGGAATGTATGAACCAAATTCCTGAAAAATCTCAGAATTAACCAAACTGCATAACTGTTAGATCAGTACAGGATATCTTAACATCTGTTATGACAACAGAAATCCTGTTTACTGATTTTGGTAGAAAGTAATAAATGTGATCATTGCAAAATGCTCAGATACACACTCATAAATAGCAGCTTATGTATGCCATTCTTTTTCTGCATAAAGTACCTAATAATCCAGAATGTTATGACATCAGTCATGACATTCACACACCTGGTTTTACCAAAAATACATTCCAATAACTAAACACTTACAAACTCCCCCTTTGGCAAATTTTTGGCTAAAACCCCTAAGCAATCAGAGAATAGAGAGCAGCAGAATGAATATGTCTGCAGAAAATAATAATGTCTACCAAGTAATTAACACAAAATATCTCCCCCTCTTTAGCCACAAATAGGCCAAAGATTACATGTACTTATATGTTATACAGTCATCCAAAATGAGTAATAAATAAATAAAAAAACTGAAATCACTTGCAGCAACAGGAACCAGCATCAAGCTTGACAACTCCACCAACCTTTAAGCACTGTCATCTTCAGAGGAGGCACTTTCTTCAGCATTGAGCTGATCTTCAGTAGCATCCTCTTCCCTTCTTTGTCCTTCAGTCTCCTCCTGTTCTAATCTGGCAATTAGGTTCTCAAGAGTCCTTTTCCTTGTCTCCAGCTCTTTGCAGGTTTCCTTCAGCACAGCTATAACATCAGATGTCTTGGACTGAGTTTTTATAGTTGATGTCTCAGCTGATGTCATGACAATTTCAGGAACATGAGATCCCTGGAATAGCTTATAGTGCAACCCAAGAGCAGGGGCTCTTTTGCATACAATATCTCTTTCCACCAGAATGTCTGGATACTGAGCAAGGACAATACCACATAGGAGGGAGGGAAAGGCAATAAGGCCTTTAACAGCATAGCTTCCAGCATGTTTTAAAGTTTGATCAAAGATATACCTGCCATAGTCAAATTCAGTCCTGGTTCCAACAACATAAATGAATCTTCCCAATCCTGTGGAGATGGTTGATTTATGATTGGTAGGAACCCAGTTGGCTGCACCAATCTTGTGCAGGATGGCAAATTTTATGCTTAGCTTGCTAGCATTCAGCTTGCCTTTTAAGGGCCAACACTTGACTTGTCTTGCAGTAATGGTTTGGCATACTTGATTGTCAGTAACCTCTAGTTCAGGGCAAGCCTCATCTGATCTTCCAAGGAATTTGTTAATTTCAGAGGGAGAGAAATTAACCTTTCTTCCTCTCACATAGACACATTTAAAGTCAGCCGACCTTCCATCAGCACATTCATCAGATAAATTCACTATGAATTCTTTGACAAGATTTTCATAGCAATTGGTAAACTTTACCACAATATTCATTAGTCCAGCAGATTTGATTAGGTCCATGATTTCCCTACATTCCATGGCACCATTGTTAAGTTCTCTTTCCAAGGCTATTCTTTTCAAACAAACATACTTCCATCTGTTGACATTTTCAGGGTGGTGAAAAGAAATGTTGTCAGTGGGGACTTCAGGAACTTTAGCCATTTTGCTTGAAGGGACTTTCCTTCTGAGAGGAATGTCTTCAGCATCTATGTCAAATTCTGATTCCTCATCAGAATCAGAAGGTTTAGGCTCTTTCCTTTTCTTTGCTATTGGTTGTCTCACAGGCTTTGAGAGACTCCCAGCATGTACTCGGGTTTTCACCTTCCCTTTGGACAGTCCAGTCTTCACAGTTTCTACACCAGTCTTGCCTTCAGACCTGGTTTTCTTGTGAGTAACATCAGCAGTCTTCTCTTTGGTCAGACATTTTGCAGCATCCTGATTACCTTTTCTGTTCATCACCCTCCTAGCTATGCTAGGGTTGATATTTGCAATTAGGTCATTGTCTGAGTATTCTTCATCCACATCAATAACCGGTGGTTCAACATTCTTCTCTGAAGGGTTCTGGATATCATCAAGATTTTCAGATGATTTCTGAATGTTGTCATTTGGTGTCTCAACATTCTCAGAGACATCTGGATTTATTTTAACATTTGGACTTACTGATTCTTGATTTAATGGAACTGAAATCCCAGGTACAGAGTGGTTCTCACTCAGAATTCTTGTAACAAGCCTAGCTATTGCTTGATGAACATAAGATGAGCCTTCCCTATTTGGAATAGAAGATGAAGGTTGAGAGGGATTACCGGATGAAGTAGCTTGAGACCTTCCTGCATGCCTTGTTCTCAGCTTTTTAACCTTAGAGGGGTTAGTTGCCATTACTCTAAGAGGAGTAATCTCCAGGACTTCAGAATCCATGCATGATGTGATTGCCCTAGAATCTCGATCAGAGGATGAGGATGAAACAGTCATCTTGGAAGAGGATGATGTTTGAGACATTTTGATAGTCTTAGAAAACCAGTAGCAACGAGAGAGAAAACTTTGATTGAGAGAATGGGATTTGTTGCAGAGCCGAGAGAGGAATGAGGTAAATGAGTGTCTATTCAACTTCTTAATAATTTTGAAAGAAATGGGAAAACATATGATTAACCCAATCAAAATAGACTTAACAAAAACAACTCCTTCAACCCTTGTTTTAAGCAAAATTAATTGCTACAATTCCTCATGTTGGCAAACACCTAACTTGCCCCTCAAATTTTCAAATTGATTTGCATCAAGTGCCTTGGTAAAAATGTCAGCCAGCTGTAGCTCAGTGGCAACATGTTCCAGTTTAATCGTCTTCTCCTCTACAAGGTCTTTGATAAAGTGATGTCTAATGTCAATATGCTTGGTCCTGCTATGCTGAATAGGGTTCTTGGAAATATTGATTGTACTCAGATTTTCATAGTACAATGTCATAACATCTTATGTGACATTATACTCAGTAAGCATCTGTTTCATCCAGATCATTTGAGAACAGCTACTACCAGCTGCAATGTATTCAGCTTCAGCAGTAGAGAGAGACACACAGTTCTGTTTCTTGCTGAACCAGGAGACCAGATTATTTCCTAAGAAGAAACATCCTCCAGAGGTGCTTTTTCTATCATCAGCACTTCCAGCCAATCAGCATCACAATAACCAGTCAGAGTTGGTTCACAACCATGAGAGTACAACAAGCCATAGTTGTAAGTTCCACTTACATACTTCAAAATTCTCTTCACTTGGTTGATATGACTGACTTTAGGATCAGCTTGGTATCTTGCACAAACTCCAACTGCAAAAGCAATGTCAGGTCTGCTGGCTGTTAAGTACATCAGACTTCCTATCATGCTTCTGTACAGGCTTTGGTCCACCTTAACCCCACTTGAATCTTTGGATAGCTTTAAATGAGTAGGTGCATGAGTCCTTTTGTGACTGGCATTCTCCATACCAAACTTCTTGACAATGTTCTTTGCATACTTGCTTTGAGATAGAAAAATTGAGTCCTCCATCTGTGAGACTTGCAGTCCAAGAAAGTAGGTCAGTTCTCCCATGAGACTCATTTCAAATTCAGCCTGCATCTGGTCAGCAAAATGTTTAACCATTTGATCTGACATTCCCCCAAACACTATGTCATCAACATATATTTGAGCTACCATTAACTTCCCTTCTTCATTTTTGACAAAGAGGGTTTTATCCAAGCCTCCTTTTCTGTATCCTTTGTCTGAGAGAAATTTTGTTAACCTGTCATACCATGCTCTAGGAGCTTGTTTCAGGCCATATAAAGCTTTCCTCAATTTGTAGACATGATCAGGGTGGTTTGGATCCACAAAACCTTTAGGTTGTTCCACATAAACTTCCTCATTTAAGTATCCATTTAGGAAAGCACTTTTTACATCCATCTGAAATAACTTGAACTTCAGGAGACAAGCAATTCCCAATAGGAGTCTGATAGATTCCAGTCTGGCTACAGGGGCAAAGGTCTCATCAAAATCAACCCCTTCAACTTGAGTGTATCCTTGGGCAACAAGTCTTGCCTTATTCCTGGTGACAACTCCTTCAGCATCTGATTTGTTCTTGTATATCCATTTTGTGCCAATGATGTTTGTTCCCTCTGGTCTAGGAACTAACTCCCAAACTTCATGTTGCTTAAATTGGTTCAATTCATCTTGCATTGCACCAATCCAGTATTCATCAATTAAAGCCTCCTTAACATTTCTTGGTTCAATTTTAGACACAAAGCAAGAGTTTGAGATGATTTCTCTAGATCTTGTAATGACTCCACTGTTAGGATCCCCTATGATGAGTTCTTTAGGATGATCTTTCTGAATTCTGATGGAAGGGATTTTGCTAGCTTCCTTGGATTCAGAGTCTGCTGTAGTGGTGTTAGGTAGGTCATTCTGTTGAGTTGGAGTCTCAAAGAATGTCTCAACATTACAAGGGACATCTGTTTCTTCATGATAATCATCAACTATGACATTTATTGATTCCATCATGACTTTGGTCCTGGAATTGAATACCCTATAAGCTCTGCTGTTGGAGGAGTATCCTAGAAATATACCTTCATCACTTTTAGGGTCCAGCTTTCTCCTTTGTTCACGATCTGCCAGAATATAGCATTTGCTACCAAATACATGGAAGTACTTCACAGTTGGCTTTCTTCCTTTCCAGAGTTCATAAATGGTGGATGAGGTTCCCTTTCTCAAAGTGACTATGTTATGGACATAACAGGCTGTATTCATAGCTTCAGCCCAAAAATGAATAGGAAGTCTTTTGGCATGTATCATTGCTCTGGAAGATTCCTGTATGGTCCTATTTTTCCTTTCTACAACTCCATTTTGTTGAGGAGTTATAGGAGAAGAGAATTCATGACTAATTCCTTCTGAGGAACAGAACTCATTAAACTTACTGTTTTCAAATTCCTTGCCATGATCACTTCTGATTCTGACAATACACCCTTTTTTTCTTTTTGAATTCTTTTGCACAGTTCTTTAAAAACTTCAAATACATCAGATTTTTCCCTAATAAAGTTAATCCAGGTGAATCTGGAAAAATCATCCACAACAACATAGGCATATCTTTTTCCACCAAGACTTTCCACCTGCATTGGTCCCATCAGATCCATATGTAGAAGTTCTAGAACCTTAGAGGTGGTCAGATGTCTTGACTTTGGATGTGACATCCTAGTCTGCTTACCAACCTGACATTCACCACAAACTCTCCCTTCATCAATTTGCAGTCTTGGAATTCCTCTGACTGCCTCCATGGATATAATCCTTTTCATTCCTCTTAGATGAAGATGGCCAAGTTTTTGGTGCCACAGTTTCACCTCTTTTTCTTCTTTGGCAATAGAACACACAGTGGAGTAATTAGTGTTCTCAGGCTCCCACAAGTAACAGTTGTCTTTAGATCTGACTCCTTTCATTACAACTTCTTATTTTTCATTAGTTACAAGACATTCAGATTTTGAGAAGTTGACCTTGAATCCTAGATCACATAATTGACTGATACTAATGAGATTAGCAGTCAGGCCTTTTACCAATAGTACTTCATTTAGATTTGGAACTCCAGGGCAGTCCAAGTTACCAACTCCTTTGATTTCTCCTCTAGCACCATCTCCAAAGGTCACATAACTAGTGGTGTGAGGTTTAACATTATTGAGAAGGTTCTTGATTCCAGTCATGTGCTTAGAACACCCACTGTCAAAGTACCAGTCTTCCTTTGCAGAGACTCTAAGGGAAGTGTGGGCTATCAGGGCAATAGCCTTTTTCTTCCACTGTGGAGTATGTGGTACCTTGTTAGACTTAGGTTTGACACCTGGGTTCTGATTAGGGTATCCATACAATCTGAAGCAGAATGGCTTTATGTGACCAAACCTCCCACAATGATGACATCTCCATCTTTGGTACTTTTTCTTCATATTTCTCTATTCACGATGTTGAGTGCTATGTTGTGACATCTGTTTTGACATTTGTTTATCAGGCCTGATCTTCTTGTCTGCACCAGATTTCTTTGCTGCCACAAATCCTAGACCAGACTTGTTTCCCACATTTTGTCCAACCTGAAGGATTTCTTCCAATTTGTCAGTTCCATTTGTCAGCATCTTGACAGATTTGGTCATCTGGTTCAGTTTTGAGTTCAACATTTGAACTTCCCCTTCTAGATGACTTATAGTTTCAATGTCTGCCCTTTTTTCAGCCTCCAAATTTATTATGAGTTTTGTTTGTCTCTCATTTTGCAGACAGACTTCAGCACTTCTGATACATAATTTCTTGTAGGTATCAACCAGTTCTTCAAATGTCACTTCCTCATCACTAGTGTCACTTTCAGAGGTACAAACACCAGTTAGTGCAGTAACTAGTTTGGCAGATTCTTCTTCAGAATTACTTTCTGAATCACAGTCAGACCAGGTAACAAACATTCCTTTCTTTTGTTTCTTAAGAAAGGTAGGACATTCAGCTCGAATGTGCCCATATCCTTCACATCCATGGCATTGAATTCCTCTGTCTTGATTTCCCTTCTCTTCAGACTTTGGTCTTCTGCTGGAGTCATAAGATCTGTTAATGTCAGAAGGAATGTTCTTAACATTTGACCTTGACTTTGGATCCATTCTCTTGATGAGTTTGTTGAATTGTCTTCCAAGCATGGCTATAGCTTCTGAAATATTTTCTTCTTCATCCTCCTTGTTTTCATCTTTAGTGTTGGATACAAGTGCTATGCTCTTGTTTTTCTTGTCAACATTGTCACTGATCCCCATCTCAAAAGTCTGAAGAGACCCAATGAGTTCATCCACCTTCAACTTGCTGATATCCTGGGCTTCCTCTACAGCAGTTACCTTCATTGCAAATATTTTAGGCAAGGATCTGAGAATCTTTCTCACCAGTTTTTCTTCTGACATCTTTTCTCCCAATGCTCCTGAGGTGTTGGCAATCTCCAAGATGTTCATGTGAAACTCATGAATGGTTTCATCTTCCATCATCCTTAGGTTCTCAAACTTGGTAGTCAGCATCTGAAGCCTTGACATTTTTACTTTGGATGTGCCCTCATGGGTAGTTTTGAGAGTGTCCCAAACTTCCTTGGCCAGTTCACATTGATGTACTAGTCTGAATATGTTTCTATCAATTCCATTGAACAGGGCATTTAAATCTTTGGAATTACCCAGGGCTAACTCATCTTCTTCTTTGCTCCATTCTTCCTCAGGCTTCAGACTGATTGTCCCATCTTTCTCAGTTATAGTGGGATGGTTCCATCCTTTGTCAACAGCTCTCCAAGCCTTTTTGTCCAGTGATTTTAAGAAGGCAATCATACGAGGTTTCCAGTAGTCATAATTTGATCCATCCAGAATGGGTGGTCTGTTTCCAAAAACTCCTTCTTTGTCCATAGTGCCAGAAAGTGATATCCCTAGATCTCACCCAGTAAGACAGGCAGGGTGCCTGCTCTGATACCAATTGAAATTCTGGCAGGAGATACTCAATGTCACAGTGAATGTTATGACACTGTATCTGACTTTCTATAAGACAGTAAATAGAAAAACAGTAAATAACACAGTCAATTGTTTACCCAGTTCAGTGTGAAACAACACCTACTCTGGGGGCTACCAAGCCAGGGAGGAAATCCACTATAAGAGATATTAATTCAGGAATAAACCAACCAGTTTATCTCCTTCACTTAAGACCTACCCAATGCAACTTCAATCTAAGTTCAACTTAAACCTGAGTTCCTACTCACTCCCCCTCAATCACAACAGTGATACTAAACAATTGACTACTGAAATAATGAAGACACTCTTCAGAACATACACTTGATTATGCTTCACAGCTTTTAATCAAGTAACACAAACACTCGTGCTTCAAAGCTTTGAGTGATACACAAACCTAACTCGACCTTGCTTCAAAGCTTTAGTCAAGAGACACAAATACTCTTGCTTCAAAGCTTTGAGTGATACACAACCCTTACAATCAAAACCTATTCCAAGTCACTTATCACAATTATACTTGCTTGGATTACAGTAGTTAAAACTATACAGCCCCAAGTTGTTCTTCTGTCTAAGAGTTAATTTCCAATCAGCTTTCCTGTTGAATATATATGCAGCTGTTTCTTCAGTTAGGGCTTCCATGAAAAGCTAGGGTTAATTAGGGTTAACCTCAAGACTTGGTCACAAGACTTTATCAACCAGATTATGGTTGAGCTCAGTTAACCTAAAGTCCACGTTAGATTCTGTTCTGGAATGTATGAACCAAATTCCTGAAAAATCTCAGAATTAACCAAACTGCATAACTGTTAGATCAGTACAGGATGTCTTAACATCTGTTATGACAACAGAAATCCTGTTTACTGATTTTGGTAGAAAGTAATAAATGTGATCATTGCAAAATGCTCAGATACACACTCATAAATAGCAGCTTCTGTATGCCATTCTTTTTCTGCATAAAGTACCTAATAATCCAGAATGTTATGTCATCAGTCATGACATTCACACACCTAGTTTTACCAAAAATACATGCCAATAACTAAACACTTACAAAGTGAAATTGCTTCATCACAAGGGATCTATTTATAGAATCACTCGTGTGGGCTACAAGCTAAAAGCCCAATTAAGGCTATAAGCTAAAAGCCCAATTAAGCTTATGGACATCATACCTTATGATGTACCATATATCACTTATCCACGTGGTACCTTACCACTTTTCGTATTACACTTAAGTGCACCGTACCTTACGGTGTTCCTTATTTATTCTATCTCTCATCAACCTGTCCTTATGTGTGTGACCCTGTAGGTTTTCGCGACATTGGAAATTATATTAAATCACACATTTAATATAATAAATAGTGAGCGGTATCTAGCAACACATCACTGTTACCCAAGTCACGAAAATGTCATGTGATCTGACCAAACCTTTTCCGTGATAATATTTGTGTTGTACAATTACCCTTTTGCCCTCATGTCTATATTAAACACAAGGCATACACTGTGTCACCCTTGTCCAGTTCAATATTGGGCCCTTAGACATTTATCCTGTTATGCAGGATGAGCAAATTCCATCTAGGTCACTCATGTCCCTTAGCATGCTTTGTGAAGTACCCATCAACCGTCTTTATAGTCATCCAGTTACGGATGACGTTTGATCAGCAATAAAGTACTTGATTCTACATCTAGGGTCCATAGTGGTTTCAGGTCGAAGGGTGATATACACCATTATCATCATGAGAATAACTTATGACACTTTTCATAACATTCTATGTAGTATTCTCATAGCGGGTCAATCCAGTATAAATATTACTCCTAATATTCATACCTATGTCAAGACTTGATAACTCCTTATCTATGATCCATGAGATGTGATCATCAATCTATCTTCATAATAATCTTAATGCTTTAATGTTATCCCACTTCACATTAAATCTTGACTACAGATACTTTAAGAATAGTGTCTTATGTTTAATGGGATCTCATGATTAAGTCACACTTAACATTTCATTAAACAAATAAACCATTCTAGGGATTTTATTATTTTGGAAAGCAAACATAATAAAGAAATGCCTTTTATTATTAATAAATAATTCGATACAAGTACCAAAAGTATTGGCCTCTAGGGCTTACACCAACAGAAGGAAGGTATAACAACATACCACCCATGTTGGATGGTTCAAACTATGACAAATGGGAAGTTAGAATGATAGCTTTTCTGAAAGCTATAGGCAACAAAGCTTGGAAGGATGCTTCAAAAGGATGGAAGCATCCTGTTGTGAAGGACATTGACAAAGATAAACTGGAACTATGAAACCTGAAGAAGAGTGGAATGAAGATGATGATAAAGAAGCTATTGGAAATCATAAGGCTTTGAATGCTCTATTTAATGAAGTTGACAAAAATGTGTTAAGGATGATTAATACATGTACTGTAGTCAAGGAAGCTTGGGAAATTCTCAAGACAACTTATGAAGGTACGTCTAGAGTGAAGATTTCAAGACTTAGGCTTCTCACTTCAAAATTCGAGAGTTTGAGGATGGATGACGATGAGACAATTCAAGAATATCAGATGAATATTCTTGAAATTGCCAGTGCATTTATTGCATTAGGAAAGAAGATGTCAGAAGAAAAACTGGTAAGAAAGATACTTAGGTCATCGCCTAGGAGATTTGACATCTAGGTCACAACAATTGAAGACGCTCAGGACATCAAAAACATGAGAGTTGATAAACTTATTGGGTCACTTCAAACATTTGAATTAGATATTAGTGGCAAGGATGAGAAAAAGAACAAAGACATAACTTTTGTATCCAATGCTGAAGATGATAAAGGTCAAGCTGAGATGGACACATATGAGGATCTGTATAATACCATTGTTTTTCTTAAGAAGCAATTCAACAGGGTATTAAAAAGATTTGACAAAAGAGGTAGATCAAATGTCAGCAACATCTCATCTAAAATCAGTAATAAGGAAAACCTTCAGAAGAAAATAATACTAGAAGAGAAGTCAAGTCAAAACAGATGCATTTAATATTTTGAATGTGAAGGATATGGTCATATTAGACCTGAATCTCCCAAATTCCTCAAGAAATAGTAGAAGGGTTTCACTGCATCTTGGTCTGATGATGATAAGTCAGAAGATGAAGACAATTTTGAGACTGCCAAACTTGTGTTGACTCTATCTGGCAGATGGGCAGATGAAGTTCAAGCTTGTGATGAGAATGATCTTTATGAAGACCTAGATGTGTCCTACAAGAATACTTGTGACATATGTGAAGAAAGTCTAAAAAGGGAGGAAGAGCAAAGAAAAATCATTGTTGATTTGGAGAATGAAAGGAAGCAACTCCTAAGTACTGTTTTTCATCTACAAAATGAGGTAACACACTTAAATTCCAAGCTTGATAACTTGGCTGATTCCATAAATATGGTGGGAGAGGAAGAAGATACCAGAGTTCATTATCAATCTGATAATAAACTGAGGAGAATATCAGAAGAAAAGGTCTTTCCTTTTGAGAAGAAGAAAGAGATCAACATGTTCAAGCACATGTTACAACATCCTGGCAAAAAAGTGAATTTCAAATCAACTTCAATCTACTTGAAGATGTCACTATTGTGGCGAGTCTGGTCATATAAAGCCTTTTTGCTTCAAATTATATGGAGATAAAAAATCTTCAAATCATTCCAAGGCTAAGAAAATGAGCAACATGAGAAGTATTGAAAATATGGATATTAACTTTATAGCTCATACTTCCTTGAGAGACTCAACTATGAAGACTGGTACTTTGATAGTGGATGCTCTAGACATATGACAAGGGTCCATAAAATGTTGGTGGATGTCAAGCCTCATCCTATAAGTTCTGTTAGATTTGGTGATGGTTTTAACAGAGAAATTAAAGGAGTTGGAAAGCTGATGTGTGATGGTTGTCCCAAGTTAGAAAATGTGGTGTTTGTCAAAGGACTGACTGCTAATCTTATTAGCATTAGTCAACTGTGTGACTTAGGTTTGTTAGCCAATTTCTCAAAATCAGAATGTCTGGTCAAATATGAGAAATAAGTTGTTCTAATGAAAGGGATAAGGTCCAAAGATAACTGTTATTTATGGGAATCTAAATAGTTGCTTATTCTTCCTCATGTCCAACAACCTAGGAGAATGAAGTGAAGCTATGGCACCAAAAACTTAGACATCTTCATTTCAAAATAATGAAAGAAGACACATATGAAGGAGCCATTAGAGATATGTCATAGCTCAAGGTTGAACAAGGAGAAGTTTCTGATAAATGTGAGAGTATAAAGCAGATCATGATGTCACACCCAATGTTTCAACATCAGAATACTTCCAAAGTTTTAGAACTTCTTCACATGGATGTAATGAGACCATTGCAGATAGACACACATGAGTGAAAAGGTATGTCTTTATGGTTGTAAATGATTATTATAGATATACTTGGATGAATTTTCTTAGAGAAAAATCAGATACCTTTGAAGTCTTCAAAGATATGTGTCAAAGCATTCAAGAGGAAAAGATGGGCATGATTTTCAAAATCAGAAGTGACAATGACAAGGAGTTTATGAATGCAAAATTTTATGAATTTTCTGATTCTGAAGGTATAAGCCATGAATTCTCTTATTCTTGGAAAACTCATGGAGATGGAATTGTTGAGCAAAAGACTAAAGTAATACAAGATTCAACTAGAGTGATGCTTAATGCTAAGTAATTTCCATTTGAGTTTTGGGATGAAGCTATTAATACTATTTGATATATTCATAACAGGGTCACCTTGAGAGGAGGTATTGTCACTAATCCCTATGAGCTATGCAAAGAAAGAAAACCTAAAGTCAAGTACTTTCATATTTTTGGAAGTAAATGCCAGATCTTCGTTGCTAAAGATCAAGTGGACAAAAAGGATCTCATGGGGGATGAAGAGATATTTATGTGTTACTCTTTAAGCAGAAGAGCTTATATGATTTATAACTCCAGAAGTGGTATGGCTATGGAATCTATCAATGTGAGAATTGATGATTCAGTTATTGAAGAAAAGAATGATGTCAGAGACGATGTTAGAACATCCTATGTGCAAACTGATGAAATACTAAGAGAGGAGACTGGTAAATTCATAAACACTGAGTCAGTGAATTCTCAATCCAGTACAAGTCTGTCTACTGAGGGAAAAATAAAACAATTCAGAGATCTAACTGCAAGTCACCTTGATAAAGGTAACATCACTGAATTTAAACAGAAGATATCAAATACAAATGGATGTGTTGCCTTGAGAGAAACAAGAGAGAGTTTCTTTGAACTGATGATGAAGAGGTATGATGTCAGGAGATATGTCATGACATTTTATAGTGAAGATATGAATTCTTTCATATATCTTATTCAACATGACTGGTACAAGGATCTTGGTAGTTGTAAGAAACTGATCAATGATCTTCTAAAAGGGAAGGAAGAATTTCTGGAGCATATGGACAACAAGGAATAACTTGCTGTTATTATAAACAGTGGGATTGGTACTTGTATTATTGATGAGTTATAGCAATTACAAAAATGGAGTAATGCAACTAGTGTTGCATCTTTCCTCTATACTCTGAGGCATGACATGCTTGGAAAATTGCTAGTGAGAAGGGACGGAAGAAAGGTATTCTACATGACAGTGGGGATGACTACAACACCAAGGAATGCAGAAGGCTCTTTGACAAGGCCAAGAAGTGGAAAACCACCTGAAGCTGGCCAAGAAGTTTTGTTTCTATCTATGTGCTTCCATTTGTGGTATTGCTAGTATGCAATATATGTGTCTCCAATGCTATGCGTGCTTCTATCTGTGGTATTACTAGTATACAATATATGTGTTTCCATCTGCTTTATTTCCTGAGTGCAATAGGTTCTGAAGTGCTCTGTGTTTCCATTGTGTATATTTACTTTGTTTCTTCTTTGTCAATATTTTGGCTAAAAAGGGGGAGTAAAGTGTTTGTGTCTTGATGTTACATCACATGTCTTGACATGTTGATCTAGCATTATGATATGAATATGTGCTACTGCTTTTGAGAGAGTAGCTGTTTGTGTGGTTGCTCATGAAACTATCAGGAGGAGCATGAGTGTTTATGCTTGTGTGTGGTGAAGCTGCTGCTGCTGCTTCTGCAGTTTCGCTGCAGGTGCTCTGGTATGGCATTTTCCCTTGAGGGGGATAACCTATTATGTATGACAGGGGGAGAACTATACCTGTTTGATTATACAAGCTTATGAGTTGTGTTGTGTTTTCTTGTGGTGTTATTCCTCTCTCCAGGATATTTGGTCATTGTTGGTTTAGCCAAAATTTACCAAAGGGGGAGATTGTTAGGTCTGTGATTTTATGGTTGGCAACAATTTTAGTAAAACAAACAATTGACAACAATTATATCAACATGTTCTATTTGGGAAGAAGATGTTTTGCATCCTAATGTTGAACAAGATGTCATAACATGTTGACCAGCTGGTATAACAGAATCTGCAGGTACCTTATTTGACAGATGTTCCAACTGATGTTATAACATGTTACAATAGAAAATCTTGTCAGCACACTGAATATTTATCCTTGAAGATTTAATTTGAAAATTTGAGTATCTGGAACATTCTGAACTCATAGCCAGCGCATGTAATCAAGGATTTTATTAGAAACAAGAGCAAACTTGATTAGTTTCTAAAAAGGATCAATGAGACTTTTTAGGAAACATTTATGAGGTTTGTTTCTATTTTTGTGGAGAAGATTCTGCAGGTTTTGGGAGCTGTTGATTTGATTTGATTGAAGAGTCCAAGCCCACTGCAAAAGTCTATATAAGGAATTCGTCCAAGATCTAGTTTTTATGCATAGTTTTTATTGTAAAACCTTGTGAAACATAAGGGTTTAGGGTTTGATAGTCCTTAGGTTCTCTGTGTATTTTTTTGTATGTCCTCATGTATCTTTGATATATTTAACTTGACTGATTGTTACTTGTTTATCAAGTTATTGTTCTCCTCGAAGCTTTTAAGCAAGAGTTGAGTATTGTTCTAAGTGAACTTTTAAGCTAACTAAGTATTTGTAATTTGGAAGTGTGTTCTTCTTTTTTGGTTTCTTGAGACATTCCCTGTGACTGTGATTGTTTGATATCACTGCGGTGATTGGGAGTGAGAGGAGTTCTCATATCTAGGAGGTGCCTAGGTAGAAGTTGCAATGGGTAGAGATTAAATGAGAGGTTGTAAACAAGGGAGTTTAGCTTAAAATTAATACTGCTAGTAGTAGATTTTCTTACTGGCTTGGTAGCCCCTAGAGTAGGTGAGTTTGCACCAAACTGGGTTAACAATTCTATGTGTTCTTTTACTTTCTTCAAGTTATAATTCTGCATTATTGTTATCTTGTTGTTGTTTTGTCTGCAGATGTCATAACATCTATTGTGACACCGTGTGTTGTTGAGACTTCTGTTATTGTGCGTGCTATAATTTCAAAAAGAACATTTCTCAAATCTTGGATTTGGATGCTAAATAAGGAGCAAACACATGTTCTTTCTCGATTTCCACTTGCCACTAACACTAGTAATTTTTTTTTGACAATTTGTGTCGAAACAGACAATTTTTATAATTTAAAGAATATGTATAAAGCTTTCAACTTTTAATTTTTTTAACTAGTGCTTCTAAGAATATTACCATTTTTTTAAAAAATATTATATATTTTTACGCTGTTCATTTGAATCATACAAATTATTGAGTGTATGTAAAATCGTAAAAATGGATTAGTCAATATGGGACTATATGTTAAATCTGATAAAATTTAGAGTTAGAGTTTTAAAATTAGAGTCTGAATTTTATAAAAGTTATTTTTAGTTTGATTCTAAAAATCCATTATTTACTAGTACTAATCCATATGAACCAAGAGTAGTCTGTTTAATCGTAAAACTACTAATTTTAAACATTAAATTAATAATTATTTGTTTCGTTAAAAAATAACACATTAAGTTGTCTTATTTTACAAAATTTATCTCTTATCTGTTGCGCCGTCATAGGTCGTCAAAGGTGGTGGTTTCTCCATCTTGACGGGGAGTGGGGTCTCCATAATCGTCCAAGAGAATGGACTGTGGGGGTCATCTTTGTCACTTTGGTTTGGTGAGCGTGACAGGGAGTAGTCGAACCGAGGGCCCCTATGACGCGACGAATTTCTCAGTCGACTCTCTGGCTTGCCTGGTCTCCCATTCGCCTTGTTCCTCTTGGGGTCAATGGATCTTCATTCCCTGCGAGGAGGAGTGCGATTACACTTCTTGATGACTGCGGGCTACTTCCTTTCCAACTAGGGGCGGCGTCCAGTTTGTCAGAGAAGGGCTTCGAGACTCATTCCTTAGGTGTCTTCACGGGGGAGAACATGAGCGGGCATCTCACCGCCGTTGGGACGTGCTACAAGATTCGAGTCCTCGACATCCTCTCTAGGGGGAACGTGATCATCGACCATTCTCCATTGTCAATTCTCTGAATTATGTGATTGGCATTATATTTGGTAAAAATTATATAGCATCAACATTATAAATAGGATTTTCTAACTTGTAGTGAAAACATGTTGAAGTTCTATTTTATGAAGGAACATGTTGAGTTGAAATGCTTCAACATTTGGAGCAACATGTCGGATAAGATGTCCTATGCAGGATAGTATAACATCGCGCCTGAGATGAGCTGGATTAGTAAATTCAATTATGATTTAGCAGTTTCAGAATATTCTGGGAAGATTATGCAATCTTATGTGGTGCTGATTTAAAGGTCTGGAAGAATCAAGTCAGAATATTGAAGAATATACAGTTTCTAAATATGGAGCTATATTAGGAAATTAGTGATTGAAGACCTTGTTTGTAGCAGAAGTTTCTGCTGATTTGTAACAGCTAATGTGCTGTGATTAGAAGCCTAAATCTAATTGGGAAATATGTTATAAATAGAAGTATTGTAACCTAGGTTTTGTACCAACTGAGAATTAAAAATATGTAATCATGAGGGCTGAGTCTGTACCACTCTCTAGGAGAGTTGGTTGTGTAATCCACTTGACATGTGAGTTGGATTGTGTTCCTTGAATTGCAAGGTTATATTATCACTCTTAAGCTTTAAGAACATAGTTGATTATTGTTCTTGGAGGAGCTTTTAAGCAACTCCAAGTTATGTTCTTAGTTAAGATTAAAGTTATAAGCAACAAAGTTTAGATTTAGGTCTTGACTGAGTATTGTCATGGATGTGTGTTTTATGTTTTTGCTGTTATTGAAGTTTGTCTTCCTATTTGTTGTCCAATCGCTGTCTATGATTGATGGGGGATTGAGGAGGGCCTCATATCTAGGTGAGTCTTAGATAGAAGTATAACATGGGTAATGATTAAGTGAGAAGTTGAAAACGGGGGAGTTTAGCTTTGAATTGATACTATTATAGTGGACTTGTCCCTGGCTTGATATGCCCCTATAGTAGGAGAATTGCCCTGAACTGGGTTAACAATTTCTGTGTGTTGTTTATGCTTTTCAGTACTGTTTTTATTGTTTATGACTTCCCTATGTTGTTTAAGTCAGATTAGATGTCCCAACATGTCATAAGACATATGAAGTTTTGACCTACCAGAATCTCAATTGGTATCAGAGTAGGCATCCTATTCTGTTTCTAGGTGAGATCCTAGGGAAGATACTTTCTAGTCATGGGAAAGGAAGGAGTTTTTACTGAAAAGTTGTTTGAACTTGGATAGTTCATATTGTTGTTTGAATGGTCCCTTGAAGTGGAGGATGGACTATTCATGACAGGGTGTGTATTGGACCTGTCTGGTGTTATCAAGCATGTAGCTTTGGTGGTGAGCTGCTGTGTCGAGGTTTAATTTATTTTCAAACCTAGGTTGCTTTGTTTGCACATGGTTTGTGGTGGTTGTGTGCAAGGTTTTATGTTGTGCCTGCTGGATGTTGAGAAGCGTTTGATGTGTTTTTCCGCTGCATGTTATATGTTATAACCCTGGTTGGCATGACATTTGGGTTTGGTCTCCTCAGCAAGTTTATCCTATGGTGATAGGATATGTGCAAAACTATTTCAACCACCTGTGTAAAGTTTCCAAGAATACTTGAGTTTTATTTCTCAAGTCCACTCATAAAGCCACTTTAGTGTGTGGTTGATATATTTTTCAAGAAATCTGTTGTTTACCTGACGGACTATTGAAGAAAGGATATAACCATTTATTTTTGCCTATGAAAGATTCTTCCTAATTCTTGACCTAATTAGGAAAGTGATTCCGAGTCTTGCTGTTGTTTGTATAGCTGGAGCTTGAACTAGTTTTGAAGACCTTGAAGGTGATCAAGGGATGTTTTGATTTTCAAGAAGCAGTAATGAATTCAGAACCAAGCTCGGTTTTATGTTCCAAAAGAAGGGAACTGATGTCCTTCTAGATGTTGGGACATCATGTCAGCAGATGTGCAGCTTCCTATTGAATAGCATATGCTCTGGGTGCTAAACAAATGTGTAACGATCTTATGTGTTTCGAACCTACTCCTGATTTGGAAGAGGATGCATCTAGGATGTGTATCTAAGATATTTTATCCAGAAAACATATCTTAGATTGATAGGCTGGTTGAATGTTGATCAACTAATTATTTACTTCTTGGTTCAGTTTATTTCCGATCCAAGTTAGTAGTAGTGTAGAGGCTGAGCTCTAGTATCCATTAGAGCTATGTCATCTCATCCAGGTTCCTTGTACATAAAGGTCAAATGTCAAGGACATTTTCTCTAATATCTGGAGGATCCTTCTGATCAAAGGAGCCAGATTTATGGAATCTTGTTTGTGGCCATAGAACAAATGCTGCTTGATGGGAGTAATGGTGGTGTGCCCTAACCACATGTTGTACTACTATTAAAGGGGGGAGAATGTTTAAATCTCAAGGTGTTCCTTGCAGTTGATGAAGAAGAATCCAAAATATGGAGTCAGAGATTCTTGAAGAAATGTTAGATTTAATGTCTTGACATCCTTGTGAAGGTGGAGAAAAACACAAGAAAGGGGGGGGGGGGGGGTTGAATTATGTTAATAGAAACTTTTTCCCTTTCTAAATAGTTTGTGGAAGCCTTTTAGCAAGTATAAATTAATAGTAGTAAAGAACACATTCATTTTTATATAAGTTCACCTTCTCAATTAAGGCTACATCTTGTCCACCCTCCTCAGATGTTTTTTCCTTAGAAAAGGACATAATATACTAATCTTGAAAGATTAAAACAACCTCTAAGAGTCTAGGAAGACCTCTTAGACATCTCAAGTATACAGACTAGAAAGTCAGTTGAGGAAACATCAATTCTAGAAAGAATTGTTTTTCTGGAGATTTACATGAGTGCTTCTTATCAAGCAAATTTCTCCTACTTAGAGTACATATTTTTTTGACAAACTTTTGAGCAACAACTCCTTTGTCTAAAACAATTTACGATAAGGTTTCTAAGAGATAACACAATCAGAGCAACAAATCTTGTGTTTTGCATGTTTCTACAAGTTTGAATGTTATGGAGATTAAGTGCAAAACATCTTGTAGTCTTCTTATCTTCATCTTCTTTGTTAATCAAGCTGAATAAAATAGCTTCTTTCTTCTTTTCTGGTTTCTCTTGAGACGCGTTTTGATTTATATTTTGAATGACATCTTGTTGAGATCTTCAACTTCTTTTTTTTAATGATCAAGACATGGGTATCAACTCATGTTTCTTATTGCTTATTGATCCTTCATTCTTTCTGTTGTTTTGATGTTTTTCTTGTAAGATTGACAACCTTTTTGGAACTAAGTTGTGATGAACACGTTACTTCTTAGTAAGCTGTTAACACTTTAATATTATTAATGAAATATTACACTATAGAACAACAACTCAGTGTAAATATTGAATTTTAAAGTGATACTACTTTGTGCTTGTGAAATTTTTGGTGCTGTTCAGCCACACAACTACACATATACCAAAGTTGCTTTATATAGGCTTGAGAGAATAGTACCATTGGAGCATATAATGCATTGTAATGTGTATTTTGTATTTTGATATATTTTCAATGCAAATCTACCTTTTGTAACAAGTATTGCGTAGGAGGCGTGATTTCTTCTTTTTATTTATCCAAGATATAACTGAGAATTACCATCAATATTCTCCTCGAAATCTATGATCATTTGTCAGTTTTGATTAGAGCACTACTTAAGATGTATTTGGACTTTTCTGGTCTTTGTTTAACTTGTTTCTGTAGAACTTGATTTCTCCGGAAGATGTTATTTGTATTTCTGGAGTGCTGAGCTTGAGACTTATTGCATGTCTTGTTCTTCTGATGAGTAGTTCAGAAAATACTAATTTGATGTAGTGTAGAAACACTAGATTGAGCTTTAGGAACACGTCTTGTTTTCAGAGCTTTAGACACCAGCTTATCTGAAAGACAACTTCAGTTGTAGAAGCATTCTGACCCTTGTATCTTCAACTTTCTGAGCTATATTTGGACAAGCTCTTAGAATCTTTCTGATGGACGATTACGTCTTCAGATGTATAGGCAACAACTTATCTTGAGAGACAACTTCAGTTGTAGAAGCTTTCTGATTCTTGTATCTTCAACTTTATGAGTTATATTTGCGCAAGCTCTTTTATAGAATGTTTCTTGTTATTAGATCCGCACACTCAATAAGACCATTAGTAGCACTAAAATTGTTACTCACAAAATATATGGTTGTTATCATCAAAACAAAGAATTGCTTAGAAGCTTTCTTGCTCTAACACCTTGTATTGAGAATTTATTTTTCTCAATATAACCGATGGTGTTTCTCATTAATAAGATAGAGGTTGTTTACTGAAATTTGATATCACTTATCAAGTATATGAGAGCATGGAACTCTTGTTCCGTTGTTGTGGAAAGGTCTTTCAAGGGCTGTATGCATTGGAGATGTATCAACCAAAATTCTGTGGTTGATTGGTGTCTGCACTATTGAAGTGTCATATGAATCACCTAGAATGAGCATTTTAGATTTTTGTCTGGAGTAAGGAGAAGGAGTTTATTTTGGAACCAAAGGAGTATGGTTTCCTGGTATTTTCATGAGAAGGTTCTCCTTAAGCTAAAGTTCAGTTATGTGGTGTCCTCACATAATGGAACATTCATCTTTGCAAGGATTTAAGGGCATCCTTGTGTTTTGGAAGATTGAGAGAAGAAGACTTAGCATGAACAATATTCTTGTGACGTATATGCCATGGTTGTTGAAGTCTGCTCAAGATATCTGTAAGAAGGAATCTCCTCTATAGGTGCAGAAGGTTAGCGTCCAACATCTCAAAGTCAGACAGAAGGTCTGGACATTAGAAGAAGATCCTTGAGATGTATAATATGCAGGTTCCTGCATGTGGTTATGATCTGGTCTTGAAGTTTGATCATCTACTGATGGTTGACCCTCTTGTTTCCCTTGCAAGAGTTTCATTTAGTCCATGTGTTTTAGGCTGATGTCTGAAGTGATGTTAGAACATCATTTCAGTTCCTTGTTTCTTCATCCAAGGGTTTTTTTTTGGAGCTCAAGATGGAGTGTAAGGTCAAGCCACTGACCTAATATTGAGTGATCTATGGTATAGATAGATGTCATGAAGGTTTGTCATAAATAAGGATCAGCTGGTACCACAGGTGTGCAGAAGAAGAATGTCAGACCAAATGTCCTACCTTGTGTGAGAAGGTAACCTTACCTGACTATGGTAAATACTTTGACGGGATCTGAGTATTTGTCTATCCTCTGATGAGGTTGTGCATAATAATGATGGTAGATACTCTGACATGAGCTGAGTATTTATGTGAGGGGTTATGCAAGTCTGCAGTCTGAATATTATGTTTCAGAGAATGCGTGGAAGTTTATTTCTCTCTATGGTGTTCATGTGTGTGTGATAACCTGAATGACCCGCACTGGCTGTGTTTGTTGGGAGCTTCTTGAAGGACTTCTCTGCTTAATGAGTCCTTTGAATGGTGTTTTAAGAACCATGGAGGTTGGGTTCCGTGTTATGAAGCTGATGTCCTAAATGATGTTGTAACATCATGTTAGGTTGTGTTTGGAAGATGCTTGGGTTTGGGCATATGGAGTTGGATACTCAAGAATTTTTGCTAGAAGTGGGAGTTTTGACTATATGGACCAAAATATGAAGATTCTAATCTTTTCTACAGTAGTATGCTTGGTAAATGCATGACTACTATGTTGAAGATTTCACTAGTATCAGCAATTGCTAGTGAATGATAGGGCAGAAGAAGGGTATCAGATACTGAGGTCTAATCTGATTAAAGTTTTTGAAGGTGGTTTGTCTTAATCTACAAGTAACTCCAAGAATAGATTGGGTATGTCTGGATCTCATTAAATTTTTTAAGCAAATTGAGAATTTATGGAGAAGTAGTTTCTTGTAAAGCAAGGAAACTATGTATTTTGACATGTGAGTGATGTCAAACCAAGTATGCATGACTACCTGAAGGTCATGATACTGTATGGATTTGAGAGGACATTTTTCATCCATGTCCTTGTTAAGATGGAGAAAACGTCAGAAGGCTTGGATGTGCTCTCAAATATCTAGAGGACCTGGTGTGTTTTCACAAGGGTGTGAATGTGTTCAGTAGGAGTGTGAAGTGGTTGCCCTCCATTGTGATAGTATGAAGAACTTTATGTGTTCTTAACCTATGCTCAAGTTCTATCTTTAGTAGGAGATATGGTTATCCATGTCATGGGGAGTTAGGTCTTGCCTATGAATGGTTGCCGCAGTAAGGTAGAAGTTTTTATGAAGTTGTAATGTCAAACAACATGTTGTGACATTGGGCTGCTGAATGTTATTATGGTTTGTGCTCATTAACGGTGCATGGTTGTTTCTAGCTTTATAAAGCTAGTTGTTTGAATCATGAGCATACATGCTTCTTAGGAGGAGTATGAAGGGCAATTTTGTTTGTATCTGGGAGAATTTATTTTTCTCTGTAGATTATGGAAAGACTCTATGAAGTTAAGTTTGATTGAAGATGTCTAGCATGTGATGTTTTTGGGTCTTGAAATTTTGATTTGTGCTGGACAAAAGAAGAGCATGTAGAGTCCATAGGAAGACATTGTGTTTATGCCTCAAAACATATAGAGAATCTTGTGAAGCATTTTTGGAGAAGTGTTGGTCAAGTTGCTTTGTGTGCCTAGAAGAGCAAGTAGACAATATATGACATGATGTCAGGATATTTATCAGAACATGTTTTCTCTCCTTGAGCCAAACAAGGAGGTAGTGTGGAAGGTGCTATCAGGAGGTTGTATAGAACGTGATGTTTGTCTTTGCACGTACATGTATTGGAATTATAAAGATAATCAAAATTTGTACTGGACTGTGCATTTGTATTTGGTGATCTCCCTCAAATAAAATTCTCATTGACTAAGACCGTTATTTTCTAAGAAGACTATTGAGTAAAAAAGGAGGAGAGAAATGTTGTTCAACTATTGAGTTTGAACTTGGTATTTGAACCAGTTTCACAAGGATGTCAAAGAGAATGTTCAGTTCTGAGTCTCTTGGTCTTGATATATGTGACTTCTGATCTGAGTTATGAACACAATTATGATTTGTGTTCTGAGTTAACCGAATTAAAGGTATTCTTGGGTTAAGGGGGAATGCCTTCAGCCTGGGAGGAATGTTTCTGGAATTAACACCATCCTATATTGATTGTAATGAATTGGTACAAATGAACATGAATATGAGTGGTCTCTGGTGGCCAAGCTTTTGAGTCTGGAATGGAAATGTTTAGAGCAACTATGAAGAGATGTTGGATATGATGTTCTGACATCAATCACACTGAGTATATTACTTCTTCTTGCTGCCTTTGTCATATTCTGCTAAAAAGGGGGAGAGGATATGTGTTGGACTGTCATGAAGAAGTCCTATTGTGGATGGTGCAACATCATATTATTGATATTATGACATCATGTGAGAAGACAATGAAGACTGTCAATGGTTGCCGCTG
The DNA here is from genome assembly GCA_948472305.1 of Vicia faba. Taxonomy (NCBI): domain Eukaryota; kingdom Viridiplantae; phylum Streptophyta; class Magnoliopsida; order Fabales; family Fabaceae; genus Vicia; species Vicia faba. The sequence goes on from OX451740.1 coordinate 493,512,249, forward strand.
GATGTTTTATTTAACCTTTGTTTTATTGTGCTCTGCTTTTATTTAGTGTGTTCTGCTTCTGTATGCAAAGGTTTTATAAATTATTTTTAGCCAAAATAAGCCAAAGGGGGAGATTGTTAATTCTCTGAATTATGTGATTAACATTATGTTTGGTAAAACTAATATAACACCAATATGTTAAATAGGATTTTCTAACTTGTAGAGAAAATAGGTTGGATTTCTATTTTATAAAGGAACATGTTGAGTTGAAATGTTTCAACATCTGGAGCAACATGTCTGATAAGATGTCCTATGCAGGGTCATACGACACCATGCCTGAGCTGAGCTGTATTAGTGAATCCAGTTATGATTTAACAATTGTAGAATATTCTGGGAAGATTATGCATTCTTATATGGCTCTGATTTAAAGGTCTGGAAGAATCAAGTTAGAATATTGAAGAATATGCAGTTTCTAAATATGGAGCTATATTAGGAAACTAATGATTTAAGATCTTGTCTATAGCATAAGTTTCTGCTGATTTGTAACAACTAATGTGCTGTGATTAAAAGCCTAAATCAAGTTGGGAGACCGGTTATAATAGAATTATTGTAATCTAGGCTTTGTACGAGACGAGAATTGAAAAGATGTAATCATTAGGGCCGAGTCTGTACCACTCTCTAGGAGATTTAGTTGTGTAATCCACTCGACATGTGAGTTGGATTGCATTCCTTGAATTGCAATGTTATATTATCACTCTTAAGCTTTTAAGCACAAAGTTGATTATTGTTCTTGGAGGAAGCTTTTAAGCAACTCCAAGTTGTGTTCTTAGTTAGGAGTAAAGTTGTAAACAATTGAGTTTAGCTTTAGGTCTTGACTGAGTATTGTCATGGAAGTGTGTCTTCTGTTTTTGCTATCATGGAAGTGTGTCTTCCTGTTTGTTGTCCAATTGTTGTCTGTGATTGATGAGGGATTGAGGAGGGCCTCATATCTAGGTGAGTCTTGGATATAAGTATAACACAAGTAGTGATTAAGTGAGAATTTGTAAATAGGGGAATTTGTCTTCGAATTGATACTATTATAGTGGACTTGTCCCTGGCTTCGTATGCCCTAGAGTAAGAGAGTTTCTCTAAACTGGGTTAACAATTTATGTGTGTTGTTTATGCTTTTCAGTACTGTTTTTATTGTTTATACCTTACTTGTGTTATTTAAATCCGATCAGATGCCCCAACATGTCATAGGACATCTGAAGGTCTGACCTACCAGAATTTCATCCAACATTCCAATGCGCTCATTCCATTGGAAGATCATGAAGTTGTTCTAGTTGATAGCAGCGAACAAGGCCAACATGGTGGGATCTGTATTGGGTGGCACATGGATTTCCTGATATGTTCTAGGCTCCTCGATGTGTCGAGTGGCATCGAGGGGGTGCTCTCGGGGAGAGGATGAGGTGATCTCTCTGTCTTAGTGGTCACCTAGCTCGTGACCAATCGTCTTATTATTGTTGAGTTTGCCTCCATCGGTGAAGGCAGGGTGAACAGTCTCTTCACTGTTTTCCTTGTTGTGTTGGATGGCTATGATGATCAATAGGTGTTAATGAGTTTGGTTTGGTCTTTAGGTTTTAAAAAAGACGGGGAAGCAAAAGTTTCCCATAAATGGTGCCACTGATCTTACCGAGATCAGAATGATCTTAAGTGGCCTGCAACACATGGACTTCTGCAGTTATTGAAGAGAATGGGGGGTATACCTGCAAGGTACTCTGATGCCAAAGTAAGGTTCAGAGTAAAGAAGGCAAGTACAAAGTGTAAGTGAGTATAATTGAAGATCTGATTTAACTACCCCGTGATTCTCGGAGGGTGGAAGACCCGTTCTTTTTGGGGGCAAGATAACTCTGATATTCAGAGGAACGTTGACCACATATCCTTGGAGGGCACGTGGAAGAGACTTCCTTGACGGGCACATGGAGGAGGCGTCCTCGACGGGCACGTGTGGGAGACGTTCCCCAATGGTCATAGAAATTTAGGCCACTCTAGTGGGCCTTCCTCACAACAGAGTTGGGCTGGACCCTGCCTGACAGCAGACTAAGCATAGACCCAGTCCAGAGCATATCCTAATGAAATTATATTTTTCAATGCCTTAATATAATTGAATTCGTACATCTTTTTCGATTATATACTGTTGTACCCCAAAATTTTCCCTCCCATATTTCTCAAAACATTGCAAGAAAAATCTCCAAGTTGCCCAAGGTTGCTCAAGAGTTGGTCAAACAAGCTCTCTCCTAAGGCAGTCAACCCCAAATTAGGGTTTTGTGTTGCATCAAGATCCTTGAGTCTAAATGATCTCAAGTTCTCCCCAATGTCCTACTATATTCTCAAGATCATACATGTCAAATTTCAAGCCTTGCATAGGAAGTTTTCTCAGTCAATTGCTCAAAGGTCCAAAAATCGACTGTGCTAGGGCAAAAGTCAACTGTGACCTACATACAGTCAAACTTCAAGATTGTTTGTCAACATTCTCATTTTGAAGGATATTTCATCATTTGATCAAGGGTTGATCATGATTCATCAAAGATTATTCAAAATTCATCAAGATTCAAAAGTTGCGTTATAAAAACAAAAGCAACAACTTAGCCTAGTGGTGGCCACATAGGCGTTCAAAGACCAAAAGGATGGAGGTCAGGTGTTCGATCCCTGCCTCCAGCAATTTGTATTTTTCCAATATTTTTCAGGAGATCAAGTGCACACATGGGCCAGATTCACACCATACTCCCTCACCAATCCAAGCGCCAGGTGGCCAAAGGGCCAGATCTAGTGGTCAAATAATATTGAAGGTCCACCAAAGTGCTAGTCAACGCGTGAGCACTGGATCAAAGAAAGTCAATTGGATCAGCTGCTATTGGACCAAAAAAAAAGCTCTCCACACCTCCAAAAAGGCCCAATTCTTTCCTTTTCTTTATATTTTATTTGTTTAATTTAATTGCTTTATTTTTATTTAATTAATTTTCTAACCAATCACATATTTCCCTTTTTTATCAAAATCACCAAAATACTTTTTAATTAAGAATTTTATTTTTTTCTTTAATAAATTTTAATTAATTAATTAGGTTTTTAATTCTAGGAAACTTTAATTTATTTTTGTAAATAAATAAAAGTAATTAGAAATCATTAGGTTTTAATTCATTTAATTATTTTTATTTTCTTTCTTAAATACCAAAAACTCCAAAAATATTTTATTTATTATTTTTTTCATTTAATTAATTTAATAATCAATTTAGTATTTAATTTAGGACTTAATTTCTTTTTCTTAAATAAAAACAACAAAAAAGCATTTTTCTCTCAAAAAGGGTCAAAACCCTAATTGTGCATCCGATTTAATTTCGCGTCGCGATTTACTTTTCTTTATCCATATTGATGTATCTGTTTCCGGTATGTAATAGATGATTAGGACATTTTATTTATTTCCCACTTTATTTTATTTTCAAAGGGTTGCTTTTGGCGATGTAACTACCCGACGCCTTGTAATTTAATTTCCGCACCTTTAATTTCGCAAACTATACAACTGTTAGATGTTTGATAATAGGGCCTGCATGACAAGAATGGATGCTTAATCTTAAAATCAAATTAGATCACCCTTAACATGTGCAAAGATGAAAATAACTGAAAATAACACTATCGCACATGCACACTCTTAGGGTACACCCCACTTGGTTGCCTTCGTACACGATCATTGAGTATAGGCCGTTTAGAGGTCACCCTATTGTCTAAAAGATCATAGTCGCCTTGAAATGGTTGCCTCGGATATTGTTGCCTCAAACAAATGATCTAAGACATTAGGGTTACCGCTAAGGCGTCCTAACATTGCTTTGGTGACCGTATGTCCCTCTTTCGAATTGACCCTCAAACTCCAACGACGGTGCTACCTACTCATTAATAGTGGGATAACATTGTCTAAAGGAAATTAGCATAGAACGATTCTTTTTTTCGAGTAGGTAGATAGTTCTTAGATACCTGCTCATCCAAAACAAATTTTTTTCACACTTACACTCCTTTTCAACAAAGTTTTCAAAACACTTCGTTACACTCTTGAGGACAGAAGCAAGAGTTAACTCGAAGTTAAAACAAACTTTTCAAAACCCATGAGCACAAAGAAAGAATTTTGAAAATGATGAGCAAGTACCTAAGAGCCCGTAGATAACTACGGATAGAAAGGGTGCTAATACTTTCCCTTTCTATAATCTACCCCCATACCTAGAAAATCTCGAAAAAAGAATTTTTCTGTGCTTTTTTCCTTTCCTTGTTGGATAAAATAAAAGACGATGACGACTCTTGCTTACCGCGACATTTTGCAAACACAAACGCAAAACACAAACCAGCATTTCAAAAACAGTCAGTTCTTCCCACCGTATCACATATACATTCTATGTATGTATATGCTTTGCATTATTTTGATTATACAAAATGAAGGAATAAATTGCACTATGAATCAGAAGCAATATAATATATAAATTGCAACATAATTGCATATGCATCTATGCTTGTTAATAACTCATGAATGTTTATGTAACTTACCTTTTCTCACGTGATTTTCAAATGAAAAGTTATAGAGGGAATGTAATGTTAGTGTATGTATATGATAAATAGTGGCCATAAGGAAATGATTTTTGTTAAATACCCTAAGATTATTTTATATTTTTTCTCTTTATTCTGTATAAGCCTATTTTTTAGTTTTTTCTCTCCTTTTTATCTCATGACCGTTGGATCCTATTGCTATACATATTGGCCCCTCCTTGTATTTTTTTTTTTTTCAAGTTGAATAATGATTTTTCACTTCACTTTTATTTCTGTTTGTCTTTTCTATCCTTTTCTTCATCATGTGCTGCAATGAGACACATGTTAACATGGTATCAATGAATATTTTTTTCATGCTTCCCACCCTTTAATCTCTTTCTCCCACGCGTTCCTCCCTATTTCACCTTATCCCTTCTTTGCAGATTTTCTTCCGATCCCTTCCCACATGTCATTTCTCTTATCCCTCTCATTTTATTTTCTTCTCTCTCCTTCTTGTTATCGTCTTCTTTCTTCCGCTTTTTTTTATTTCTCTCGTTTCTTTCTTCCACGACGATCGATGAAAAAAATCCACCATGTTCACCTCCGACAAACAACAACACCAACAAACACCACTGCTATTCCAATAACTACCAAAAATATATGATGGATCCATACTTTATGCATCCTAGTGATAACCCTGGTGTTTCCATCGTTTCCCCACCCCTTAACAACCTCAACTACCATTCTTGGAGCCGCTCCATCGTTGTGGCTCTTCGTTCCAAAAACAAACTTGGATTTCTTGATGGAACTTTCCCAAGACCCGCTGAATCGGATTCTCTCACTCTTGCATGGGATCGACGCAACACCATGGTCATAGCATGGGTAACAAATTCCGTTGAACCTGACATCTCTCAGAGCAGCCTTTGGATGGACACCGTCGCTGAAATTTGGACCGAACTTCGTGATCGCTACCACCAAGGCGATATCTTTAAAATCTCCGACATTCAAGAGGAACTCTTCAATCTCAAACAAGGTAATCTCACCATCACTCAATTCTTCACCAACCTCAAGAAGTTGTGGCAAGAACTCGACAATTTCCGGCCACTCCCAACGTGTATCTGCATTATCAAATGTTTTTGCTCGCTTCTTTCCACCATCAAGTCCAACTGTGAAACAGACTATGTTATTCGTTTCTTGAAGGGATTAAACAAACAATACGCTCTTGTTAGATCTTAGATCATGTTTATCAATCCTCTACGACCCATTAATAAGGTTTTTTCTATGTTAATTCAACAGGAAAGGAAATAAATTACCCCTATTGAAGATGACAAATTAGTTGCAAATTTTGCCAAACCTCACCAACGTTCCTCTGGAAATGATTCTAGCAACAAGATTTAAGCGTATGGTCGAGGCAATGGTTTGAAAATGTGAACCTTTTTCAAAAAATCTGGATACACGATCGAAGTTTTCTTCAAGAAACACGGGCTTCCCCCAAGAAAAATCAAGTCAACAATGCTTTTGCAACCACTGACAATCACGATGTGGAGGAGGATACATCCAATACTCAACCTATCTTCACTGCAGATTAACACAAAGCTCTTCTAGCCTTACTTCAACAATCACCAACCAATGCTTCTGCTCACATCCAACAATTCCATTCTTCTGTTAACACCATTACATGTATTCTTCTTACACCTTCTTCTTTCAATAGCAATAATTGTTGTATTTTAGACACAAGTGCCACATATCACTTTTCCATAATAAATCCCTTTTTCACAAACTTTTCATATTCATATGATTTTTGTGAAACTCCTTAATGGTCACACTATTACTACAAATCAATGTGGTACCATCTATTTCACCAGTGACCTATATCTCACACATGTGATTTTTTGACAAAATTATTTCTAACCCTAAAATCACTTCCTCTTTGAATTGTAATGTTCACTTCACCTCTACTACTTGCACCATACAAGTGAACCTTATCTGGAAGACGATAGGTACAATTGACCTTCATCAAGGCCTTTACCTCCTTCGTCTTCCTCCTTATGCTTTTGTCCCAAATCCCAACATAACCCTTAGTAATAGTTCTAGGCACATAAACAATTATGATTTGTGGAATCATCGTCTTGGACATCCCTCCAATGACATTGATATTCGTTTAAATAAAATATATCCTCTTGATAATTTTCAACAGCATATTGTTCCTTGTGACTCCGGTTTTTCTGCTAAACAAAAACGCATCCCCTTCCTCCATAATTATAATTACTCTACTACTTGTTTTAATATGGTTCATATGGACATTTGGGGACCATATTCTACCCCCTCTATGAATGGATACTTTTACTCTCTTACCATTGTTGATGATCATAGTCGTTTTTGCTGGATATTTTTAATAAAATTAAAATCTGAAACAAGTGCTTTTGTAAAATCTTTTGTGCATTTCATTCAAACTCAATTTCACACTACTATCAAGACAGGGCATTATACACCAAACTTCTCGTGTTGATACTCCCCAGCAAAACAAGATCATTGAATACAAGCATCAACATCTCCTATGTGTGACTAGATCTATTCTCTTTCAAGCACACCTTTCAAAATTTTTTTGGACTCATGCCCTTGAACATTCCACATATTTAATAAAAATCATGCCTTCAAAATTTTTTAAAATACAACACTCCTATTCTATATTACATGGAAAATCTCTTAATTACAATAATTTGAAAGTTTTTGGTTGCTTGGTTTATGTTGCGATTTCTAAACATAAGACCACCAAATTTGATAGTAGAAGTAGAAAATGTATTTTCTTAGGACATAAACATCACACCAAAGGGGATATCCTCTTTAATCTGAGTTCTAAGCAGACATTCATCTCCAGAGACACCACCTTTTTTGAACATTTATTCCCTTATGCCAACACCCCTACTACTGTCAACACCAATCCCAATCAGCACACTAATCTTCCCCCCTGCCCCTGTTCACATTGACTATGACTACACAACACATTAACCCCTTCCACATCCCATAATAATTCTCCTCACATCATCGCTCCTACTACTCCTCCATCTCAATTTCCTACCCCTACCCTGCAACCTCTTCCCGAACCTGTTAACAATGATACAGTCAGAAAAACCATAAGAGTTTCAAAACCCCTAAACTATCTGAGAGACTATCACTGCTCATTAATATCAGGTAATTCTGCACATAAACTCAACAACTATACAAGTACTTATCTCTACACCCTTCACGACTTTCTTTCTTATAATCAAATCTCTACTCCCCATAGGATTTTTACTGTAAAATTATCTACATTAGAAGAGCCGACTGGCTATGCTAAGGCCGTTACTGATCCCAATTGGCTTCAAGCCATTAATAATGAATTAACCTCTCTTACTAACACCAATACTTGGGATTTAGTCCCTTTACCCCCTAACAAAAAATCCATAGGCTGCAAATGGATCTTCAAGACCAAATTCCATTCTAATGGCACCATTGAGAGATATAAAGCTCACTTAGTCGCCAAGGGCTTTACACGAACTGAAGGCATAGTTTACTTAGAAACCTTCAGCCCTGTTGTCAAAATTATAACTATTAGACTCATCACCTCTCTTGCTGCCTCTAATTATTGGCACACTCAATAGCTTGACATTAATACTACCTTCCTACATGGAGACTTATTAGAAGAAGTCTACATGAAGGTTCCTCCTGGCCTCATAACCACTGAAAAAAGCCATGTATGCAAGGTAAATAAATCCATTTATGAGCTTAAGAAATATAGTCGCCAATGGAACTCTAAATTAACCTCCACTCTTATCACTCTAGGCTACACCCAGTCTAAAGCTGACTACCCTCTATTTATTAAAACTGCTAATAATTATTTCACTTTGATACTTGTGTATGTCGATGATCTCTTACTTGTAGGTTCAAACATTCAAGAAATATCTCGCATTAAAAAGGTCTTGGAAACTACTTTTAGCATAAAGGACCTAGGTAACATTAAATACTTCCTTGGATTTAAAATTGCCCGATCTAAAGAAGGAATTTTTATCTGCCAACGCAAGTACAACCTTGATCTACTAAATACTGCTGGCATGTTAGCGCCTAAACCTGCTAACCACATGTTAACAATTTTCAAAGACACCGCTGGCATGAATATGATTTGAAATATAATCAATTTTTAAATAAACAGTACCAGTGATTTGATTGTAAATTTTTGTGTCTTTTGTTTATTTTACAAAACTAATTTTCATAAAGGATAATAATTATGTTATGTGAAGTAAATTGGCACATAAATAAATTGAAATTGAAATTTTTAAAGTTTGAATTTGTTAATTGTCTTAGTAGTCAAATCTATTAAGGTTTATAATTTAAAGTTATACAATTCAACTGTAGTAAATAATAATATTTAAATATAGATTTTAATTTATTTATTGAATTTTGAATAAAGTATTATACTTATATTTTGAAATTTTTATTAAAATAGAGTTTATTAATCACCAAAGTGGTTAAATTCATAAAAGGTTTTACTATTAAATTTTAACTATAAACCTCAATCTATTATTTAATTTTGAAACAAAAAGTGTATCGTTCAATTTAGAATCATTTGAGTTAGAAATTATTTAATCACCAAAGTGGTTAAAATAATTAAAGTTTATGATCCCAAATCATGCAAATTGAACTTGGACCGAGATGCTATGCGAATAACATGTTTGAGCTCAATAATACTTATTATTATAAGACATAAAGATTATATGAAAATGGATCATGACTTATATAAACTTATGAATTTGGAGTATAATGTAACTATTGAATTCTCAGATATGGAATTTTGAGAACCTTATCACAAAGGATATAGAATTCGAGATCCCCATAAATGAAAAACTTTGTGAGAAAGGTTTTCTATGGATTGTTGAAACACAAATCTAAAGTTCATCACTGATTGTTGAAAAATAATCAGGACTTAGAATAAGCAAGAGAGTCCGAAAGTCTAAGGATCTAGGGTCAAACAAAATTGATAATCAATTTATTTCTTTTATCTAGTAGAAGGAAATAATGATAATTTTTTTCCGTAAGTTCCCTATTATTCTTCAAGTGGAAGATGATCCTAAGAATTATAAGGAATCAATAGCTTCAATGGACTCCTCTTTTTATAAGGATGCTATCCAAGACGAAATGGATTCAATAATGTCAAACCATACTTGAGATCATGAAAATCTACCTAAAAGATCAAGAACCATTGGATGCAAGTGAGTGCTTAGAAGGAAGTATCATAGTGATGGTACATTAAACACCTACAAGTCTAGATTAATGACCAAGCATTTTAAGCATAAAAAAGGTGTTTATTAGTTTGACACATATGCACTAGTAGCAAGCACAAAAAAATTAGAGTATCATTTACATTAGCTTCTTTGCATGACCTTATAGTTCATCAAATGGATGTCAAAATAACATTCCTAAATAGAGATCTCGATGAGGAGATTTACAGGGAGCTACCTTAAGATTATGTGCTTCCTGATGATGAACAAAAGGTGTTCAAGTTTGTCAAATCCTTGTATGGGTTAATATAATCACCGAAACAATGACATCAAAAGTTTTGACTCTGTCATTGCAAGATTCACCAATTAAGGGGGGAGAAACATAACTTAGGGGGGGGGGGGGGGGGATAATTTTCAATCTTATCAAAACACAAATTCAAAGGGTTTGTTATCATCAAAAGCGGGAGATTGTAAATAATACATCTTATATCTAGTTCAGTTTTAATGAAAAAAAATATTATCAAAGAAGAAAATGATAAAAAATGTCATGCTCATCAATGATAAAGCTGATCAAGAAGGTCGAACATAGAAATTAAAGTGAAGATTTGAGAGAAGTAAACATAACTAAGGTTCTCATTGCAATTCATACTACATTACTTTAAATTGCTCATAAATTCATATCTCACTTAATCTAAAAATATTCTTGCATCATCATGCATGATCATCTAAAATCTTTCTTCATCTAATTCTTGTGACAACTGTTCATACACAAATTTGTATGAGAACATTGTAATATTCCTTTCTCTCCATGTTGATTACATGATTGATCATTAGCAACAATATGAAGGGAATTTTATAAACTAAGACGTTTCTAAATTTCACATTCAAGGTAAAAGATCTTGGACTAGTTGACACTCCCTTTAGGATCACAGTAAAGCGAAACAATGGGGGTTATAAACTTAGTCAAACACACAATGTTGAAAAAAATTTCATGTTCAAGATAAAAAGATGTAGGACAAGTTGGCACTCTTTTAGGGATCAAAGTAAATCAAAATAGTGGGGTTTATGAACTTAGTCAAAAACACTATATTGAGAAAGTACTTGATAAATTACAACACTTAGGTTTCAAGGAAGTAAGTACTCCATTTAATCCTAGTGTCAAAATTCAAAAGAATGACGAAAGAGCCATTACTCAATTGGAATATGCAAGTACAATGTAATTGATCCAATGTACCATACTCGATATAGCATTTGTGGTTAGTAAAATGAGCAGATTTACGAACAATTCAAATAGTGTGCACTAGAAGGTCATCACTATCATTTTCGACTATCTTCTGAAAACCAAAAAATTATTGGCCTTCATTATGGTAGTTTTCCCGCCATACTAGAAAGATATACCAATGCAATTTGGATATTGAGCGTTGAAGATTATAAATCCATATATGGGTGTATACTTACACTAGTTGGAGGTGCAATTTCTTGGAAGAGTAAGAAGCAAACATGTATCACTTTTTCGACCATGGAATCAGAGTTTGTGGCTCTCGTTTCTGCATGTCAAGAAGCTGAATGATTGAGGGACCTTCTATTGGAAGTTCCATTGGCTAAAAACAACGTTTCAAAGGTGATTTTAGCTAGAGCCTATAGTGAAGTGTGTAATGGAAAGTTTAAGCACATAGATCTTATACACTCTTATGTGAGAAAATTGTTTAACGATGAAAGTATCCCACTCACATATATACGATCAATCTATAATTTAGCTGATCCCTTTACCAAACCACCGACCAAAGATTTAGTAAATATTACATCGAGAGATAAGAGATTGAAACTCCTTGAGTAAGAGTTTCAATAATGGTGACAACCCAATCTGAAGTAAAGAAAATTCTAACCTAAGACTTAATGGATAATAGTAAGCCGTTGATTTGGATATTTGTAGTAATATTGACTATTGCATATTGAGGGCTGTAATTTTCAAACTCTTAAGGAAGTTTAATGTCGAGAATACATATAAAGAAAATAGATACAATATGACTTCACCTAATTGAATTTCGGGATGGTGTCATCTCAAAGTGAGAACTGAAGTTTCTCTCATAAAAAATTCACAAAAAAGGAAAAACACATGGCCATAAATAGTGCTAGGAGAGAGATGTAGGTGAAGAGCTACTAAAGAGTGTGTGTAAGGTAACTTCGGTATAATCACATGGGGTACCATTTCAAAGCATTGCTTCCTAAAATTAAGATTAGACTTTATGTTGTCCTTATTAAGGTTAAGTACAAATAGAAATATACTTAAATGTATCAACATTCTTTATTTCCTTTTTTTTTCTTATCAAGTTGATCTTGCCAGTATTAGAATAATTGAGGAATTGTTGTAATTAATAATAATTAATCACCATGAGTGTGTCTCAAAATGACAAGAAAATTTGCAAGTGAAGGTTGTTTTTGAATTCAAAAATAGGCAACACTTGTGAAGTGTTGTAGTAGGAAGTTTGTAATTTTGAATTCGAAAATAGGCAACACATTGTAAAGTATTGCAGTAGATAATTTGTATTTTGAATTCGAAAATAGACAATACTTGTGAAGTGTTGCAGAATGTAGTCAAAATAGGCAACACATCTGAAGTGTTGCTATTGGCGAAATGTTGCAACACTTGACAAAAATATTCCTGAAAGGGTGTGTTTCATCAAGCCATGATGGCATAGTTTAAACAAGGATAAAACAACTTTAATTCTTGCCAAACTTGCAATATTTCTTTCCATTTTCCATTTGCATGAACCTAGACATGTTGCTCACTGGGCTTGAGTTTGTCATGGGCCTGCAAAGGGAGTGAAATCCAAAGGCCCAAGCCTTCACACATTATTTTCATGTTTATTTGATTTTATTCATTTTTAAATGAATAAAAATTCAAATAAAAGCAATAAAAATTATAAAAATGTGTGAATTCCTTTCAGAGGTCCTATAACATCTTATAAACATGTTTGAACATAAAAAACTAAGCACATTAGTTTAAAACTTCAATTTTGCCCATCTTGCATTTCATGAATTTCTTCAAAATTTTCCAACTTGTGCAACTCATAACTTGCTCATTTTTCATCTTTTGAATGTGATCTTGGAATTTTTGGAAATATCAAGATATCCTCTACAATATCTATGTTTTTGATTTTTGCTTTTGAAGATATTATCTTGATGTAAGTTGCCTTCACAAAAAGTGTCTTTTGTTGACTTTTGAAAATGACCTATAATATATGAGCTCTTATCTTCCAAATGAAGCATTTTTTGGACTTGAGAATAAAAAAGGTTGTATAGAATTGAATTTTATTTAAATTGAGCTTTGGTTGGGGAAAAGTTGATGAATCATGTGAAAGTTATGCCTGGTCAAAGTTCAGTTGACTTCTCCTAAGGAAATCCTAATTTGACAAATCTTGATCTTTGATGATTTGAGAGATTTCCTTTGGGAATCATGATCAACCCTTGATCAAATTATGAATATCACTTCAAAATATTGATGTTGACCAAAAATCTTGAAGTTTGACTGTATGTTGATCATAATTGACTTTTTGATCAATACAATTGACTTTCAATCATCTGAACCATTGACTGAGTAAACTTGTGATGTAGGGCTTGGAACTTGACATGTACCTTTTTGAGGACCTATGAAGAACCATGGAAGCCACTTGAGACCTTTTCAAACCAAATTTCTTTGAGAGACTCCAAACCCTAATTGTAAACTTTTGGGCTTAGGAGGTGAATTGACTGGTCAACTCTAGAGTGTCTCGAGTGTTTGAGAAGCTTTGAAATAATGTCTTTGAGAAAGAAGGGAGGGAAAAATTTGGGGTAAAATAGGGAGTTTAAAAAAATGGATCAAATTTATCAATATCAGATAGAACTTATGCAAGTTTTGGCCGAGTTTGAGCAAATTGGACAGAAGGGGAATTAATCAGAGGATGATTAGTGGGTATGGTGGTATCAATGTCAATGTCAAAGTCATCAATAGTTTTTGGTGAGGGATTATTAGCAGGTTTTGGAGATGAGGAGGGTTCAGATGCTGATAAGAAAACTTATTCCACAACAGAAACAAAAGAAAAGTTTCCTTTCTTCTTAGCAGCTTTAGGAGATTTCTGAGAAGTTCCTTCTCCAGCAGCTTTCCTTTTCCTTGACTTTCTGGTATAAACTTCTAGAGGTTGTTGCCTGAGGTATAGGATATTTACATCTGATATTGTACCTTCACTTTTGCAAGCTTCCAGATATCCGAGGACAATTTCTGGAGATGAGTCTGCTTGAGTGAAGAGGGGAAAATCCTTCAGAGGGACTCTTCTGATGGTGACGACTTCCTTTACGATAAGTGTAGGATCCTTCTTAATAGTTTCTATAATCCTCATCTTCTTGAGATTCTTGGTGTTGAGATGATTTCCAACACATGGTTCCGGATCACTCGCTTGTTGAGCCTCACTTAAATGTTCTATTAGTTTATTCTCTGCCAAAATTTCTGAGATAAGTCTTCCCAGCAAAATCGAATCTCTCTTGATTCTTTCTCCATCCCTTGTTTCCTTAACACTGGTATTTAAACGATTGAATAGAATATGAGGGAGGTGGACTTTGGCCTTAGTTGTGATGAAGTACAACAAGTACTGTTGATCAATATTGATGTAGTCAGGAGAACTAGTTGGTTTTCTGTGATTGATACATCCCATAATTATTCTAGACCAAATTCTGAGATAGTCCTTCAGAACTTTGATCTTATTTGAGGGTTGTCCAAAAGAGAAGATTTATTTGGATACAATGGTTAGGTCATAACCTTTTTCTTCTATTTCGTTGCATCTTATGCCGCTTCCATTGTGACTAATGAGCTTTCTAATGAGATCTTCGGTGATGACGATCTTCTTTCCCATTACATAAGAATTTACTTGATGATTTGATGCAGTAGCATGAATCTTAAATTCTTTAACCAACTTGGAAAAAATTGGACCAATTAATCCATCAAAATATTCTGTCCACCCTTGAAACTCAACATCATGTGTAAGGTCATACCCATTTTCTTTCATTCTTTCAAAATCAACTATGAGTTCACAGAGAACTTCAAGAGAATCAACCAGAGTGAGGAGATTTCTTGTAGGTTCAACATACCTTTCTTCATTTGGAGTAGAGGATAAACTAGGAATGATGATTTGAGAATATTGAGACTTTTGTTGTTGTTGAGAAGAAGCCATTGTTTACAGACTTAGGGTTTGAGAGCACACAAAAGGGAAAAAAGCAAATTAAAAAAATAGAGTGAGTGAGAGTGAAGGTGTGAAAGTGAATTGGTGAAAGTGAGATATAAATAGCCAACGGAGAGAAAAACATGAAATTAATTTCAAATAATAAAATAAGCAAAATGATTAACAACATTAATGATTTTTGAAAAAGGGGGATGGCGTGAAGATTTTATGAAAAATTACCGATGTGACTTGTGCCTCAATGCATCAACTCAACCGTTTCAGCCCTTCAGATTTTGAACATGTGTTCAGCCTCAGAGAGTGACTTAGCGTTTAGGGTTGACAAATGTTGATATGGTGAACTGCTCGCATCTATCTTCGAAATGATGTGTTTTTGGAAAATGTTCAGATGTTATGGATAGTTTCTCATATAATTTTCCTTCTCACTTATGAAGAAGTATTATTCAAATGTTCACAAAAACAAATCAAAGAGTTCCGAGGATTAAATATACATAAACTATAATTTTATTCTGGGCATAATTCCATACTGAGGTGTTTCAGAATGAAATTAAATCTATCTTCAGCAGGGGTTTTGTGAAAACGTCAGCCCATTGATGGTCCGTGTCTATAAATTTTAACCAAAGAATCCCCTTCTGAACATAGTCTCTAATGAAATGGTGTTTAATTTCTATATGTTTAGCCCTAGAATGTAAAATATGATTTTTAGAAAGAAAGATAGCAGAAGTATTATCGCAGAGGATATGAATGTTACTCTCATAAATATGAAAATCTTCAAGCTGAATCTTCATCTAGAGCATCTGAGTACTACATCTAGCTGCAACTATATATTCAGCCTCAACAGTTGATAGTGAAATAGTAGATTATATTTTGCTGGACCATGAGATTAAGTTATCTCCCTAAAACTGGCAGCTCCTGTAAGTACTTTTTTTCTTCTATTCTATCTCCAATAAAGTCAACATCACAATATCCTACTAATTTATATTCTCTGGATTTTCTATGACAAAGACTAAGATTAATAGTACCTTTCAGATACTTGAAAATTTGCTTAACTATTGTTAAGTGAGATTCTCTAGGATCTGATTGGAATCTGGCAAAAAGACAAATTCTATATAGAATATCAGGTCTTGAAGCTGTTAAATATAAGAGAGAACCAATCATACCTCTGTAGAGCTTCTGTTCTACTTTCTTACTTACCTCTTCCTTTTCAAGAATGCATGTAGGATGCATAGGAGTTTTAGATTTTTTACTTTCTGACATATCAAATTTCTTCAGAAGTTCTTTAACATACTCACTTTGATGTATGTAGGTTACTTTTGGAGTTTGATTGGTTTGAATTCCCATAAAGAATTTGAGTTCACCCATCAAGCTCATTTCAAATTCTGCCTGCAGAGTCTTAGCAAATTATTTCCCTAAGGAGGCTT
This sequence comes from Vicia faba, assembly GCA_948472305.1. Lineage (NCBI taxonomy): Eukaryota > Viridiplantae > Streptophyta > Magnoliopsida > Fabales > Fabaceae > Vicia > Vicia faba. The sequence continues at coordinate 493,528,659 of OX451740.1, forward strand.
TAGTAGATCCAAAAATTATATCATCTACGTAAATTTGACAAATCATAATTTCATTTTTAAGTGATTTACAAAATAGAGTTGTGTCCACCTTCCCTCTGGAAAAATCATTTTCTAAGAGAAAGTTACTTAGTCTTTCATACTAAGCTCCAGGAGCTTGTTTCAGACTATACAACGATTTCTTAAGTTTATAAACATATTCTGGTTGTTTTGTATTTTCAAAATCAGGGGGTTGGTGCACATAAACTTCTACTTCAATGTAACCATTTAAAAATGAACTTTTGATATCCATCTGATAAAGAGTGATATCATTATTTGCTACAAATGAAATTAAGAGTCTAATAGATTCTAACCTGGCGACTGGACCAACTCTTTTTGTGTAGTCTATCCCTTCTTGATGACTATAACCTTGTGCAACCAATTGTGCTTTGTTTCTGACAACTTCTCCTTGTTCACTTAGCTTTTTTATGAAGACCCATTTAGTTCTAATGATATTGAAGCCTTTTGGTTTAGGCACTAGATCCCATACATCATTTCTGGTAAATTGATTTAGTTCTTCCTGCATTGCAAGTATCCAATAATTGTCTAGAAGTGCTTCGTCTATAGAAGTAGGTTTGATCAGAGATACTAATCCCATGAGAGACTCTTCAATATTTATGAATGTAGATTTTGTTCTGATTGGACATCTTTCTTTCCCAGAATCATGTTTTCAGATGTGCTAAGCTGCTTATGGATTATCTTTTCTGTATGGGTTCTTTAGAAGTTGTAATATTTGTGATGTCTTCTTCTGTATTTGGTTGATGTTTTGAACTTTTATTTTCTGAATATTTGTCTTTAGTACTAGTAATTTAAACTTCTATATCTGCAAAAGATTCACCCTGGTTTGACTTTTGAGAGCCAAGCTTATCCTCAAATCTGACACTAATATATTCTTCCACAATTTATGTTTCTGTGTTATATACTCTATAGCCTTTTGAACATTCAGAGTATCTTAACATGAAACACTTTTGTGCCTTAGAATCAAACTTGTTCGAATGATCTTTGGTGTTTAATATGAAACAAGTACATCCAAATGGATGGAAATAAGAAATGTTGGGCTTTCTGTTTTTCCATAGTTCATATGGAGTCTTTTCTAGAATAGGTCTTATTGAGATTCTATTCTGAATGTAACACGCTGTGTTAACTGCTTCTGCCAAAAAGTGTTTAGCAATGTTAGTCTCGTTGATCATGGTTCTAGGCATTTCTTGTAAATTTATATTCTTTCGTTTTACAACTCCATTTTATTGGGGAGTTCTAGAACAAGAGAAATCATGAGAAATGCCATTTTCATTAAAAAACTTTTCAAACATATTTATTTTCGAATTCTCCACCATGATCACTTCCGACTTTTACAATTCTAAACTCTTTTTCATTCTGAACTTGGTTACAGAAGGTAGAGAATACAATGCGACTCTTCCTTGTGTTTTAAGAACTTTACCCATGTCCATCAGCTGTAGTCATCTAGGACCACTAATCCATACTTTTTGCCGTTGATGGATGCAGTTTTCACTGGTCCAAACATATCTATATGAAGAAGTTCTAATGGTCTAGAGGTAGAAATAACATTTTTAGATTTAAAAGAGGGTTTGACAAACTTGCCTTTTTGACATGATTCACACAGAGCATCTGAGCTGAACTTTAAGTTAGGAAGTCCTCTGACCAGATTGAGTTTGTTAATATGAGATATTCTTCTCATACTAACATGCCCCCAATCTTCTGTGCCAAACCCATTGCCCCTCGTTTACAGACATAAGACATTTTACATTCTAACTCTTTAGCTCAGAAAGTTTAATTTTACAAATGTTGTTCTTTCTCTTACCATTAAAGAGGACATTTCCATCTTTCTGACTAACTACTTTGCAAGACTTTTGATTAAAGATTATATCATAACTATTGTCACTTAATTGACTTATGGACAACAGATTATGCATTAACCTATCTACTAAGAGATCATCAATAATAGAAGTAAGTGTACCGTTACCAATAGTTCTAGAGCCAATTATTTTTCCTTTCTGATTGCCTCTAAAACCTACATAGCCTCCAGATTTAAGTTCCAGAATTTGGAACATATGCTTTCTTCCCGTCATATGTCGAGAGCATCAAGAGTCTAAGTACCAAGACTGGTGTTTCAAATTTGCTGTTATAGACATCTGCAACATATATGATTTTATCCTTAGGTACCCATATGTTTTTGGGTCCTTGTTGGTTAGTCTTTCCAGAATTTTGATCGAATTTTGGTTTATAAGAGTTCACAGAATATGATTCACTAGTTTATTTTATGTCATGTGTGTGTCCATATGTGAAGTGTGAGTTTAAAGGTGTGTGTTTTATGACCATATCATCCATTTTCTTTGGTTGATATGATTCTTCTTATTTTGGTTTCACACACCCTACACATTTTCTTCCGTTTCTGATCATTGAAGCCATCTTGCTTCTGTCTATGTTTTTAGCTAGAAGTTTTTGAAAACTATAATCATAATTTTTTATGATATTATCAGAACTAGTTGAAACTTCTGAGACATATTCTTTCTGAGCTTTTTGTAACTCGTTTTTAATAACAAAATTTTCATTTTGAAGTTTAGAAATGGTTTCTTTCAGCTCAAATTTTCTGCTTTTAGTTTACTAGTTTTTTTAGAGTCAAATGCTAGAATGTGTTCCAGGTTCTTGTTTTTGACTCGAAGTTGCTGATATGTTACAAGAATTTCAGACAAAATATCTTCTAATTGGAATCCAGAAAAGTTAGAGAATACCTCTTTTGCTTCTGAGTCGTATTCTAATTCAGATGAACTAGTGTCATCTGATATATTGGCCATTAAAGAGATATTGGCACGTTCATCTTCTGATGCTAATTCTGCTTCAGAAGATTCAGAGTCATCCCACGTAGCCATAAGACTTTTCTTCTTCTCTTTGTTAAATCTTTTCTTTGGATTTTCTTTCTGAAGTTTAGGGCAGTCGCTTTTGTAGTGACCTGGCTCTTTGCATTCATAGCAGATGACATCTTTGGAACTAGACTTTCTGTATCCAGAGGATGATTCAGAGTGATTATATGTTCTTCTGTGGTTTCTGAATTTTCTCTGTATGTGCTTCCGTAGATGATGGACTCTCCTAGTTATATCTCATGACTGAAGTGGTGAAAAACACAAGAGGGGGGGGGGGGGGTTGAATTGTAAAACTGAAATCTAATGCAATGAACAAGATATTTTTATCCTGGTTCGTTTGATCTCAAACTACTCCAGTCCACCCGTCAAGGTGATTTCGCCTCTCTCCAACGAGGTCTTAATCCACTATATTCAACTGAATATTACAGACTGCTTTAACAACTGCTAAAGCCTTCTTGATTCAAACCACAACCCGGTTTGTCAAGGTAACACTTTCTTACAAAGAGATAAAACTATGTGTGTGGATGTTTTCTACAAAACTGTATCACAACTGTGATGTATACACAAATTGAAGATTAGAAACTAGATTGCTAAACAGTAATGGAATATCAGAGTGTGTGGTTTAGCAAAACTGAGAGAACGAAGATTATGGTTTAGCTTTTGTGCGTGTAGAGATTTTGAGAGCATTAGCCATTTCAATCTTCAAAGCCTTGTTTATATAGCACTGAGATGATGAACGTTGGATGCAATATTCTTGATTCAATGCTAATAACAAGCTTTCCTTATTGAGCAGATCTTGTCTGGAATGAGGCCGTTGGAATTAATTTGCTTTCAATGCACAGTACCGTTGCTTACTTAATGCAAGTTCTGGCTTGGCTCATTCTGACTCTGCTTCGCTGCTGATGAACTATTGTGTTTCTTTATCAGAGTGTTAAGCGCAGTCTTGTTCATCAGGCTTCAGCATGTACGTGAGTTGATCATCTGATTTTAACATTCTGATATAGCAACTTCTGATGCTGGTGTCTGAAATCAAGTTCTGATGCTGAATAAATGTGATCTTGCTTATTTCAATCAGAGTATCTGCAAGTCAGAACATAATAATTTTAGGCAGCAGATAGTTCATACATGAAACTTATAAATACTATATCTTTTCACTTTGTTATCATCAAAACTTAAATATAGGGTAGTAGATTCAAACTTTGTTCTAACAATCTCCCCCTTTTTGATGATGACAAAAACTAGATATTTTAAATGAAAGAAACGTGAAAAGGTATCTGGAATATGTATCAGAATAAGAAGCAAAAGAATAAGGAGTAAGGAGATACTCCCCCTGAGTTTATTACTTCCCTTTGATTATACGTGTTCTTCAGGATCAGATCTTTTTGCCTTTCTTTGAATCATCAGAGTATCAGAGTCTTTGACTTATCAGAAGCTTTATGTCAGAGCAGAGCTTCAGAGCTTATCTTGTCAGAGCTTTGCTTTGGATCAGAATATTAGAGCGGATCAGAACTTCATAGTGATCAGAGCTTCTAGTCTTCAGAGTGTCCAGGAGCTTCCTTGTGCCTGTAGACTTTAAGCAAAACAGAAAAAAAACATTTCAAGTAATAGAGTTAGAATGTTTGAGAATTTCTGTCTCGTCAGCCGTTATTGATTAAAATATCATTCTTGTTCTCCCCCTTTTTGTCAGCAATCAAAAAGTGTTGGTGATGTGCTAAAACAATTAAGATCAGAAAAACTAATCATATTAAGATAGTTCAGAATCAAAACAAGAAAATATTACAAAACATATTCAATCAGTGCATCAGAAAATCAAGGAAAACATGAAAAAGGTCGTGCATGAAAAAAAGAGACTAAGGTTGAGGAGGCAAGCGTGTGAACAGGTTCTCCAGCATGGCTTGGATCTTTTCAGCAGTCTCATTCTGCTTATGCACCATGCTGACAACAGTGTCAATCTTGCTGTCCTGCACATCCATTCTCTCTTTCATCTTCTGATCGCTTTCATCCATCCGCTGCTGCAGACGCATGTCATTCAGCCTTAGTTCTTCCAGAGTCTGCCTGTCCAAGGCAGCTTGAGAAGCATCAGAAGCAGGAGGCTTCTGAGAACTTTCAGCAACATCCTCTGCTTGACTTTCTTCAGCTTGAATGGTATTGTCTTCTTCTGATGGTTGCACCTTTGCAGCTTGCTGTTTCTCAGACCAAGGTTCACTGTCCAGAGGGAGCACGTCCTCTTTCAGGAGCTGACTTCCAACTTCATTCAGAAGCTTGCTGAAATTTTGTTGTGCCTGCTCATAGTTGATATCCTGCAACTTGAGGGCTTCAGCACGTACCCAAAGTGTGAATTGTGACCAGAGCTGATCAGAAGCAGCTGGGTCAATCATTCCAGGACAGACTTGCTTCCAAGAAGCAATCCATTGCAGCACACCTGTTTCAAAATTCATAATACCAGAGCCAACATCTGGTTGCTTTGGTTTTGGGATGGCAATTTTGTGTTTCAGATCAGCAAGACGGTCAAGACTGGTTAAGTCTATGAAGGTCCTGCTGGGGTTTTCAGAGGTTTTCTGAGAAGCTGTTTGTTTTGGAGAAGGAGTATCAGAGTCAGATATTACGATTGGATTGGGTGGTGTTTTGGGAGTATTTGGTGGTGTCGATTCTGATGAGGATGGTAACTGGGGCATGATAACAGTTGTTCCACATGGCAGCTGGATTGCCAGCGGTGATGGTTGAGGTGAATGAGGTTCAGATTGGTGAGGGGAAGGAGTTTCAGAGTGGTGAAACTCTGTTTGTGGTGATGGTGGATTAATTTCTGGTTGGGGAGAGGGAGTTGGAATCTCTGATTGCTCAGGGATCAGAGGTTCTTCTGAGAGTGGTTGTTGTTGTTCTGGTTCTTCAGCAGATTGCTGTTGTTCTGGTTGTGGAGGAGGAATATTTTGTGGTTCAGAGTTTGGTTGATCAGAGGTATGTTGATCAATATCAGACAGCACTTGGTTAAGTGCTGATGTTGTTGAAATTGTTGGTTGTTTGGGGTGTTTGGTTCTGGGTCTTCTGAGTTTTAATGCCTCAGAAGGGTCTTCTTCTTGTACAGTTTCATCTATGGTAGGGATGGGGATTGAGATTCTATGAGAGGTTTGAGGAGGGATAGATGCTGGAATAGTAGAAGAATTTAAAACAGGGGCAGCAGATGAATTACCTCTTTTCTTGGGAGTCTGCTGAGATGATCCTTCTGATGGCGCCTTCCTCTTCTTGGTCTTCTTCAGAGTCACTTCTGGTTGAGGTTGATGCAGATCTCTGATATTCAGCTTTGGATCTGTACCATCTGCCTTGCACGCATCCAGGTACCTGAGAATCACCTCTGGTTTGGATTCAATTTCAGAAAATAACGGAAAATCACTCAGAGGCACTCTTCTGCTGGAGATATCAGCAAGGGGAGTAGCTCTGGGTTCCTTCTGAATATTCTCTATCAGCTTCATCTTTTTCAGGTTCTTTGCGTTCAGAGGTTTCCCAATTGTTGGTTCAATAATGCTTAGCTCTTGAGCTTCTATCAGATGCTCAATCAGCCTATTCTCTGTCAGAATATATGATATCAACCTTCCAAAAGGTATCCAATCCCTCTTGGTTCTTTCTTCTTCCCTTGTTTCTTTCACACTTGTTCTGAGGTGGTTGAACAGGAAGTGAGCCAGATTGATCTTTACCTTCTGATCAATAAAGTAGATCAGAAACTGCTGATCCACATTTATGTAATCAGGAGAACTGGTTGGTTTCCTGTGGTTGAAGCACCCCAGAATAATCTTAGCCCACACTCTGCAATGATCCTTCAGATCTTTAATCTTGCTGCTGGGCATCCCAAGAGTGAAAATCCTGTCAGCTACCACACCTATATCAGCACATCTTTCAGCCATGTCCACACAACGGACGCCACCACCACTGTGACCGATTAGCCTTGCAATGTGATCTTCAGTAATCACAATCTTCTTCCCCATAACAAAGGAGGTGACTAGATGTGTTGAAGCCTTGGCGTGAATCCAAAATTCCTTGACCAGCATTGGGAATGTTGGTCCAACCAACCTATCGAAATACCTTTCCCACTTTTGAGCCCTAACTTCTTCAGTTAGGTCAAAACCGTTCTCCTTCAAGCTTTCAAAGTCAATGATTAATTCAGAAAGCACTTCAAGATTCTTCACCGGAGTGAGGAGAGTTCTGAGTGGCACTTGATATTGCTCAGATGATGCTTTCTTCTGAGTACCTGCAGAAACGCTGCTGGAGGTTGCCATGTTCACGCTAAAAGGGTTTTGAGAATAAACTGAGGAAAATAGGTTGCAAGAGATGAACACAGAAATATGCAGAAAATGCTTGAGTATTAGTGAGAAAGCGTAAAGAATAAGAATGAGAGATTAATGTGCTTAAATAGAGTTTTCAAAACTATTTTGAAAAGATAAACGTTTTTAAGAGAGAGAAAAATCATGATTGCCATTTAAAAGCATGATTACTTTTCATTAAATGCTTGCTGATTTTGGGGGATTTGAGAAAGATACTTAAAAACGGTTACCAGACATGTGTCTCAATGCACCCAATCAGCGCTTTGCCTTCTCAGAAGCGTGCACGCGTTCTGCTTCAGAGATATGCTGATGATTGGATGACACTTGTTTGATGTAGTGATCAGCACGTCTGTCTTTGAGCTTTAGACTCTCAGATCTTTAGACTTGCATCTGATACAATCTGCATGTTCTATCTTTCTGAAAGGAGATTGATCAGAATTTCACAGTAAAATAATTACATTCTGAAGGTAAATATATGGAATTAAAACATTTTCACTCTGGGCACACTTTCATGCTGAGATGTTTCAGAATGAAATTAAACCTATCTTCTGAAAGGGGTTTAGTAAAGATATCAGCCCATTGATGGTCTGTATCTATAAATTTTAAGTTCAAAATACCTTTCTGAATATAGTCCCTAATGAAGTGATGTTTTATTTCTATATGCTTAGCTCTAGAATATAAAATGGGATTCTTACTTAAGCAAATAGCAGAAGTATTATCACAAAGTATAGGAATGTTACTCTCAAAAATCTGGAAGTCTTCAAGCTGACTTTTCATCCAGAGCATTTGTGTGCTACATCCTGCTGCTGCTATGTACTCAGCTTCTGCTGTTGACAGAGCAATTGTTGATTGCCTTTTGCTGGACCAAGAAATCAGATTTTCTCCCAGAAACTGGCAGCTTCCAGAAGTACTTTTACGTTCCACTCTGTCTCCAGCAAAATCAGCATCACAGTAGCCTACTAAGCTGTAATCACTAGATTTTCTATAAAACAAACCCAGATTAGTAGTACCTTTCAGATACTTGAAAATTCGCTTAACAGTTGTTAAGTGAGATTCTCTAGGATCTGATTGGAATCTAGCACAGATACAAACACTGAATAATATGTCAGGTCTTGAAGCCGTCAGATAGAGGAGAGAACCAATCATACCTCTGTAGACTTTCTGTTCTACATTTTTGCTTACCTCTTCTCTTTCCAGAATGCACGTGGGATGCATTGGAATCTTTGATGGCTTACATTCTGAGAGGTCAAATTTCTTCAGAAGATCTCTGATGTATTTGCTCTGATGAATGTAAGTTCCTTCTGGAGTTTGATTGATCTGAATTCCTAGAAAGAATTTCAGTTCCCCCATGAGGCTCATCTCAAATTCTGCCTGCATACACTTAGCAAATTTTCTTCCAAGAGAAGGATTAGTAGAACCAAAAATAATATCATCAACATAAATTTGACAGACTAAGATGTCACTCTTAACTGATTTACAGAATAGAGTAGTGTTCACTTTCCCTCTGGTGAATTCATTTTCCAGCAGAAAGTTACTTAGCCTTTCATACCAAGCTCTGGGAGCTTGTTTCAGACCATACAGTGACTTCTTTAGTTTGAAAACATGTTCTGGATGTTTTGTATTTTCAAAACCTGGGGGTTGGTGTACATAAACTTCTTCTTCTATATAACCATTTAAGAATGCACTTTTGACATCCATCTGATACAAAGTGATGCCTCTATTAACAGCAAATGAAATTAAAAGTCTGATAGATTCTAACCTGGCGACTGGGGCAAAGGTTTCTGTATAGTCTATCCCCTCTTGCTGACTATAACCTTGTGCAACCAGTCGTGCCTTGTTTCTGATGACTTCACCTTGTTCATTTAGCTTGTTTCTGAACACCCATCTTGTTCCAATGACGTTGAATCCTTTTGGTCTGGGAACGAGATCCCATACGTCGTTTCTGGTGAATTGATTCAGCTCTTCTTGCATTGCCAGAATCCAGTCATTATCCAGAAGTGCTTCATCAATTGAAGAAGGTTCAATCAGAGACACCAGTCCCATAAGTGTTTCTTCAGAGTTTCTGAAGCTTGCTCTTGTTCTGATTGGATCTTCCTTTCTTCCTAGGATAGTCTCTTCTGGGTGATCCAAGCTGCTTCTGGGTAATCTCTTCTGAGGTTGATCAGCAGCTGTTGTAGGATTTCTAGCAGTGCTCCTTTCAGACGTTGAAGGAATGTCTGTGTTGAGAGCTTCTGATGACTTGTCTTCAGAACCTGCAAATTCAATTTCTATACCTGCAAAAACTTCATTCTGCTTTGACTTTTCAGAGTCAAGCTTGTCATCAAAACGAACACTGATTGATTCTTCCACAATCTGTGTTTCTGTATTGTATACTCTGTACCCTCTTGAGCGTTCAGAGTATCCTAACATAATACACTTCTGTGCTTTAGAGTCAAACTTGTTCAAATAATTCTTTGTATTTAATATAAAGCAAGTACATCCAAATGGATGAAAATATGAAATGTTGGGCTTTCTGTTCTTCCACAATTCATATGGAGTCTTTTCCAGAATAGGTCTTATTGAGATTCTATTCTGAATGTAGCACGCTGTGTTTATTGCCTCTGCCCAGAAGATCTTAGCAACGTTTGTCTCATTGATCATGGTTCTGGCCATTTCTTGCAATGTTCTGTTCTTTCGTTCTACAACTCCATTTTGTTGGGGAGTTCTAGGACAAGAGAAATCATGCAGAATGCCTCTGTCATTAAAGAATGACTCAAAATCTTTATTTTCAAATTCTCCACCATGATCACTTCTGACTTTAACGATTCTAAGATCCTTTTCATTTTGAACTTGGTTACAGAAGGTAACAAACACAGAGTGTGACTCGTCCTTGTGTCTTAAGAACTTTACCCATGTCCATCTGCTATAGTCATCTACGATTACTAACCCATACTTCTTACCACTGACTGAAGCAGTTTTAACTGGTCCAAATAAGTCAATGTGCAGAAGTTCTAATGGCTTAGAGGTAGAAACAACATTTTTGGATTTAAAAGAAGGTTTAGCAAATTTGCCTTTCTGACATGCTTCACACAGAGCATCTGAATTGAACTCAAATTAGGAAGTCCTCTGACCAGATTGAGTTTGTTAATCTGAGATATTCTTCTCATACTAACATGCCCCAATCTTCTGTGCCAGATCCACTGCTCGTTGTTAACAGACAGAAGACATTTTACATTCTGACTCTTTAGTTCAGAAAGTTTGATTTTGTAAATGTTGTTTTTCCTCTTACCATTAAACAGGATAGTCCCATCTTTCTGACTAACAGCTTTACATGATTTTTGATTAAAGATTGTATCATAACCGTTATCACTTAATTGACTTATGGATAACAGATTATGCATCAATCCATCTACTAGCAGAACATTATTAATAGAGGGAAGATTTCCATTACCTACAGTTCCAGAGCCAATTATCTTTCCCCTCTGATTGCCTCCAAAGCCAACATGGCCTCCAGGCTTAAGTTCCAGGCTTTGGAACATATGCCTTCTTCCCGTCATGTGTCGTGAGCAGCCAGAGTCCAGGTACCATGACTGGTGTTTTTGACTTGCTGCTAAAGATATCTGCAACATGTATTATTTTATCCTTAGGTACCCAGATTTTCTTGGGTCCTGATTTGTTAGTTTTACCAAAACTCTGGTTGAATTTTGGTTTCACAGAGTGCTTACTGCTAGTATATTTGATATCATGTGTGTGACCATACACAAAATATGAATTCAGAGGAGTGTGTTTAATGGTTAAGTCCATGACATTCTTTGGTGTAGGAACCTTACCTTGGTATCCTATTCCTTTCCTGCCGTTTCTGCTAACTCCATAGATCATTGAAGCCATTCTGCTTCTATCTATGCTTTTAGCTCGGAACTTCTGGAAACTGTGATCATACTCCTTGATGATCTCATCAGCGTTGCTGGGAGTTTCAGAAATTGGTTCCTTCTGAGAGTTTTGTAAAGTGTTTTCTAATTTTGAAATCTTATTTCTCAGCTCAGAATTTTCCAATTTGAGACTCTCAGTCTTATTAGAGTCGGATTCAAGATTCCTTTTCAAGTCTCTGAATTTAGCTCTAATTTGCTGATAACGTTCCAGAATCTCATTAAGGCTTTCAGCAAGTTCAGCCTTTGTAAAGTTAACAGCAAAGTTAGGAAATACCTCTTCAGTGTCTGATTCTGAGTCTGATTCAGAAGCTTCACTATCTTCTGAAATGTTAGCCATGAGAGCTATGTTTGCCCTTTCATCATCTGATTCTGAGTCAGCTTCAGACGAGTCAGAGTCATCCCATGTAGCCATGAGACTTTTCTTCTTCTCTCTTCCAAACTTCTTTTTGGGCTTTTCCCTCTGAAGCTTTGGGCAGTCACTCTTGTAGTGTCCTTGCTCATTGCACTCATAGCAGATGATGTCTTTGGTGTTTGGCTTTTTGCTACTGGAGGAGCCTTCAGATCTTCTGTATCCAGAGGAAGAATCTGTCCTTCTGTATCTGGAAGAGGACTCGTTCTGATCAGATCTTCTGGGATTCCTGAACTTCCTTTGTCTTTGCTTCCACAGTTGATTTACTCTTCTAGAGAGAAGGGAAAGTTCGTCTTCTTCTGATGAGGATCCATCAGATGTTTCTTCAACTGCCTGCAAAAATTTAGACTCAAATTTTCTGTTAGATTTTAATGCTAAAGGCTTACCTTGCTTCTGAGGCTCATCAGCTTCTAGCTCTATCTCATGACTTCTGAGGGAGCTGATAAGTTCCTCCAGAGTGATTTTGTTGAGATCTTTAGCTAGCTTCAGAGCAGTAACCATAGGCCTCCACTGCTTGGGTAAACTTCTGACGATTTTCTTGACATGGTCAGCAGTAGAGTATCCTTTGTCCAGAACTTTGAGACCAGCTACCAGAATCTGGAATCTAGAGAACATAGTTTCAATGGATTCAGATTCTTCCATTTTGAACGCCTCATACTTCTGAATGAGCGCCAGAGCTTTTGTTTCTTTGACCTGAACGTTGCCCCCATGCGTCATTCTGAGAGAATCAAAAATATTCTTTGCTGTGTCTCTGTTGGAGATCTTTTCATACTCAGTATAGGAGATGGCACTGAGGAGGATGGTTCTGGCCTTGTGGTGATTCTTGAAGTCACGCTTTTGTTGATCAGACATTGTTTTTCTATCAATCTTCTGACCACTTGCATTCACAGGGTGCGTGTATCCATCTGTCACCATATCCCACAGATCAGCATCATGTGCCAGAAAGAAGCTTTCAATTCTGTCTTTCCAGTAATCAAAGTTTTCTCCATCAAAGACTGGAGGTTTGCCACTGAATCTATCTCTGTCCTCATTGTTGTCATTGCTGATGTGAGAATTGTTTCCTGCCATTGTGTTTTTCTGACGCTGGATCTTGTACTGACACGGTTAAGTGTTTTAGCTCAGAACCAGGCGCTCTGATGCCAATTGAAGTGGTGAAAAACACAAGAAGGGGGGGGGGGGGTTGAATTGTAAAATTGAAATCTAATGCAATGAACAAGATATTTTTATCCTGGTTCGTTTGATCTCAAACTACTCCAGTCCACCCGTCAAGGTGATTTCGCCTCTCTCCAACGAGGTCTTAATCCACTATATTCAACTGAATATTACAGACTGCTTTAACAACTGCTAAAGCCTTCTTGATTCAAACCACAACCCGGTTTGTCAAGGTAACACTTTCGTACAAAGAGATAAAACTATGTGTGTGGATGTTTTCTACAAAACTGTATCACAACTGTGATGTATACACAAATTGAAGATTAGAAACTAGATTGCTAAACAGTAATGGAATATCAGAGTGTGTGGTTTAGCAAAACTGAGAGAACGAAGATTATGGTTTAGCTTTTGTGCGTGTAGAGATTTTGAGAGCATTAGCCATTTCAATCTTCAAAGCCTTGTTTATATAGCACTGAGATGATGAACGTTGGATGCAATATTCTTGATTCAATGCTAATAACAAGCTTTCCTTATTGAGCAGATCTTGTCTGGAATGAGGCCGTTGGAATTAATTTGCTTTCAATGCACAGTACCGTTGCTTACTTAATGCAAGTTCTGGCTTGGCTCATTCTGACTCTGCTTCGCTGCTGATGAACTATTGTGTTTCTTTATCAGAGTGTTGAGCGCAGTCTTGTTCATCAGGCTTCAGCATGTACGTGAGTTGATCATCTGATTTTAACATTCTGATATAGCAACTTCTGATGCTGGTGTCTAAAATCAAGTTCTGATGCTGAATAGATGTGATCTTGCTTATTTCAATCAGAGTATCTGCAAGTCAGAACATAATAATTTTAGGCAGCAGATAGTTCATACATGAAACTTATAAATACTATATCTTTTCACTTTGTTATCATCAAAACTTAAATATAGGGTAGTAGATTCAAACTTTGTTCTAACAATGACTTCTCAAAGAACTGATAAGTTCTTCAAGAGATATATTGTTCAGATCTTTGGCAAGATTTAAGACTGTGACCATGGGTCTCCATTTCTTTGGTAAGCTTCTGATGATTTTCTTTACATGATCTGCTGTTGAGTACCCTTTGTCCAAAACTTTTAGTCTAACAACCAGAATTTGAAACCTTGAGAACATTGTCTCAACTGTTTAATCTTCTTCCATTTTGAAAGCCTCATACTTCTGGATGAGTGCAAGAGCTTTGGTCTCTTTGACTTGCATGTTGCCTTCATGCGTCATTCTTATAGAGTAAAACATGTTCTTAGATGAATCTCTATTCGTGATCTTCTCATACTCGGTGTACGAGATATCACTTAAGAGAATTGTTCTGGCCTTATGATGATTTCTAAATTCTTTCTTTTGTTGATCTGTCATTTTATTTTTGTCGATCTTCTGACCACTTGCGTCAACTAGATGAATGTAGCCATCAATTACCATATCTCACAGATCTGCGTCATGAGCTAGAAAAAAACTTTTAATTCTTTCTTTCCAGTAATCAAAGTTTTCACCATCAAAGATTGGAGGTTTTCCGTTGATTCCGTCTTTCTCATCATAGTTATCATTGCTGTTGTTCTGAACTGGTCCCACCATAGTGTTTTTCTTGCTAGGATCTTTTTCTGACACAGTTAAGTGTTAGCACCCAGAACCAGGAGCTCTGATACCAATTGAAGGATAAAAAAACACAAGAAAGGGGGGGGGGGGGGGTTGAATTGGGGTTTTCAAAAAATAAAAGCAGTATGACACATTTGGTTATCCTGGTTCGTTTGAATTCAAACTACTCCAGTCCACCCGCCAAGGTGATTTCGCCTCTCTCAATCGAGGTCTTAATCCACTAATAAAAACTTGATTACAGTTCAAAAAGACAACTGTCAACATCTTATTGAGATCAAACCACAACTTGGTTTCTTAAGGAATTACAAAAATGTGAATCAAAATGGGTATAAGAATGTTTCTAGAAAACTATATCACAACTGTGGTATTTACACAATATTAAGGCACAATGAAAAAAAGCTTATGAATACTTCTTTATATGTGCAAGTGTTGTTTTGATCACCCTTCAAGACTCCTTTATATATGCGAAGCTTTTGAGACATGAGAAGATGTTTTTTGGAAGGTTGATAAAATGTTGTTAATGCACTTTCAAAAAATACAGATCTTGTCTTGTACCAGCCGTTACTTCTTTGATTTGTAATGATTGAAATGTAACGCATCAGAACTTACTTCTTTGAAATCTGATCAGAATAAGAATATTAACACTGAGATTTTAGATCATCAGAGTATTCCTTATCAGAGTTTAGCTTGCAACTTTGGTGCTTCAGAAGTTATAACATTAAAACTTCTTCTTTTGAGCGTGACAATTTAGTGGTACAGAAATTCTTATCAGATCTTCTTAGCACAATTATGTTCACCAACTTCTATGCTTCTTTATCATAACTTCTCTGCATATTTAAATAAATCATTAGAGAGCATATTTATTCTTTATATTTATATCATGTATTTGTTATAATCAAAACTATTACCAAGATATAGAACCAAATTATGTTCTAACAGTAACATCATTTACCGCATTCTATAACATAACAACGATCACTAGTTATTCACATCAAAACATCATAATCCAAGAATCAATAAAATTCTTCACTTAAAATATACAAAGCATCATACTCCAAGAATAAATCAAAGACACCACTTAATCCAATTATTGTTCAATGCCACAAATAATGCAATGCAATATCACTAGACTCATACATGTGGTACCAAAACTTCACTGATGACTTAGTCATCGTTATCTCTAAAGATTCCCACCAATATGATCAGTTCCCACTTGGAACCAAATCACATCATAATTTGAGCACAATCCACACAATGGGGTTGGGGTTATCACTGGACTAATATCCTAACATCATTGAACAGTGTCCTAACATCACTGGATAAATATCCTGAAAACTTCACTGGACAAAAGTCCTACAAATGCTATGAATGCATGATGTACAACACAACATAAATTACGACCACAACTAGTCAAAATGCATCATCATTCATCGTACTTTATCACATGCTTCTTATTACACACATCATCATCATAACATCATCCATTCATCATAAAACATACATCAAGTCACGACAAGACATAATTAAATTAATTCACAATAGAAACACATTACTTATTGTTATATAACCACATGGTCTCATCGTCTCAACATAAGGAAAACACACATCATCATCACAACGACATCATGTCATCATAAATAAAAACACCTATCAAGTTATAACATGACATGGTTACACCAATTTATAACAAAGAGCATACCTCCTACGTTATCACTAAATAGTTAATCACTTAATCCTAATACAAGCACTAGAAAACTAGATCCTATGAATCATTTTATTCTATTTGGGAATAGTTCATCGCATTAGATTTCAAATTCTTTGAACGGCGTATCAATTGGAGTCCGAAAACTCAAGTTACGGCCTTTACAAAATCTGTCAAAAAATGGATGTCACTCAGGACTACTCAGGTCGACTCTCAGGCCGACTCATATTGAGTCTTTGGTCATGTATGAGTCGATGCAAAACCATGCTCATGTTGACGCGTAGGTCATATTTATGGAATCTGTCTTCCTCAAGTGTACTCAGGTCGACCCCCCTGTCTTCAGGTCGATGCATCGCTGGTTTATGCTGAATTTTTTAGCTGTTTTATGTTTTTCATGGCTGCGAATTTCTGCACCAACACATACCCTATTCCACTCGAATTTAAGATAGTACAACCTCAAAATCACCATAATCATATTTACCTCATACAACAATAACTCAATTCATTATACATCCTATGCATCAATTGGAAGCAATTACTACATCAAATCATCATCAATTTCATCACGTTTATCTCATTATCAAAGCTACACCAAAACCCCAATAATCCTACAATTATCTAAGCCTTAAATCAAATATAATAACAATGAAAAATCTCCTCTTACCTTAATTCATAGTTGAATCTGACTTCTCTTCGTGTTCTACCGAAATCTAAGGTTCCTCTTGCCTCTTTGTGCCCTAGCCTTCTCTTCATGGTGTATCTCCCAATTTTTACGATTGCACATAATCAGACAATTGAACTCTTTTCTCTAGTTTTAACCCTTGGACCCTTTCTATGGTTGCCCTCACTTACACTTCACAAATGACCACCTTTCCCTTATTATCTCTAACACTAATATAACTCTTATTTTTCTAATTAAAATAATTCCACTTATTATTCTAATTATTATAAATTATTCTAAAGTACTCCAAAATCCCTCAATACACCTAAGCATCACACAAATCACCATAATATCACATGAATCATTCAAAACATCACATAAGTCATCATACCCTCAAACATCACAGATCATCACAAACCATCATAAGGACTCAACATAACATCACATATTCAAATACTTCACAAAAATCACAAAAACATCATTTATATCAAATGCTTCACAATAACTCACATAAACATCACATAACCATCATATTCATCAAAACATTATGAATCATCATAAGGACTCACATAAAATCACCAAAATATCGTGTATACACACACTTCACAATGACTCATATATTCTCGCTAAATTAATTAATTAAATAATTAATCTAGAATTCGGGGAGTTACATTTTACAGCAAGATACGAGCAACAACTGCTTGCCTATTTACAAAACTATACACATAATATTTCTCTAAAGAGTTGCACAATGCTTTTGTGTAGTTTTGTTTGAGCTTGATTTAATCCAATAGATTTTTCATTGTAATAATATTGATTCTTACTTTTCTTCATCTTCCAAGTCTTCCTTTTATAACTTGTAAAAGAAATCCGTTGAAGGAGTAGAAATGTAATCGGAAATCCAGTTGTTTGTTCCCAATGGTCATAATGAGAGTGGTTGACAATACAATATGAAAGGACTGTCCTTACGCCACTCTAGAGGGTAGAGGTCACAAAGCACTTTTCGTATCTTTTGTACACCATCACACATTAACCATTTTGAACTTCTTCTAATCTTTAGGGGCTTTAGATGATTTGAATGTTTGAAGCTTGTTGTAGAAGAATCACTCTTAAGTCTTAAAACCTAAGTGTTGGAGTCTTCAGAACTTGTCCCATCAGAACCTTGTCTTTAGAGTCTTCAGCACTTGGTCGTAAGAACTTGTTTTTCTTCAGATAATCATAACTTGTTCAATAAAACCTCATCTTCATAATCTTCAGAACATGGAACACATAGAAGAAAAGCTTTAGAAGGCCTCCAAAGCTTAATCACAAAGTCACGGTCAGAACCTCTTGTACTAATGTTCCTAAGAACTGCTGCATAAGATGAATTCCAGAATCTTGACTTCAATTGTAACACATAACTAAATGTTTTCTTCTAGTAGTGTTTATGTTTATAACCTAATGACGCCACACACCTTGATACTAGAGTTAGAACATTACAACAACTACACACTAGAACGAAACCATTAGAGTATACAATTGTTCTTTATGATACCATGTAAAGTTATCATCAAAATCTTAAGTCCAGATGTAGAAACACTTATTGTTTTTACAATGTTAAGTTTCATAATTGGTATGCATTGTATGACATGTGTTGACCATTATATGTGCTTGTATGATTATTACATACACAAATTATTGTTGATGGTGTAGAGTATGAAACTTTGCATGATATATCTGTCACATACTTATCATTATATAACTTATTATATTGTTGTGATATCTCACTCTTTTGTTGGAATAATGCTTTATAGGACATCGTGCAGATAGTCAGAAGTAGTCCGAAGCTGCAAAGTCTAGAAGAGGTTGCTCTTCTTATTTTTGAGGTGGCGTTAGTGCTCTGATATGTAACATCGGGGGGATGAACACTTTATTATTTTGCCTAATTTGTTATTTTTTTTGGTGATTTATTGGAGTATTAAGAACTCCCTTTTTAATTGAATAAATGTTGTTTTATGTTGATTTGAGAATGTTCGAATAACAAATATGTTTTCTTTCGGCTGCATTGATGAAATTAAAGTTGTGAATTATGTTGAGTAGTTGTCTGTTTATGCATACTTGGGCAAGTTTTAATATGATGATGAAGTGTAGCATCCTAATTGTGGTGTTTTAATTTAAGAAAAGAATTACTCTGATTTTATGAATTTATCATTGGGGAATCAGGGTGTTACATAGTGATATCAGAGCAGATCTGTCCATCCTACCAAGTTGTTGAGTTAGTGTGATGTGATGGTTGAATACTATCCAGGTATTGTTCCTTAGTACGCGGCATGTGTGTGAAACACTGTTGGTGATTTCTTGTTTTTCTAATCAATTGTTTGCAGGAGAGCGATTGAAACAAGTGGAGGAGAAGCTATTGCTTCTTAGATATGTTTTAGTTACAAGATGTGAACAGTTGGTTCAGTGTATCATGGATTGCAAGAGTGTAAATGTTGGTGAGACCATGTTGTTTCTCGAATTCGAAGGAAGTACAAATTTAAGATTTTGTTCAGCAGTCAGTCAAAGTATCCTTGGGAGGGAATGATCAGGTACTTGTGTTATTCGCATCTCTAGGAGTGGAGGGCGATGTTATAGCTAAGGATGTTCCAATTGTGTATGAGTCCTGATGTCTTTCTGGGGATAATTGAGACTTGTTGTTAGAGCGAGATAACTTGATATTATCCTTGGGGTGAACTGTTTAGAGTTAAACCAAGTGCTTAGAATTATTTTGAAGATTCGTTGCTGATTCTTCTATTTGAAGATGTTGAGAATTCAAGGTTCTGGTCTGTTTGATGAGTTGAGGCGTCTCTAAGGGAGAACAATCAAGTATTATTGATGGTTGATTCTCAAAGTGTAGAGATTAATGTGGAGATTAATGATATGTCAATGGTGTTTTCCTTCTGGATGTTTTCGGAGATATCTACTAAGCAAGTAGGATAACTCTTAGGAGATGAAGATAAAATGTTTTCATGTCTGTGATAACGGTTGTATGAGATTGTGTATAGATTACTGACAGTTGATTAAGGAAATGATTGAGATTAAGGATCCACTTCAAAGAATTGACGATTTGATGGACCAACTGGTAGGTGAGTATGTCATCAGTATAATTGAATTGAGGTCGGATTATCTTCTGATTCAGGTGAAGAGTGAGGATAGTTGGAGGTCAGCTTTTAGAACTCAATGTAAGAATTCCGAAATATTTGTATCAGTTTATTATGGTATATTTTGAGGCCATTCTGATTTAATCCAAGTCAGAATATGGACATGTTGAACATTGCGATATGTATTACAGTGTCGAAAAGGATGAAACTTTATGTTGTTGTTAAGGTGTAAATTATAGTTTGAGGAGGTGAGTTTTCTTGAGTGTTCTATTTCGAGTGAAGGTATCTGTAGACCCATCCAAAGTAGATTCAATTCTATATTGAGAGGCTTCAAAGTCGGTTACAGAGATTAGAAGTTTGTTGAACTTAATTAATTATTATCGCAGTTGTTTGAGATGAGGTAAAGTCTGATATGTTTGATAATAGGAAGAATGTGAGGGTATTGAAGAAGCACATGGAGGTGCGGAGTATACCAATTGAGAATGGTTAGAGTGGAGATATCTTTGAGGAAAAGAGAAAGTTAGATGTTAGAGTGGATTGCGTGTCATTAATGACATAGTATCGACATGTGTTAGGAAAATTTTCGAAATTTCTATCACCAACCGGATGATGAGTTTGTATTACTGAGATTGTGACTATAATGAGAACCGAATGTGAAATTATATGGATCATCGAGAATATGAGATTAAAGGAAGATTTGTTGTTATCGTTAAAGTCCTCTACTTGGATAAATACTTCATTTGGAGCGAAACGATTTGGATTATACTTGGTGAAGTAGCCTTTCATGTATTGGAGGACACTCGACAATTATGTTATGCTGCGTGCGCGTAAAGGAGACAATGTAATGAATTTTGGGCGTTTCTGCCTCATTGACGAGATTGAAAATGAAGGAAAATTGAGAAAACATTTGTAAGCCTTAGAGAGATTGTTGGACATTATGCTTAGGTAACTTTGAGCACCAACAATGGTTTATGCCACCATTATGGTTGTCCGCTACCTATTGACAAATTGAGGAACTGATCACCCTTAATCTCTTATTGATAGTATACGAGATCGTATTGGATGGGATAAACTTGTCTTGCCAGCTTGAAAGTATGTAAAGTATATTAATGTTCTATCAAGAGGATATTCTTTCACCATTTGGTCGGAGGCTTATGCCTTGTGTGTCAGTGTTGGACGAAATATGATGAATGTTGTTCTAATTGAACACAATGATACTATACGAATGAGGTGTGAATAAATTGCATATTCTTTGCATGATGATGATGTTGATAATGGCCTAAAATGGCGTAATATTGAGGGCTCATGCTCTGTAATTGCATAATTATGTTGTTGCATGTTGCACGCATGCATTGTTGAGGGCTTATACCCTGTTGTTGGCCTAGATTTGAAAATTGTTGAGGGCTTATGCCCTATTGCTTCCCTATTTGGAATTATGGAGAGGGATTATATCCTGATGGTATCACATGCATTTTATTTGGTGTCAGTCACAGTGCATATTATTGAATTGTTGATATGATGTTGATGTTGAGACGCATAATTGGTATGCGTTGTATGACATGCATTGACGATTACATGTGCTTATATGATTATTACATACAAGAATTATTGTTGATAATGTAGATTATAAAACTTTTCATGATATATCTGTCGCATACTTATCATTATATAACTTATTATATTGTTGCAGAATCTCGCCCTTCTGTTGGAATGATGCTTTATACGACTTCATGCAGATAGTCAGGAGTAGTTCGAAGCTGCAGCGTTCAGAAGAGCTTGCTCTTCTTATTTTTGAGTTGGCATCAATGCTCTGATACGTAACATTAGGGGGATGAACACTTGCTTATTTTGCATAATTTGTTATTTTGTTTTGGTGATTTGTTGGAGTATTACGAACTCCCTTTTTAATTGAATAAATGTTGTTTTATATTGATTTGAGAATGTTCGAATAACAAATATGTTTTCTTTCCGCTGCATTGATGAAGTTAAAGTTGTGAATTATGTTGAGTTGTTGTCGGTTCATCCGAAAAATGTGTTGCGTATCTGTTTATGCATGCTTGGGCAAGTTTTAATATGATGTTGAAGTGTAGCATCCTAATTGTGGTGTATTAATTTAAGAAAAGAATTACTCTAATTTTATGAATTTATCGTCGGGGATTTAGGGTGTTACAAAAAAGCAATTGAGAATATTTTTTTTCCCAGCATTTGATTTTCTCAAGATATCAAGGATTTGAAGATCCATCGTATGATCTTCATGGACAATTTACATTTTGTATGGATATTCTGTGTAAACAATGTAACCAGTTTAATATTCTAGGTAAAAAATTTATTTTGTAAATAAATTATTTTATTAATTTTTTATGTAAACAATGTAACCAGTTTAAATTAAAAATACTAATAATTTACCCCTTTGTTTTATTGATAAACTGAGATACATGAGGCGTTATTATTGTAAATAATAAAAATGCAGACGATGTGGATTGAACCCATTCGCTATTAAAATACCCCACGATGTTTTAAACACCAAGGTGATAAGTCTCTACTTTTCATGATGACCTAATTTACCTCGCTTCAGATGCTGAGGTAAAATGCATTTCGCGTCCGATATTAGATGCGTTATTTGTAGTAGTGTTTACATCATTTCACAGCATTACAACATCAATTTATCACCAATTTCATCACAACCATCATACTATCAAATTCATCATAAAACCCCAAACAACCTACATATCTCTAAACCTTATAACAATCATAATAATAAGGATAACCCCCTTACCTTATATTCCTAGCAACAAATCTTGGTTCTCTTCCTCGCGTTCTATCGAGCTTTACCTCTTTCCTCTCAGTGTCGTAGCTTCTCTTCATCGCTTCTTCCAAATTCCCACGATTGTACAGAATGCGACACTGACACTCATTTTCTTAGTTTAACCCTTGGGACCTTTCTATGGTCTCCCCATCTTGCCCTCACTTATCCATACACAATTACCACTTTACTCTTGGCACTTCCACACCTTATATTATATTTATTTTATTAATAATAATTCTAAATAATCAAATATAATTATCTAAACTTATTAAAACACCCAATATCTCTTAATTTCTACTATACTACACATATCATCACATCACACATCATAATCCTCGAAACATCATAAATACTCATAAATACATCACAAATACATCACAAATATATCACAAATACTCTTCATAAAATAATTAAATGAATAATCTAATTATTTTAGGGTGTTACAACTCTCCCCCACATAAAATAATTTTTGCCCTCGAAAATTATCTGGCGGAAACAAAATCGGATAAGACTCTCTCATATGATCTTCGCGTTCCCAAGTCCAACTTTCACCAGCTGGTCCACCCCACAATACCTTCACTAAGGCGAAGTCCTTTCCTCGCAATTGCTTCACTTCCCGTACTTATATCTTCATGGGTGATGCTTCAACAATCGGGTTATCTCACACCTGTACGCCATCCATTTGAATCATATGCGAAGGACCCGAAATGTATTTCCTCAACTGGAACACATGGAACACATCATGAATATTTTCAAGATACGGAGGTAAAGTAACCTGATAAGCCACTTCACCTATCTTCTCTAATATCTGTAATGGACCAATAAAACATGGTGTAAGCTTTCTCGACTTCAAAGCTCTACCAACACCGATAACTGAAGTAACTCTGAAAAACACATGATCATCTTTTTGGAACTAAAGTGCCTTTCTCCTCTTGTCATGATAAATCTTCTGATGACTCTGAGAGGCCTTCATCCTTTCTTGGATCATTTTAATCTTTTTAGTCGTTTCCTGCACAATCTTAGGTCCGAGTACAACACCCTCGCCCGACTCATACCAACACAATGGAGTTCTACACCTCCTATCATACAATGCCTCGTACGGTTCCATCCCAATACTAGAATAGAAACTATTATTATAAGTAAACTCAATCAACGACAATTGACTATCCTAATCTCATCCTGGTTCTAGCACACAAGCCCTTAGAAAATCCTCCAAAGGCTTAATGGTCCTCTCCGTCTTACCGTCCGTCTGCGGATAATATGCGGAACTCAACCTCAATTTAGTACCAAAAGCATTATGCAAACCTTCCCAAATTTCGATGTAAACCTCAGATCTCTATCCGATACGATACTCAAAGGTATTCCATGCAATTTCACAATCTCCTCAATATACATCTCAACTAGCTTCTCCATAGGATGATTGATCTTCATTGGCAAGAAATGAGCCAATTTAGTCAACCTATTTACTATCAGCCAAATCGAATCATTGACCTTAGCAGCCTTTGGCAAACCTGACACGAAATCCATAGAAATACTATCCCATTTCCATTCTGGAATACTTAAAGGTTGCATAAGACCCAAAGGCTTATGGTGCTCAATCTTCTAATTCTAACAAGTCAAACAAGCATAAATAAATTTGGCAACTTCCTTTTTCATTCTCGGCCACCAAAACATTTTCTTCAAATCCTAATATATCTTCGTAGCACCGGGATGAATACCTAACCCACTTCTATGTCCTTACTCAAGAATACTCTTATTAAGTTTCGCCACATTCAAGACACCAACTCTATCACCAAATCTCATTACTCCATTCTCGTCAACTCTAAATTCACCTTCATTACCTTTGTTAATCAACGTCAATCGATCGACTAAACTCAAATCAAAATTTTGACATTCTCGGATTTCCTCAAGAATACCACTAGTCAGTTTAAACATTCCTAACCTTACTTTATTAGGTGTCTCTTCACATACCAAGCTCATATCCTTGAACCGTTCGATCATTTCTAACTCTCAAAACATAAGCATCGACATATGTAATGACTTTTTACTCAACGCATCAGCCACCACATTTTCTTTACCAGAATGGTAACTCAAATCAAAGTCATAATCTTTCAACAACTCGAGCCACCTTCTCTGCCTCATGTTTCACTATTTCTGATCAAACAAATACTTCAGACTCTGGGGATTGCTGAACACCTCAAATTTAGAGCCAAAAATACAATGTCTCCAAATTTTCAACACAAATACCATGGTTTCTAACTCTAAGTCATGCGTAGGATAATTCCTTTCAAGAACCTTCAGTTTCCTAGAAGCATAAGCAATAACCTGCATGTTTTGCATTTACACACCAGTGAGACCCATCTTAGATACATCATAATACACCACGAAAGACTCACTCGGATTAGGCAAAATCAATACCAAAGCGGTCGTCAGCTTCTTTTTTAATTCTACAAAACTTTCTTCACACATAACATCTCACATATAAGCTTGGATCTTTCGAGTCAACTGAGTTAATGACTGTAAGTTATTAGTGCGCCTAAGAGAAAGGGGGGGGGGGGGGGGGGGGTTAATTAGGTGATTTGGAAATTCTCAAATTTTTATGAAGTTAAGATAATTTTTCTGGTTGTAATAAAGGTTATTAAAGCGACAAATAGCAGAAAATAAATGACACCAGATATATCCTGGTTCCCCTAACACTTTGAAGGTACTCCAGTCCCCTTGCCAACACGGAAGAGATTTGACTATAGTTAGAATCATTGTACAGCCTATTCATAATAATTGTAATGCTTACTATCTAACCTATAGAGAGATCAAAGGCTCTTAACACCTTTAAGATCTGAACACTTAGTGCAAGAAGAACAATCCTGTTCAATACACACACTTGCTTCCAACAATCCTGGACAACAAGGTTACAATAAGTAATCTGAATTTTAATAAGAGTTTGAAATGATTATGGACAATATATAAATCACTTGATTGATATTCTTCTTCAATGACAATATTTCAATTACTCAAGACTTATATTGCTCAATAATTTTTGTTTTAAATGATATGAAATTATGCAGAAAATTCTTGAATGAAAGATAGAAACTTGAAATAGAGATCTTGAGAATTATGCGAAGTTTTATCAAAAAAGATAATTTTTGAATATGAAAAATCAAGTATTTATATGTTCATAACACCCCTTTAAAACATCATAAGTTTATCCAAAATAATCATGAAAAATTGCAAAGATTAAATGAAAAGGTTCCATGAAGTGGTGTATGAAGAGGTGTACAAAAGTTACTGTTTTTTAAAAACGTATAGCAAGCAATCGATTGCACCTTAGCAGAAATCGATTTCACAAGAGTTAACTTTTGAAAATATTTCAGTGTGAAATCGATTGCACATCAGAAGCAATCGATTTGCACAAGCAAAACAGAAGAAAATTTGAATATCTTTTATGAAACGCTCAGTAAGCAATCGATTGCATATGAATGCAAATTGATTTCATAGAGTAAAAATTGAATTTTTTGCTTAAGACTTTTGTGATATGGTATAAACATGTTATACAATAATGTTTTATCTTTTGAGCATTTAAGACTTAAGTATTTGGTAAAAAATTTCATTATACCTTCTTAAAATTCCAATTGCTTGAACCAAAGTCTTTATCATGATGCTTTTAGCTTGACTAAAATCTTTTCCTTCTTGCCATAATGATTTGTCTTCATCAGAACAAAGTTCTTCATTGAGAATCTTGATTTCACATTCTCCCCCTTTTTTATGATGACAAACACTCTTCTATGATGCGTATTTCTGGGAAAAAATTCTTCTCCCTCTAATACATATAACTCCCCCTCAACATGTGAAGCTAAGAGTATTTTGTCTTAAAACTTTTTGGTGGAGCTTTGAGTTATTTGATCTAAAAAGAGAGGAAATACAATCATACATGTAACACCTTTCTCCCCCTTTGACATTATCAAAAAGAAGGGAAAATGGGTGAAGGATATGACATATAATATGGGAAATTCATAAACCATTGCAATATACCAAATAAGCACAAGAGATAAACATCACACAAGCATTCCAAATTAAAAAACACACACACATAAAGTTATGATACAATGTATCTTACAATTCAACATAAATACCAAAAGACTTCATAGTTCAAAATAGCTAAACATAATTAAAAGAACAATAAATTTAAAGCAACAAAGATAAGAACAAGAGAGCATAATTAAGGTTGGTCCATGTTGTTATACCCCAAATTTTCCCTACTGATTTCAAATCTTTTTTTTATCCCTTATTAATTTCCAGAGTTATCATTTGCTTTATAATATACTGTTATCAAATTCATATATATATATATATATATATATATATATATATATATATATATATATATATATATATATATATATATATATATATATATATATATATATATATATATATATATATATATATATATATATATATATATATATATATATATATATATATATATATATATATATATATATATATATATATATATATATATATATATATATATGAGGTTTAAGTTTATAAAGGGGGCTTTCACATTATTAAGAACTAACGGGCCTTTCTAAATCAGAAAAGGACCATGTAAATTTTCAAAGTCCATTAAGGTTTCACTAGCTAAATGTAGGGTGCATCTTAGGTTAGGGGGTTTAGCATCCAACTTGCTAAGCCCATTGCGTTTCCAAGTAATATTTTTTTTTGTTTCGTTTTCATCCCATTTAAAATTTTGAAAGTTGTTAAGAATTCTTTGGCCTTTCTAAATCAGAAAGGCCCATGTAAAGTTGATGGCCCATTCGGTTTCTCTTTCAAGAGGTGTATTTGTTAGATATATTATCCTATTTATAATTCTATAGAAGGGGAGGTATGCTAATTACATGAGGGGTTTATTTTTAATCGGACCAGCCCACTAAAGTGTTGAGGCCTATTTTAAACAAGGTTAGGGGGTGTATGTCTTAATCAAGAAGGCCCATAGAAATTTGTTTTTTTTGAAGGCCCAATAATTGAATAAATTGGCCCGTCTTAGGTTTTTTAGAAACTGTATTTTATTTTGTACATAATTATTACTAACATTATTAAACTTATTACTATTATATTATGAATTCAATTAAGACTGTGTTTGTTTATTACTTGAAAAAAACATTGACTAAAAAGTCAAAAATTAACTTTCAACCCTAATCGTTCAACAACCCATCCCTTCACCATTTCAAGCTCAAGCCCAATCAAAACACACACTTTTCAGATCTGTGAAAAAAACGCTTCTTGGAACTAAAACAAAACAAAATCTGTACAGGATCAAATCAAATCTGAGAAATAATTGTTTATGTTTATTCATTAAAACGAACATATACAAATATAAGTCCAAATACAGATTACAGAAGACTAATCTCAAATGAAAGCATCTAAAAACAGAAATGAATTAATAAACAAAAAAAATCAAATCCCCTAATTCCTAACATGTTAAAAAGTAACGACAATCATAAAACACCTTCCTAATCTATCTAAAATCTAAACCTATAAATAGCCCTAATTCTAAGAGTAAATGAGAGAAAAAATTGGGAGAGAAGAAGCAAACAAAAGGAGAATCCACAAGCCACTTGCTTCCTTGAGATCTGGGTTTCAATTTCTGAAACCCTAGATCTATACTTCAAGCCTTCGTGCACCATCATACCTGCAAGCAAAGAAGGAGGAAGGGAATCAGAAAGAGAAAATCAAATTACAAGAAGAATCACTGCAAGGAAGGTAAGCTTCAAACTTAGCTTTAATTGGTATCATTGTTGGTTTGGGGATGATTGGTGTTTGGTTTTGATTTTATGGGGTTTTTAGGGTTATGTTAGGGTTAGGGTTCTTCATCTAGGGTTAGGGTTCTTTGCTAGAAGGTTAGGGTTCTAAGAAGTTTGTGTTTCTGGGTTGATACAAGGGTTAAGGTTTTTCATCTAGGGTTAGGTTTCTTCACTGTAAGGTTAGGGTTTTAAGAAGTTTATGTTTCTGGGTTGATCAAGGGTTAGGGTTCATGTGAAAACCCTAGGACTCTTAGTGTTTGGTCGAAGATTTGAAGGTTCCGGTTGAACTTCAACCGAAAACCTGGGTTTATGGTGGCTTAGGGTTGACTCGTGGTGGCCAGCACGACCAAAGCGATTTTCGGTGGGCAACAAATCTAGAGAGAAGTTAGAGCTTCTCTCTCTAAAGTTGTCATTGGGTTAGAGAATGGGGATAGAGAGAGAGAAAGAAAGGGAAAAAATGGGCTCTTAGCCCAATGATCCATTTTTATAAATGTTCTATGATTCAATGTCCGCGCGTCTATAACCCTAACGTGTGCTTCCACCACTACCTTTAATCATCACACGTTCCTGATTAACACGTCCACTGTAATACCATGCTGGCTCCCACACCTTGTATAAATGGAGCATAAACTATTTTGGGCCAAAGCCCGTGGCACTCGCACCCCCAGTTTGTTGTTTTCTTCTAAGCCAACTCAAATCCTCACCCCCTAATGCTCTTGGACCAAGTCTAACATCTAGACTTGGGCCCCTGCTAACTAGACCCCTTATTTTACTAACTTATGCAATAACTTACCCCCTACATTTTGGGCCTAAATTCAACATCTGAATTCAGGGCCCTACTACCTATACCCCCTATATTGTTAGCCCAACATAATATACACCCCCTGCATTTTTTAATTTCTTTTATAATTTATTTATTTATTATTTTTTATATTTTATCTTTTAATATATTTATAAATTCTAATATATTTTACTATTATTATAAATCAAATATTTATTTTCCAACTCATCCAAATATTTATTTATTGCATTAAAATTATTTTAATCATGCATTAATAAGAAGTTTTTATAGATTAATACCTTAAATAATATTAACTAACACTAAAATTTTTTTATTAAGTTAATTAACTCTAAATCAATTTTCAAAATGGATTACGAAAATATTTTAATCGACTGCGAACTTCGTCTAACTACTCCGCTATTCACACACCCAGACTAAGTACAAGGGAAATTCAAAATATCTCCGTAATCCATAAAAAACACCAACCAACTGCGAACTACGAATTGGAACTCTGATTCCTCATAAGAGGATATGTAGGCATACAACTAAAATCATGGTGAATTTCCCTAATAAAAAACTAAAACCCTATTTCCTAAAAGATTGCGATTCTAAACCCTAGTATCCTTGTGAACAAGGTAGATGTGGGGGTGCTTTACACCTTCCCTTCATCTAAGAACGAGTCCAATAACTTAGAATCTCTGTCCAAATTTGGGTTAACCTTTATATTCCCTTCCTTAAGATAAAAATTAAGGATGGCGAATCTCAATTTAAAACCGTTTACAACAACTGGCGACTCTGATGGGGATTCAACCCTAGGGTTAGAAGCTTTTCTTTGGATTTAGGGTTTTTCTATTTTTGTCTTTCCTTACATTTAATTATTTTGGTTTATTTATTTTTTTAATTGCTTTATTATCATGCTATATTTATGATTGGATTTTATTATTTCAATTTTTTTCAAAACCCTTAGAAAGAAGGTTCGTCTATTAGCCAAGGGGATACATCAGCCCTATGAGTTTATGTGACGACTTCGCCTAGAGTCGGTGGAATTTCACAAAAGGAATACGTCTCAAGAGACATCCTATTGGGGGTAGGACTTTGGAATGAAACCTATGACTCTTTGTACAACCCTTAAACCAAAATCTCACGATGAGACCTTTCCTGACCTAGAGGCGAAAGTTTCGATCTACAAAGAGGCTCCATTTAAGGGAGGCCCTTGTGCCCTTCCCTCTAGTGTTATTCATGATACACTTAAGGAAATCACCTTATGGGGAGGGTAGAATATCCGTAGGCCAAAACTAGGAGCCTACCTTCTAAGGATACCATTCATAAAATCCCGAAATTAAACCCCACATTCATGCATTCATACATTTTTTCATTTCATATATTCATTACCCTCCATTTCTTTTTGTTTGTCTTATTCACATGGTCGAAAAGAATAATAATTAAAGGTTTTTGGTGAAGTGTCCTAAAAATGATCACCAAAGGGAAACAACTTGTCCGTATCAATGCCATCAAAGTGAATAAGACATTCAAAACGAAACCCTCAGCATATTCATACACATTCATGCATTCACAAACATTCACATATAATAAACTCATGACAAAAACACTCATCATTTTTTTGGAAAATCTTTTCCAGTTAAACGATTGGTAGAAGAGCAAGAAAAGGGCCGCCTCTCCGACCACCATATCAGACAAGAGCTCATCAACAAAAAGTGCCGGAACAAATTGAAGAGAACCAAGCTCCATTCAAGTAAGATCTTGAGAAAGTCAAGGGAAACGTCGACTCAATGAGAGGAGATATGAGTCAAGTTCTTCTAGCCTTGAAGAACATCATTGAAAGACAGGAGCAAATACCTAGAGCAGCCTTAGAAGAAGTATCCTAAAATATTAGTGCATCAAGCGGCCACCAACTGAGGAGACAACTAGAGTCAGGACCCCAAAACTCCACCAAGGCTCAACAAGAAGCAAGACAAGCTGATACTGAGGGGTTCGTCCCACCTCCACCAAAGGTAGAGGCATCTCATACCCCCTGTAGATTCCGATTAACAATGCAGATAACTACTTAGACTTGCAATGTGGAGACCACGACTTAGAAGATGTCAATCAAGCACCTCAAAGAACAACCAATACTCATGCTACTAAGAATCCATTGGTGCTCAACCAGTACAAAGCTCTAGAAGAAAGGTTAAAAGCTGTGGAGGGTTACGATGCTTTCAATGTAGATGCTCTCAAAATGGGTATAGTTCCTGATGTTGTGATTCCGCCGAAATTCAAAGTACCTAACTTTGGAAAATAAAAGGGCCTCACTTGTCCAAGGACTATCTGCGCATGTATTGTAGGAAGATACATGCCTATGCTCAAGACTAGAAGCTGATGATCCATTGTTTCCAAGACAATTTGAGTGGGGCATCCCTGGATTGGTACATGCAGTTGGAACGGGTTCATGTCTAGACATGGGCAGATCTTGCTAATGCCTTCTTGAAACAATACAAATATAACTTAGACATGGTGCCCACCCGCATGCAACTCCAGAACTTGTCTCAGAAAAAGGAGGAGTCTTTCAAAGAATATGCCCAAAGGTGGAGAGAAATGGAATCCCGTGTATAATCACCACTTCTGGAGAAAGAATTAGTCGATATATTCATGGGAACTTTTCAAGGGTTATACTGTGAAAAGATGGTAGGAAGCGTCTCTTCCAGATTCTCTGATTTAGTAACTATTGGTGAAATGATTGAAGTTGGAATAAAAAGCAGAAAGATACAAGGGGGATCATCTAGTACCCCTTACAATGCAAAAAGACATGTTCCTAACTTCACGAAAAGGAAGGAGGGAGAAATTAATGCTGTAGCCTCACAACCAAGGGCATAACAGCCATTAATAATTCCGTGAGAACAACAACAGAACAAATTTGAAAGGCCGCCAAGAAAGTTTGACCCGCTCCCTGTGTCACCTAGTCAATTATTACAACACTTGGTCAAGGTGTCTTTGGTAGAGCTAAGACCTCTAGCTCCTCCAATCGGGGAACCCCCACCAAGATATGATACCGATGCCAGATGCGAGTATCATGCCAATTCTCCCGGGAATACTATAGAAAAATGTTGGGTCTTAAAATATAAAGTTCAAGATCTGTTGGACTCTTAGGATATCACTTTTGATAAACTGAATATCAAATCAAACCCCATGCTTCCGCATGGTGGACCAGCAATAAAGCAGTTGAAGTAGTCACTGACTTTAGGGCAGCCAGGCGAGTAAAGGACCCAATAAATTTGTTGAAGGAATATTTGTGGCAGTGTGAATTCCTTTTGGAACATAATTAAGCTTTTGAGAAGACATTATAAAAATTGATGGACCAGGGGATAGTCCAATTTAGATCATACCATAAAGGAGAATATGTAGCTGTGATTGAAGGAAGTACAAAGAAACCATTGGTAATTCCTTGCCAAGGGACAAACCTTAATAAGAAGACTATTGTGATTCCATGGGGAGAATCAACAGAAACACCCGTAATGACACTAAGACAAACTCTGAGGATACCAATAGTTCTAATGACTATGATGGTAATTACGGGGCCATCTCCTACCCCTTATGAAAGTAACAAAGTAGTACCATGGAGTTATGATTCGACTGTATACGTCAATGGCTTAAAACAGGAATGTGATCCATCGTCAAGTCAAGGACCTATAATCTCAAATATAGCAGGAACATGGGGCATGACCCACAGTGGTTGAATCTTTAGCTCCGAACCGCAAAAGAAGAATGATTTTATGGTGAAAAATAAAAATGATGCGTTGGTGAAAGATAAAGGAAAATCAGTGGTAGAGGCAAGTCAAGAACAAAAGCCTCTGAGCAAGAACTTTACTGAGCAAGAGGCAGAAGAATTTATAAAGATAATTAAGAGGAGCGATTATAGAGTGGTGGACCAACTTCACCAAACTCCAGCCAAAATTTCTATACTCTTGTTGCTCATTAATTCAGAAGCGCATTGAGACCCTCTAATGAAGGTTCTGAGTTCTGCTCATGTCGCAGAGGAAATTACTGTAAACCAATTTGACAATGTTGTAGAAAATATGACGTCTGGATCATATCTGTGTTTTAATGACAATGAGTTACCTCCATAAGGACAAGCTCACAACAAGGCATTGCACATATGTATTCAGATAGGTACTACAAGCCTGTCCAGGGTACTCACCAATACTGGTTCTTCCCTCAATGTATTATCAAAATCTAGTATAAGGAAGTTAATGCTATATGGTGTTGTTTTAAGGCCCAGTTCTATGATAGTTAAAGCTTTTGACGGTTCTCAAAGTTCCGTATTTGGAGATGTGGACCTTCCTGTCAAGATCGGCCCACATATGTTCTATATAACTTTTCAAGTCATGGATATAGAACCAACATATACATGTTTACTCGAGCGACCCTGGATTCATGCAGCAGGGGAAGTCACTCCAACTTTACATCAGAAACTGAAGTTCTTCGTTGAAGAAAGATTGGTCATGATCGATGGTGAAGAGGACATCTTTGTAATTCACATAGAATCCTACAGGTATATCAGTGCTGATGAAGACTGTGTAGCCACACCATTTAAAGTCTTAGAGGTTGCCTCAATGGTAAACCTACCAGTGGAAAAAATCAAGAAACCTGCTGTAACTTTGTGGAGAGATTTATAAATAGTGGTGGAAAGTGGTGCCTCAAAGGGTTGGGGAAAGGTCCTGAAAATACCTGAGAAGAAGAATCATTTTGGTTTGGGTTACGAATTATCAAAGGCTGCTCTAAAAGGTAAAGCACGGTTTCCTCCAATCCAGGAAACCTTCATCAACAAAGGAGTAGAGCATGGCATACAGGTGGCAATGATATCTAACAAGAGCAACATCAAACGGGCATCTGATTTCATCCATGAATGCGCCCTAGGCGAAGAACTCAAGAATTAGACAACTGTGGAGATTCCAGAGATCTTTTTCTTTCCAAAGTAATTTTTCATGTTTTGAAAGAACCTATGTCAAGCCCGAGGCATGGAGGTTGCTTGTAAGGGTCTCCCAATTTGTTTCCGACAGTATTCATGATTAATAAAAGTTATATTTCACATTCAATTAAGATCCATGTCTTTTTCTTGCATTTATCTCTTATATTTAAAAATGGAAATATTTTTCTTCATATGCATTTTCCAAATTCACATACTAAAAACCGCACTAAAACATGATAAATATGTAGATCCATGCCCAAAATCCCTAATAATGTTGCTGCTGCTATCCGATATAATTTTGATGCTTTGATTCTGTGCATTATAATTCAATTAACTTATACCATTAGCTTCATATGGATTCAAGCAATGCAAAACAAACAATAAATCATGTTAAATGCGCATGAAATAGCCAATACGATTCTCAAAATAAAGCGCAAACCGTGACTCTGTTCTTGATGATTCTTTGAGCTTCAATGCTTGGTTTTGATTGCAAAACGTCCCTGAGAACTCCTGCAATAGATTAGAATCAACAAAAGTCTTTAAATCACCCTGGAATATAGAAATCAGTTTTGCAATTTTCTTGAATTTTTTCAATATGGTTATGGCTTTTTCTGCAGCTCTCTCACGTGTGCATGATCAGGGTTAGCTTGTATATTTATAGGAGAATGAGATTAGGTCAGAATCTTGAGCACAAATCCATGGAATGATGATTTGAATATTTGATTGGAAATCATATATTTTTGAATCTTCATGATTGGAAAAAGTTGCCAAATTTGGAGATATTGCATCTTTGACTTGGTGCACGAAATTGCCAGCCTTTTTAGGTCATTCTTGCTTCACAAAAAGATTGAAAAAACAAATCTTTGTATTTTCCTACAATTTAAATTAATTAAATGAATTAATATTGATTAAAAATCCAATTAATTAATAAAAATAAGAAAATAAATTCAATTAGGCTTGATGAGTCGTGCATAGGCCATGGATAATGTTTCAAGAAGAAATTTGAGGCCCATTAGCAAAAATAAGGTGTTTTGAGCAAAGTTGACTTTTGCAAATTCCTAAAAATTTCCCAACTTCTCCAATGCATATCTTGCTCAATTTTGATCATATGAACATGTTCTTGGACATTTTGGAAAGGTCTTGAAGTCCTCTAACCAATGCCTTTGGTCCCATGTCATTTGGATTTACCAATCTCAAGTTATGGTCTTTGACTTAAAGTGCACTTTTGTTGACTTTTGAATTTGACCTATAATGTAGAAATTGATAACTTTTTGTGAGAGCCTTTCTTGTACTTGGACTGTGAATATGGAGTGTAGGAAATGTCATCCCCTTCAAAATGAGCATTGGATGTGATTTTTATTATGAACCATGAAAAAGTTATGCCTTGGTCAAGATACAGTTGACTTTTCTACTGTCCAAAAATAGTAACTTTTTGCATCTTGATGATTTTTGAGCCATCCTTGTGGAATCATGATCAAGACTTGATCAAATGATGATTGTGAGCTCAAAATAAGATGTTGACCAAATTTTTTAACTTTTGACTGCAAAATGACCATTTTGCCCTTGTAGTTGACTATGGATCAAATGGAGATTTTGATTGTGCAAATTGGCACTGTGAGTCTTGAAACTTGGAATGTAGGTGCTTGAGGATGTATATGGGCCTATGAGACTTGATTGAACCATTGAAAACCCCAAATTCATTGAAGGAATCAAAACCCTAACTTTGACTGGCTTAGGAGGTGGTATGACTGTGCAATCCTTGAGTAATCTTGAACCATTTGAAGATGATTCTTGACAAATCTTGAAGAATATGGGAGGGCAAATTTTGGGGTACAACAGTTGCCCATGTTCAATCTTCTTAAACCTGAGGATGTAGATTGGCTTGTGTGCCTTTCGTGATCCGAAGGTGGAAGATGATTGAACACTAAAGTGCCCAGAAATTTGCACTCGCATGGTGTAGCATCAGCAATGTGATGTTGGGAATGGGCTTACAGATGCCATTTGGAGAGATGATGGATAGGAGGATGGGCTTATAGATGCCATCTGGTGATGTGACATAATCTTGTCGGGGATGGGCTTATAGATGCCATCTGGAGATTGCTTGTTGAATTGTAACTTGGTAGGTTGAAAGAAGAAACCTGTGTAGGGTTGCCTGATGATGGTCAAGTAGATAGTTGTCCTGTCTGGTTTCAGGTGTTAATCTATAATCCGTCGTCCACAGATATTTCCTGGCTAGTTACAAGTATTGATCCGAAACTTAAGAAGGGTTGGTCGATGAGATAGTTTTCCTGGCTGGTTTCAGGTATTACTCTCTGACCTGAGAAAGAAAGATGATTTCCTGGCTTGCTACAGGTGTTGATCTTCAATCTCTTCATGTAGATACTTTCCTGGCTAGTTACAGGTATAGATCTACAATCAATCGCTCACAGATATTTCCTGGCTAGATACAGGTGTTGATCCGGAGCTTAAAAAAAGGTTGGTCGAGATAGCTTTCCTGGCTGGATACAGGTGTAGACCTCTGACCTGAGAAAAAAAGATGGTTTCCTGGCCTGTTACAGGTGTTGATCTTCAATCTCTTCATGTAGATAACTTTCCTGGCTAGTTACAGGTGTAGACCTCTGACCTGAGAAAAAAAGATGGTTTCCTGGCCTGTTACAGGTGTTGATCTTCAATCTCTTCATGTAGATAACTTTCCTGGCTAGTTACAGGTGTAGATCTACAATCAGTCGCTCACAGATATTTCCTGGCCTGTTACAGGTGTTGATCTGGAACTTAAGAAGGTTGGTCGAGATAGCTTTCCTGGCTGGATACAGGTATTAATCTCTGACTTGAGAAAGAAAGATGGTTTCCTGGCCTGTTACAGGTGTTGATCTTCAATCTCTTCATGTAGATAACTTTCCTGGCTAGTTACAGGTATAGATCTACAATCAGTCGTCCACAGATATTTCCTGGCCTGTTACAGGTGTTGATCCGG
Organism: Vicia faba; assembly: GCA_948472305.1. Lineage (NCBI taxonomy): Eukaryota > Viridiplantae > Streptophyta > Magnoliopsida > Fabales > Fabaceae > Vicia > Vicia faba. The sequence goes on from OX451740.1 coordinate 493,565,790, forward strand.
AACTTAAAAAAAGGTTGGTCGAGATAGCTTTCCTGGCTGGATACAGGTGTAGATCTCTGACCTGAGAGTGAAAGATAATTTCCTGGCCTGTTACAAGTGTTGATCTTCAATCTCTTCATGTAGATAACTTTCCTGGCTAGTTACGGGTATCGAATCTATAATCAATCGTCCACAGATATTTCCTGGCTAGATACAGGTGTTGATCGGGAACTTAAAAAAAGGTTGGTCGAGATAGCTTTCCTGGCTGGATACAGGTGTAGATCTCTGACCTGAGAGTGAAAGATAATTTCCTGGCCTGTTACAGGTGTTGATCTTCAATCTCTTCATGTAGATAACTTTCCTGGCTAGTTACAGGTATAGATCTACAATCAATCGCTCACAGATATTTCCTGGCTAGATACAGGTGTTGATCCAGAACTTAAAAAAAGGTTGGTCGAGATAGCTTTCCTGGCTGGATACAGGTGTAGATCTCTGACCTGAGAGTGAAAGATAATTTCCTAGCCTGTTACAGGTGTTGATCTCCAATCTCTTCATGTAGATAACTTTCCTGGCTAGTTACAGGTATAGATCTACAATCAATCGCTCACAGATATTTCCTGGCTAGATACATGTGTTGATCTGGAACTGCAAAAGTTGATGGTAATCATCTTTTGATTGACCTTTCCCTGAAAAGGCAAAACATTAGTTGTATGCAATGTCATGATGTATGAAATGCATGATGTCATGATGTTCTAAAAAATAAATGAGATTGTGTCGTATGCACTTTATCATGTACATAAGCAAGAGATATGAAATGCGAAATGTTTATGAATGTATTTTCGTCTGGGAAAATAAATCCTCGACGAATGCCGGGAGTTTGTCAAATCCTGGGCTAATGGTGAAGAGTAGAGTTTTTCGTTTCTGCTGGGGATGATGAACGAAGATGATTGCCAGAATAAACCAGTAGGAGAAGATGACTCCGTTGGGGAATAAACCTGGTGAAGAGATTACTCTGCGGGGAATTACTCTGGGGGAAGAGATGCTTCGCTGAGATTTTAACGATAACTCCGCTGGGGACTCCGTTGATAAACCCTGTTGGGGATTTTGATGAACTCCGCTGGGGGATAGAAAGAACTTCGTTGAGGATGATCTTTTCGTTGCAAATTGCTGAGGATAACCCAATTAGACTCTGGTGGGGAATAACCTCCTGAATATGGCTGGGGAGAGATGCAATTGTACTCTGCAGGGGACAAGCTTCCAGAATCTACTAGGTAAGATGATTCGACTCTCCTGGGGAAACCTTTTGGACTGCACTGGGGAAATGGCTCCACTGGGGGTATCTTGTATTCTGTCGGGGAACAATCTTATATTTCTGTCGAGGAACATTAAGACTGCTGGGGATGCTTGCTGAGGAATATCTGTATACTCCGCTAGGGAATATTAAGATCTTCTGGGGATACCTAACTTTTTCAGGACTGGTGGTAGACCAACTCTGCTTGGGGGAGGGTATTGCTGACTTGCTGGGGATACTATGCCTTTTTTAGGGCTGTTGGGAGGCCAACTCTGATTGGGGAGAGTATTGCTGAATCTTGTCTTACTCTGCGGGGAGTGAAGGTATCTTGGTCAAATTCTTCAGCTGAATCTACCTTTGTACTCGGTGAGCAAGGCAGCTGTACAGTTTGGACAACTCTTATTGCCCCAGCTTCTATGGGAGAAGGTACCTGTGGAGGTCTCGATAACTGCCAATTGACAAATCTTCTTCTGGTAGGCAAGTGACGAGATGACGAGACATAGTCGTACGCTTTGATCCCTAACTTTTGCCTGGACCTCCCTTTCGGGTTTTCAGTCCATCGGGATACCCTTTTTTGCCCAAGCCGCCTTTTCAGGTTTTCGACTTGCCGGGTGTACAGATTTTTTCATTTTCATCCCTTATTTTTGCCCGAACCCTTTTGGTTCGCTGGGAAGCCCTTATTTTTTCCTAGGCCAGTCGACCTAGCGGGTCTTTTGGTTATGCGTAGTATTTTTTCGACTATGTCCATGCTCTCAGGATGTAGGGAGTTGTCACTGTCGTGTTGCCATACTACCAGGAGATCTTCGTTTGATCGTGTAAGATTCGTTGCTGGAATTCATGTCCAATGCCCCAAATGACTCGGGCGGGGATTTGCCCCTAGCTATTTGGCATTTTGAGAGATTCCTTGAATTTTGACTTGACTGCCCCAGATGATGGACAATGCTCATGTCGTGCCCCTAGATTGGAAGTGTTTTTCCACTAGATATTCTTCGTGCGAATTTCTCTGCTGTTTGAACAAATAGTCATATGCAAACAATGTTATTTTAAGAATGCAAAGCTTATGTCTGTCTTGAAGTTTTTGAAAATGCAGTTTTCAATAAAACAAGTGAATTTTTGTAAAATGTGATGTCCACTCAGGATTTTACAGCAAGCCCTACAGGAGTCAGGATACCTTTTGTAACAGTATGCTTTCGAACTAACCCATGCTTCAGCTAGGACTTTTAAGGGTTATAACGTGGCCTGGTTCATGGTTTAAGAAACAAAGGATAAAGGCTCAAATTTTATTTGTACCCACCCACTCTTCGTGATGTTCTTCGATCCTAAACTCAGCTAATCGTGCATTTAGGTCCTGTTTGAGTATTTTCTCTGATATTCCGGTGATGGTTCGGATACTGATAGTTTATTTTGAACAGGCAGTCATTTTTATAAGAGTTTGCAGGACCTCTTTCTTTTTGATTTTATTATCCCTGTCTTTTTGCCTGAACTGTTTCTTTTGTGATTACAGTCAGCGGGATGCCCCTATTTTTTTGTAAGTCTCCTTCATAGGTTTTGACTTATTAGGCTTTTTTTTTGAGAGATAATGACTACCTGTCCTGACGGTTATAGGGAACCATCACTGTCTTTTTATTTTGGAAGGACTCCTTTGATGTCGTTCATTGTGCACCTGGATTAACTGAGAGAACTACCCTGCCCCAGGTTATGATTAAGGGTTTTTAATTTTTGCGAAAAGAAAAACTCCAACTTCTTTGGCTCAAAGGGGTTGACGAGGGATTTTCTTCCTTATAACTCTACTGTTTAGGATTTGAAACAATGCCTGTACCTCATCAGCGGTGTTTGTTCAAAAGCATACTGTAAAGATCGTGGTATCGTTTTCGTCATCCTCCCTCAAAAGGTTTAGAATTTTTTTAATCGAGAGTTGAATCACAAAAAATTAAAGCAATTTGAATATAGTGAATACGAATGGATTGATTCAAAACAGACATATGCAATGCATTGATAAAGTAATAAAGTTTGACATAAATGTTTGAACAACCAAAAGGAAATTACAAATTGAAAATTCCAGTGAACAAAAAGTCTTCTCATCTCAGGACTTGTCACTTCATGTGGTGAACCTTAGAGGGATGGTAGAAGAACTCAGCCTGACCATCTTGTGCAAACTCCAATGCTCTTTCATCAATCAAGTCTTGAATTTTGTTTTTCATTGTCCAACAACCATCAATATCATGTCCTGGGCTGTTGGAATGGTATGCGCACCTTGCATCAAGATTGTGCTTTGGGGAGGCTATGTTGGGATTCTTAGGAGGGTCCCTTAACGTCACCAGATTCAATCTTAATAGGTGTTGTAAAGCTTGAGACGGTGACATGTTGATCTTGGTAAATTGCCTCCTGGGCATGTTTGACTTACTCTGATCAACCTGTTGTTTTTGGTGAGGTTGTTGTTGGACCCTTGATGTAGTAGCAACCCGGAGAGGTCCATTCTTCACCATACCAAACTCTTGTCTTCTTGGAGGCTGATTACTGGTTTGATCCCCGGCCTTGACTGTTTGCTTCATACTATTGTATCTGTCTTGATGAAGCTGGTTGATCATGGCTCGCAAATCTTCTTGTTCCCGAGCTAAGCCTTGGATAAGAGCCATCTGCCCCAGCATCTGGGTTCTCATTGTATCTACCTCAGCTTGCAGACGTTTCAGCCGTTTGTCCTTATCGTCTTCAGGACTATTCCTGACCAAGTTCCCCATGAGGAGTGTTCTCAACTCTTCCTATCCCTTGGATAGGCTTAGGAAGATTTCCCTGAACTGAGTCTCTTGAGTATGAAGATCTTGTTGGAGAGCCATTGCTGAAATAAACAGCGAGAACGTGAGAGACCTGTATCGGATGACCTGTTATGCAATGATATGTATGTATGCAATGTTTTCAAGGATCTCGCGGGGTAAACATGGAAACTTGTTAGAATATGAATCTGGTAGCTTGATTGAAGGAACTTCATGTTGTTGAGAGTACTTCTTCAAGAGTCAAGGCTCACCATATCGAGTGGGTCATAGCCCCTGACTCAAGTTATCATGTTTTGATCTCCGAAGAACCTTGGCTAGAGGAAAATAAATCCCCTTTTGCCCCTTGCTAGACAGTTGGTTCATCGACACCTGCATCACAAACCCTTGAGATCCTTGAAATGGGTTAGTCCTTATGCAGGATGTATGCAATGGTATGATGTTATGATGTGTATGCTATGCATGTGAGGTGATGTAAGTAAGCCCTGCTATAAATCCAAATTGTTGCATAAGGACTGTAAACAAAACCTGCGAGGAACTCATGCTGTCAGATAATAAGAATGTGCAAGTAGTTCAAGTTTGAAGGCACACAAGCCACACAAAAGAACCCTTAGATTTCAGGCCAGCATGAAGTTTAGGTACTACCCTCTTTAAGTTTCAGTTGGTTAAGACCTGTCCTAGAAATAGTAACCGGGTTCTAGAGGATCTCAATATCACTGACTACCCTCAATCGGTCATAACTCCAGCTTCGCAACCTTTTCTTGCGGCCGGAACCATCGCGAGAGTTTAGCCTCAATGAGTGTAGCATACTGCTACTGTTCTATGGCCAAGTTGGTCAATTTAAGGTTCTAAGGTTAGTTGGTGCTTAATGACTCCTCAGAAGACCCATATTCTCCTCGTTCCAACACAAGGGATATCGGTACAGACCAAGGTGTCACACCAACGTAGCTACTGCTTCACCCGTGTCGGTCTACGCCGGACAGGTCCCTCACAGTTTATTTCAACTTACCTAAAGGGTATTCCCCAGATCCGGGTTAGGACCTATGAAACTCCAATACAAGCCCACAATATTAAAGCAAACAAGGCATACAATTGAAAACATAGAATGATCTAATCCTAAGGTACACCTCACTTATATTTTTCCCCAGCAGAGTCGCCAGTTCTGTGATCGGTGGAAATAGAACTGACTGTTTTGAAATGCTGGTTCGCGAAATGTCGTGATAAGCAAGAGTCGCCACCGTCTTTTATGTTCTCCAACAAGGAAAGGACAAAAGCACATCAAAATTCCTTTTCGAGATGTTTCTCGGTTCGGGAGGTAGATTATAGAAAGGGAAGGTGTTAGCACCCTTTCTATCCGTGGTTATCCACGGGCTCTTAGGTACTTGCTCACTATGTTTTCAAAAATGTTTTGCTTTTCTTGTGTTTGTGGGTTTTGAAAAAGTTTGTTTTGAAAACTTCGTTTTAACTCTTGTATCTGTCCTCAAGAGTGTATGAAGTGTTTGTTTGAAAACTTTTGTCAGAAAAGTGTAGGTGCAAAAAGTATTTTTTAGTTTTGAAAGAGCAAGTACCTGAGAACCTCTACCTACTCAAAAGAAATTAAGCTGTGTAAATGTCCTTTAGACAGTACTATCCCACTATTGAGAAGTAGGTAGCACCGTTGTTGGAGTTATTCGGGTCAATTCGATTATATGGGACATGTGGTCACCAAAGCAATAGTAGGACGCCTTAGCGGTAACCCTAATGTCTTAGATCCTTTTTATCCAAGGCAAGAGTTTCGAGGCAACTTGGATCTTTAGACAAGAGGGCGACCTCTAAAACACCCTATACTCAATGACCACGTCGAGGCAACCAAGTGAGGCGTACCCTAGGAGTGGCATGTGCGAGTGTGTCAGGTTTCATGTTAAGTTATCTTTGCACATGTTATTGTGAGCTACAATTGATTTTAATTTTCAGGTAAGTCTTGTCATGCATAGTCTAGTTAACATACATCTAACAGTTAAATATTGTGGAAAGTAAATCTACGCTATTACAAGGCGTCGGGTATTTACATCGCCAAGAATAACCCTTGAAAAGTAAATTGCGAAAAAATAAATGAAAGCGATAAAAAGTCCTAATTACGCTATTACATCCTCGAAGCAATTACATAAATGTGATAAAAAATATCATGCGCGAAAAGAAATCGAATCGGAGAAGTCCTTAGGGTTTTGACCCTTTTTGAGAAAGAATGAAGTTTTTGGTCCTTTTTGCATTTAATTAAACCTAATTCTAATTAATTAAATAAAACAAATATTTTTTTAGTTTTTTATGTGTTAAGAAAAAATAAATAAGAAGAAAAAAAATAGTCAAAAGTTAGTAAAAACCCTAATTCTAATTTATTTTAAATTATTGAGAAAAAAAAGTTAAAATTGACCCTAATTAAACTAAATTAATTTGTTAGTATTTATTTACAAAAATAATAAATTAAAGGTGAAATTAATAAATAATAATAATAATGAAATTACATTTTTAGTTTTTTGAATTTTATTATTAAAAAAAAGTTAATTATATTAATTAAATAATAATAATAATAATTATTAGTAAAATAGTTAAATGGAAAAAATATAAAAGAAAAAAGAAAGAAACCAGGGGGGGGGGTGTTGGCCCAATTAGGAGGTGTTATTGTCAATTTCCAGGCCCATTAAGCTCAAGCCCTTTTGACTTTCTGACTCCTCCATGCGCATGGTTGACTGGGAGTGTGACGATCCTTCCATCTGAGCCATTGAATTTGAGGATGAAGACACATGGCGCTTGGAAAGATAAAGTACATGGTGGACCTCAAGGCATAAGGTATACTGGATAAGCTGCAAGAAAATAGCAAATAATAATTTTGGGGGACCTGGGATTCGAACCCAGGTCCCAACGCCTATTGAATGCTTGGCCAACCACTCCACCAACTTGCTTCAGTCGTTAGTAAAATAACAAACAATTAATATATTAATAAACACACCACTAAGCTGTAAAACAAATAAAGCGCGCGTGTTTTTGAATTAACCAACCACGTATCACCACGTACTCATCTTCTTCGTTGTACCTGCAATTATAACATTAGATAGCGGGGGTTTTTAACCCCCACAAACTACAGTGGCGAAAAATAGCGATTAGGGCTGTGTTTTATATAAATATTTCGCGATGGTCTCTTTGTTTTCGTCTTGTCCTAACGATTTCAACCATATGCCTTAGTGGTCTCAATTTTGCCTGGATTGCAAAGCCCCAAATTCACAGCTCATGAACCCTAGAATTCGTCCATGGCGATTTTTGATTATGTGCATTATAATTCAATTAACTTATACCATTAGCTTCATATGGATTCAAGCAATGCAAAACAAACAATAAATCATGTTAAATGCGCATGAAATAGCCAATACGATTCTCAAAATAAAGCGCAAACCGTGACTCTGTTCTTGATGATTCTTTGAGCTTCAATGCTTGGTTTTGATTGCAAAACGTCCCTGAGAACTCCTGCAATAGATTAGAATCAACAAAAGTCTTTAAATCGCCCTGGAATATAGAAATCAGTTTTGCAATTTTCTTGAATTTTTTCAATATGGTTATGGCTTTTTCTGCAGCTCTCTCACGTGTGCATGATCGGGGTTAGCTTGTATATTTATAGGAGAATGAGATTAGGTCAGAATCTTGAGCACAAATCCATGGAATGATGATTTGAATATTTGATTAGAAATCATATATTTTTGAATCTTCATGATTGGAAAAAGTTGCCAAATTTGGAGATATTGCATCTTTGACTTGGTGCACGAAATTGCCAGCCTTTTTAGGTCATTCTTGCTTCACAAAAAGATTGAAAAAACAAATCTTTGTATTTTCCTACAATTTAAATTAATTAAATGAATTAATATTGATTAAAAATCCAATTAATTAATAAAAATAAGAAAATAAATTCAATTAGGCTTGATGAGTCGTGCATAGGCCATGGATAAAGTTTCAAGAATAAATTTGAGGCCCATTAGCAAAAATAAGGTGTTTTGAGCAAAGTTGACTTTTGCAAATTCCTAAAAATTTCCTAACTTCTCCAATGCATATCTTGCTCAATTTTGATCATATGAACATGTTCTTTGACATTTTAGAAAGGTCTTGAAGTCCTCTAACCAATGCCTTTGGTCCCATGTCATTTGGATTTACCAATCTCAAGTTATGGTCTTTGACTTAAAGTGCACTTTTGTTGACTTTTGAATTTGACCTATAATGTAGAAATTGATAACTTTTTGTGAGAGACTTTCTTGGACTTGGACTGTGAAGATGGATTGTATTAAATGTCACCCCCTTCAAAATGAGCATTGGATGAGATTTTTCTGATGAACCATGAAAAAGTTATGCCTTGGTCAAGATACAGTTGACTTTTTTGCTGTCCAAAAATAGTAACTTTTTGCATCTTGATGATTTTTGAGCCATCCTTGTGGAATCATGATCAAGACTTGATCAAATGATGATTGTGAGCTCAAAATAAGATGTTGACCAAAATTTTTGACTTTTGACTGCAAAATGACCATTTTCCCTTGCAGTTGACTGTGGATCAAATGGAGCTTTTGACTGTGCAAATTGGCACTGTGAGTCTTGAAACTTGGCATGTAGGTGCTTGAGGATGTATATGGGCCTATGAGACTTGATTGAACCATTGAAAACCCCAAATTCATTGAAGGAATCAAAACCCTAACTTTGACTGGCTTAGAAGGTGGTCTGACTGTGCAATCCTTGAGTAATCTTGAACCATTTGAAGATGATTCTTGACAAATCTTGAAGAATATGGGAGGGAAAATTTTGGGGTACAACACCACCAATCTTAATGCCACCAGTCTCCGGAAGGCCACTCATCATGTATCTGACAGTGCTTGAAGGATCAATGGGATGTGTATTGGGACAACATGACGAAACAGGTAGAAAAGAGCATGAAATCTACTACCTCAACAAGAAATTTACTGACTGCGAAACCAGGTACTCACTTCTCGAGAAAACTTGTTGTGCATTGGCTTGGGATACTAAAAGATTGAAGCAATATATGTTAACTCACACCACGTGGTTACTAGCAAGAATGGATCCTTTAAAGTTTGTGTTCGAAAAACCAACTCTTACAGAAAGGATTGCTCGATGGCAGATGTTACTATCAGAATATAACATCCAATACATTACTCAAAAGGCCATCAAGGGTAGCATACTGGCCGACCATCTAGCTCATCAGCCTCTACCAGAGTATCAACCAATGAAGTTCGACTTTCCAGACGAAGATGTCATGGTTATAGGTGATTACGAAATACCATGGCCCGACGAAGGACCTGAACTAGGGGAATGTTGGACACTCATGTTCGACGAGGTTTTAAATGCACTAGGGCACGACATTGGGGAAGTTTTGACTTCTCCGAAAATTTTCCACAAGCCTTATACTACAGGGTTATGTTTTGATTGCACCAACAACATCGCCGAATATGAAGCTTGTATCCTGGGTCTAAAAGCTGCTATCGATCTAAGAATAACACATCTTGAAGTATTTGGAGACTCCGTACTAGTCATATACCAAGCCAATGGTGAATGAGACACTAAACATCCCAAATTGATTCCATATCGGGACCATGTTTTAAAGCTGGCTACAAAATTCACTGAAATCACCTTCAGTCATATCCCACGAGAAGAAAATCAGATGGCAGACGCCTTGGAAACTTTATTTGCCATGTTCAAACTAACTTGGCCAAATCACGAACCACACATTACAATCAGAAATTTTGAAGAGCCCGCACATTGCCTTGCCATCAAAGAGGGACCGGATAAAAAGCCTTGGTTCTATGACATCAAGAGGTGCCTGGAGAAACAAGAATATCCATAAAATGCCTCTATCATTGACAAGCAAACTCTGCAGAAGCTAGCCTCAAAATTCTTTGAGTAGTGACGTGTTATACAAAAGAAACTACGATATGGTGCTACTCAGGTGCATGGAGAAACAAGAAGCAGATATGCTTATGAGAGAAATCTATGAAGGTACTTTTGGAACTCATACAAATGGACATTCCATGGCTAGGAAAATCCTGCGAGCAGGTTATTACTGGTTAATGATGGAAGCTGATTGCTGCCATTATACAAAGACATCTCACAAATGCCAAATCTACGCCGACAAAATGAATGTGCCACCAACTCTTCTAAATGTCATGAGCTCTTCTTGGCTATTTTCGATGTGGGGAATTGATATGATAGGCATGATCGATCCAAAAGCATCTAACAGACACCGGTTCATACTGGTTGCCATTAATTACTTCACCAAATAGGTAGAAGTGACATCCTACGCGAATGTGACAAGCCAAATGGTTACTCGATTCATCAAACAAAATATCATATGCATATATAGGGTTCCAAGCAGAATCATTATGGATAACAGGTCTAATCTGAACAATAAAATGATGAAGGAGTTATGTGATAATTTCAATATTGAGAATCATAATTCCTCACCATATCAACCCAAGATGAACGGGGCTGTTGAATATTCCAATAAAAACATCAAGAAAATCATTCAGAAAATGGTGAAGACATACAAATATTGGCACGAAATGCTTCCCTTTGCTCTACACGACTATCGTACTTCCGTACGTACGTCAACAAATGCAACTCCTTTCTCTCTGGTATATGGGATGGAGGCAATACTCCCAGTTGAAATAGAAATTCCATCACTTAGAGTTCTAATGGAAACAAAAATTGAAGAAGTAGAGTGGGTTCAGATGCGACTTGATCAGCTCAACCGCATTGAAGATAAATGCTTGACAACTTTATGCCACAACCTCGAGTGTTCAAAGAAGGGGATTTGGTACTCAAGAAGATTATGCTACCTCTCCTCGATTTGCATGGTAAATGGACACCCAACTATGAAGGTCCATATGTGGTAAAAACAACATTCTCCGATGGTGGTCTCATCCTCACAACAATGGATGAGGAAGAACTACCACATCCGGCAAATCTAGACGTAGTAAAAAAAATACTATGTATAAAAGGCATGCTAAGTTTGAACCATAAATAGGCAACTTAGGCAAAAAGGAGCGTCCTAGTGGATTGAAAACCCTAAAGGGCAACCCAGGAAAAAATTAGGGACATACACAAAAATTTTTTCCCGGTGGATTGAAAACCTGAGAGGGCGATCTAGGAAAAAATTAGGGATCTTATTCAAAAAATAAAGAAAAAAAAGACTACAATCTAAGAACTACGACTGCAAATAACAAAGGAAGAGATTGATCCAAATCATTTAACTCAGAAGAAAATGAGATTGGAGCTGTCAAAAGGACTTGGGGAAATAATAGTAGCAATTATTATTTTCATTAGGATACCTTAGTAGTAACCCTAGAGTCTTAAGATCATATTCGAGGCAACATTTCCGAGGCAACATTTCCTAGGCAACACTTCCGAGGCAACATTTCCGAGACAACATTTCCGAGGCAACATTTCCGAGGCAACATTTCTGAAGCAACATTCAAATGGGACGTTTGATCTTTTTTAGATAGGAGGGAAACCACTAAGACACCCTATACTTAATGACCGTTTACCGAAGGCAACCGAAATGAGAGTATACCCTAAGAGTGATATGTGCGAGTGATCTATTTTCAATTATTTAATCTTTGCACATTAGGGTTTTCTAACTGGATTAATTCGTCATGCATTCTTGTCATACAATCCTATTAGCATCCATCTAAACAGTTAAATATTTGCGAGAATTAAAATGCGAGAAGGTAAATCTATGCTATTACAAGGCTTCGGGGAGGGGGATTAATTACATAGCCAAAAACCCCGGAAAAAGCGATAAATAAAAGCCCTAGATTAAACTATTACAAACCATGAACAATTACAACAACATCGTAAAAATAATAGTACACGCGCGATAAATCGAAAATGAGACAACTAGGGTTTTGACCCTTGCCTAAACCTAATTGCGATTAGTAGTAAAAAAAAAGTTTTGGTCATGTTTTGTTATTCAAGAAAATAGAGAAGTTATCACATTAAAAAAAAGAAAGGCCTAATTCTAATTAATTTTAATCTAAGAAAAATAAATTAATTTTATTCTAAACCTATTTTTTTGTATTTTTATTTATTGATAGAAAGAGCAAAATAAAATTAAAAGTTAACCTAATTTCTATTTTTTATTTTTATTTATGAAAATAAATTACAACTTCTCTAAGTTAAACCTAAATTATATTAATTTTGATAATAATAAAAAAAGACTAATCTTAATCTTGGTGAATTGTTGATTTTATGTTTTTTTGTGAAAAATAAATTAATTTGTAAATTAAATAAATAAAGGAAATTAAAAGAATAAAAAAATGAAAAAGAAAAGAAATATAAAAAAAAGATTAGTAATGGGCCTGATGCTATTCAACAATTGAGGGGGGTTGGAATATAAATTCCTGGGCCCAAATGGCTAAGGCCTGTTTGACTTCACCCCAATCCAGTTTGCACGCTTGACTGAGGCACATGGTGGTCCTCCCATGGTGGTATGTTGATCTGGGGCGTTGATGCATTTGGATGGCCAGATCCTGATGGTGCATGGTGAACTTCCTGACTTGCTATGCGCTGGATCACCTATTGAAGAAAAATGTGAAATAAAGGTTGGGACCTGGGAATCGAACCCATGTCCTCTGCACTTTCCCCCCGCATGCTTAACAACTGAGCCAATTGTTTTGTTTGAATATATAATGGAAATCAATTATAATATAATAAAAACAGAACACTGAAATTCAAAACGCTCCAAATTCAAATCACCCAACCAGGGGATGACACGCATCGTCGTCTTCCTCCCAAAACGTCGTTTTAGGTGGCAAACTTTTACCTACATACACTTACTGTAGGTATATCCCTGTGTATTTCAAAAATCGTGTGTGCTCAAGATAAATGGCCATGGCTGGTACCAATCAACTCGTTTCATCCTCACGAGTCTCATGGTACCAGACTCAACGCCCAATTTTGCCTATCCTGCAAAGCCCTAATCAAGAACACAAAACCTAGCTATGGCAACATCCTGTACATGCGTTAGAAATGTAATTAAATGGTACCAATCATTTGCAAACTTAATGATAAACATGAATATACAATCAAAGTATGCATAGGATGAGTAAATCAATGAAACCGAATTTGAATTTGGAAGCAAGTCATGATACCTATATCTTACAATTCCAGGCGTGAGAGAGCTTGCAAATGGTTGGAATTCCTTCTGGAGATGTCCAAGAACCCGTTGGTGTCGTGAGAATGGTATGAATTGGCCTCTAATGTGGAAATTGAATCACCACTTTTCTTGAAATTTTTTGAGGTTTTTCCCCTCCGCACGACTGCTTCTAACCTACTTATGCCTTGGCCTCCTTCTGTATATGTAATACAAACTATTAGGTCAACAAAAATGACCTCAATCTTGCTCATCATGAAGATTGGATTTGATCTTTCATAGCATATGATTCCTTTCCAATTTTTCTCAAATCTAATCTTTTTCCAACCAAATTGACCTTGCACGTGTTGATCTTCAATTGACAGCATATAAGATCTTCTTTCAATGCAAAAGATCATCCCTAAAATGCAATATATGATTTATTTTATTTTATTTGAATTTTAAATGAATAAAAATCAAAATAAATTAAATAAATGAATAATTAAAGAATGGAGGGTCCCATAGGTCGTGGACTATTCTAGGAATGAGATGCAAGCATAAAAATTTGGTCCCATTTAGCAAAAGATACAAATTTGAGCATATTTGACTTTTGGCAGTTTTGCAAAAAAGGTCAACTTGGCCAATGCATAACTCTCTCAATTTTTACCCTAGAGAGGTGTTCTTGAACTTTTTAGAAAGCTTAAGATGTCTTCTAAGCAACCCTTTTTGTCTCATATCAATTGGACCTTCCATGCTCATGTATGACGCTTTGACCCAAAAGGTATTTTTGTTGACTTTTCAAAATGACCTATAATGTCCGAATTCATATCTTTTTGTGAGTGCATATGTTGAACTTGAAAGATGAATATGAATTGTAGGTAATTGTATCCTCTTCAAAATGAGCTTTGGATGGTTCATTTTGGATGAAGTATGAGAAATTTATGCTTAGTCAAAGTTGAGTTGACTTTTCCTGCAAAACCCTAATTTAGCAACTTTTGAGTTTTGATGAATTGTGAGTAATACTTGATGAATGATGATCAACTCTTGATCAAATAATGAATGATACTTCAAAATGAGGATGTTGACCAAAAATATTGAAGTTTGACTGCATGTGGGCCACAATTGACTTTTGACCTAGCACAGTCGATTTTCAGGCCTTTGAGTAATTGACTGAGCAAACTTCCTCTACAAGGCTTGAAAGTTGACATGGATGATCTTGAGAGCATATTAGGATAATAGTGAGCATTTGATATCCTTTGGACTCAAACATCTTGATGCAAAATGAAACCCTAATTTGAGGTAGACTGTCTCAGGAAAGAGTTTGTCTGGTCAACCCTTGGACTTCCTTGAGCCATTTGAGGAATATGGGAGGGAAAATTTTGGTGTGCAACATGATGAATAGAAAAAATACACGTCATAAACTTACTATATTAGTCTCTGAGCATTAGTAAGTCAACTTTTCAAATTTGTACTATTTTACCTTCTAGGTTATGGTAAATATGCAAAAAATCTATGATCTCTTTTAGATACTAAAAAGTTATCCGCGTCGTCATATCTAAGTCAAATCAAAACCTTGGTTTAAACACTGGTAAGATGATACATCATCATCTATGCCTACTTTTCATACCCATGGGAATGCTGTACAACATATCCTTATAATCTTTCAGACAAATTTTGGGGTCTTCCATTATTTAATAAACTTCCTATCAGAGCATGCGAGACCTGTGTATTCTCACACTATTCAATCGAAAGGTAATTAAATAGGGGCAACTGTCATACCCCAAATTTTCTCTACTGATTTCTAATCTTTTTTTATCCCTTAATAATTTCCAGAGTTATCATTTGATTTATAATATACTGTTATCAATATATATATATATATATATATATATATATATATATATATATATATATATATATATATATATATATATATATATATATATATATATATATATATATATATATATATATATATATATATATATATATATATATATATATATATATATATATATATATATATGAGGTTTAAGTTTATAAAGGGGGCTTTCACCTTATTAAGAACTAATGGGCCTTTCTAAATCATAAAAGGCCCATGTAAGTTTTTAAAGCCCATTAGGGTTTCACTTGCTAAATGTATGGTGCATCTTAGGTTAGGAGGTTTAGCATATAACTTGCTAAGCCCATTGCATTTCCAAGTAAGATCTTTTTCATTTTGTTTTCAGCCTAGTTTAAATTTTGAAGGTTGTTAAGAATTCCTGGGCTTTCTAAATCAGAAAGGCCCATGTAAAGTTGATGGACCATTCGGTTTCTCTTGAAAGAGGTGTATTTTTTACATATATTAGCCCATTTAGAATTCTATGAAAGGGGAGGTACGCTAATTACATGAGGGGTTTATTGTTAACCAGACCGGCCCACTAAAGTGTTGAGGCATGTTTTAAATAAGGTTAGGGGGTGTATGTCTTAATCAGGAAGGCCCATAGCAATTTGTTTTTTTTAAGGCCTAATAATTGAACAAATTAGCCAGTCTTAGGTTTTTTAGAAACTGTATTTGTTTTGTACATAGTTATTACTAACATTATTAAAATTATTACTATTATATTATGAATTCAATTAAGATTGTATTTGTTTATTACTTGAAAAAACATTGACTAAAAAGTCAAAATTAAACTTTCAACCCTAATCGTTCAACAATCCAACCCTTCACCATTTCAAGCCCAAGCCCAATCAAAACACGCACTGTTCAGATCTGAGAAAAAATGCTTCTTGGAACTAAAACAAAACAAAATATTTACAGGATCAAATCAAACATGAGAAATAATTGTTCATGTTTATTCATTAAAACAAACATATACAAATATAAGTCCAAATACAAATTACAGAAGACTAATCTCAAACAAAATCATCTAAAAATAGATCTGAATTAATAAACAACAAAATAAAATCCCCTAATTCCTAACAGGTTACAAAATTAACGACAATCATAAAAAACCTTCCTAATCTATCTAAAATCTAAACCTATAAATAGCCATAATTCTAAGAGTAAAAGAGAGAAAAAATTGAGAGAGAAGAAGCGAACAAAAGGAGAATCCATAAGCCAATTGCTTCCTTGAGATCTGGGTTTCAATTTCTGAAACCCTAGATTTGTACTTCAAGCCTTCGCGCACCATCATATCTGCAAGCAAAGAAGGAAGAAGGGAATCAGAAAGAGGAAATCAAATTACGAGAAGAATCACTGCAAGGAAGGTAAGCTTCAAACTTAGATTTAATTGGTATCATTGCTGATTTGGGGATGATTGGTGTTTGGTTTTGATTTTCTTGGGTTTTAGGGTTAGGTTAGGCTTAGGGTTCTTCATATAGGATTAGGGTTCTTCGCTGGAAGGTTAGGGTTCTAAGAAGTTTGTGTTTCTGGGTTGATACAAGGGTTAGGGTTCTTCACTGTAAGGTTAGGATTCTAAGAAGTTTATGTTTCTGGGTTAATCAACGGTTAGGGTTCATGTGAGTACCCTAGGGTTTGGTTGAAGATTTGAAGGTTCTGGTTGAACTTCAACTGGAAAACCAGGGTTTACTATGGCTTTGAGTTGACTCGCGGTGGCCGGTTCAACCAAAGGGATTTCCAGTGGGTAAAAAATCTAGAGAGAAGCCAAGGCTTCACTCTCTAAAGTTGTCATTGGGTGAGAGAATGAGGATAGAAAGAGAAAGAAATGGAAAAAAATAGGCTCTCACCCCAATGATCCATTTTTATAAACGTTCCATGATTCAATGTCCGCGCGTCTATAACCCCTACTGTGTGCTGCCCGCCACTAAATTTAGATCATCATCATACATTCCTGATTCGCATGCCCACTGTGATACCAAGCAGTCTCCCACACCTTGTATAAACGGACCATAAACCTTTTTGGGCCAAATCTCGTGGTACTCGCACCCCCAGTTTGTTGTTTTCTTCTAAGCCAACTCAAATCCTCACCCCTAATGCTCTTGGACCAAGTCCAACATCTGGACTTGGACCCCTGCTAACTAGACCCCTTATTTTACTAAGCTATGCATTAACTTACCTCCCCACTGCGTTTGGGCCTAAATTCCACATCTAAATTTAGGGCCCTACTAACTATACCCCCTGTTTTGCTAGCCCAACACAATATACACCCCCTGTATTTTTTAAATTTCTTTTACACGTTATTTATTTATTATTTTTTATATTTTATATTTTAATATATTTATAAATTCTAATATATTTTACTATTATTATAAATCAAATATTTATTTTCCAACTCATCCAAATATTTATTTATTGCATTAAAATTATTTTAATCATGCATTAATAAGATGTTTTTATAGATTAATACATTAAAAAATATTTAATCAACACTAACTCTTTTTATTAAGTTAACTAACTCTAAGTTAATTTTCAAAAAGGATTACGAAAATATTTTAATCGACTGTGAACTTTGTCTAACTACTCCGCTATTCACACACCCAGACTAAGTACAAGGGAAATTCAAAATATCTTCGTAATCCATAAAAAACACCAACCAACTGCGAACTACGAATTGGGACTCTGATTCCTCATAAGAGGATACATAGACATACGACTAAAATCATGACGAATTCCCCTAATAAAAAATTAAAACCCTATTTCCTAAAAGATTGTATTTCTAAACCCTAGTATCCTTGTGAACAAGGTAGATGAGGGGTGCCTAATACCTTTCCTTCATCTAAGAACGAGTCCAACAACTTAGAATCTCTCTCCAAATTTGGGTTAACCTTTATATTCCCTTCCTTAGGATAAAAATTGAGGGTGGCGACTCTTAATTTATTACAACACACATTATTATTTGGATCTTGGTATGGAAAACGTAGTTGAATATGTGTGAATCTTGGAGGAGAAGGAGATGGATTGTTTGAATCATAGGGTGGAATGTAGAGATGTGAGTAAAGATATGAAAATTGATTGTTCACATTGGTTTGGAAATTATTTATCCGATTGGTTGTGGATTCATTAATGGAAGTCCATTGGTTATTGATAGAGGTGTTGAGGGTAGCAAATTTTTGTATCATGAAATCAAGAATCTCTTGATTGCTAGGACCATTTGGAACATGAGGAGGAGGAACATCTTCGTCACCGTCACCTTCTTTCTCATTTTCTTCATTATTGACAATATCTTCCCCAATATAAGAATTTTTTTTGTGTGCTTATTATAGAGAACAGCCATCCTTTTTTTCACATTCTTGATAGTAATTTTGTGATCACTTGTATCCATTAAGGCATACTCAAAATCATCAAAATTGACTTTAGCGTGTTGCAAAATAAAAGTGATAAACCAAGCATAAGGTAAGGATTTTAACTTGCGGTCAAAAGTTAACATGTGAACCAACATCAACCTAGCCAAATTGGTATTGATATCATTCTTTATTGCATACAAAATCTGCATTTCAAGATCCGTAACAGTGCAATGATTTCCAAACCTTAGAAACAAAACATAGACCAAAAAATAATGAAGCAACCTATCATTGATTGTGAAATTCC
This sequence comes from Vicia faba, assembly GCA_948472305.1. Classification (NCBI taxonomy): domain Eukaryota; kingdom Viridiplantae; phylum Streptophyta; class Magnoliopsida; order Fabales; family Fabaceae; genus Vicia; species Vicia faba. The sequence goes on from OX451740.1 coordinate 493,584,512, forward strand.
AGTAGACAATGATCCTCGTGCCGGTTCTGCCCCATCGAGCGATTTAACCTGTTTCTTTTGAAATTCTACTTCGGACATTCTACCGATGCTATAATAAAAGTTCGCTTATCAATACCTTTCCACTTTGCATTCTCAGGATCATACAAGCTACTTCCAGTAGACGGGATGTCCAAAATTTTCCCAAGAACTGATGGAGTCAAAGTCACCTTTTTGCCATTAACAAGTGAAACAAGTTCTCCTTTTTTGACATACAAATTACTATAAAACATCCTAACCAAATCTGGATAGTATGGTCCAGAGGAAGAAATAACAGATTTTAATCCTAAGGAAATAAGCTTATCTTGAAAGGTAAAACATCATGTAGGAAGGTGTTGTACCCCAAAATTTTCCCTCCCATTTCCTCAACATTTTCTCATCACAAAACCCTTGGAACTCAAAATCCAGTTAGGGTTTCCTCTGCTCAAGACTTCTCCTTACACTGTTGGCCCAAATTAGGGTTTGTGTTTGCACAAAGATATTTTGACCTAAAATGCCTAAGATGACTTTCATGCTTCATGTTGGACTCCCAAGTTTATCTATACCAAGTTTTAAGTCTTGATTCCAAATTTTGCCCAGTCAATTGGACAGTTGACCTAGAAATCAACTGTATTGGGGAAAAAGTCAACTGTGGCCAATTGACAGTCAAATCTCATGAAAATTGACCCACATCAACATTATGAACTCACATGGACCATTTGATCAAGTTTGGATCACAATTCCACAAGAAATTTGATCAGATCACCAAAAGGGCAAAATGGTCATTTTTAGGATTTTGACTGCACAAAGGAAATTTTTGACTGTTTGACCTAGCCAATGGCAAACCAAACTCACATATGGACTCAAAAACCCCATGGAATTATCTTGACATGCTCAACAAGCTCAAAAGATCCCAAGTACACAAGATTGACAGTTGAATTTCCCAGTCAATTGATCAATTTTGACTGTATACTGAAAAGTCAAACTTTGACTTTTTGGTCAAAATCAAGAGTCAAGATTCATTTTTCATCAAAACATGCCAAATCATGAAACTTGTTCACCAAGAAATCACAAAATGCAAATTAGGGTTAGAAATTAGAATTTTTCATAACTTAGAATTTTTCTAAGTTATGAAAAACCCTAATTTTTTCCCAACTTTGTCCCACCTTTTCACCAAGATCCATTTGGATTCAAACAAAAGTCAAAACATGAAAGTTGTAGATTGTTGCATAATCTATAACTTTGATTCACAAAGTTTTCTCATTTGAAGCTTGTATCTCAAGTTACAAATTTTTGAATAAGGGCACTAAACCATTCTTAACTTAGTGAATTTTTGACCTATTTTGACAAGGTTTTCTACCCCACTTCAAGGCCATTTTCCATACACTTCCACTTGGAATTTCAATTTGCATTTCAAAGATGGATTGTAGTACACATTCCAAGATTTCCAAAATGTCCAAGAACTTCTCAAACAACCTCATAACTTGAGAGAATCGAATTTCACAATATGGCAAAAACTCACTTTTGATTTGAGCATGAACATGTTCATAACTTAAGCCATTTTCAAGTCAGCATGGTTTATGCTAAATTACAGGTCCTAAAACCCTTTGGCACTCAATAATTTAATTCTTATTCTTTGTGCCAAGACCATGTTCTTTGTGTTCTAGCATTGCATAGTGGATTAATCTCAAAGTAGATAAAGTACTTTATCCATTTTTGTAAAAGCAAGCTTTATGTCAAATTGAAATCCAAGCAAGTACAGTTAGGATCTCATTGGCACAAGTTTAGGAGCTAATTGCACTGATCAAGACAAGGGTTTGCAGCTTGTTATGGGGGCCTGCATCAGTCTAAAACACCAACTTGCATTTCCTTGCTTCACATAGAAGAAACATAGCATAACTTGTACCAACTCACAAACCAGCTTACAAACACTTAGACAAAGTTATTAAACACATTCCACACATCAAAACCAAGCTATTGCACGAGCCTTTGACCTCCAATACACCCTCCATCTCAGAATAACTCTCAAACTGCAAAAACAGAGTTGCCTCTGCAGTTTGAGTGTCAACTCCTATTTCTCTCAAGCATTCTTGCCAAAACCAGTTCATACACATCCCCTAGCATCTATGCAAGCTAACCATGACCTGAAACCTGACCTGTAATCCCTCTAACAAGTTCCACCATTTTCATTTTTTCATTTTGCAGTTGAAGTTCCACAGCTCGATTCAGGGAGTTTCAAGACAAAGTAGAACTTGGAAAAGCATCCTTACACTTCAAGGAAGCTATACAAATCATCATTTTACTCTAAAACATCCTCCATTGCAAAGCACGATTCCAACTGAACAGGTATATTCATGAAGTTCTATCTCTCTTATTAGGCATTGTTAGCTTTAGGTTTGTAAAGAAAATATGTCACAATCATAGCCCTGAACATGCCCATATAGTTAGATTTCATTTATGTTATGTGTGCTGCAAGAATTTTGAGTCTGAATATGGCATAAAAGTTAGGTCAGAAATTGGGGGAGAAGAAATTCTCCCTCATCTTAGAGAGTTAGGTCAGGTTCTTTACATGGTTAGAATCGTCTCTTCATGCTGAACATTTGTTATGTTATGAGTTTTTGCTAAAAAGCCAGGAATCAAGAGTTGGAAGATGAGGAACAGGGCGCGCGTTTTTTTTCAAATGTTGTTGCTGGAGGTTGAAGACAGTGGTCTTCTGGGCTGGGCCTGGAATTTTTTCTTATTTGCACCCCATAATTGCTTCTGAACCCCCTGAGCCCATTTGCTTATTTCTTTGACTTTTTTGACTTTTTCTTTTTTGTTTGACTTTGTTTATTTTTTCTCATGACATTAAAAATATAAAAATATTTTTTCTCACCATTTTTCTATTTTTTAGGCATTTATTTGATTATGTTGACATTTATGCATATATATATATATACACTAATATTTAGAAAATTAAAAAATAATGCAAATATATTTTCTTTTCTGATTTTTATTACATTTTTCCTTTTGAAAATATTTTATACAAAAAAACATATTTTTGTATAAATATTAATTATTATTATTTGTTATATATATATGATATTTATTTAGTAAATAATATAGATATATACATATATTAATATACCTAGAATAAAATACTAAAATATACATATTTTATTTTATTAATATTAAACACTAAAAAATCATTTTTTTTACAAATACATTTCTTTTCTTATTTTATTTTTGTGTAAAAATGACAAAATATTGTATATACCAATAATAATACATTTCATTTAATGAAAATTAGGGTTTTGCCCTAAATTTGAAAATACTCCAAAAGTAATATCTTTTTATTTTCTTTTTTATTCTTACATAAATAATACTCTTTTTTATACATATACAAAACATTTTTGCATCTTGCATATTTTTATTCCATTTTTATTTAATTATTGTACATTGATTAAATTGCAAATTCAATTGATGTAATAGTTTTAGGTTTAAATTACTTGTCAATATCCCCATTTGAACATTTGTACCCCCCTTCCCATATTTGGTTGTGTAATAGCTTAGTAAATTTATTTTCGCACTTTATCGCTTTCTAATTATGCCATGTTAGAATTAGGGTTTGTATGCGAGAAAACGACAAAAATAGTTATGACTTAATCTCAAGACAAACAAGCATGAAAATGAACACACAAATCACACTTGCACCCCCTAGGGTATTCCACTTGTTGCCTTTCAAAATTGGGCCATATTGCATATTAAGTCTCTTTGGGCAAAACAAAATGATCATAGTCCCTCGATAACATTTTTCAAAACACTTCCAAAACAAATGATCAAGTCCCTTAAAGAAAATGCCCAAAGATACTTGGCACCATTGCAATTATGGTCTAAACGATGACCCTCGCCCGTCCCTTTCACATCCTAACATGAGATTGTCCACCAAATACAATGGTGGAACAAACTTATTACAAGGTTTAAAATATAGCAATGAACTTTTGAGAAATTTAGGAGTAGATAACCTCTTAGTTATTTGAATCAAACTTGCAAAAACAAAACACTTGCCTATTTTCTAAAACCTCATTTCACAACACTTTCAAAACAACTTTCAAAAACAAATGAAAAACTTTTCAAAAGACATACATCTTTGTATACATCCCCACATGGATCATTACAAAGATTGCCACCACATTGGCTTCTTTTCAAAAACATTTTCAAACCCACACACACAAAGCACCATTTCAAACAATTGAAAACAAAAGGCAAGTGATCTAAGCAAGTAACTAAGAGCCCATGGATAACCATGGATAGAAAGGGTGCTAATACCTTCCCTTTCTATAATCTACTCCCCGAACCCAAGAAAAACATCTCAAAGGTTTTTTTGCTGTGCTTTTTAACCTTCCCGTAGGATAAAATAAAAAGTCGGTGGCGACTCTTGCTCAACCGAAACATTTGCGAAAACAAACGCAAAACCATAGTCAGTTCTCCCACCGTATCACAGAACTGGCGACTCTGCTGGGGAGGTTTTTAAAAGTGGAGTAACCTTAGGGCTTAGATCACCTTTGTTTTCAATTGATTGTCTTGTTTGCTTTTACATTTGTGGGCTTTGTATCGGAGTTTTATAGATCCTAACCCGGATCTGGGGATACCTTCTTAGAAAGTAGCAACAAGGCTGTGAGGGAACTGTGCGGGGTATACCGACATGGTTGAAGCAGTCTGCTACGTTGATGTGGCACTTTGGTGTGTACCGGTAACCCTTGAGTTCAGTCAAGGAGAGTACGGGGCCTCCGCGTGGTGTCGTGAAGCATCAACTGACCTTAGGAACCTTAATTGAACCATCTTGGCCTTTTTAGGGTAGTGAGATAACTGAATTTGGTGCAGTCCGAGGTTGGTTGATACTCGATACTACACTCAATTGAGGGTTGCTTTCCTGGGATATTTCGGTCGCCAGTTCAGTGGCTAAATCGAAACGATGAACAATGAAAGTAATCCAGTGATATTGGGACCCTTAGAACCCGGTTACTTCTAATAGGACAGGTTGAGCCCACCAAACTTCAAGAGGGTAATACCCAGACCCCATGCAGGCCTAAACTCTAAGGGTTTGTCTTGTGTGACTTGTGTGCCTTACCATGTTTGCCTTTGTGAATATTTGTGGTGTATTTAATCATAACATCATGACATCATACAACATCATGTGCATTGACTAACCATTTCAAGGGTTTCGAATCTTCATCTTTGTTCTTGTTTTATAGGACATGGAAACTGCTCGCAGAAAGACAATTCAGATTAGCCTTGTAAAGATCCCTCCTCAGCTTAAGGAACTTATGTCCAGGATTCCCGAGGGTTCTTCATTCAGTGAGAGACATGGAAGACTCATCAGCTTGGTTAACACCAACATTGAGGAAGATTTCATAAAGGCCCTGTTCCAGTTCTTTGACCCTCTGCATCACTGTTTCACTTTTCCGGATTATCAATTGGTGCCTACATTGGAAGAGTTCTCCCGACTTCTGAAGGTCCCTATCCTTGATCAACTACCCTACAACGGTACGGAAGAGGAACCCAAGCTTGAAGAGATTGCTAAAGCCTTGCACCTACAACCGTCTGACCTCAAGGGACATTGGGAAGTTAGAAGTGGTATCAAGGGGTTCTTAGCCAGGTTTCTGTTCGAGAAGGCCCAAGAATGTTGGAACTCCCTTGACCTACAAGCTTTTGAAGAAGTCGTGGCCCTCCTTGTCTATGGTTTGGTGTTATTCCCTAACCCAGATCAGCTTATTGATATCAGTGCTGTCCAGATCTTCATGACCAGGAATCCTATACCTACGTTGCTGGGGGACATCCTTCACTCATGTTACACTCGAACCGTGAGAAGAAGGGGTGTCCTTATGTGTTGCACTCCTCTCCTGGGAAGGTGGTTTATTTCGCACCTTCCACAATCAGTTTTGAAAAACGAGCGGGGTTTGAGATGGTCACAACGGTTAATGACTCTCACGCATGCAGATATACATTGGTGCCCTAGGTCCAGAGAAGACGTCACTATCATTGATCGTTGCGGGGAGTACCCTAATGTTCCTTTATTTGGAATCAGAGGAGGTATTACTTACAACCCATGCCTGGCTTGGAGACAGTTTGGTTATGCTCGGAGGGATGGCCCTCATGACATGTTAATTCCTAACATAGTTTTTGACTTCGACAACGATACTCAAGGACTTCGCCAGAGATTTATCAGAGCTTGGAGGATGCCAAGTAGGATAGACAGCAAGACATTGGGGCACAGGAACTCCATCCCGTTGGAACCTTATCTCAAGTGGGTACGAGCCCGCTCCCAGAAGTTAGTGATGCCTTATCCCCATATGCTCCCTGTGATCAAAGAACCAGTCTTGGAAGGAAAGGTGTCCTACACCATTCAACATCCCGACATGCCCACCTCCTGGGAAGAAATGCAGAAGAGCTGGGTCCAGCTTAAGGAAGAACGGAATTCTCTTGAGACCATTCTACATGCTAGTGAAAAGAAGGTCCTGGAATTCACCCGCCTACTGCACGAGGAGAGGAATCTCAACACCTACATCGCACCAAAGAGGATGCGCAATGTTTTTTTGCCTTGAGGAGTCATTTTGTAATATTTGGCCCATGGGGCATTTATGTACTAACGAATTTCTCCTTATTAATATGATGTGCGTTCCTTTTTGTCTACAACAAATTTTGAATGTTCTAAATCCTTGAATGCATTGCATACATACGCATTCCATTGCACCATATGCATAGCAGGTACCCTATTTCACAGGTTGCTTAATCTTCTTTGCTGTTTGTTTGAACGGTCATCATGAATCCAGACTCCTCTAGTGAGCAAGCAATCAAGGCCCTTCAGGCCCAAAGTGCACAGTTTCAAGAGATGGTCCTGAGCCTGGCCCAAGGACAGCAAGAGTTGAAGACTCTACTCCTGAAGAAGAAGAAGAAAAAGAGGGCTGCATTGTTCAACACTGGACGCAGATTTGGGAACACACTCCGCAATGAAGCTGAACCAACTACTTCTTCTGCTGAGAAAAACAGTCCCCAAGGGGGAGGAGCTCCTAGTCCCGCAGTCTCTGACAACGAGACGGACTACAATGACGAACAATACCCACCTGCTGCTGACAGATACAAGCAATTGGAAGACCGCTTGAGCGCCATGGAGATTCAGAATGTACCGGGGCTGGATTTCGGAGATTTGGGGTTATCTTCTGGGGTAGTAATTCCAAACAAGTTTAAGGCACCTGCCTTTTCCAAATATGACGGGGCTTCCTGTCCCAAGCTGCATCTAAGGTTGTGCGTAAGGAAGATCCAACCTTACACGGCGGATAAGAACCTCTGGATTCACTTCTTCCAAGATAGCCTTTCGGGGTCACAGCTTGAGTGGTTCTACCAACTAGATGGAACTAGAATCCGACACTGGGAAGATTTGGCAACTGCGTTCTACAGACAATATCAATACAATTCTGATCTCGCTCCTACGCGTACCCAACTTCAGGGTATGTCTCTAGGAACGGGTGAGGGGTTCAAAGAATACGCACAAAAATGGAGAGATTTGGCTGGCAGGGTGCAGCCTCCATTAACTGATCGTGAGCTGGTTGATATGTTTTTAGGGACTTTGTCTGGTCCATTTTTCAATCATTTGGTTGGTAACTCCTCCGCTGGGTTTACGGATTTGATTCTGACAGGAGAAAGAATTGAAGCTGGCATCAGGTCAGGAAAGATACAAAAGGCTGCCTCTACAAGTACTGAGAAGAGGCCGTTTAAGAAAGAAGCAAGTGCCGTCTATGGTCCTAGAAGACAAGTCAAGCCCGAAAGTCGCCAAGCCGTCAATGCTTTGGTCATTTCAAAACCTGTTGCCGCTCCTCAGCAGTACAATCAACAAAGAAGTGAAAGGCCCAAGAGGCAGTATACTCGGCTGAGTATGACCCTATCTCAAATTTTACCCCAACTGTTATCAACCAACTTGGTGACCCTCAAAGAAGCTCCTAAGGTCGTCAACACTGCGTCTCCTAAGTATAATCCGAATGCCCGGTGTGCTTATCATTCTGATAGCCCCGGGCACACTACTGATGATTGCTGGGCCTTGAGAAACAAAGTGCAAGATCTTATCGACGCAAAGGAAATTCAGTTTGAAGCGCCTGAAAGGCCGAATGTTGTAACTGCCCCTATGCGCCAGCATAAGGTAAATGCCATTGAGGAAGAATTGTATGCTGTTTCGGTGAATGAAGTTGTTACCCCTCTTTTGACTGTTAAGAGGAACTTGCTACTAGCCGGTTTATTTCCGGGTTGTAGTAAGGGTTGCCTCCTGTGTGCTGTTATCCCTACCGGTTGTCCACTGCTGAAATCAGGCATCCAAAGCCTGATGGATAGCAAGGAAATTCTGTTCAAGAAAACTGCTGTTCCGTCTGTTTCCATTGAAGAAATATCTGTTGTCACAATTTACCATCCTGCCAAAGCTCCCGTGAAGAAACCAGTCCAAATTATGTCTGTTGCACCCATCACTATTACTGTCCCGGGGCCTCTCTCATATGAGTCTGATAAAGCTGTTCCATGGCATTATGGAGCCGACGTGTACGTGCTTGGGGTGAAGCAAGAATTCAAGACCAATACCAGTATTAGTAACATCACTGGTCCCGCTAAGATTACCCGCAGTGGCAGGCTCTTCTCGCCTGACATTGCACCGCCTGTTATCCGAAAACCTCTCACCATCACACCCGCAAGTGTGCATGTTCCAATTCAAGTTCCTGTGTCTACTACTGCCGCCGAGTCCTCTAATACTCGGGGCAAAGAAGTTGCTACCGATTTGCCTGCCAGGACGGAGGCACCAAAGAAGACTGCTGTGGAAGCCTCCCAACAAGAAATGGAGGAAATTCTTAAAATTATCAAAAAGAGTGACTTTAACGTTGTTGAACAATTAGGGCATACTCCTTCCAAAATCTCTATGCTATCACTGCTACTATGCTCAGAGGCCCATGCAAAAGCCCTGATTTCATTTCTGAAAACGGCCCATGTGCCGCAAGAGACCTCCGCAGATCAATTCACTGACTGTGGCTAATTTGACGGCTGACAATGGCTTAGGGTTCTCGGATGCTGACCTTACCGCCAAAGGGAAAAATCACAATGATGCCCTGCATGTCTCTATAGAATGCAGGGGCACCACTCTCGCACACATGTTGATAGATACTGGCTCTTCCCTGAATGTTTTGCCCAAGAAAGCATTGGATCGCTTGGATAGTGAGGGTCTGGAGTTAAAACCTAGCAACATCATTGTTAGAGCCTTCGACGGTTCTAAGAGGATGGTGCACGGTGAAGTGGACATTCCTATTCGTGTGGGTTCCCAAGTTTTTGACTCAACGTTCTATGTAATGGATATTCGTCCGTCTTACTCCTGCTTGTTGGGTCGACCCTGGATTCACAAAGCTGGGGCAGTAACATCCACTCTACACCAAAAGCTCAAATACCCTGTCAAAGGGAAGATTGTTACTGTGCAGGGTGAGGAGGAATACATGGTTAGTCACTTGAATTCATTCCGGTATATCGAGATGGACGGGGAGTTTATTGAAACCCCCTTTCAGCATTTTGAGGAGGTACCTCCAGTGTTGGCATCAGCTGAGGCAGTGGTTGAAGAAGACTTTCCATTGAAGATGGCGTCCTTGAAGGATGCCCGGGCTGTAATCGAGAAAGGCAATTGTGCAAACTGGGGTCAGCTTCCTGACTTCACTCAAAAAAACGACAAGTTTGGGCTGGGCTTTACTGCAGAGGCTTAGAGGGCTGTGCGCAAGGAAAAGGTCAGAAAGGCTCCGGTGTTTATCTCCAACCCAAGGGTGAATGCTATCGAGGAGGATGTAGAGGAAGCAGAGTTTGACAGTTGGATCTACCCGACTACCAGCGACGGACCGAGCAACTGGACGGCAAAGGATTTTACTCCTATCACATTTGTCACGCAGTAATTAATTTCTTTTGATTTCCAATTTGTAACAAACAATATGTTAAAACTTTGTTGGCTCGGTGTCCTACCCGGGGCATCGTAGCTCCATTTGTGAGGGCTTTTTGTATGACATTTCCATATATCATCAATCAAAACATTGGACGTTTGTTGCATTTCAAATCTTGTGCTCTTTTTCTTTCTGTGTTATATATATTGCAAAACGGCTATATTTACACACACCCACTTATACAGGTTTCAATCCACTTTGGATCTCACTGGTAACAGCTCTGCTACCGCCAGTTATGACTTCGAGAATCCGATCAACTTGGCCGAAGACGAAGGTGAAGATGATTGCGAAGTTCCTGGTGAACTCGCAAGACTGCTGCTCCAGGAAGAGAGGGCTATTCAACCACATGAAGAGCTGGTAGAAACGATTAACCTGGGTACTGAGACAGATAGGAAAGAGGTCAAGATTGGGGCTAATCTAGAACTCAGCATGAAGCAACGATTGATCCAGATACTACGTGATTACGTGGAGATATTTGCTTGGTCCTATGAGGACATGCCAGGTTTGGATGCCGACATTGTAGTTCATCACCTGCCAACCAAGGAAGACTGCCCTCCGGTAAAGCAAAAGGTCCGCCGTATGCGCCCAGAGATGTCCGAAAAGATCAAGGCTGAGGTTATGAAGCAATTCGATGCCGGGTTTCTTGCAATAACTTCTTATCCTCAATGGGTTGCCAATGTGGTGCCAGTACCAAAGAAGGATGGAAAAGTCAGAATGTGTGTCGACTATAGGGACTTGAACAGGGCAAGCCCCAAGGATGATTTCCCTCTACCTCACATCGACGTTCTTGTCGATAATACTGCTCAACACAAGGTGTTCTCCTTCATGGATGGTTTTTCAGGGTATAATCAGATCAAGATGGCTCCGGAAGATATGGAGAAGACTACCTTTGTGACACAGTGGGGCACCTTCTGTTACAAGGTCATGCCATTCGGGTTGAAGAATGCTGGGGCAACCTATCAACGTGCCATGGTTGCCTTATTTCATGATATGATCCATCATGAGATTGAGGTATACGTTGATGACATGATTGCGAGGTCTCAAACTGAGGAGGAACACCTTGACCATCTGAGAAAGTTGTTTGACCGATTCAAGTTATACAAGCTGAGGTTGAATCCCAACAAATGCACCTTTGGGGTGAGGTCCAGAAAGTTGTTAGGTTTCATTGTAAGTGATAAGGGTATTCAGGTGGATCCAGCCAAGGTAAAAGCCATACAAGAGATGCCGACTCCGAAGACAGAGAAAGAAGTCAGAGGTTTCCTGGGACGACTGAATTACATTGCCCGATTCATCTCCCATCTGACTGCTACTTGTGAGCCAATCTTCAAGTTATTGAAGAAAGATCAAGTGGTACGTTGGAACGATGAATGTCAGGCTGCTTTTGAAAAGATAAAAGAATACCTCTAAGAGCCACCCATTCTTATGCCACCGGTGGAAGGAAGACCTCTGATACTATACTTGACAGTGCTTGATAATTCAATGGGGTGTGTGCTGGGGCAGCATGACGAGTCTGGCCGAAAAGAGCACGCTATTTATTACTTGAGCAAAAAGTTTACCGACTGTGAGTCTCGTTACTCACTGCTGGAGAAAACTTGCTGCGCTCTAGTATGGGCTGCTCGCCGGCTGAGACAGTATAAGCTGACTCACACCACTTTGTTGATTTCAAAGATGGATCCCATCAAGTACATATTCGAAAAGCCTGCTCTGTCTGGAAGAATAGCGAGATGGCAAATGATCTTGACAGAATATGATATCCAGTATACCACTCAGAAAGCTATCAAAGGAAGTGTACTGGCAGATCATCTGGCACACCAACTTGTGGACGATTACCAATCATTGAACTTTGACTTTCCGGACGAAGACATCATGGTGGTAACTGATTGTGAAGTGCCTGGACCGGATGAAGGACCTGAGGAAGGATCCCGATGGTCTATACATTTTGACGGAGCCTCCAACGCTTTGGGTAACGGCGTCGGCGCTGTAATCATATCTCCCAAAGGAACTCATACTCCACTCACCGCCCGATTATGTTTCAACTGCACCAACAATATGGCAGAGTATGAGGCATGTATCATGGGTCTTCAAGCTGCGATCGACTTAAGGATCAAGTTTTTAAGTGTCTTCGGAGATTCCGCTCTCGTGATCAATCAGATCAAAGGCGAGTGGGATACGAAACACCCGAATCTTATCCCTTACAAGGAATATGTGTTGACCTTGCTTCCTCACTTTGAAGAAATAACTTTTGAGCACTTCCCGAGAGAGGAGAATCAGCTAGCGGACGCACTGGCTACGATGTCTTCAATGTTCAAAGTTAAATGGGACAATGAGGCTCCCCGGATCATTATCTGGAAGTTGGACGAACCGGCATACTGCTGCGACCTTGAGGCCGAAAAGATGACTGAAAAACCCTGGTATCACGAGGTGAAGAGGTACTTGGAAACTCAGGAGTATCCTGAAGGTGCGTCTGTCAATGACAAGAAGTTCATGAGGAGGTTTGCTGCAAAATTCTTCCTCAGCAACGACATTCTCTACAAACGAAATCATGATTCAACTCTACTGCGTTGTGTGGATAAGGCTGAAGCAGAGAAGATCATGATGGAATTGCATGAAGGTACATTCGGAACACATTCCAGTGGACACACCATGGCCAAGAAAATCCTTAGGGCAGGATATTTCTGGTCCACAATGGAAGCCGATTGCTACCAACACTCTCGAACGTGTCACAAGTGCCAGATCTATGCTGACAAGGTGCACATCCCTCCGGTTCCTTTGAACGTCCTGACGGCACCTTGGCTTTTCGCAATGTGGGGCATCGATATGATCGGTGAGATCCGACCAACGGCAACCAACGGGCATCGCTTCATCTTGGTGGCGATTGATTACTTCACGAATTGGGTTGAGGCAGCTTCCTACGCCACGGTAACCAAGAGCGTCGTGGCACGTTTCATCCGGCATAATCTGATCTGTCGATACGGTGTCCCAGAAAGAATCATTACGGACAACGGTACCAATCTCAATAACAAAATGATCACTGAACTCTGCGAACAATTCAAGATACAGCACCACAATTCTTCTCCCTACCGGCCGAAGATGAATGGGGCTGTAGAGGCCGCTAATAAGAATATAAAGAAAATTGTGCAGAAGATGACAGTGACCTATAAAGATTGGCACGAGATGTTACCGTTCGCTCTTCATGGGTACCGTACTTCAGCAAGGACGTCAACCGGGGCAACACCTTTCTCCTTGGTCTATGGCATGGAAGCAGTCTTGCCAATTGAAGTCCAGATACCCTCTCTCCGAATTATGAAGGATACAGATCTGAATGAAGATGACTGGATCCAGACTCGACTTGATCAATTAAACCTGATTGATGAAAAGAGACTCACCGCTATCTGTCATGGTCAAACGTATCAAAAGCGGATGATCAAGGCATTTAACAAGAAAGTCAGGCCGCAAGAGTATCAAGTTGGGGACCTGGTCATCAAATGCATCATCCTTCCTCAAAGTGATCCCCGTGGTAAATGGACCCCTACATACGAAGGGCCATTTGTGGTTAAGCATGTGTTCTCAGGAGTGGCCATGATCCTAACCACCATGGATGGTGACGACCTTCCTCACCCCGCCAATGCAGATATAGTAAAAAGATACTACGCATAAATAAAAGACCCGCTAGGTTGACATACCTAGGCAAAAATTAGGGCTTCCCGGCGAACCAAAAGGGTTCGGGCAAAAATAAGGGATGAAATGAAAAAAATCTGTACACCCGGCAAGTCGAAAACCTGAAAAGGCGGCTTGGGCAAAAATGTGTATCCCGGTGGACTGAAAACCCGAAAGGGCGGTCCAGGCAAAAGTTAGGGATAAAGCGTAACACTATGTCTCATTGGATCACTTCGCATCCGGAATTTGGCATCGACTATCTGGCTCAGACTTCGGCATCGACCAATCAGCTTCATCTTCGACTAGGCAGCAAAGCGATGAGACGCTTGGAGGCATAAGGGCGATAGCAGAGTTGGAACCCAGTGGGATTGTTCACATAGCTGTTTTGTTTTCTTTTCAAAATTTGTAAATTCTATGTTATTTGGCGGCATTCTCTTACTAGGATGTCAGCTTCTTGTACAAAAACGCCTATTCACAGGCAAAATTCAAATCAATACAAATTCACTTGTCCATACAAAATCGCCATTGTTTTTCCCTTTTTTTGTTTTGTCTTGCAAAGAACGTCCAATGTTCATTTTTGATATATGCATTTGACATTAAATTGCTGATTCATAAATATTTGCACATGAAACGAAAGATTAATTACAGGTGACATCAGAAACAGGGGCAATATAAGGTTGTCCGATGCAGTCTGGTTGCTTTGTCCGCCAAGGTACCAAGGTAGATTCTAACTGAAGAAGGTGACCAAATCATCTCAACTCCCCGCAGAGTAAAACAAGATTCAGCAGTACTTTCCAAGCAGAGTTGACTCCCCATCGATCCTGAAAAAGCACAACATTCCCTGGCAGGTCTTAAAGCTCATCCCCAGTAGATTCTGGAAGCTTATCCCCTGCAGAGTACGGACGTCTCTCCCGAGTTTTATTTAGAGTTATTTCCTCACAAGGACTTATAACTAGGTTATCCTCAGCTAATTGCCACGGAAGATCGCCCTCGGTAACGTTCCTTCAATCCCCAGCGGAGTTTATCTTTGGTATCCCCAGCGGAGTTTATCTTTGTTATCCCCAGCGGAATCCATCATTAAAGTCCTCAACAGGCCTCTCATCAAAACTTCAGCAAAGCATCTCTGCCACAGAACAACTCCCCAGCCGTTCGTCAAGGATTTATTTTCCTAGACGAAATTACATTCATAAACATTTCACATTTCCATACATCTTGCTTACATATATGATAAAGTGCATACAACACTATCTCATGTTGAACATCATGACATTGCATACAACTTATGTTTTTGCCTTTTCAGGGAAAAGACAATCCCAAAGACAACTACCTTCAACTGTCACAATTCCAGATCCGATACCTGTATCTAGCCAGGGCACATCTGAGAGTGACCGTTTCCAGACTCGATTCCTGTATCTAGCCAGGGCATGTCTGAAGAGTTCGAAGATTCGATTCCTGTATCCAGCCAGGGCACATCTATCAACTACAACATCTCCAGATTCGATTCCTGTATCCAGCCAGGGCATATCTGTTGACCATGTTTCCAGACTCGATTCCTGTATCTAGCCAGGGCACGTCTGAAGAGTTCGAAGATTCGATTCCTATATCCAGCCAGGGCACATCTATTGACGACTATTTCCGGATTCGACTCCTGTATCTAGCCAGGGCACATCCGTGAGCAACCCATTGTAGATTCGATACCTGTATCTAGCCAGGGCATATCTACATTGTATCTAGCCAGGGCATATCTACATCAGGAGATTGAAGATCAAACGCCTGTAACAAGCCAGGAAAACGTCTGTCTTTCTCAAATACACAAGTTCTCGCTAAGGAATCTCTTATGCGATCAACACTTCCAAATGGCATCTATAAGCCCATTCCCGACAAGGTTCTGTCACACCTCCAGATGGCATCTATAAGCCCATCTCCATATCCACCACCTCTCCAAATGGCATCTGTAAGCCCATTCATGACATCACATTGCTGATACTTCAACATGCGAGTGCAAATTTCCGGGCACTCTAGTGTCCAATCTCCTTTTACCCTCGAGTCACGAAAGGAAAACTTGCCAATCTAACTCTTCAGGTTCAAGAAGATTGAACAGGGGCAACTGTTGTACCCCAAAATTTTCCCTCCCATTTCCTCAACATTTTCTCATCACAAAACCCTTGGAACTCAAAATCCAGTTAGGGTTTCCTCTGCTCAAGACTTCTCCTTACACTGTTGGCCCAAATTAGGGTTTGTGTTTGCACAAAGATATTTTGACCTAAAATGCCTAAGATGACTTTCATGCTTCATGTTGGACTCCCAAGTTTATCTATACCAAGTTTTAAGTCTTGATTCCAAATTTTGCCCAGTCAATTGGACAGTTGACCTAGAAATCAACTGTATTGGGGAAAAAGTCAACTGTGGCCAATTGACAGTCAAATCTCATGAAAATTGACCCACATCAACATTATGAACTCACATGGACCATTTGATCAAGTTTGGATCACAATTCCACAAGAAATTTGATCAGATCACCAAAAGGGCAAAATGGTCATTTTTAGGGTTTTGACTGCACAAAGGAAATTTTTGACTGTTTGACCTAGCCAATGGCAAAACAAACTCACATATGGACTCAAAAACCCCACGGAATTATCTTGACATGCTCAACAAGCTCAAAAGATCCCAAGTACACAAGATTGACAGTTGAATTTCCCAGTCAATTGATCAATTTTGACTGTATACTGAAAAGTCAAACTTTGACTTTTTGGTCAAAATCAAGAGTCAAGATTAATTTTTCATCAAAACATGCCAAATCATGAAACTTGTTCACCAAGAAATCACAAAATGCAAATTAGGGTTAGAAATTAGAATTTTTCATAACTTAGAATTTTTCTAAGTTATGAAAAACCCTAATTTTTTCCCAACTTTGCCCCACGTTGTCACAAAGATCCATTTGGATTCAAACAAAAGTCAAAACATGAAAGTTGTAGCTTGTTGCATAATCTACAACTTTGATTCACAAAGTTTTCTCATTTGAAGCTTGTATCTCAAGTTACAAATTTTTGAATAAGGGCACTAAACCATTCTTAACTTAGTGAATTTTTGACCTATTTTGACAAGGTTTTCTACCCCACTTCAAGGCCATTTTCCATACACTTACACTTGGAATATCAATTTGCATTTCAAAGATGGATTGTAGTACACATTCCAAGCTTTCCAAAATATTCAAGAACTTCTCAAACAACCTCATAACTTGAGAGAATCGAATTTCACAATATGGCAAAAACTCACTTTTGATTTGAGCATGAACATGTTCATAACTTAAGCCATTTTCAAGTCAGCATGGTTTATGCTAAATTACATGTCCTAAAACCCTTTGACACTCAATAATTTAATGCTTATTCTTTGTGCCAAGACCATGTTCTTTGTGTTCTAGCATTGCATAGTGGATTAATCTCAAAGTAGATAAAGTACTTTATCCATTTTTGTAAAAGCAAGCTTTATGTCAAATTGAAATCCAAGCAAGTACAGTTAGGATCTCATTGGCACAAGTTTAGGAGCTAATTGCACTGATCAAGACAAGGGTTTGCAGCTTGTTATGGGGGTCTGCATCAGTCTAAAACACCAACTTGCATTTCCTTGCTTCACATAGAAGAAACATAGCATAACTTGTACCAACTCACAAACCAGCTTACAAACACTTAGACAAAGTTATTAAACATATTCCACACATCAAAACCAAGCTATTGAATGAGCCTTTGACCTCCAATACACCCTCTATCTCAGAATCACTCTCAAACTGCAAAAACAGAGTTACCTCTGCAGTTTGAGTGTCAACTCCTATTTCTCTCAAGCATTCTTGCCAAAACCAGTTCATACACATCCCCTAGCATCTATGCAAGCTAACCATGACCTGAAACCTGACCTGTAATCCCTCTAACAAGTTCCACCATTTTCATTTTTTCATTTTGCAGTTGAAGTTCCACAGCTCGATTCAGGGAGTTTCAAGACAAAGTAGAACTTGGAAAAGCATCCTTACACTTCAAGGAAGCTATACAAATCATCATTTTACTCTAAAACATCCTCCATTGCAAAGCACGATTCCAACTGAACAGGTATATTCATGAAGTTCTATCTCTCTTATTAGGCATTGTTAGCTTTAGGTTTGTAAAGAAAATATGTCACAATCATAGCCCTGAACATGCCCATATAGTTAGATTTCATTTATGTTATGTGTGCTGCAAGAATTTTGAGTCTGAATATGGCATAAAAGTTAGGTCAGAAATTGGGGGAGAAGAAATTCTCCCTCATCTTAGAGAGTTAGGTCAGGTTCTTTACATGGTTAGAATCGTCTCTTCATGCTGAACATTTGTTATGTTATGAGTTTTTGCTAAAAAGCCAGGAATCAAGAGTTGGAAGATGAGGAACAGGGCGCGCGTTTTTTTTCAAATGTTGTTGCTGGAGGTTGAAGACAGTGGTCTTCTGGGCTGGGCCTGGAATTTTTTCTTATTTGCACCCCATAATTGCTTCTGAACCCCCTGAGCCCATTTGCTTATTTCTTTGACTTTTTTGACTTTTTCTTTTTTGTTTGACTTTGTTTATTTTTTCTCATGACATTAAAAATATAAAAATATTTTTTCTCACCATTTTTCTATTTTTTAGGCATTTATTTGATTATGTTGACATTTATGCATATATATATATATATATATATATATATATATATATATATATATATATATATATATATATATATATATATATATATATATATATATATATATATATATATATATATATATATATATATATATATATATATATATATATATATATATATATATATATATATATATATATATATATATATATATATATATATATATATATATATATATATATATATATATATATATATATATATATATATATATATATATATATATATATATATATATATATATATATATATATATATATATATATATATATATATATATATATATATTTATATATATATATATATATATATATATATATACACTAATATTTAGAAAATTAAAAAATAATGCAAATATATTTTCTTTTCTGATTTTTATTACATTTTTCCTTTTGAAAATATTTTATACAAAAAAACATATTTTTGTATAAATATTAATTATTATTATTTGTTATATATATATGATATTTATTTAGTAAATAATATAGATATATACATATATTAATATACCTAGAATAAAATACTAAAATATACATATTTTATTTTATTAATATTAAACACTAAAAAATCATTTTTTTTACAAATACATTTCTTTTCTTATTTTATTTTTGTGTAAAAATGACAAAATATTGTATATACCAATAATAATACATTTCATTTAATGAAAATTAGGGTTTTGCCCTAAATTTGAAAATACTCCAAAAGTAATATCTTTTTATTTTCTTTTTTATTCTTACATAAATAATACTCTTTTTTATACATATACAAAACATTTTTGCATCTTGCATATTTTTATTCCATTTTTATTTAATTATTGTACATTGATTAAATTGCAAATTCAATTGATGTAATAGTTTTAGGTTTAAATTACTTGTCAATATCCCCATTTGAACATTTGTACCCCCCCTTCCCATATTTGGTTGTATAATAGCTTAGTAAATTTATTTTCGCACTTTATCGCTTTCTAATTATGCCATGTTAGAATTAGGGTTTGTATGCGAGAAAACGACAAAAATAGTTATGACTTAATCTCAAGACAAACAAGCATGAAAATGAACACACAAATCACACTTGCACCCCCTAGGGTATTCCACTTGTTGCCTTTCAAAATTGGGCCATATTGCATGTTAAGTCTCTTTGGGCAAAACAAAATGATCATAGTCCCTCGATAACATTTTTCAAAACACTTCCAAAACAAATGATCAAGTCCCTTAAAGAAAATGCCCAAAGATACTTGGCACCATTGCAATTATGGTCTAAACGATGACCCTCGCCCGTCCCTTTCACATCCTAACATGAGATTGTCCACCAAATACAATGGTGGAACAAACTTATTACAAGGTTTAAAACATAGCAATGAACTTTTGAGAAATTTAGGAGTAGATAACCTCTTAGTTATTTGAATCAAACTTGCAAAAACAAAATACTTGCCTATTTTCTAAAACCTCATTTCACAACACATTCAAAACAACTTTCAAAAACAAATGAAAAACTTTTCAAAAGACATACATCTTTGTATACATCCCCACATGGATCATTACAAAGATTGCCACCACATTGGCTTCTTTTCAAAAACATTTTCAAACCCACACACACAAAACACCATTTCAAACAATTGAAAACAAAAGGCAAGTGATCTAAGCAAGTAACTAAGAGCCCATGGATAACCATGGATAGAAAGGGTGCTAATACCTTCCCTTTCTATAATCTACTCCCCGAACCCAAGAAAAACATCTCAAAGGTTTTTTTGCTGTGCTTTTTAACCTTCCCGTAGGATAAAATAAAAAGTCGGTGGCGACTCTTGCTCAACCGAAACATTTGCGAAAACAAACGCAAAACCATAGTCAGTTCTCCCACCGTATCACAGAAGGGTAGAGAGATCACCGTATTTTGGGGTTTGAACAACCTTCTTTTTGAAGAAATTCTGATATATTCCTTCTTGAGCCAAGGTGGGAGATATTAGAGTCTCCATAGATGATGAGGAAGCTTTTCCCTTTGCTTTTATAGTAGTTGAAGCCTTTCTCTTTGGTCTTGAATCCATGAATTTAAGGTAAGGAAGGTTGAAGGAAGGTTTGGGTATGGGGAAATTTAGGGTTTTCGGATTTTGCTTTGAGGGAGAGAAAATGTGATTTTCAGAAAAGGCTTATTTTAGGATTAAAGAGAAAATGGAGTGATATAATTAATATGGGTAAAAGAGATTTTTATGAGATAAGGTTGGAAAGTGTAAAGTTGTTAGTGGGTAATAAAAGAGTTGAAAGTATTTGATTGTTCAATAGTGGAGGTGGAAGGATAAAAGTAGAGAGATAGGTATTTGACCAAACAATAAAGAGAAAACGTAACAGCTGTTTGAAGTATGTGCAATCGATTTGCATTAAAAAAAACGCAGAAGTTTAAAACAAACAGTAAGCAATCCATTTGCATGAAGATGCAATCGATTGCAACCAGTGAAAAAAGACCAAAAACCTACTGTAATAGCATGCATTCATTTTTAACATAGAAAATATTTACAAACAAGTAGCCTAATCACTGTTCAAGCATTTTTACAACATTTATCCATATAGTAAACATGTATAAGAAGGAGTAGAAGTAGAGATACTCTAAATAAATTGTAAAAATAAATAGTTAAGAGAAGAATGTATGTGCACCTTTGATTTTTGATAAAACTTAACATGAGATGAATAGATTTTGAGAGATTAATACATCATTCTCATCCAAAATTCCCAATTCTCGTCGAATTTTGTAAAACGGTTCTTTTGCAAGCAGTGTTGTAAAAGTATATGCTAATTGATTATGAGTGTCTATGAAGGTGACATCAACATCTCCTTGAAGCATATGATCACAAAGGAAATGATATCGAATGTCAATGTCTTTGGTTCTTGAGTGCATGCCCATATTCTTTGTAATATTAACCGCACTTGTGTTGTCACAACATAGAGGTATGCATCCGAGATCGAGTCCATAGTCACGGAGTTGTTGCTTAAGCCAAAGAATTTATGCACATTAACTACCTGATGCTATGTATTCTGCTTCGGTCGTGCTAAGAGCAACACATGCTTGTTTCTTGCAAGCCAAGGATACTAATGCATTTCCAAGAATGTGACATGTACTACTCATGCTTTTTCTATCAGTTTTACAGCCTGCATAATCCGCATCACAATAACCAATTAAATTGCAAACACTACCTTTAGGATACCAAAATCCGACATTTGTTGTTCCTTTGAGATACTTCATTATTCGCTTGACCGCTATGAGATGAGATTCCTTTGGATTTGCTTGAAAGCGAGCACAAAGACATACACTAAACATAATGTCAGGACGGCTTGCCGTCAAATATAATAATGAACCAATCATACCTCGATATTTTGTAATATCAATAGAAACACTGGATTTATCTTGATCATCATAAGTATTGGAGCCCATTGGAGTATTCATTACTTTGCAATTATCCATATCAAACTTTTTCAATAATTCTTTGCAATACTTGGATTGGTTGATGAAGATTCCATCTTTTAGTTGCTTAATTTGAAGTCCAAGGAAATAGTTCATCTTTCCCATCATAGACATCTAAAATTCTCCTTGCATCATCAATGAAAATTCTTCACACATTTCTTTGTTTGTTGATCCAAAGATGATATCTTCGACGTAGACTTGAACAAGTAATGTGTGATTCTTGATCTTTTTAATGAATAGAGTCTTATCCACTTTTCCTTTTTCAAAACCTTTTTAACATAAGGAATTGCTTATTTGATCGTACCACGCCTTTGGTGCTTGCTTTAAGCCATAAAGTGCCTTCTTCAACTTGAAGACATGTGAAGGATTCTTGAAGTCTTAAAAACTAGGAGGTTGTTTGACATAGACTTCATCATTGATGTATCCATTTAAGAATGCACTCTTGACATCCATTTGGAAAAGCTGAAAATTCATAGAACAAGCGTAAGCCAATAATAATCTAATTGCTTCTAACCTTGCAACATGAGAAAAAGTTTCTTCAAAATCAATTCCTTCTTATTGATTGTATCCTTGTGTGACCAATCTTTCTTTGTTCCGAAAAATTATCCCATTCTCGTCGAGTTTGTTTTTGAATACCCATCTAGTTTGAATGATATGTTTTCCATTCAGTCTTGGTACTAGTTCCCAAACTTGACTTCTTTCAAATTGGTTTAATTCTTCTTGCATAGAAACCATCCAATGGTCATCCAATAAAGATTCATCTATTTTTGAAGGTTAAATTTGAGATACAAATGCCATGTGTAGAAATGCATCTTGAAGATTGAGTCTTGTTGACACTCCTTTTCTAATATCACCGATAATATTATCAATTAAGTGGTCTTGATGAGTTCTCCATTCTTTAGGTAGATCTTGTTGAGAAGTTTCTTCTATGAGAGAATCTTGATTGTTATTTTGATTGGCCTTGGTAATATCTTCTATTGGCATATCTAAAACAACATCATCATCACAAGAGACTATATCCTCTTTTGAGGGGTTAGTTTCATCGAAAGAAACATGCATAGATTCTTCTACAGTTAAAGTTATTTTATTGTATATTCTATAAGCTTTACTTGAAAGAGAGTAGCCAAGAACTATACCTTCATCCGAATTTTCATCGAACTTACCAAGGTTGTCCTTATCATTATTAAGAACCAAACACTTAAATCCAAAAATGAGGAAATGAGCAATATTCGACTTTTGATTCTTAAACAACTCATATGGTGTTTTCTTCAACATTGGTTGGATGATCACACAATTACTTACATAACAAGCTGTTCTTACCGCATCAGCCTAAAAGTACTTCGGTAATTTTGAGTCACTTAACATTGTGCGAGCAAGCTCTATGAGTGATCGATTTTTCCTTTCTACCACGCCATTTTGCTGAGGAGTTCTAGGTGCTGAAAAATTATGGAAGATACCATTTTCTTCACAAAATTCTTCGAATGATGCATTATGGAATTCTCCACCATGATCACTTCAGATTGATGTAATATTTAGTGATTTTTCATTTTGGACTTGCTTAGCATATATTTTAAAGGCCTTGAATGCATCACTTTTCTGCACTAAACACAAAGTCCACGTATATCTTGAAAAATCATCAACAATAACAAGTTCATATACATTAACTCCGAAGCTTTTAGTTCGTGATGGTCCAAAGAGATCCATATTGAATAATTGAAGTGGTCTTGTTGTAGACACCATGTTGGTTTGAAAGTTGATTTTGTTTATTTGCCTTTTTAACAAGCATCACACAATTTGTCTTTAATGAATTTTATTTTAGGAAATCCAATGATTAAGTCATGTTTGATAATTTTGTTCAAGTGCTCCATGTGAATATGAGCAGCTCTCTTTGAGTTTTATGTCATCGGTGGTTTCATCCATGATCAAACATTCATCTTTATTGAACTTGATCTTGAAACCTTTGTCACAAAGTTGGCTAATACTTAAAAGATTTTGCTTGAGTCCTTCGACATAAAGAACATATTCAATGGATGTGAAAGGTGATGTACCAACTTTGCCAATGCCAAGAATTTTTCCTTTGGTATTATCTCCATAGGTTACATACCCCTTGGCTTTCAATGTTAGATGTGAAAGTTTGTTAACATCTCTTGTCATATGCTTCGAACATCCACTATCGAGATACCATAGATTTTGGGTAGATTTCAAGCATACCTACAAAAAGAAATTATTTCTTGTTAGGTACCCAAGTTGCTTTGGGTCCTTCATAGTTATTTCCTTTCTTAACCCACACATAATGTCCACTTGTCATGCTCAAATTTCTAATATAGCAAGCATTAGGTGTATGGCCAAAAATTCCACAATAGAAACAATTTGGAATAAAGTTTCTTTTGTATCTAGGTACTTGTTTTTTCTTAGCAAATCTTTTCTTTTTCTTTTGATGATTATGAACATTTTTAACATTGTTGACTTTGTTGCTTTCAGATTGATCACTAGCTTTTACAAATACAGTTTTGTTGACACTTGATTTATTTGATCTTGAATAACCAAGCCCACTTTTGTTATTAGAGTATCTTTGTTGGCTAAGTAATCCATCCAAACCAATTTGTCCCTTTTCATACCGTTTAAAAAATCTCTTTAATTGAACAATTTGAAAAGTGTAGGATTCATATTCTTTGCATATAATATTTTGTTTTTCTTTAAGAAAATTATGTTTTTGACATTCAAAATCTTTGTTCATAGTGTCAATCTTTTCTTAAGAAGATAAGAGTTACTTTTCTTACATTGACACTTTTTTATACAAAACTTTGCATTCGTTTAGAAGTTCATCAATGGCACCTTGTGTATCAATATCATAAAGTATAAAATTTGTACTAACCTCTTCATCTTCATCATCTTCGGAATTGTGAGTAGCCATTAATGCTAAATTTGCACACTCGTCGCTTTCCAATTTGGATGATGAACTAACTTCATTGTCTTCCCAAGCAATGTAGGTTATCATGTACTTGGAATATTTCTTTCCTTTGTAGTCACTTTTCTTGGAGATATTTAGACAGTCCGGCTTGATATGGCCTTGCTTCCAACATTCATAACATGTGATGTTTTATGTTGATGTATAGGCTTCTTTATCTTTGTTCTTTGAAAATTTCTTCCTTTTGACAAAGTTAGAATTACTAAAATAATTTTTAGGGCCAAATAATTTTCCTAAAATTTTCACAAGAAGCATGAAATTTTCATCTTCTTCCGGATTATCTTCAATAGTGACTTCCTAGGATTCCACCTTCAAAGCAATACCTTTTGATTTCTTTTCTTGATTTTCATGCTTAGCAAGTCTTCCAAGTTTCGTCTCGTACTCTTGAAGTTTACCAAATTGAGTTGCAGATGACATATTGGATAAATTCCTCTTTTCCGAAATAGCTGTTTATTTTCAGTTGCCATTCTCTAGTTAAGGGTCGAAACACCTTTAGGCTGAGTTCGTCATTGGTGAGAGTTTTACCAAGAGCCTTTAAATGATTCATCAAATGAACAAATCTTTTCTTCATATTGAGAATAGATTCTCCGGGTTGCATTCTAAACATCTCGAACTCTTGACTCAAGGTATTCAATCTTGATCTTTTGACTTCGACTGTTCCTTTGTGTGTTTCAACCAAAGTACCCCAAATTTCCTTTGCCATTGTGCATGTCGAAACACGAAAGAATTCGTCCATGCAAAGTGCACATTGAAGAAGATTGATTTCTTTCTTGTCATAAAGTACTTTTTTCTTATCATCGTCATCCCATGATGTTTTGGGCTTTGATGTTCCAACACTATTGACAACACATGTCGGAGTAAACAAACCATTTTGGACAACATCCCATATTTCTTCTCCTTGTGCTTCTAAGTGAGCCTTCATGCGAATTTTCCAAAAGTCAAAGTATTCACCATAAAACAATGGAGGCTTGTTGTTAGTACCACCATCTTTGAAAGTTGGTTGTGCAGAAGCCATTCTGGATCGAATAGGAACAAGTTACCTTAACTTGCTCTGATGCCAAATGTAAGTTATTAGTGCGCCTAAGAGGGGGGGAGGGTGAATTAGGTGATTTTGAAATTATCAACTTTTTATTAAGTTAGGATTATTTTTATGGTTGTAATGAAGGTTATTAAAGCGATAAATGGAAGAAAAAAAATGACACCAGATATATCACGGTTCGCCTCACACTTTGAAGGTACTTTAGTTCCCTTGCCAACACGGAAGAGATTTAACTATAGTTAGACTTATTTTACAGCCTATTCATACCAATTGTGATGCTTACTATCTAACCTATAGGGAGATCAAAGGATCTTAACACCATTAAGATCTGAACACTAAGTGCAAGAAGAACAATCCTCTTCAATGCACACCGTTGCTTCCAACAATCTTGGACAACAAGGTTACAATAAGTAAGCTAAATTTTGATAAGAGTTTGAAATGATTATGGGAAATATATCAATCACTTATTTATATTCTTCTTCAATGACAGTAAGCAATCGATTGCACCTTAGCAGCAATCAATTGCACAGGAGTTAATTTTTGAAAATTTTTCAGTATGCAATCGATTACACATCAGAAGAAATCGATTTGCACAAGCAAAACAGAAGCAAATTTGAATATTTTTTAAGAAGCGTTCAATAAGCAATTGATTGCATATGAATGCAAATCGATTGCACAGAGTAAAACTTGAATTTTTTGCCTAAGACTTTTAGGATATCGTATAAACTTGTGATGCAATAATGTTTTATCTTTTGAACATCTAAGACTTAAGTATTTGGTAAGAATTGTCATTATACCTTCTTAAAATTCCAATTGCTTGAATCAAAGTCTTTATCATGATGCTTTTAGCTTGACTAACATCTTTGCCTTCTTGCCCTAATGATTTGTCTTCATCAAAAAAAAGTTCTTCATTGAGAATCTTGATTTCACAACGACAATTCTAACTTAGAAAACCCTTCAATGAACCTTCGTTAATAACCAGCTAAACCAAGAAAACTTCGAATCTCAGTCGTAGACTTCAGAGTCTCCCATTGCAATACCGCGTCCACTTTGGAAGGATCCACAACAATTCCACATATAGAAATCACATGACCAAGGAAACTCACTTCCTTCAACCCAAACTCACACTTCGACAACTTTGCATACAACTTCATTTCTTTCAACACTTTCAACAAAATTTGCAAATGCTCAACATGTTCTTCTTCTGATTTAGAATAGATCAAAATATCGTCAATGAAGACCACAACAAACTTGTCCAGATAAGAATGGAAAGTTCGATTTGTATACTCCATGAAAACATTGGGGGAATTAGATACACCAAATAGCATCACAATGTAATCATAATAACAATACCTTGTTCGAAAGGCCGTCTTTGGAATATCGTCCGGTTTAACACGAATCTGATGATTACCCAAACTCAAATCAACCTTGCTGAAACACAAGCACCCACCAACTGGTCCATAAAATCATCAATCCTTGGGAGTGGATACTTGTTCTTAATATTCACTTTATTCAACTTCCTGTAGTACATACATTATCTCATACTTCCATCTTTCTTCTTAACCAACAACACAGGTGCACCCTACGGCGAAATACTTGGTCGAACGAACTTCTTTTTGAGCAATTCTTCAAATTGTTTCTTCAACTCACTCAGATCTGAAGCTGACATCCTATAAGGAGCCATTGACCCTGGACTTGTACCTGGTGCCAATTCTATAGAAAACTTCACTTCATGTTCTGTAAGAAAATTACTTATATCGTCTGGAAATACCTCTGGAATTTCACAGACAACAGGTAGTTCAACACTTGCAGCTTTATGATCAACTTGCAACGACGCAAACATTGCAAACATCAAAGCTTTATCTCCATAAGTTTATTCACTTGCTTAGAAGACAACAACACCAGTTTTCCATTATCGCTAAACTTAGGGAACCTCAAAGTCTTATTATAACAATTGATATGAACATAGTTGAACTCTAACCAATTCATCCAAAGAATAACATCAATTTGGTGTAAGGGTAGACACACCAAATCCATCACAAAACTCCAACCATAAATGCTCAAAGGACATCTTGAACAAACGTAAGTAGTAGTAACAGAACCACTAGCAGCAGTATCTATTACCATACTACCATTCATATGAGACAACTTCAATCCCAACATATTATCATATCCAAGCAAAATAAATGAATGAGTAACACCAGTATCAATAATAGCAACCAATTTAACATTGCTAATAAAACAAGTACCTCAAATCAAGTTGTCCTTCTTGGAATCCCCTGATCCACTTAAAACAAACACTCTACCATTGGTCTGGGCAACAACGTCCTTCTTTGGCCTCGGACACTGGGTACTGATGTGACCCTGTTCTCCATAATTGAAACAAGTTGACCATCGTTCTTGAACTCAGGAGCATGATGACCCGTCTTACCACATTTGTAACATCTCAAAACCTTATTCTTGCATTCATTAGAAATGTGGCCTTGTTCACCACACCTATAACACTTGACAGGAGCGGGAGCTCCTCCCCACTTGTCTTCTTCCCATTGGAAACCTTCTTTTTACCTTTATCAGCTGGAGCATCATAAGGCTTTCTACGGTCTTGTTAATGTTTTCCTCTGTTATCATTCAGACTCTTGTAGTGAGCCAGATGAGCTTTGCTATCTTCTTCATAGATCCTATAACTGTTCACCAACTCTAGAAACCTACAAATCTGTTGATATCTAATTTCCCCTTAAATGTAGGAGGATGGTTTCTTTGAAACGTCTCCAAAACACAAGACCCGTTATTCCTGCCAACATTAGGCTGATGTTGCACAACCTGAGCCATAGCCTATAAAGCACCAACAATTACATCATCATTTCTTCCAGCCACTTTACACATAGAAAACTATCATTAAGAAATAACGCATCGACATTGTACTCACACTAATCAACTTACAAGGCATGCACATCATAAGAAAACTTGGTCGGACGGAATGACCTGCTCTGATACCACTAATGTAACACACTTCTAATCCCAAATATAATTTACGTATAATTTATGCAAATAATTCAAATAATATCACCAACAAGGGTGTCACATCTTCATAAAAACATCTTAGTCAAACATCCTGCTCCGTAACACGGGTTTTCAAACCATTTAAAACAACTATTTCTTTAATATCATTAAATATCAAATTCAAAATTATCGCAGCAGAATCATAGTCTCAAAACATCTTTATTAAACATACTTCATAGAGTCTTCCTTACACTTCATCGTTCATGATTCATAAATCAAACAATTAAATACCATGAAAGGTAACTCATCATCTCAAAATAACCAAGAGAACATAATAGTTTGAAAACAAACATCCCCAACCATAATGTTTCATATCAGAGCAAGACCTTCTAAATCAACTAAATTAAACAACACACTCCGAAGCTATCGTCTAAGCTTTAACGAACAATTCTTAATTACCTGCAAGTTACCCATGGATAGAGGCAACATTTCCAAGCAGAAAGGGTGAGTAATCACAAATTATTATAAAATACATGTGGAATAGATAAAATAGTACGACAACAATTCATTACAAAATCCATATATCATCATCTTTCATAAATTATATTCACGTTTTTACATACACATCAATTATTTCCTAATATCACCAAATTAACATTCATCATCAACATCACTTAAATCACATCATCATCAACATCACTTAATCACGTCATCATCAACATCACTTAATCACATCATCATCAACATAACTTAATCACCTAATCATCAACATCAATTAATCAATCATTATGCAATGTCACAAATAATACAATGCAACATCATATATTCATGCATGTGGTACCAAAACTTCACTGATGACTCAATCATTGTTTCTCCAAAGATCCTCACCAATAGGATCGGTCCCTGCTTGGAACCAGAGCACATTAGAAAATTGTACTCAATCCACACTATTATTGAGGCCATCACTAGAATAATGTCCTATCAACATCACTGGACTAACCGTCCTAACAATATCACTAGACCAAAGCCCTACATATGCCATAAATGCATGATGTACAACAACACAATAACACATGACCACTGCTAGTCAAAACACATCATCATTCATGAAATCATCATGGTATCATCACATACATCGTAATACATAAGGAATGATCACAACAACATCAAGCCATCATACAAATATACATCATGTTGTATCAATCGCATAATCACATCGATTCATCATAGTATCATCATATTTTTCCATTCCAACGTCTAGTCTAATCATATTAAATTACTAGAAATATACATATTTTACTCGTTTTAGTCTACCTAATTATATTTCATCATGTTATCTACCTAACGTTTTGAACGACGCATCAAACAGAGTCCAGAAACTCAAGTTATGGCATTTATAAAATTCTGACCTCTGCCCCTCGCCTAGAAAAGCAGCTTGCTCTCCTGAGGCTCGCCTGGCGATGCTGGGGCGATAGCCCACTATCCCATACAAATTTTAGGAGCACCATTTTTCCTTCTTTTCCTTTGCCCGATGACCCTACTCGCTCTCCCGGGGAGCTCACTCTCGCCTCTTCTTTGCCCGACAAAGCTGGAGCGAGACACCATCCTTCATACAAAAATCTAGGGGCTCTGGTTTCTTCCCATTCCCTTCTCCCCCTTGCTCGCCTAGCACTTCTTAGGCGAAGCGCATTTGCTCGATGAAGCATATGGCTCGCCCGACGAGGCAACGCGAACAAAAACTTTCCTGTGCATTTTCTGTACTGCACCAGTCCCAATTTTTACACGATTTCACATCGAAGGAGACCCAAAAATCACATAATTCATCATGGTTTCACAACATCATAATAACACATTATAGTAAGCATCATTTACATCATTTCACAACATTACAACATTAATTTATCACTAATTTCATCATAATCATCATGCTATCAAATTCATCATAAAACCCCAAACAACCTATATATCTCTAAACCTTATGACAATCATAAGGATAACCCTCCTTAACTTAGATTCCTAGAAGCAAATCTTGGTTCTCTTCATCGCGTTCTATCAAACTCTACCTCTTGCCTCTCTGTGCCTTAACTTCTCTTCACCGCTTCTTCCAAATTCCCACGATTGCATAAAATGAGACATTGACACTCTTTTTCCTAGTTTAACCCTTGGACCCTTTCTATGGTCTCCCCATCTTGCCCTCACTTATGCATACATAATTACCACTTTGCCCTTGGCACTTCCACACCTTATATTATATTTGTTTTATTAATAATAATTCTAAATAATTAAAAATTATTATCTAAAATTATTAAAACACCTAATATCTCTTAATTTTTACTACACTACACATAGCATCACATCACAATCATAATCATCAAAACATCACAGATACTCACAAATACATCACAAATACATCATAAATACATCACAAATACTCTTCATAAAATAATTAAATGAATAACCTAATTATTTTGGGGTGTTACACTCTACTTCAGTCAAAAGCCTACCTCCAACTCTATCTTGAGCTTTTAAAACATTGTTGAAGTCTCCTAATAAACACCAGGGCCCTGCTGGTTCTGATTAATTTTCTCTATATCCCTCCATAACATTTTTCTTTAATCCAATTGGTTCATGGCATATATAGCATTAAGCCAATTTAGAAAATTCCCTCTATTGTCATAAACTCCATAGTGTATTAATTGACTAGTGCTACAAACATGCTTAATGTCTACTTTCGTATCTTCCCATATAATCAAAATACACTCATTCTCATGCTTCTCGTAGTTATCCAAATACATACCCTTTAAATTCATATTGTCTCTAACTACTTTAGCTTTACTACTTTTAACCCTAATTTCTATCAATATAGCAATATCAGGTCTAAGATTGGAGAGACGAGAGCTTATCTCTAATATCTTACCTGGTTTATTCAATTGGTTCATGGCATATATAGCATTAAGCCAATTGAGAAAATTCCATCTATTATCATAAACTCCATAGTGTATCAATTGACTAGTGCTACAAACATGCTTAATGTCTACTTTCGTATCTTCCCATATAATCAAAATACACCCATTCTCATGCTTCTCGTAGTTATCCAAATACATACCCTTTAAATTCATACTGTCTCTAACTACTTTAACTTTACTACTTTTAACCCTAGTTTATATCAATATAGCAACATCAGGTCTAAGATTGAAGAGACAAGAGCTTATCTCTAATATCTTACCTGGTTTATTCAGCCACATCACATTCCATGATACCATCATGTTTTATCTTTGATCACCAAGACCTCATTCAAAAGGCTTAGTGCATCAAAATCATTGTCACTAAGAATTCTATCTAGTGTACCTTCATTATCCATCCCTTTCCCTTTTCCGTTCCTTTCAAGTGTGGCCCAACTATCATCTTCATTCTCTTTACTAGTATCTTTAGAAGTTCCTTATTTTGTCTCACCATGTTTCAAAACTTTTTCCTCCATTGTTTAGGAGCTTTTCTTTGAATAACATCAGCACAATTGTAGCCAACTCTTAGGCACTTATGTTTGTAGTATTTTTAACAAAAGTATTTATATTATCGTTTTCCTCAGGGATTGGTGTGATATTAATGTCGTTCTATAGTTTGAGTGTCTATAAGTTTTTGAATCATAAACAAAGTATTACTGCGTGCTTAGTAACCAAATATCAAGTTTCATGTACTAGATATTTCTTTGGATAATAGAGAGGGTGTTGTTTGAAATTGTTTGTTTTGATAAAAAAGAGTGTGAAGATTAGTTTTCATCAAACTATTCCATAGTTATTCGATTATCTTTGCATATGAACTAATCAAGGATCATTACATTCACATATTTCTCATGTCTAAGCAATATTTTGAGTGTTATCATATTAATCTTTAAATGATCTCTCAACCTAACTATTAACATGATGACCTTTAATGCTTGATACAAGTGAATACTAGCTCACAAACCTATGTCTAGAGTTTGTTCATTAGTAGATGAATATCTTATGTCAAGTTTGGAACTTACTTCTCAATAATGGACCAAACCATAAAAATAACAAAGATACAAAGATATTCAACATGTATTAATCTTCAACCAAGTTCATACACAAAATGATTAAAAGAAATACATTAAGTCTAGTTGACTACTTCTAACCTTGACACAAAAAGTGTTTAGCTACTCATTGTCATGATACCTTGTTCAATGAGTAGACAAAGGATGATGTTGAACACAAATCTTCAAGTCTCCTTGAAGAGCAATGCAAGAGTCCTTGTTTCTCTCCTTTCTTTGTGATAAGAACCCAAATAAAACACTTTCTATGTTGTAATGTTATTATACATAAAAAATAAAAGGTCTCTATATCTAAAAATCAGATTTCTTTCCCTTTACTTAGCAAAAGTTGGTGGAAAAGTCCCATAAAAGTCACAAAAAGTAGCCAAAGTTATGGCTTATCTGCGCAAAATCGTCGGGCGACCATAAAGTTTCTCCGGGCGATTTTGGCTAGACGCCACACTTGTCCAGCTGAGCATGCTAAAAACCCAAAAGAGCATCTTTAATCTCCCAACGACAAGAATGCCTCGCCGGGCGATTTTCCTTTTGCCAGGCGCCCCAGAAGCGAAACAAAACAGAATTGACGCTTCTTTCTCTTCATCAATTTCGCCGGGCGACACCTAATTTCACCGGGCGATTCTTTCCAGCAGCTCACTCTTCTTTCTTAAGCTTGGTTAGCCTAAAATATCCATTTTTTTGCATCTTTCATGCACAAGCTTAGCTGAAACACTAACAAACACATTAAACCTACAAAACTCTCTAGATATTACGCAAAATGACTAAACTAACTATTTGACCTAATCAAAAGTAAAATAAAAGATCTCAAAGTGTCAATAATTGATATGTATTTTATGCACAAATTGACACTTAACAACTCTCCCTAACTCGAGTCTTTGATTGTCCTGAATTCAAAGGTAAACACTAAAATACCCTGATGAATT
Source organism: Vicia faba (assembly GCA_948472305.1). Lineage (NCBI taxonomy): Eukaryota > Viridiplantae > Streptophyta > Magnoliopsida > Fabales > Fabaceae > Vicia > Vicia faba. Next base: position 493,618,318 of record OX451740.1, read on the forward strand.
AAGAGGAACAACATCAATAAAATTAATTTGAATGGTTCAAACTCACAAGATGCAGTCACAACATAAATTAACTGTTTTCAGAATCAAGCGTGAAAATTAAATAAGTTCTAAACACAAATACTTAGCTATGCAAGAATTAGTAACAATATGTTCATACTTGAACCAACTACTCCATTAACTGAATATGACTTATGTACCTAAGATAAGGGACAATTCACATTCAATAATAATTGTGCTAACATCCAGAATAATTCATGCATTCATCAAGTAACTCAAAAAGAATATCAAGGAAACTTAGATCACAAAAGGAATTTTCTAGGTTGTAGCTTGACTGAGGTTAAAAGAAACAAGGGATTATATATGCACGGCCATTGAAGCAAAGATGGGTAAAGATAATGAAGAGAATTTCACACATTCATATCATTCATTTTTGCTTCATCCCTCTTTCAACTTGACTTATTTGATTTCTTTTTCTAACAATTCACCATTCTCTTTTTATTTCTTTTATTTTTATTTATTATTATTATTATTATTATTATTATTATTATTTATACAAAGGGATGTATTGTGCCACCAATTATTTTTCTATATTAACCAATCCCCCCAATTTTAAACATTTCTTTCTCACTTTTTCATGAATGATCTTCAAAGGCTAATTTCAAAATTGGATAAAGTGTTATAAACAAAAAAATTTCTTTTAGCATGAATCATCATTGACTTTCCTTTGTTTTCCTTAATCATCAACAATTACTAAGTGGTATCCTTAGGAATTTGTTGACTTCTTGATAGATTCATTCCAAAATTTTTTTTAAGGCTCAAAAGGGTTCACAAAGATTCACAAACTTACAAGGTTAGATGAAGCCCTTTTGAGAACGGTGGTTACTCTCATAAAACAGAAATAATGCCTTGATCACTTCTAATTTTCCAAGATATCTTTTTTGACAACAAGATTTAGCATGAAACGTTCGAGTTAAAACAACAATTACTACAACTTTAACGGTTTAGTAAACAATGGAAAGTTTCTCACATTTGTGGTTATGTACTAATGATTCAAGTATGCACACACCTTTACATAACAACGCATAACTATCTTTTTTGCTTAAAGCACTATTTTCATTATTATGCTAACATTCTACAAAACGGTAAAATGATACCTTATTTGTAATGCTTTGAGATTTGTATCATCACCACCCAAATCACGAGTTCGATTGAGTTCCCAAATCAACTCGCTCCTTGAGGACTTCCTCCACCTATGTCTTCCTTTTTTTTTCATAATAAAATAAAATAAAAAACAAAATGCACAATCTACTAAAGCAATACCTAACTACTTTAATCAAAACAACTCCTTTTTTTTAACAAAATAAAATGGGTACCACTACCCAACAAAAACAAAAACAAAAAAATCTCAAAATACCACACCAAAATTAAGTTGTTAACCACAAACTTAAAAATACCAAATTGTTTCAATAATTAAAGACTAGCAAAAAATAAAACTGGAATTAAAAGTCTCCACTGGTTACCACAATCTCAAAAATCCATTTCATCACCACCATCATTATCGTCATTTCCTTCGTCACCCTCATGCGCTATAGCATGCACTGCCCCCTCAAAAAATAATGGACGTCTGTCCTCGGGCCAAGCGCATAATGCATTATACTCAACTTGAGAGGGGAAAGTGATAGGCTCTGGTGGGCTGGACTGATGAAGGAACAATTTTGTCATGGAACCGTGCAAGAAGCTTCCTGGTCTTCTATGCGCTTCCAGCATATCCCAGGTGTAGTTACATGTTTCCTTCATTCTTGGATTGCTAGAAGAATAATCTAAATCCTTAACTCCTTCTTGAGTACCTGAAGACTTACCCACAATCTTCTTCTTCCTTTTCATTGCCAATTTTCCTAAACAGTATCAACTCAGATAGTCATCATTAATCACCCCTCGCACTTTTTCATTAATCTCTTCCGGTATTAAGATCCCCTTCTCTAAACACATGACAATGATAAGACAAGGAAACGGAAGTGGTGCACGAGAATGTACCTCTTTTGTTTTCGTGCTATCAACAAATTGTCGGATTTCTTTGGAGATAATGCCAACCACGTCACCTTTTTGTCCTCTAAAATAAACTGAACTAGCAAATCCACATCAACTGGGATGGATGACCAATGAAGCTTAGGTTTGATGTTTGAAGAACTAAAAGGAGTATCGCCTGAGCCTCGGGTGTCATATCCTCCCAATTATACCAAAAAGGAATACCAGCTGCATTCAACTCAACACTCCTACCTTCTCGCAAAATGGTACGGACAATAGAACCATGGTCCCTCAACTTTCCCAGCTCTATGTTGAACTCATCAACTTCATGCAAACTCATAAAGAGAAGGTTTCCCAAAAAATTGTTAATGTTGTTCCTATCAAAATATAAAGCTTTTCCCCTTACCATGGTCCGAAAGACAAATTTATCCCCTTCAGCTGGAAGAGCGTTTTCATAAAATTCCCTCACCAGATCGTAGCTGATTTTGTTGACTGGATCAATGAGAACGTCCCACTTTTTTGCAAAGAAAAATTTTCATCGGTTTCTTGTACGGACCATGAGTATCAATGGAAAACTTTTTCTCTGAAACAAATTGTCTGCCTATCAACATGTTGAACCTATCTTCCGCATCTGCGCTCACAAATCAGCGCTCGTCAAAATTTTGTGATTGGCTTGAAGCAACCCCAACATTCTCCCTCACGGGTTTCAGACGAAAAGCCCTTTTTGAAGCCATCTGCAAATCAAGAAAACAACAAAAACAATCTTGTCAAAAAGCTAATCAAATAAAAAATTTCTAGGATTCATAAAAAAAAATTAAGTGATGATCCTGACTTCCATCGCTGGGCGATCCTGCAAAACTGGGCAAAAACTGCAGAGTCCACAAATTAAGTGCACGCCACTGAGTAATTTCGCCAGGCGACCATAAAGTTTCGTCGGGTGATTTTGCAAAAATGTTCAAAAATTATGCAGATTTTTTTTTCACAATTCCTTTGCCCAAAATGCATAATTCAACAAGTTGTTCAAAGGGATCCCATGAATTCTAGATGCTACTCAATTCTACTACAAGCATTATTTGACAATTCAAGAATTTACAAGTTCCTAACTTAGGTTTTCAAAAGACCAAACCTACCTTTTTTCCAATGACAAAGAAAAGAGGAGAAATTATTACCTTAGATGCTTGAGGTGATGATGAAGGAATGCAATTCTTTGGAAGATTAGAATGAGGCAATGATTGTGAGGTAATGAGTGTGTGAGAGACAAAGTGTGAAAGATGCACCAATTAGGTTAAAACTAACACTTATAAGGTGATAACCCGTGGGCCAACTTGACCCACCCAAAGGAATTGAGCAAAACGCACAGCAGAAGTGTGTTGCGCTCACAATTTCTCCCGGTGAAACTTTGCATCGCCCGACGATCCTTTGCAGAATTGAACACCAAATTCTGGTGTAAAATTTGTGTTAAAAATTTATTCTTCACCCTTTTTCAAAGAAAAACACACAAAAGTCAAAATACTTACAGCGTTAGGGTGCCTCCTAACAAGCACTTTGTTTAACGTCGTTTCGAGCTCGACGGTCTACAGTGATTTCACAAATCACCAAGATGAACCACATTTGTATCACGAATTATCTCTCCTCCATGGTAAATTTTCAACCTTTGGCCATTTACTGTCCAAACTTCCTTTGAATTAGGATCCTCCAAAACAATTGTTCCATAATCTTTTACCTCTTTTATCACGAACTGACCCAACCATTTGGACTTCAACTTTCCCAGAAAAAGTTTCAGCCGCGAATTAAAAAGGAGCACCATTTGGCTAACCTTGAAGTCTTTGTGCCGAATTTTCTTATCATGATAAAAATTGGCTTTTTCTTTGTACAACTTGTTGGAGTGATATGCATCATTCCTCAATTCATGCAAGCCCTACAATTAAATTTTTCTTTTTTCTCCAGACAAATTAGAGTTAAAGTTTAAAAATTTTATTGACCAGAAAGCCTTGTGTTCAATTTCTACTGGAAGGTGGCAAGTTTTGCCATACACCATTTGAAACAGTGTCAAACCAATCAGAGCTTTGTAAGCGGTACGATACACCCACAAAGCATCATCAAGCTTAATCGATCAATCCTTCCTCGAACTCGACACTGTTTTTTCTAATATCTTCTTAACCTCTCTATTTGAAAGTTCGGCTTGCCCATTAGCTTGTGGATGATACGGGGTTTCCACTTTGTGCTTTACACCATAGTTTTCCAAAAAATTTTCAAGAGGTGCATTACAAAAGTGTGAACCACCATCACTTATTAAGACTCGCAGAGTGCCAAAACGGGAAAAAATATTTTTCTTTAGAAATTTTATGACCGTTTTGCCGTCCGCCCTAGGACAAACCATCACTTCAACCCATTTAGAGACATAATCCACTGCAACAAGGATGAATTCATTAGAAAATGATGGGGGAAAGGGTCCTATGAAATCTATTCCCCAATAATCGAAAACCTCTATCTCCAACATATTATTCAAAGGCATTTCATCTCTTTTCCCAATTCCTCCACTCCATTGGCATTTATCACAATTCTTAGCATGCAAGTGTGCATCTTTGAACAATGACGACCAATAAAAGCCCGATTAAAGGACTTTTGTTGCCGTATGCAAACCATTAAAACGACCTCCATAAGGAGATTTGTGACAATGCCAAAGTATGCTTTTTGATTCCTCTAACGTCACACATCTTCTTAACAAATTATCACTCCCTAGCCTAAAAAGGTAAGGTTCATCCCGCCCATAAAATTTAACATCCGCCAAGAATTTCCGCTTTTGGTCCAAAGTTAGACCTTCCTCTGGAGCTCCTATAGCACCCGCTATCTCATAGAATTTTGTGAGACCGATGTAAGGATCTTCATGATCTAACCCAGTGAACGGGTTATGATATAATAGTTGTAAAATTCCAGTTTCATTTCCAAATGCCTTTGGTCCATATTCCTAGCAAATTGAGCATTCAACCTTGGACTATTCGGGGACCTCTTGGTGGATTTGCCGCCATAACTTCTTCTATATCTTGATTAAAAGGTATAGTTGCAGTTGAATCCTCTCCTCTTTCTCTTCTTTCTTTCGCTAGCTTCCTCCTTCTTCTAGTCTTGCTATTAAGTTTTCTGCAAGTCCTTTCGACTTCAGGGTCGAATATGAGTTGATCTTCAGAAATACTTCCTCGCATAAACTAAAATCTGAAAACACTAACAAAACAAGTGAAAAACAAAAGATATTATTAATAAAAAAACTTAAATCACTTAAACTATTGCAATGATTTCAATAGTCAAACGCCAATCCCCGGCAACGGCGCCATTTGTTTGTAGTATTTTTAACAAAAGTATTTATATTATCGTTTTCCTCAGGGGTTGGTGTGATATTAATGTCGTTCTATAGTTTGAGTGTCTATAAGTTTTTGAATCATAAACAAAGTATTACTGCATGCTTAGTAACCAAATATCAAGTTGTATGTACTAGAGATTTCTTTGGATAATAGAGAGGGTGTTGTTTGAAATTGTTTGTTTTGATAAAAAAGAGTGTCAAGATTAGTTTTCATCAACTTATTCCATAGTTATTCGATTATCTTTGCCTATGAACTAATCAAGGATCATTATATTCACGTATCCTCTCAATATTTCTCATGTCTAAGCAATATTTTGAGTGTTATCATATTAATCTTTAAATGATCTCTCAACCTCACTATTAACATGATAACCTTTAATGCTTGATACAAGTGAATACTAGCTCACAAACATATGTCTAGAGTTTGTTCATTAGTAGATGAATATCTTATGTCAAGTTTGGAACTTACTTCTTAATAATGGACCAAACCATAAAAATAACAATGATACAAAGATATTCAACATGTATTAATCTTCAATCAAGTTCATACACAAAATGATTAAAATAAATACATTAAGTCTAGGTTGACTACTTCTAACTTTGACACAAAAAGTGTTTAGCTACTCATTATCATGATACCTTGCTCAATGAGTAGACAAAGGATGATGATGAACACAAATCTTCAGTCTCCTTGAAGAGCAATGTAAGATTCCTTGTTTCTCTCCTTTCTTTGTGATAAGAACCCAAAAAAAAACTTTCTATGTTGTAATGTTATTATACATAAAAAACAAAACGTCTCTTTATCTAAAAATCAGATTTCTTTCCCTCTTCTCAGCAAAAGTTGGTGGAAAAGTTCCCATAAAAGTCGCAAAAAGTAGCCAAAAGTATGGCTTATCTGCACAAAATCGTCGGGCGACCATAAAGTTTCGTCGGGAGATTTTGGCTAGATGCCACACTTTTCCAGCTGAGCATGCTAAAAACCCAAAAGAGCATCTTTAATCGTCTGACGACAAGAATGTTTCGCCGGTCGATTTTCCTTTCGCCAGGTGTGATACGGTGGGAGAACTGACTAGTGTTTTGCGTTCGTATTCGCACTTGTGCGGTTGAGCAAGAGTCGCCACCGACTTTTTATTTTATCCTAAAGGAAAGGTAAAAAAAAGCACAGCAAAAACCTTTTGAGATATTTCGTGGGTTCGGGGGGTAGATTATGAAAAGGGAAGGTATTAGCACCCTTTTCATCCATGGTTATCCATGGGCTCTTAGTTACTTGGTTTTTAGATCACTTGCCTTGATTTTTGATTGCTTGAAAATGGTGTGTGTGTGAGTGCTTTTGAAAATGTTTTGGAAGAAGATGCCTTGTCTTAGGATAACCTTGTAACAATTCTTTACTCGAATATTTTACAAAGGCGTGTATCTTTTTGAAAAGATGTTTCAAAATGTTTTGAGAGTTTGTTTGAAAGTGTAGTGGATTGTGGTTTTTGAAAGGAAGGCAAGTGTTTTTGCAAGTTGATCTCAAGTAACTAAGAGTTTTGTCTACCCTATTGTACTCAAAGGTTTTTGTTATATTTTAACCTCTTTTTAACAATTTTGTTCCACCATTGAATTTGGTGGGCAATCTTGCGTTTAGGAAGTTTATTCGGGACGGGCGCGGGTCATCGTATGGACCATGAATGCAATGGTGCCAAGTGTCTTTGGCAATTTGCTTTGAAGGGACTTGATCATTCCGTTTAGGCAACATTTTGAGGGACTTATGATCATTTGATTTTTGTTTTGCCAAAGATACTCGACGTGCAAGCATGGCCCATTTTGGAAGGCAACATGTGGGATTACCCTAGAGGGTGCAAGTGTGATTGTGTATTGATTTCATGTATTTGTCTTGTATTAGGTTATCTAGCGTTTGATTTTTATGTACATGCAAACCCTAGGTCTAATCATAGTATAATTGAAAGCGGTAAATTGCGGGAATTTAAAATCTACGCTATTACAAATAAGTATTCGGGAGTGGGGGTACAATATTCACAAATGGGGATGAGACTTAGGATCATAGTGTCCAATAAATTAACCAAATCGAACCAATCAAGTGTGAATGAGTATCAACATAAGCAAATGTATAATGTATCAAAATGCAAGTACATTGTGTAGGTGCACGTGCGTATGTGTATTTATATACGTAATTATTTACATGTGCGACAATGTGGAATTAATGCGTATTGGGGTATTGTTTTAACCTAAAGAAAATGTTTATTTAATCAATTAGTGACTTTGTATTTTCTTGATATGTGTAAAAAGAAAATGTTTTTTTCTTTATTGAAAGTTTTTAGTTCTAATTAAATTAGGTATTAAAATGATGTTTTAAGAAAATATTTCTAAGTTTTAATCATGTATACAAAAAGTATTTTTTCATTTGTTATGTACAAAAAGAATATTTAAAAGAAAAAGGAATATTCAATTTTAATTATATTGTATGATATGTACAAAGTTATATTTAAATTAAATGTGAGTTTAATTGTAACGAGAAAATGTTAGTTTCTATATAAAAATTAATTATTATATATATATGAAAAAGTATTACTAATGTTCAAAAAAAATATTATGTTAGTTTATTTAACAAAAGAGAAAATGTCTTATATGGTTAAAGAAAACAAGTTTTGATATTTAAATGGGCCAAAAAGGGGCATTAGGTCCATGTGAAGCAAACAGAATGAATAAAAAGTGTTTTGGGCTTAGGCGCTCAGAAGGGAACGAGGGGGTGCGAATTGAAAAAAACAAAAGGGCTTAGGTGTTCCAGGCCCACGTTTAGGCTCAAGAACAATTTAGGGTTTGGATTATGTTTTCATTTGGGAACAAAGCTTTAGGGTTTTGTACAGCGGCGCGTTCATGGAAGTTTCGTTCATCGCCTCCGTTCGTCCTCATCGCTTCTGATCCTTCCTGCCTCAGCCACCAGCACTACCTCGTCCTCCCCTCGTGCTCGCTTAGGCAATGGTGAACCAAGGTAACGGCATGTCTCAAATTCATTAAACATTTTAGATTTGCATGTTAAGGTTTTCTGATTTGTTGAATCCGATTCTATGTTTTAAAACGTTTTTGCTTGTCTTGTGTGAGGTATGAAAGGAAAGGAGAAAACAAAAACTACCTTGACAGAGGGGAGGAGGAAAATGGAAGTGCTCAGGAGGCTTGACGAGCGGAGGGTGTTGATGCTTACACTTTGAGCTCCCTGGTATTTCTGTACTACCTCTTTTGCCTAGGGTTTTATGATGATTGAACTGAAAACTCTATTTTGATATTCACCTCTTTCTTTTTCTCTGACTCTTTGGCTTGCCTTTGTACGCTTTTTGTTGCCTTTGTAATGTTTGTCGCCTGTGATGATAAATTTCTGAGGCTTTGTATTGCCTTGAACGATTGCTACTGTTGAAACAATTTTGACTAGCTTTCTTCTTCTTCTTCTCTTGCTACTGCCACTGTATGATGTCTTGAATGTATGTTGCCTTCTTGATTTTCCTGTTGAACTGCTTCTGTTGGTTGTGAATTGGATGCTTTTGGTTGTCTATTCACTTCTTCCTTGTCCCATGATGAGCCTAGGGTTCTGAGGGCTTGTGGCTTGAATCCTATGTTTGCACCGCTTCTGATTCTTGGCAAGGTTGGACAGGGTAGACGTTTTGGCCTGAGACCCTGTGAGGTTTCTTACAGGTTTTAGGCTTATTGCAAGCTTAAGGTTGGTTTTGGCTGGTTTTTTGTGGCCTTAACAGGTTTTCTGTTCGAGGTTATATGTTTGTATTTTGGTGATATTGGTATTATGGCTCAATCAGGTTTTAGGTGTTCTTGGGTTTTTGCTGGCTTTTGACAGGTTTATGTGGTTAGGCTTCTGGTTAGGACTTATGCATGTGGTACTGGTTTTTTTGTAGTGCAGTAGGCAATGGTTTTTGGTGCATATACTGGTTTGACAGTTTTCTTATGGTGGTGAAGGCTTATCAGTTCGTATCCTTTTCTTTTGTGTTGTCTTCTTAGTTTATGCAGTTAATCTCTATATATTTCTTTGTTATCCCTGCTGTTGCAATTTTATATTTGTTTCTTTGGTCTCCCAGCCTTTTGGTCTTTTGGCGCCTAAGACTTTTTCAAACTTTGGAATCTCTTCTTGAACTAAGTTACTGGGCAGACTTGCAAGGTTTTTGGCATTTTTCTGTTTTGGTGATTAATCCTGCTGTGTACTTCTGCCTAATTTGAGTAACACTGAGATAATGCTTCTTTTAGCCTTCTACTTTATTGTCTTTTTGCAGTTTTATTTTCTGTGTTTTCCTTATGCCTAAAGCTAAACAGTAAGCCCACACTTCTCCTCTTTTCTTTCTCTCTCTTTGGTACACTTCAAAGAATATTAAACTGTTTTCCTTGTGTACTTTCTGAAAAGGCTACTGTTCGGAAATGATGAAAGAAAATTTGTCTTGCATAAAGACTTCCTCTGCATATTTTATCCTTTCTTTGACAACTTTGTGCAATAACCTGTACCTTTTGGCATTTGGCAGCAAGTTTGACACTTTGCATTTTGACATAAAGTTGCAAATTGGATTTTCTTTTCAGTTGGGTTTAAACTGTGCAGTTTGCTTGAGATTTTTTTGAATTTATGTAGTTTGGCACTTTGCATCTTTTCTCAACTTTGCCTTCATGATCAAATAATTCTGCCCTCTTTGTGAACCGGGAGAAATCCCGTGATTTGCAGAGAGGGTCAACTGATCCCAATCAGTGGCCTTTAATGATGACTGCAATTTATCTGTCTTTATTTATTTTATCTGCTTTTTGACTTTTCTCTTTTTCTTTTGCAGGTGAAAAATGGAGCACCGGAGCGGAGTGAAGAATTAGGGACTTAGAAAAATGTTTAGAAAAAATAGGATAGTTTTTATTTTCAATTTAATTATTGTAAACTATTATTATTTTAAATACTTCGTAAATAAATACTTGTATCCAAATAATAATTGTAACAAATATTAAATATGAAATAAAAATTCTATTGACTCCTTTAATTCTCTTCAATTCCTTTTCAATTATTTACTTATTATTCGTGGTTCCTTAAATTAAAATAAATGAAAATTAAATTCCAGATATTTAATTCTTAGAATCATAAATAATCAACTAAACATTGACTCTTCGTTGATCAAAATAAATGAACCTGACGTCTCCATCATCCAAAGCAACGCACAGTCAAACGCAATAACTGATCAGACGCAATCATTTCTTACTGATTTCTTACCAAGCACTGTAAATCCAAACTACATATTTCTTTTGACTGGCTCAAACAAAACAACGTGAATTCAAACCAACTGCCTCTTTTGCTGATTAAATCAAAACAAAGCGAATTCAACCCGAATCTCGGAATAACTTGCAAAATGCTGTGGAATTTTAATTTTTCTGAGAATATGCCCATAAAACCTTAATTCCTGATTAAATGCCAACGAACATTCGCCTGATCAAAATTGAGCCAGAATCAACCAAAACCCTAAGCCAACTGTTTGAAGCAATCCAGAGTCCTGAACAATCAATGAAACCCTAATTTTTGTTTGACCGACGAGAAAAGTCTGTTTGTCCGATTTTTGAGCCAGTTTAAAAAAAATCAGGAAATGCCTGAAGCTGATATTTATTGTGGAAAAATGCGAGGGCAAATTTTGGGGTACAACAGTTGCCCCTGTTCAATCTTCTTGGACCTGAAGAGTTAGATTGGCAAGTTTGCCTCTCGCGACTTGAAGGTAAAAGAAGATTGGACACTAAAGTGCCCAGAAAATTTGCACTCGGCGATATGATGGTAGAGGTGAATGGGCTTAAAGATGCCATTTGGTGATGGGCTTAAAGATGCCATCGGGTGCGATAGAATCTTGTCGGGGAATGGGCTTAAAGATGCAATCTGGAATGAGTATCAGGAAGATGTTCACGCTTGGGACCGTCCCTGAACTGGGGGTCTGAATAAGCAATAGATTGACATCCGTTGTTGGGAGGAATCCGTGAGCTGTTTTCAAAAAATCTTGAGAAGAAAACTGAACAAGTGATAGGTTAACATCCGTTACTTGGAGAACCCGTGAACTTTTTTCAGAAGTCTTGAAGTTGAATAAGTAATAGAGCAGCATCCGTTGTTGGGAAGCATCCGTAAACTGTTTTCAAAGGTTGCATCTGAACAAGTTGGTAGATTAACATCCGTTGTTGGGAAGAATCCATAAACTGTTTTCAGAAGTCTTGAGAAGAATCTGAACAAGCGATAGGTTAACATCCGTTACTTGGAGAACCTGTAAACTGTTTTCAGAAGTCTTGAAGTTGAATAAGCAATAGAGCGGCATCCGTTGTTGGGAAGCGTCCGTAAACTGTTTTCAAAGGTTGCATCTGAACAAGTTGGTAGATTAACATCCGTTGTTGGGAAGAATCCATAAACTGTTTTCAGAAGTCTTGAGAAGAATCTGAACGAGCGATAGGTTAACATCCGTTACTTGGAGAACCTGTAAATTGTTTTCAGAAGTCTTGAAGTCGAATAAGCAATAGAGCGGCATCCGTTGTTGGGAAGCGTCCGTAAACTGTTTTCAAAGGTTGCATCTGAACAAGTTGGTAGATTAACATCCGTTGTTGGGAAGAATCCATAAACTGTTTTCAGAAGTCTTGAGAAGAATCTGAACAAGCGATAGGTTAACATCCATTACTTGGAGAACCTGTAAACTGTTTTCAGAAGTCTTGAAGTTGAATAAGCAATAGAGCGGCATCCGTTGTTGGGAAGCGTCCGTAAACTGTTTTCAAAGGTTGCATCTGAACAAGTTGGTAGATTAACATCCGTTGTTGGGAAGAATCCATAAACTGTTTTCAGAAGTCTTGAGAAATAACGATTTTAGTCTGTCGACTGATCTTACCTGAAAAGGTAGAGAGTTAGTTACATGCAATGCCATGATGCATGATACAATATATGTTATATGATATGAATGTGAATGGGTGCGCATGTAAGCTGGAGAGCTGTCTTGCAAAGAATATATGAATCCGGGATGGCTGAAGATAAAAATATCTTGACTGCTGCTGGGAAGGATAATTCCTGGTTGTTGCTGGAGAATAAAGAGCTTGGGTTGCATACCAATCTTCTGGGGAAGTCTTGGCGACTTCTACTGGGGATACCAATCTAGTAGACTCATGCTGGGGAGGTGAGATTGAGACTCTTCGGCTTGGAGGGAAGTATCTCTGACGACTTCACTGGGGGAACTCAAGATTTTCCTTCCTACAACTTTGTGGGGAAAAGGTTCATTAGTCTGGTTCCGCTGGGGATACTGAAACTTAAACTCTGAGGGGGATCGAATTCCGGAGGATTCTCTGGCTGGGGATAGTATTAGTAAGTTATGCTGGGGAACTTCTGATGAACTCCGCTGGGGATGGGAAGAATTTTGGCGAGTGCGATCTTCCGTGGCAATAAGCTGAGGATAACCCAGTTATAAGCCCTTGTGAGAAATAACTTTGAGTAAAACTCGGGAGAGACGTCCGTACTCTGCAGGGCATAAGCTTCCAAAATCTACTGGGGATAAGCTTCAAGACTTGCTGGGGATATGGATTCCAAATCTCCTGGGGGTTTCCTTTGAAAGGGTATCAAGATATCCAACTGTACCTTCAACCTATCAGTAATCCTCTTTCCTGACTTATAAGGAAATGATTATGTTTCAAATGCATATGCCTATTTAATAAAACATTGGACGTTTCTCAAAATAAAACAATTAGTGCAAGAGAAAAAGAAAAAGGAAATGACACAAATTTCTAGGAAGAGTATTTGTATTAACTTTCTCTGAGTATATTTGTACAAAAGAGACAATCATCCTAGTAAGAGGATTCTGTCGTAAGCATTGAAAGATTTATACAAAATAAAGGATGGCTATTTGAAATAATTCCATGGGATTCCATTCTGCTATAGCTTTCCCAACTCTGAACATCTGTCCATTCAATGCTTCGTTTGCCGGTGACTGGATTGGTCAGAAGCCTGGAGCTGATTGATGAAGAGATTGTTTTTTGAAGTGATCCGACGAGACATAGCCATACGCTTTTAATTCCCTAACTTTTTCCTGAATCGCCCTTTCGGGTTTTCGATCCACCGGGAAACCCCTTTTTGCCCAAGCCGCCCTTTCGGGTTTTCAACTTGCCGGGTGTACAGATTTTTTTGTTTTTATCCCTAATTTTTGCCTGAACCGCCCTTTCGGGTTTTCGATCCACCGGGATGCCCATTTTTGCCCAAGCCGCCCTTTCGGGTTTTCGACTTGTCGGGTTATTTTATGCGTAGTATCTTTTGACTATGTCTGCGTTCGCAGGGTGCGGCAAATCGTCGTCGTCCATGGTGGTCAGAATCATTGCACCACCAGAAAATATGCTCTTGATCACAAATGGTCCTTCATATGTAGGAGTCCATTTGCCCCTGGGATCACTTTGCGGTAAGATAATCCGTTTGATTACGAGGTCTCCGACTTGATACACTTGACGTCTGACTTTCTTATTGAAGGCCTTGATCATTCGTTTTTGATACGTCTGACCATGGCATATAGCAGCAAGTCGTTTTTCGTCAATCGGATTGAGTTGATCAAGTCGGGTCTGCATCCAATCATCTTCATTCAAACCTGCATCCTTCATAATCCTTAAGGAAGGAATCTGAACTTCCATAGATAGGACAGCTTCCATGTCGTATACCAAAGAAAAATGGTGTTGCCCCGGTTGAAGTGCGTACTGTAGTACGGTATCCATGCAGAGCAAACGGTAACATCTCATGCCAGTCTTTGTAAGTGACTGTCATTTTCTGAATGATCTTCTTAATGTTTTTGTTCGCAGCTTCAACAGCACCGTTCATCTTCGGCCGATAGGGAGATGAATTGTGATGATAAATCTTGAACTGTTCGCATAACGCGGTGATCATTGTGTTATTCAGATTTGTACCGTTGTCTGTGATGATCCTATCTGGAACACCATACCGACATATGAGATTTTGCTTAATGAAGCGGGCAACCCCATTCTTAGTGACAGAGGCGAAGGAAGCTGCTTTGACCCATTTAGTGAAGTAATCAATGGCAACCAGGATGAAGCGATGTCCGTTGGAAGCCGTGGGCTTGATCTCTCCAATCATATCAATGCCCCACATTGCAAAGGGCCACGGAGCAGTCAGGACGTTGAGCGGAACCGGAGGGATATGAACTTTGTCAGCATAGGCTTGACACTTGTAGCAAGTACGGGAATGTTGATGGCAGTCAGCCTCCATAGTAGACCAGTAATAGCCTGCCCTTAGGATCTTCTTAGCCATTGTATGCCCGCTCAAGTGAGTGCCAAATGTGCCGCTGTGTATATCAGTCATGATCAATTCTGCTTCAGCTTTATCTACGCATCGGAGTAATACACAATCATGGCTTCGTTTGTAAAGGATGCCGTTGCTTAGGAAGAACTTAGCAGCGAATTTCCTTAAGAACTTCTTGTCATTTACGGAAGCTCCTTCAGGATAATCTCTAGTCTCGAGATACCTTTTGATTTCATGGAACCAGGGTTGTTCCATCACTTCTTCGGTATTAATCTCGTTACAATGCGCAGGTTCATCCATTCGCTCGATGGTGATTTGGGGAGCCTCGTTATCCCAGTTGAGTTTAAACATGGAGGACATTGTGGCTAGAGCATCTGCTAGCTGATTCTCTTCTCGCGGGAAATGCTCGAAGGTAATTTGCTCGAAATACGACAACAATGTCATGACATGTTCTTTGTATGGGACGAGATTAGGATGTTTGGTATCCCATTCTCCTTTGATTTGACTGATAACCAAAGCCGAGTCCCCAAATACGATCAAAGATTTGATCCCCAAGTCTATAGCAGCCTTGAGACCAAAGATGCAAGCTTCATATTCGGCCATGTTGTTTGTGCAGCTGAAGCAAAGTCGGGCCGTGAAAGGTGTGTGACAACCTTCTGGAGAAATGAGTACTGCGCCAATACCATTTCCAAGTGCATTTGAAGCACCATCAAAGTACAGGGTCCATCGGGATCCCTTTTCGGGTCCGTCATACGGTCCGTTACTTTCAATGCTGTCCAAATTCATGATGTCCTCGTCTGGGAAGTCAAACCTCATGGGTTGGTAATCTTCGATAGCTTGATGAGCCAGATGGTCAGCTAGTACACTCCCTTTTATGGCCTTTTGGGTGGTGTACTGGATGTCGTACTCAGTTAAGATCATTTGCCATCTAGCTATCCTTCCAGATAAAGCGGGCTTTTCGAAGATATACTTGATAGGATCCATTTTGGAAATCAACAAGGTAGTATGAGTCAACATATACTGTCTCAGTCGGCGAGCAGCCCATACCAAAGCGCAGCAAGTTTTCTCGAGCAGTGAGTAGCGAGTCTCACAGTCGGTAAACTTTTTGCTAAGGTAATAAATAGCATGTTCTTTTCGACCAGACTCGTCATGCTGGCCCAATACACACCCCATTGAGTTATCCAAGACGGTCAAATACATGATCAATGGTCTTCCTTCGACGAGTGGCATCGGAATAGGAGGTTCTAGCAAATACTCCTTGATTCTATTAAAAGCAACTTGGCAAACGTCGTTCCATTCTACTACCTGATCTTTTTTCAAGAGTTTGAAAATTGGCTCACAGGTAGAAGTCAGATGTGAGATGAATCTGGCAATATAGTTTAAGCGCCCCAAGAATCCTCTAACCTCCTTTTCAGTACGGGGAGCAGGCATCTCTTGTATTGCTTTCACTTTTGCCGGATCAACTTCAATGCCTTTGTTGCTTACAATGAATCCCAGGAGTTTACCAGACCTAACTCCAAAAGTGCATTTACTTGGATTCAGCCTGAGCTTGTATTCTTTTAACCTGGCAAACAGCTTCTCCAAATGCTCAAGGTGTTCTTCCTCCGTTTGTGACCGAGCTATCATATCGTCTACGTAAACTTTAATCTCATGATGTATCATGTCATGAAATAAAGCTACCATGGCGCGTTGATAAGTTGCCCCTGCGTTCTTTAGTCAGAACGGCATCACTTTGTAACAGAAAGTGCCCCATTGTGTGACAAAAGTTGTTTTCTCCATATCCTCGGGGGCCATTTTGATTTGATTGTAGCCCGAGAATCCGTCCATGAAGGAAAACACTTTATGCTGAGTAGTATTGTCGATCAAGATATCAATATGAGGTAGCGGGAAATCATCTTTAGGGCTGGCCCTATTCAAATCCCGGTAGTCCACACACATTCTGACTTTGCCATCTTTCTTCGGTACTGGCACCATGTTAGCGACCCATTGAGGATAGGACGTAACAGCCAGAAAGCCAGCATCGAATTGTTTCATTACTTCCGCTTTGATCTTTTCGGACATGTCAGGCCTCATTCAGCGAACTTTTTGCTTGATTGGTGGACAATCCTCTCTTGTGGGGAGACGGTGAACCACGATGTCTGTGTCTAAACCCGGCATGTCTTCATAAGACCAAGCGAAGATCTCAACATACTCATTCAACAACTGTACTAGGCACTCCTTGACTCTTGGTTCCAGATTGGCACCCACTTGCACCTCCTCCCGGTCTTCCTCGGTCCCCAAATTGACAGTTTCTAATGGCTCTTCATGCGGTAGGATGGCCTTTTCCTCTTGTTGCAGAAGTCTGGCTAGTTCCCCGGGTACTTCAAAACCTTCGTCATCTTCATACTCGGCTAGATTGACCAGATCTTCAGAGTTGTTGGAAGATATAGCAGAATAGTCACCCATGGAATCCGGAGTGGATGGGTACCTGCATTGGTGAGTGTGGGTGTGTGTAAGGGATAGCCATCCTTAAACAAAAATGCAAAAGGAAAGAAAATGAACACAAGCAGTTTATCAAATGAAAAACGTCCAATGAATCATTAAACATGGCATATGGATATGAAAAATAATCAAAAACCCTTACAAGTGGACCTACATGCCCCGGGCAAAGGCATGCGGTGAAAAGATAGTGTACGGATTGTTTGAAAGTAAATATTACAGACCAAATAAGAAATGTTTAACAGATAAATTACTGATGAATAAAAGTGATAGGGACAAAGTCCTTTGCCTCCCAATTGCTCAATCCTCCTGTGACAGTTGGATAAATCCACTCTTCAATGTTGCCCTCCTTGTCTTCATCTTCCAAGGCGTTGATTCTGTAGGGAGAAATTTTGACCGGCGCCCTTTCAATCTTCGACCGGCGCATAGCTTTCTGGCCAGCGGCTGTGAACCCTAATCCAAACTTGTTAGTCTTATGCGGAAAGTCGGGTAACTGCCCCCATGCTGAATTCCTCCCTTCTTTTATTGCGGCCCTTGCATCCTCCAGAGATGCCATCCTGGCCATCTGCCTCGGTGTCTCAGCCGTCAACTTCGCTACTTCTATTTCAGGAAGGGCTTCTTCGAAATGTTGAAACGGTGTCTCAATGAACTCTCCTTCAACCTCCACATACCGGAAAGAATTTAAGTGGCTAATCATGTACTCTTCTTCGCCATGGACAGTGATGATCTTTCCCTTGACAGGGTACTTCAGCATCTGATGCAAGGAGGAGGTGACTGCCCCAGCATGGTGTATCCAAGTCCTACCCAGCAAGCAAGAGTATGACGGACGGATGTCCATCACATAGAAAGTGGATTTAAACACCTCAGTACCTATCTTGATGGGAATTTCAACCTCTCCATGGACCATTCTCTTTGAACCATCGAAAGCTCTGAGAACAATATCACTCGACTTCAATTCCAACCCTTCGCAATCTAGTCGGTCCAAGGCCTTCTTAGGCAAAACATTCAACGACGAACCGGTATCAACCAAAACATGTGCAAGGGTGGTTCCACGACACTCGATTGAAATATACAAAGCATCATTGTGGTTTCTGCCTTTAGGGGTTAGGTCGGCATCAGAAAAACCTAGTCCATTATCCGCAGTCAGGCTAGCCACGCAATTTAGAAATTGATCCGCAGAAGTTTCCTGGGGCACATGAGCTGCCTTCAGAAACTTAATCAAAGCTTTAGCGTGCGCTTCTGAGCACAGTTATAGGGCCAGCATGGAGATCTTGGAGGGGGTTTGCCCCAACTGTTCCACCACATCGTAATCACTTCTCTTGATTATCTTCAAAATCTCGTCCATTTCCTTCTTGGAGGTTTCCGGAATTACTAAGGGTTGGGCCCTCGTCCTGACGGGCTCATCTTGTATTCCCTTTCCTTTATCGGCAATGGTAGGAGAGACATCACTAGGAACAACAACTTCTTCAATCAAAGGAGTTCTAGCAGAGAGTTTTATTGGTGCAGGGATGACCTTTATAGATGAGGGTCCAAAGATTGCTCTTGGAGGGGCAATCTCTGGAGAAAAAATCCTCCCGCTCCTGGTGATTTTGCTGGTGCCCGCAATGTTACTAATGCTGGCTTCTTCATCATCTGAACTTCCTTCAATTACCTCGATTTGCTTGATACCATGGTAGTAGACGTCACCACCATAGTTCCAAGGTATCGACTTCTCAGAGACATAGGGAACAGGCCCTGGCATTGTTATCTTCAAAGGAACAGATTTTGCAGCTGGTGTAATCTTAACAGGCTTTTTGACGGCCTTGGAAAGATTGGCGTGAATGGTTATGATTGAGACATCTTCAACATGAACTGGAACAGCAGAAACTTTTTCGAACAAAATTTGTCGGCTATCCATAAGGCCTTGGATGCCTTTCTTTAGTAGCGGACAATCAAACGGCAGAGAGTAGCAACAATATCAGTCTTCCTTACATCCCAGGAAGATTCCGGCCCTCAACAAATTCAACTTAATGGTTAGCAGCGGAGTAGTCAGATCACTGACATCAGCAACATACAAATCTTCTTCAATGGCATTGACATTTCGGTCGTGCTTCGGCATAGGTGCAGATATCACATTAGGCTTCTCTGGAGCGTCAAAATCTACCTCCTTAGCCTCTATCAGGTCTTGGATTTTATGCTTGAGTGCCCAACAATCATTGGTGTCATGTCCAACACTGTCTGAATGGTAGGCGCTTTTAGCATTGGCATGATAATGCGGAGAGGACGTATTCACATTCTTTGGCGCCTCCTTGATGGTGGCAAGATTCAATTTCAATAGATGGGGAAGCACTTGCGTTGGAGTCATATTAATACGGGTGAACTGCCGTTGTGGCTGTTCCACTCGTTGCTGATTTGGTCTGGACTGGTTATAGCAAGGCTGCTCACTCGGAGTGTTTTGAATCATTACGGCCCCCACGGTCGGCCGACGCTCCATCTTCCCTGCTCTTCTCTGAGAATATACCACAGCCGTTTCCTTCTTAAAAGGCTTCTTCTCAATACTTGCAGCACCACCCTTCTGAATCTTTCCTGACTTGATGCCAGCTTCTATTCTTTCGCCTGTTAAGATCAAATCGGTAAACCCCGCGGAAGAGTTACCAATTAGATGATTGAAAAACGGCCCAGATAGGGTCCCAAGAAACATATCAACGAGCTCACGATCGGTTAAAGGAGGCTGCACCCTGCCAGCCAAATCCCTCCATTTTTGTGCATATTCTTTGAATCCCTCACTTGTTCCTAGTGACATACCCTGAAGTTGGGTACGAGTAGGAGCAAGATCAGAATTATACTGGTATTGTTTGTAGAAAGCGGTGGCCAAATCTTCCCAATTTCTGACACTGGTTCCTTCTAGCTGATAAAACCACTCCAACTGAGCTCCCGACAGGCTGTCTTGAAAGAAATGAATCCAGAGGTTTTTATCTGCCGTATAGGGTTGAATCTTTCTCACGTAGGACCTGAGATGCATTTTGGGACAGGACAGCCCGTCATACCTCACAAACACTGGCACTTTGAATTTTGGGGGAATCACAATCCCGGCAACCAAACCCAAGTCTTCAAAATCCAAACCCGGTACTCTTTGTAATTCCATGGCAGCCAACCTATCCTCTAAACCCTTGTATTTATCATCAGCTGGAGGATATTGCTGGTCAGAATAATCTTCGTCCTCCTCGACATCCTCTTCTTCCGCATCAGATTCGGAAGGTACCGCAACTCCATCTCTTTTACTAGTCCCTTCATCAGAAGTAGGAGGAAATTCAAGCACTCTCCGAGCTTCTCTGTCAAATCTTCTCCCCAAGGTAGCCACTCCGACCCTCTTTTTCTTCTTCTTTACCGGATCCTTATTCCCCAATTGAGTCTTGATATCCTCCTGACCCTTAGCCAAGGTCATCAGGAGTTGCTGGAACTCTGCATTCTGAGCTTGTAGGTCTTTGATTGTTTGCTCGAGATCCATCCTACTGAAATAAACAGCAGATAGATAAGGAAACCTGGAGTGAGACCTGCTTATGCACATGATGAATGGTATTCTGATGTATGCAATGCATTCAAGGATTTAGAACATTCAAAATTTGTTTCAGACAAAGAAGAACGCACGTCATATTAATAAGAAGAAATTTGTTAGTACATAAATGCCCCATGGGCCAAATATTACAAAATAAACTTCTTAAGGCAGAAAGACATTGCGCATCCTCTTTGGTGCGAAGTAGGTGTTGAGGGCCTCTTGCTTGTGGAGTCGGCGTGTAAGCTCTAGAACCTTCTTTTCACTGGCGTAATAGCTAGCTTCAAAAGTGTTCCGTTCCTCCTTGAGCTGAATCCAACTTTTCTGCATTTCCTCCCATGATGTAGGCATGTCTGGATGCAGGATGGTGTAGGGAACCTCTCCTTCATTGACGGGCTCTTTAATCACTGGGAGTACATGAGGATAAGGCATCATTAGACTTTGGGCTCAGGCTCGTACCCACTTGAGATAGGGCTCAAGAGGGATGGAGTTCTTGTGTCCCAGAGTCTTGCTATCAACCTTGTTGAGTTTTCCCCAAGCTCTGATGAATCTTTGGCGAAGCCCTTGCGCATCGTTGTCGAATTCAAAAACTAGGCTAGGAATCAGCATATCATGAGGACCATCCCTCCGTGCATATCCAAACTGCCTCAATGCCAGGCAAGGGTTGTAGGTAATACCTCCTCTGATTCCAAGTAAAGGAACATTAGGAAACTCTCCACAACGATCGACGATGATGACATTTTCTCTGGACCGAGAACACCAATGTACATCAGAGTGAGTAAGAGTCATCAACCATTGGGACCACCTTGTACCCTGGTCATTCTTCAAGACCGATTGCAGAAGGTGCGAAATAAACCACCTTGCAAGGATAGGAGTACAGCACATGAGAACACCCCTCTTTCTCATTGTTCGTGTGTAAAATGAGTGAAGGATGTCCCCAAGCAATGTTGGTATTGGATTCCTGGACAAGAAGATTTTGACGGCGTTGACATCTACCAATTGGTCAGGATTCGGGAACAAGACCAACCCATAGATAAGGAGTGTCACAATCTCTTCAAAGGCTTGTAGATCCAATGAGTTCCAACATTCTTGTGCCTTCTCAAACAAGAACTTTGCTAAGAATCCTTTGACGCCGCTTCTGGTTTCCCAATGCCCCTTGATGTCGGATGGTTGTAGATGTAATGCTCGAGCAACATCTTCCAGCTTTGGTTCCTTTTCCATACCGTTGAAGGGTAGTTGATTAAGGATAGGAATTCTCAGGAGTTGAGAAAACTCCTCCAAAGTGGGCACCAACTGGTAATCAGGGAAAGTGAAACAGTGGTGAAGAGGGTCAAAGAACTGAAATAGCACTTTCATCATGTCTTCTTCAATGTTGGTGTTGACTAGGATGAGCAGTCTACCATGTCTTTCACTGAAGGATGAGCTTTCCGGAATTCTTGAGGTGAGCTCCTTGAGTTGAGGAGAGATTCTCACAAGGTTGACTTTGATGGTTTTTCTTCGGGGAATTTCCATGATCTACAAAACAGGAACAAAGATGAAGATCCAAACCCTTGAAATGGTTAGTGAATGCATATGATGCTTTATGATGTTCATGATGTATGCACAAAACATATGTACAAGCAAATCACACCAAACCCTAGTTTCAGGCTTGCATGGGGTTTCACAGGTAAGTACCCTCTTGAGTGTAGTTGGCTTAAAAACCTGTCCTATAAATAGTAACCGGGTTCTAAGGAGCTCAATATCACTGGATTGTTTTCATTGTTCATTGTTTTGGTTTAGCCACTTAACTAGCGACCAAAATATTCCAAGAAAACGACCCTCAATGAGTGTAGTATCTATATCTACCAACTTCGGACTGTACCAAAGCCAGTCATCTCACTACTCCTAATAAAAGGCTAAGATGGTCAAGTAAGGTTCTAGGTCATTAGTGCTTAGTGACATCACTCAGCGGCCCCATACTCTCCTTGATTGAACTCAAGGGTTACCGGTACTCACAAATATGTCGCACTAATATAGCTATTGCTTCGACCGTGTCGGTATACCCCGCACAGTTTCCACAACGTATTGCTATCTATGAATGTTTCCCAAATCCGGGTATAGGATTTCAAGCCCAAACAAGAGAACCATAAGAGGTTAAGCAAGCAAAGCAAATAAAAATAATCATGCAAGAAGGTGATCTAAAAAACCCTAAGGTAACCCCACTTTTAAATTTCTCCCCAGCAGAGTCGCCAGTTCTGTGATACGGTGGGAGAACTGACTAGTGTTTTGCGTTCGTATTCGCACTTGTGCGGTTGAGCAAGAGTCGCCACCGACTTTTTATTTTATCCTAAAGGAAAGGTAAAAAAAAGCACAGCAAAAACCTTTTGAGATATTTCGTGGGTTCGGGGGGTAGATTATGAAAAGGGAAGGTATTAGCACCCTTTTCATCCATGGTTATCCATGGGCTCTTAGTTACTTGGTTTTTAGATCACTTGCCTTGATTTTTGATTGCTTGAAAATGGTGTGTGTGTGAGTGCTTTTGAAAATGTTTTGGAAGAAGATGCCTTGTCTTAGGCTAACCTTGTAACAATTCTTTACTCGAATATTTTACAAAGGCGTGTATCTTTTCGAAAAGATGTTTCAAAATGTTTTGAGAGTTTGTTTGAAAGTGTAGTGGATTGTGGTTTTTGAAAGGAAGGCAAGTGTTTTTGCAAGTTGATCTCAAGTAACTAAGAGTTTTGTCTACCCTATTGTACTCAAAGGTTTTTGTTATGTTTTAACCTCTTTTTAACAATTTTGTTCCACCATTGAATTTGGTGGGCAATCTTGCGTTTAGGAAGTTTATTCGGGACGGGCGCGGGTCATTGTATGGACCATGAATGCAATGGTGCCAAGTGTCTTTGGCAATTTTCTTTGAAGGGACTTGATCATTCCGTTTAGGCAACATTTTGAGGGACTTATGATCATTTGATTTTTGTTTTGCCAAAGATACTCGACGTGCAAGCATGGCCCATTTTGGAAGGCAACATGTGGGATTACCCTAGAGGGTGCAAGTGTGATTGTGTATTGATTTCATGTATTTGTCTTGTATTAGGTTATCTAGCGTTTGATTTTTATGTACATGCAAACCCTAGGTCTAATCATAGTATAATTGAAAGCGGTAAATTGCGGGAATTTAAAATCTACGCTATTACAAATAAGTATTCGGGAGTGGGGGTACAATATTCACAAATGGGGATGAGACTTAGGATCATAGTGTCCAATAAATTAACCAAATCGAACCAATCAAGTGTGAATGAGTATCAACATAAGCAAATGTATAATGTATCAAAATGCAAGTACATTGTGTAGGTGCACGTGCGTATGTGTATTTATATACGTAATTATTTACATGTGCGACAATGTGGAATTAATGCGTATTGGGGTATTGTTTTAACCTAAAGAAAATGTTTATTTAATCAATTAGTGACTTTGTATTTTCTTGATATGTGTAAAAAGAAAATGTTTTTTTCTTTATTGAAAGTTTTTAGTTCTAATTAAATTAGGTATTAAAATGATGTTTTAAGAAAATATTTCTAAGTTTTAATATGTATACAAAAAGTATTTTTTCATTTGTTATGTACAAAAAGAATATTTAAAAGAAAAAGGCATTTTCAATTTTAATTATATTGTATGATATGTAAAAAGTTATATTTAAATTAAATGTGAGTTTAATTGTAAAGAGAAAATGTTAGTTTCTATATAAAAATTAATTATTATATATATATGAAAAAGTATTACTAATGTTCAAAAAAAATATTATGTTAGTTTATTTAACAAAAGAGAAAATGTCTTATATGCTTAAAAAAAACAAGTTTTGATACTTAAATGGGCCAGAAAGGGGCATTAGGTCCATGTGAAGCAAACAGAATGAATAAAAAGTGTTTTGGGCTTAGGCGTTCAGAAGGGAACGAAGGGGTGCGAATTGAAAAAAACAAAAGGGCTTAGGTGTTCCAGGCCCACGTTTAGGCTCAAGAACAATTTAGGGTTTGGATTATGTTTTCATTTGGGAACAAAGCTTTAGGGTTGTGTACAGCGGCGCGTTCATGGAAGTTTCGTTCATCGCCTCCGTTCGTCCTCATCGCTTCTGATCCTTCATGCCTCAGCCACCAGCACTACCTCGTCCTCCCCTCGTGCTCGCTTAGGCAACGGTGAACCAAGGTAACGGCATGTCTCAAATTCATTAAACATTTTAGATTTGCATGTTAAGGTTTTCTGATTTGTTGAATCTGATTCTATGTTTTAAAACGTTTTTGCTTGTCTTGTGTGAGGTATGAAAGGAAAGGAGAAAACGAAAACTACCTTGACAGAGGGGAGGAGGAAAATGGAAGTGCTCAGGAGGCTTGACGAGCGGAGGGTGTTAATGCTTACGCTTTGAGCTCCCTGGTATTTCTGTACTACCTCTTTTGCCTAGGGTTTTATGATGATTGAACTGAAAACTCTATTTTGATATTCACCTCTTTCTTTTTCTCTGACTCTTTGGCTTGCCTTTGTACGCTTTTTGTTGCCTTTGGAATGTTTGTCGCATGTGATGATAAATTTCTGAGGCTTTGTATTGCCTTGAACGATTGCTACCGTTGAAACAATTTTGACTAGCTTTCTTCTTCTTCTTCTCTTGCTACTGCCACTGTATGATGTCTTGAATGTATGTTGCCTTCTTAATTTGCCTGTTGAACTGCTTCTGTTGGTTATGAATTGGATGCTTTTGGTTGTCTATTCACTTCTTCCTTGTCCCATGATGAGCCTAGGGTTCTGAGGGCTTGAGGCTTGAATCCTATGTTTGCACCGCTTCTGATTCTTGGCAAGGTTGGACAGGGTAGACGTTTTGGCCTGAGGCCCTGTGAGGTTTCTTACAGGTTTTAGGCTTATTGCAAGCTTAAGGTTGGTTTTGGCTGGTTTTTTGTGGCCTTAATAGGTTTTCTGTTTGAGGTTATATGTTTGTATTTTGGTGATATTGGTATTATGGCTCAATCAGATTTTAGGTGTTCTTGGGTTTTTGCTGGCTTTTGACAGGTTTATGTGGTTAGGCTTCTGGTTAGGACTTATGCAGGTGGTACTGGTTTTTTTGTAGTGCAGTAGGCAATGGTTTTTGGTGCATATACTGGTTTGACAGTTTTCTTATGGTGGTGAAGGCTTATCAGTTCGTATCCTTTTCTTTTGTGTTGTCTTCTTAGTTTATGCAGTTAATCTCTATATATTTCTTTGTTATCCCTGCTGTTGCAATTTTATATTTGTTTCTTTGGTCTCCCAGCCTTTTGGTCTTTTGGCGCCTAAGACTTTTTCAAACTTTGGCATCTCTTCTTGAACCAAGTTACTGGGCAGACTTGCAAGGTTTTTGGCATTTTTCTGTTTTGGTGATTAATCCTGCTGTGTACTTCTGCCTAATTTGAGTAACACTGAGATAATGCTTCTTTTAGCCTTCTACTTTATTGTCTTTTTGCAGTTTTATTTTCTGTGTTTTCCTTATGCCTAAAGCTAAACAGTAAGCCCACACTTCTCCTCTTTTCTTTCTCTCTCTTTGGTACACTTCAAAGAATATTAAACTGTTTTCCTTGTGTACTTTCTGAAAAGGCTACTGTTGGGAAATGATGAAAGAAAATTTGTCTTGCATAAAGACTTCCTCTGCATATTTTATCCTTTCTTTGACAGCTTTGTGCAATAACCTGTACCTTTTGGCATTTGGCAGCAAGTTTGACACTTTGCATTTTGACATAAAGTTGCAAATTGGATTTTCTTTTCAGTTGGGTTTAAACTGTGCAGTTTGCTTGAGATTTTTTTGAATTTATGTAGTTTGGCACTTTGCATCTTTTCTCAACTTTGCCTTCATGATCAAATAATTCTTCCCTCTTTGTAAACCGGGAGAAATCCCGTGATTTGCAGAGAGGGTCAACTGATCCCAATCAATGGCCTTTAATGATGACTGCAATTTATCTGTCTTTATTTATTTTATCTGCTTTTTGACTTTTCTCTTTTTCTTTTGCAGGTGAAAAATGGAGCACCAGAGCGGAGTGAAGAATTAGGGACTTAGAAAAATGTTTAGAAAAAATAGGATAGTTTTTATTTTCAATTTAATTATTGTAAACTATTATTATTTTAAATACTTCGTAAATAAATACTTGTATCCAAATAATAATTGTAACAAATATTAAATATGAAATAAAAATTCTATTGACTCCTTTAATTCTCTTCAATTCCTTTTCAATTATTTACTTATTATTCGTGGTTCCTTAAATTAAAATAAATGAAAATTAAATTCCAGATATTTAATTCTTAGAATCATAAATAATCAACTAAACATTGACTCTTCGTTGATCAAAATAAATGAACCTGACGTCTCCATCATCCAAAGCAACGCACAGTCAAACGCAATAACTGATCAGACACAATCATTTCTTACTGATTTCTTAGCAAGCACTGTAAATCCAAACTGCATATTTCTTTTGACTGGCTCAAACAAAACAACGTGAATTCAAACCAACTGCCTCTTTTGCTGATTAAATCAAAACAATGCGAATTCAACCCGAATCTCGGAATAACTTGCAAAATGCTGTGGAATTTTAATTTTTCTGAGAATATGCCCATAAAACCTTAATTCCTGATTAAATTCCAACGAACATTCGCCTGATCAAAATTGAGCCAGAATCAACCAAAACCCTAAGCCAACTGTTTGAAGCAATCCAGAGTCCTGAACAATCAATGAAACCCTAATTTTTGTTTGACCGACGAGAAAAGTCTGTTTGTCCGATTTTTGAGCCAGTTTAAAAAAAAATCAGGAAATGCCTGAAGCTGATATTTATTGTGGAAAAATGCGAGGGCAAATTTTGGGGTACAACACCAGGCCCCCCAGAAGCGAAACAAAATAGAATTGACGCTTCTTTCTCTTCATCAATTTCGCCGGGCGACACCTACTTTCGCCGGGCGATTCTTTGCAGCAGCTCACTCTTCTTTCTTAAGCTTGGTTAGCCTAAAATCTCCATTTTTTTGCATCTTTCCTGCACAAGCTTAGCTGAAACACTAACAAACACATTAAACCTACAAAACTCTAGATATTATGCAAAATGACTAAACTAACTATTTGACCTAATCAAAAGTAAAATAAAAGATCTCAAAGTGTCAATAATTGATATGTATTTTATGCACAAATTGACACTTAACAACTTCTCACAAAACTTTGGCTTTCATTCATACTCAACGGGCTGCTTCATCTTGTTACCTTCAGTATCCCTAATAGTGATTTCAGTTGCTAGGGTTTGTGTAATATCAATTTCCACAAGAATTCTAGCATATGATACCCTCAATTTATTGGCAGTGCATTCATCCGTAACAAGTGGGGTGCCCAAAGCACTACCAATTTTGCTCATACTTTTCTGTCCCCAATGATACAAAAGGAAGTTGCGGTAACTTAACCCAGATGGGTAGTGTGCGCAACATGCCCTTCTTCAAATTGAAGTTTGGCTTCCAATCCCTCAGTAGCATAGACATGTTATGTATCGTATACGAATCTTTCATTAGCACAACATCCTTGTCTTGAAACGAATTGAACCTCAAGATAAAATATCCTTCCTTATTGTAAAACATGTCTGGAAGCTTCACAAAATTCCAATTCTTATTCATGAATTATTTAACTGTGTTCATACTCAAATCACCCCATTATCATACATAATGAGTGAAGATTCCCAATATTTCACCTCTGAGATGATATCGTCTTCTTCAATTTCAATCTCGATTTCCCCATTCACTAACTTCGGTGCCATAAATTCAATTTGCATCCCATTTTCCAGGTTTTTATTTCCACTAATCACATCCACCCACAATTTCTTAAGTGCATCTTCCTTTGTTCCCGACTCAACTTCATGCTTGTTCTCTTTCCCTTTAGGGTTTGCAAGATCATGTAACTCCTGCAAACCGTGATTTCCTTTCGAATTGGACTCTTTATTGTTACTCTCCGTCTCCTTCTCTTCACGAGATATGCTGCTTCCATGATCTGTCGGTGGAAGAGACACCTTTTTCGGCCGTCCCTTCCTCTTTTCGCTCATGGTCGAAGCTCTTATGCGTTTTAAATCCATAATTTTTTAAAATAAAAAAATTTAAAAAATTATTATTATAATAAAATGTCGAAAATATTTTTAATTAGTTTAAACGAATATTTTTAAATTTATGTGGGTTCACATAAATTTGTGGGTCTCATTTAAATTTTAGCCAATAAAGATTCTACAAAAATGTGAGTTGCTAGTACTCTTGCATGATGATATTCCATAGATTATCCATAATGATTAGGTAACCGAATAATTCAATTAATTGACACTAATTAACTATCAATCATGATAATCAATGATTGTTAAGATAATAGTGATAATAATTCTTTTATAAGAGAAAACAA
Source organism: Vicia faba (assembly GCA_948472305.1). Taxonomy (NCBI): domain Eukaryota; kingdom Viridiplantae; phylum Streptophyta; class Magnoliopsida; order Fabales; family Fabaceae; genus Vicia; species Vicia faba. Next base: position 493,647,374 of record OX451740.1, read on the forward strand.
AAGTGATAATTGAACTTGAGAGCAAACGAATATAGGTCAAACTTGGGGTAGGTTGCCTTAGGGGTAGTAGGTCAAGCTATTTTTAAGGTCATATTCTAAAATTATCTGGTCCCATCTTTTTCTTAATATAAGTTTAGTTAGGGTCGTTCAAAATCAAACCGACCCAATAAAAAAGAGTAAAACTGAATCGAATCAAATTGAAATTGCAAAAAATCGCATTTAATTCAGATGTGTTTGAGTAATTTTTTAATGGAACCGCGCGGTTTGGTTTGATTTGCGGTTTGTATTTTGTAAACCAAACCAAACCGAACTAAATCATATTATATTATTAAATCTTACTATTTAATATATATTTCTTTAATTCTTTAGAGTAATCAACATATATTATGTGTATGTTTTATTATATTCTTTGTATGATATTTATTTTAATTTATAAATCATAAAAAATGAAATATGATTCATTAATAAATACTATTTTCATAAAATATATTCTATCATATTTTTTTGTATAATATTTATTTAAGAATGCAATCTTATGTATATCATCCTTTAGATTTAGATAAAATTATAATACACAATTTTATGTATCAAATTAATAAATTTATTTTGACAATGATAAATTTTTTTATAGTAATATTTAAACGGTTAAACACAAAATTATATCTTTTTCTATATGTGTATCTATGGCTCAATAATTTTTTTTATAAAAAACTGAACCAACCTTACCAAATCCAAATCACATTAGTTTTGTTTGATTTGATTTAATTTTATTTTTAAAATCCAACTGAACTAAATTGAACCGCACGTTTTTTTTATGTGATTCAGATATTTTTGCTTCAAAATCGCTCAAACTGTATCGCGAACACCCTTAAATTTAACTATAAAGTTAGAAAATCATTGCGTTTTTGATTTATGCTATATGTTTTCTTTATAATTGTTTATAGTTATTCATGTGAATGACGTATTTTCGCCTAATAAGGGCGACACTCCTTTATTGAATCCTAGGTCTCATTAGAATTTTAAAATATTTCTAGGTTCATATTTTGAATATTTATGTCTCATTTGATTAGAGTCTGTTTTATAAGACTCAAAAAAAGAGTTTTTAATTTTTAATTATTAATTTTTAACTTTTATCTTTTTAAGTTTACATTAATTAAAAAAATCTGTTTGGTAACTCTCTCTTATCTTTTAATTTGTAATTTTTTAAATAGTTTTTAGTTTTTTTTAAAAGCTATTTGAAGTAGTTTTTAATTTGTGACTTTTTTTTTTATATTTCTTTATTATTTTAATAAAAATATATTATTATCGTTATTAATTAAAATGTTCTTTTATGTCATTTTATATTTATCAGTTAATAAAACAAGTAATTCATCAAACACTCATGTTAACTTATACCTTATTAATCACTAATCATAAGCTATTAGCTATCAGTTATAAATTATAAGCTATCAGCTATCAGTTACTAACTAGTTTTATCAAACATAGTCTTAATATTAATACAAATCATTGTTGTGATTAGGAATGCCAGAATGCATCTTATTTTCGTCCCTATTATTTCTATATCCAATTCTCGTTCCTAGGAGAAATTTGTCTTGGTAAAACTACATAAAAAAATACAATTACAATACAAAAATTTAATGCAAAAACTCTAAAATTAGAGAAAAAACTACAGTACCGTTTAATCTGGACAAGTAATTTTTTGCCTACTATAAGAAACTTGTACTTTTATATGCAATATCAGGTTATAGTCTGCTAAATATATTTTCGTATTATTTTTGTTTAAGTTGACTGGAAACCTTTAAATTAATAATATCATTTTGTCCCAATGATATCATCGAATTTTATTAATCATTCATCACTTTAAATTATCTTCTCTCTATTTAGTAACTGTTGGAAATCCATCAAAATTTATGGAGAATTTTTATCAATTTTGATGAAAAAAATTGTTATCAATACACAATAACAATGAAAGAAAGAATTAGAGTTTGACAAAATAGGGAAGAAGAAGATTTTTGTAGAGTTTCTCCCTGCCCACAAACTGTAGAAAAATCTTATTCACTTTGCAACTGCAAATTTTGTAAATACAAGTTCTAAGTGATTAGTTGGAAATATAGACATAGTATAAGCTGTAAGAACAAATGTTGGTTCTGCAATATTATCTCTGAGTTTTGATGATAACAAATGAGTATGATTGTATGAACAACTTTGTTGTACTGATGTTTGTTATTGTTAAATACTCAACAAACATGTTCTGCTTCTGATGGATGGCGTGACCAATTCATTAGAAGAGAATTGATTCCGCTCCTATACTACACAAGTTCTGTTGAACAATAGAAAAACACTCTAGAAGGCTCTGAAGTGTAAACTCTGATATTTGTCTAAAGAAACCAGTCAAAAGATCTGAAAACTGAAGTCTCTACTTACGTCCAGATACTGAAGACTCAAGCTTCTAAAGACAATATGTTCCAAAGAAACAAAGTTAGAAGATCTGAAGACAAAGTTTCTACTGAAGTCCAGATGCTGAAAGCTTGTGTTTCTATTTATGAAGTTCTAAAGATAAGGATTCTGAAGACCAAGTGTTAAAGACTCTAAAAGACACAAGGTCTATGATACAGTGGTAGAACCGACTGTTATACTGGTTTGCGTTTTTTGTTTGCAAATGTCGCGGTAAGCAAGAGTCGCCACCAACTTTTCTTTTATCCAACAAAGGAAATGGTAAAAAGAACAGAAAAAGACATTTTTCGAGATTTTCTGAGTAAGGGGGTAGATTATTGAAAGGGAAGGTGTTAACACCCTTTCCATCCATGGTTTTCCACATGCTCTTAGGTACTTGCTCATTTTTGAAAACTATTTTCGTGTTTGTGTGTTTTAAAATATTTTGTTTGCTTTATGATAACTCTTGTATCAGTCCTCAAGAGTGTGCTAAAGCGTTTTTGAAAAGAATTTTGAAAGTGTGTAAGTGTGAGAAAGAATCAGATTTGAGCAAGTACTTAAGAACTATCTACCTACTCGAAAAAGAACGTTCTTTTCCTCCTTTCCTTTAGATAGTACTACCCTACTATTAGTGAGTAGGTAGCCCTATCGTCGGATGTTGAGGGACTATCAAAAGGGACGTTTATGGTCATCGAAGGCAACATGTAAGGATACCTTAGCATTTCGAAGGGACTGTCATCATATAGGCAACATCGAGGGATAAGATCATTTCTCGTAGGCAACTCGAGGGACATTAAGGGACCATGATCTTTATGATGACTTTTAAACTGAGGTTCTTTGCTAAGATATCCCTACGTTTGAGGGACATGACCATTTCCGAAGGCAACAAGTGAGGTTATACCCTAGGGATGCAAGTGTGTAACAATGTGCTTTTTTCAGGTATTTATCTTGAAGTTAGTGACCTAATGATTAATTGATTAATTCTTGTCATGCATGCCTAATTTACTAACAATTTATATACAAGCATATAAGAAATATAAAGGCGAGAAATAAAGTTCCTACAACTATTACAAGGCTTTGGTGTAGTTACATAAATAATGTATTTTTTTTTTGAAATAACCATGTATTAAAAAAGAATCGCAAATAACCATATTTTGGAAAAAATTACGCAAATAACCATGTTTCAGATGACTCCTCAAAGGAGGAGCCATCTCACTTGGCGCCTACACCTACCTTTTAAGGGGAGGCGCCATCTCACTTGGCGCCTAGGTGCTTAGGGCTTGCCCTAAGCCAAGTGAGATGGCGCCTTAGTGCATTTGCTAGGGCAATTTTCGTGTTTTTTTTTTCCAATGCGGTGCGTTACATATTCGATATAGGATCAACAAAATTGACTTTTTATTTACAAAATATGATTACACACATAAGTATTACATAAAAAAACAGATTAATCAGTGGCCCCTCGGAACCCGATAATGACCCCCGGTTCCGCATCCCCGTCCTCGCCTTTCCCGTGCTGGGTTTCGTCGCGTTTCCTGCTGTGGTAGGGTCGATGGCCCAGCGAAGTCAATGCGTTCCGGATCCATGAAATCAGTCAGATCTCCATATATAGAAGATCTGTTTGGTAAAGTCGGTTACCCATACCCTCAAAGTTTGGTCGTGTTGGTGGTGGGTGGGGTTCCATGGTTGGTCTGTAGCATTGGTCGTCTGAGTACGGGGGGTAGAAAGGAAATGAATCTTGGGGTGTTTGGTATTGAGGATGTTGGATGGTTTGGTGATATTGTGGTTGATGGTAAGTTAGGTCGGTTGGTTCATAATCTTTTGTCATTCCCAGATCAGGGTTAAGGTTGGATGTTGAGGGGCCCATATTGGGATATGCAGAAGACTGAAATTGTGTGTGGGGTTGCCGGTGTGTTGGTATTGTGATTAAAATTGCGGTTGGGTGTGAGGCATATGGGGGTATTGGTACTGAGGTGGTGAGTGTGGTTGGTTATGGGGCATGTGGGTGTAATTGTATTGTGGTGGAGACTGTGGTTGGGTGTTTGTGGTTCTGTTTCGTCTGGGGGGTTGGTGGGAGGTTGATGTGTGTTGGGTTTGTTGTTGGGGAAATGAGGGTTGTTCCCATTGTGTTCGTGGGTCAACCAAATACCTTGGATGAGACACGTGCATTTCAGGGTTACTAACCGATTTGTACCAAGATAAATACTGACCCGCGTGTCGCATATTACCATGATTGATGAAAAATGTAAATTGTAAGACATGTCGGTGACGCCTCTGCCACATCTTACACCATTCAGGAGCAAAGTCTTTCCAGATGGTAAGACCCCATTGGGTGTCGACCCTTTTGAGATGCCACATGGACAAATAAGTCAGATCGCTGGGTATCTCTTGATGCATTCCAAACTGCATCTTCACACGGTCGTTGTGGTGCATCTCCACAACATTGAACCGTATGATTGCAGTCTTGGCGCTCCAAATTGCTGCATCCTCGGGGTTTGGTTCATGTTCAAAACCCAAATATGGTCTCCAGACAAACTGTGCATAAAATTAAATCAGGTTAATGAAAACGTAATATATAAATTATTTTAGAAGTAGAAAATTTGAAAGGTACGACGTACATCATCCAGGCCAAGGTGATCCAATAGATTGCGGTATAGTGCGACATTGAATCTTGGATTCTTGCCGTAATCCATACCCCTCACGCAATACCTAAAGGAAATGAAAAATATTTTACTTTTATCATATATTTGGTGAAGATATGAATAGTAATAAATGATATAACTTGATGACTTACTTTGTTGCGTACGGGAAAACGAATGTGTTGTTGTTGACGGGGTTTAGGGACTCCATCCTCCACCAACCCCAGACTTGAAGTAAAAAAGCGCAGCCATAAAATGTACATTTTCCTTGATTGCATTTTTAGACAAGGAACTGTATAGGTGGGCTAAAAAACAGAACCCCAACTATACTTTCTAGTTTTTTCGAAGTCTCTAAGTAAATTTAAATACATAAAATTTACACTATTTCCCGTACTTTCGGGAAATAAAATGGTTCCAAATAGTATCATTATATAAGTTCTAGCTTTTATTACCTTGGCTAGCTCGGAGGAATTTTCGTTTAATTCCAAAGTCGCATAATGATTTTTAAGCTCAGTTAGTAGTATACCCTGACCTCTCGCACCACCACCTTCAACCATATCCCTGCCCAATAATTCTTCACACAGAGAATTGGGTTGTTGAACCGACCCGTTAACGGCCTTACCGTCGACAGGGAGATCCAGTAACATGTACACGTCCTCTAGTGTAACGGTACATTCACCTATTGGTAGGTGAAATGTATGGGTCTCTGGTCTCCACCTTTCCAATATTGTAAGTATGAACTTCGAATCAATTGTGCAGTTGGAGATCTTTATAACATGTCCGAAACCTGCGTATTCCTGATACGGTATGATCAATGGGTCGGGAGCAAGGTAGTTGTGAGACCGAATTCTGAATCTTTTGGTATCCTGAGTTAATAATGTAAAAGGTGTAAGAGTAAGTAAGATGAACAAAGCATTACCAGAAGTATGAAAAATGTATAACTATAAAAGAAACTTACAAATGCTGCAATGTTGTCCCTTGTGCCTCTGTGAGAATCGCCCATTGTGAGAAGAGCCATTGTTGAAAATGCCTGAGATTATGAAAGAGTTTGAAATTGTAAGAGATTATGAAAGAGTTTGTAGCAGAGAGTGAGATGATTGTAGGTGCGAGAGAAGTATGTTATGCTCTGTATTTATAGGCAAAAAATTTTCATAGAGTAAGTGAGGTGGTAGGTGGTGCATGCATGCATGATAAGTGTCACTCTTACAGTGTAGGTGCAGGCTACGTGGAAGGCTTGGAGAAGGCATCTCTGCATACATGTAACACGATTGGACATGAAGGGAGGCGCCATTGGACTTGGCGAAAGAGTACAAAAATGAAAGGTGTCGCCATCCCCATTGGCGAATAAGAGGTGACATGAGTTGCATAGGCGCATGCTAGGTGACAGCCTTGGAGAAGGCATCCCTGAATGCATGTAACACTATTGAACATGATGGGAGGAGCCTTAGAGGTTACAGTGTAGGTGCAGAGTAGGTGCAGGCTACGTGGCAGGCTTAGAGAAGGCATCTCTGCATTCATGTAACACGATTGGACATGAAGGGAGGCGCCATTGGACTTGGAGAAAGAGTACAAAAATGAAAGGTGTCGCTATCCCCATTGGTGAATAAGAGGTGGCATGGGTTGCATAGGTGCAAGCTAGGTGACAGCCTTGGAGAAGGCATCCCTGAATGCAAGTAACACTATTGGACGTGATGGGAGGAGCCTTAGAGGTTACAGTGTAGGTGCAGAGTAGGCGCATGCTAGGTGGCAGCCTTGGAGAAGGCATCTCTGCATGCATGTAACACGATTAGACATGAAGGGAGGCACCATTGGACTTGGCGAAAGAGTACAAAAATGAAAGGTGTCGCCATCCCCATTGGCGAATAAGAGGTGGCATGGGTTGTAGAGTAGGTGCAGGCTAGGTGACAGCCTTGGAGAAGACATCTTTGAATGCATGTAACACTATTGGACGTGATGGGAGGAGCCTTAGAGGTTACAACCTTAGTTATTTCAAATTCAGTTTGACCTATTTAGTCTTACATTTATCAAAACACTGATTCACTTAATCTCTCAAACACTAGAACATTCAAAAATTCCTGCAAATAACTCATAAACTTCAAACCTTCCAACCTTCAAACAATCATACACAATGACCTCTGCACCCCAATATGTCATCAGTGCACATTTCAACGGTGAGACATACATTTGTCCCACCTCTAGGTTTTTGTTTAGAGATACATACAACATTCGATTTTGTTTAAACAGGAAAGCCAATTTCTTGTACTTCAAAAAACGATTGGAGGCCAAACTTGGACGAGGCCCGGTGACACAAATATTTCACCAGAATCCAGTTTTTTTGGTAACAACCAAATAATATTTTATAAGGTTGAGGTTCAAGATGACGAGGATCTTCAGAATATGTTTTCCAGTCATGAGTATTCTGGGTACGACTGTATTGAGTTGTACATTATGCTGCGAGAGCCTCAGGTGACACAAGTGGTTGATCTTTTGGAGACCGAACAAGCAGAAGTAGATGCAGTTGATGAAGAAGAAGAAGATGACGAGTTAGAGTTTGAAGAAATGGTAAATGATGATTCCGAAGACGATGGGACACCTGGTATTCCTGCAAACGAGATCTACACACCACCTCCGCACATGACAAACTTCAACATGGGCGGAGATGAACCGTCTTCTGATTTATTTTTCAATCCGTATATGCAGTAGGATGAAAACTTAAAAGAGAAAGACAAATTTCGTAACCGAGAAGAATGTATCAGAGCCATCAAAAAATTCCACATGCTCAACTCAGTCGATTTTAAGGTGGACCGTGTAAATCCAGAAAGGTACAAGATCAAGTGTGTCCACCCTGATTGTATGTTCAAGCTCACTGCATCGTACAAATTAAGAGGTGATTGTTGGGTCATAGGTTCCATGTCTACCCACACTTGTGTCAGTTCTACTCAATCACAGGATCATCAAAAACTTAATTATGATCTCATTTGTCAAGAAATCCTACCACTTGTCAGCAACGATCCATCTTTGAAGGTGAAAACCACCATCTCCCACATCACTACGGTATTTAACTATACTCCGTCTTACCGTAAGGCGTGGTTAGAAAAGACCAAGGCGATTGAAAAGGTATATGGAAACTGGGAGGAGTCCTACCAAGAACTTCCTCACTACCTGAATGCACTCTAGACTTATTCTCCGAGTAGTGTTTACATTCTGGAAACAGTGCCAACATACGCCCCGGATGGTAGTCAACTCAACGAAAATGGAAAATTCAATCGAGTGTTTTGGGCTTTTCAACCTTGCATCACAGGGTTTGCGTCATGCAAATTGTTGTACCCCAAAACTTCCCCTCTCATTTTATCAAGATTTCCCCTCACAAGACTCCTTGAGCTCCAGACAGGATTAGGGTTTGCTCTGCTCAAGACATCTCCTTGCACTGATGACCTAAATTAGGGTTTGAGTTTGCACAGGGATTTTTGGACTTCCAATGCTCAAAGTGACTTTCATACTTCATGTTGGACTTACAAGATTACCTCTACCAAGTTTCAAGCCTTGAATCAAATTTTTGCCCAGTCAATTGGACAGTTGACCTAAAAAATCAACTGTATTGGGGAAAAAGTCAACTGTGGCCAATTTACAGTCAAACCTCATAATTTTTGATCCACATCAACATTATAGGCTCATATGAATCATTTGATCAAGTTTGGACCACAACTCCTCAAAAAATTTGATCAGATCATCAAAAGGGCAAAATGGTCATTTTTAGGGTTTTGACTGCACAAGGGCAATTTCTGATTTTTAACCTAGCCAATGGCAAATTGGGTTCAAGAATGGATTCAAGGAATCAATGGCATCATCTTGACCTATTCACAAGGTTCAAAAGACCTCAATTGCATTGGATTGACAAATGAATTTTTCAGTCAACTAATCAAAATTTGACTGTACACTGAAAAGTCAAACTTTGACTTTTTGGTCAAAATCAAGTGCCAAGGGTCATTTTTCATCAAAATGTGTCAAAACATGGAACTTGTTCACCAGGAAACCTAATTTTGCAAATTAGGGTTTAAAATTGAAAATTTTCATAACTTAGATTTTTTCTAAGTTATGGAATTTTCTTATTTTTTCCCAACTTTGCCCAACATTTTCAACATGATGCAATTGGATTAAAATAAAAATTCCAACATGAAAGTTGTAGTCCTCCATAAATTCTACAACTTTGATTCACAAAGTTTTCCCAAAATAAGCTTGGATCTCAAGTTATGATTTTTGGAACAAGAATCCATGAAACTTTTAACTTAGTGAAATTTTGCCCTAATTTGGGCATGATTTTGACCTATCTTCATGACCATTTTTCACATAGTTCCACTTGGAATCTCAAAATTCATTTCAAATATGGATTGTAGAGCATGTTACAAGATTTCCAAAATGTCCAATAACTCTCCAAAATCATTTATGGTTAGGGAGAATCGAAGATTTGAATTTGGCAAAAACTCACTTTGATCCATGGCATTTTCATGTTGACACAAGTTGCAAAATCTGTCCAAACTTGCTTTGTACTTGATTAAAGGTCTCTAAAACCTTTCATACTCAATAATTAAATGTAAATCCAATGGTTTGAAGCTTTGTTCTGATCATTAGAGGATTACACAAGAGTTTAATCCATTTTTGGCAAAAAGTGAGCAATACCATTTACATAAAGCATGCTTTATGTCAAATTGTATTTCTTAAGCCATACACCAAGCCTTTTGCTGCAAACAAAGCTCCCTAATGTCAGGCAAAGTTCAACCACTTTGAGCAGCTAGAGTACAAGCCAGTACAACCATATCATTGTCAACTCTCATTTCTTACTTTAAAACCAAGAAATGTGCAAAAGTCTACACAACTTGAGCATCTGATATAATCAACCCTTGCCAACATTCCAAACAAGTTTTGCACATTGCCTTGAGATAGAAACACGAGCCATTGAACCCTCAAGCCTTCCAAAACACAAAATCACCTTCCTCCTACAAAACAGGGCAGCTTCTGCACTTTGAGTTCTACCTCACAAACCACTCGTGCGTTTTTCCCCAAACCTGTTCAAACACATTCTATAATCTATCCAAGCTATCCCAACCATTGGACAATGACTGTAACTCCATTTGCAAGCTTCACCATTTCTATTTTCAGCTTGTGCAGGTTGAGTTCTACAAGCTTTCTCAAGCAAATCCAAAGCAAACTAGGTATTGGGGAAGGTCAGAGGAAGTTCAAGCAAGCTCCCAAGCACCTCAGGCCTCACTGAAAAGCTCCACATTGCCATACTCGTGTTCAACTGAAACAAGTATTTTTCAACTTACTATCTCTCTATTTAGGAATCATTAGGCTTAGGTTTGTGAATAAAAAATGTAGTACTCATAGCCCTGAAGCTGTACATATGCTCAGTTTTCATTTAAGTTAAACGTGTTAAGAGAATTTGATTGATGAACTTCCTGAAAAAGTTAGGTTAGAAATTAGGGCCAGAGAAATTCTCTCTGGTCTTTGAGAGTTGATTAAGTTTTTTATATGGTTGGGATCGTGGTTTAATTCTCTACAAGTTTCATGTTTTGAGTTTTTGATTTCATGCAAATAATAGAGAGAACAAAACAGGAGTTACAGACGCGTGTTTTGTTTGACAAAGGTTGAAGATGAAGTGGGAAATGGGCTGGGCTAGCCTGTTTCACTTTTGACACCCCCTGCCTTGCTGACTGCACCCCCTGGCCAATTTCTTTATATTTTTGTATTTTTCTATTTATTTTTCATTTCTGATTTGATTTTATATCTTCTAAACATAAAAAGATACCAAAAATATTTTTATAAATTTTCACATTTATTTTTATATTTTATTTTATTTTTCTAACATGAAAATAATTATTAATCAGTATATACTTTTATTTTTCTTTAATAAAATCTTGAAGATAATACATAAAAAAATATTATATTTTTATTATTATTATTTTACATACTTAAATAATATTTTCCTAATATATTTTCATTTTTTGGCATTTGTACATATTTCATTATTTTATTATTTTATTGTATATAAATAATATTAATAAATATACTTTCTTAAAAGAAAATTAGGATTTTCTACCCTTTCCAAAAATAACATTTTATTTTCTTTTTTAACACATTAAATATTCTATTTTTACACATATAAAAATAAACAAAAACATTTTTTTGCATATTCATAATATTTTGCATATTTATATTTTATTGCTTATTTAAATATTGCTTATTTATTATTTAATGCAAAGAATTCAATTTGGATGTAATAGTAAATATTAGGGTTTTATTTTCTTGCAAATACCCCCCATTCAAAAATTGTATCCCCCTCCCCATATCAATGTTGTAATAGCCTAGATTACTTTTACGCATTTATAACTTTCAAATATGCCATGATAGAGATTAGGGTTTGTATGCAATATCCAAAATCAAAATAAATAGTTTGACCTAATGCAAGATATAAATGCATGAAAATGACAACACAATGCACACATGCACCCCTAAGGTTTCATCCACTTGCTGTCTTTAAAAATGGCCATGTTATGCATGTTGAGTATCTTGGCAAAACAAAAACAAAACAAAAGATCATAGTCCCTCGATGACGCTATCTTGGTTGCCTATACAAAATGATCTAGTCCCTCAAAAATTTGCTAAAGATACTTAGCACTATTGTTATCATGGTCAATACGATGACCCGCGCCTGTCCCGTTTAACATCCTAATACAAGGTTATTTACCAAATGCAATGGTAAAACAACACTGTCAAAAGGGTTAAAAATGTGTAGGAAAGATCCTTAAGTAGATAGGGTAGACAACTCTTAGTTACTTGATCAAAACTTGTAAAAACATCCTTGCTATTTTCAAACACACATCACAACACAATTTCAAACACACCTCACAACACAATTTCAAACTTTCAAAACATTGAAACATCTTTTCAAAAGACAATACACCTTTGTATACATTCAAACAAGAATCATTACAAAGGTTGCCACAACGATGGCCTCTTTTAAAAACATATTCGAAACCACACACAAAGCACCATTTCAAACAATTGGAAAAGCAAAGCAAGTGATCTAAACAAGTAACTAAGAGCCCATGGATAACCATGGATGAAAATGGTGCCTGCACCTTCCCTTTTCATAATCTACCCACCGAACCCAAGAAAACATCTCAAAGGTCTTTCCTGTGCTTTTTGACCTTTCCTTTGGATAAAATAAAAAGTCGATAGCGACTCTTGCTAAACCGAAACATTTGCGAACACAAACGCAAAACCTCAAGTCAGTTCTCCCACCGCATCACAGAACTGGCGACTCTGCCGGGGAATTATCTCTAAATGTGGGGTTACCTTAGGGTTTAGATCACCTTTACATGCTTACTTTGTTTGCTTTACACTTGGTTCTATTGTTTGGGTTTGAAATCCTCTACCCGGATTTGGGAAACATTCATAGGTAAATAGCAATACGTTGTGGAAACTGTACGGGGTACACCGACACGGTTGAAGCAATAGCTATATTAGTGCGACATATTTATGGGTACCGGTAGCCTTTGAGTCAATCAAAGAGAATACGGGGCCGCTGAGTGATGTCATGAAGCACTAATGAACTTTTAGAACCTTTACTTGACCATCTTGGCCTTATTAGGGGTAGTGAGATGACCGACTTTGGTGCAGTCCGAAGTTGGTAGATACTTGATACTACACTCATTGAGGGTTATTTTCTTAGAATATTTTGGTCGCCAGTTAAGTGGCTAAACTGAAACAATGAACATAGAAAATAATCCAGTGATATTGAGCTCCTTAGAACCCGGTTACTATTTATAAGATATGTTGAGCCAACTAACTTCAAGAGGGTACTTACCTATGAAACCCCATGCAAGCCCGAAACTAGGATCTTGTGTGATTTGTTTGTACATATACTTGTGCATACATCATGAACATCATAAAGCATCATATGCATCCACTAACCATTTCAAGGGTTTGGATCTTCATCTTTGTTCCTGTTTTGTAGGTTATGGAACCACTCCGCAGAAAAACAATCCAGGTCAACCTTGTGAGGATCCCTCCTCAACTCAAGGAGCTTACTTCCAAGATTCTAGAGAATTCTCCATTCAGTGAAAGACATGGTAGACTTCTCAACTTGGTCAACTCCAACATTGAAGAAGACATGGTGAAAGTTCTCTTCCAGTTCTTTGACCCCCTACACCATTGCTTCACATTTCCTGATTACCAACTAATGCCTACTTTGGAGGAATTTTCTCAACTCCTGAGGATTCCTATTCTTCATCAACTACCCTACAACGGTACGGAAAGAGAACCAAAGCCTGAAGATGTTGCTCAAGCCTTACACTTGCAACCATCTGATATCAAAGGTCATTGGGAAACCAGAAGTGGTGTCAAGGGTTTGTTGGCAAAGTTTCTGTTTGAGAAGGCACAAAACTGTTAGAATTCTCTAGATCTGCAAGATTTTGAGGAGATTGTGGCACTTCTCATCTATGGGTTGGTCTTGTTCCTAAACCCTGATCAGCTTATAGATGTGAATGCTGTCAAAATTTTCATATCTCGGAATCCTGTGCCTACATTGCTTGGGGACATCCTCCACTCATTTCACACACGAACAATGAGGAAAAGAGGTGTTCTCATGTGCTGTACTCCTGTTCTAGCAAGGTGGTTTATTTCTCACCTTCCCCAGTCAGTCTTAAAGAATGATCAAGGCTTAAGGTGGTCACAACGATTGATGACTCTTACACATTCTGATGTTCATTGGTGTTCTCGGTCTAGAGAAAATGTCATCATCATTGATCATTGTGGGGAATTCCCTAATGTCCCACTACTTGGCATTAGGGGAGGCATTACCTACAACCCCTGTTTGGCTCTAAGACAATTTGGGTATGCCCGAAGGGATGGCCCTCATGATATGCTGATTCCAGACTTGGTTTTTGACTTCGACAATGATGCTCAAGGACTTCGACAAAGGTTTATCCGAGCTTGGAGGATGCCCAACAAAGTGGACAGTAAGACACTGGGGCACAATAATTCCATCCCACTTGAGCCTTACCTCAAGTGGGTATGAACCCGCGCCCAGAGTCTTATGATGCCTTACCCTTACATTCTTCCTATGATCAAAGAGCATGTTATAGAAGGAGTGGTTCCATACACCCTCCTACATCCTGACATGCCAACATCATTAGAAGATTTTCAAAAGAGTTGGATACAGCTCAAGGAAGAACAGAATACTTTCGAAGCCAGCTTCTACGCCAGTGAGAAGAAGGTTTTGGAACTTACTCGTCGACTCCATGAAGAGCAGACTCTTAACACCTACATTGCGCCAAAGAGGATGCACAATGTCTTTTTACATTAGATTTTTGTATTATTTTTGCCCATGGGGCACTTATGTACTAACAAATTCTATCTTATTAATATGACGTGCGTTCTTTTTGTTTGCAACAAATTTGAATTTATGAATCCTTGAATGCATTACATGAATACATAGCATTCATCATATGCATAAGCAGGTCTTCACACTAGGTTTCCTTATCTCTCTGCTGTTTATTTCAGCAAGATGGATATAGAGCAGACGATCAAAGATCTACAGGCGCAGAATTCATAGTTCCAACAACTACTCATGACCTTGGCAAAGGGTCAGGAGGAGCTCAAAGGTCTACTAGAAAAAGAAAAGGAGAAAAAGAAAAAGAAAAGAGTTGGTGTGGCCACTATGGGAAGAAGATTTGAGAACCAAGCTAGAAGGGTCCTGGATTTCCCCCCGACGTCTGATGAAGGGGTTGGCAAAGGAAAAGGAGCTGCAGGGCCTTCCGAGTCTGAGGCTGAAGAAGAAGAAGAAGAGGATGAAGATTACTCTGAGCAGCAGTACCCTCCTGCGGACGAGAAGTATAAAAATCTGGAAGAGCGGCTGGCAGCCATGGAGGTACAAAGAGTGCCTGGGCTAGATTTTGAGGAGCTAGGGATGGTTGCTGGGATTATGATTCCCCCCAAATTCAAAGTGCCTACATTTTCTAAATATGATGGTTTGTCTTGTCCGAAGATGCATCTGTGGTCTTACGTCAGAAAGATCCAACCTCACTCTTCTGATAAGGATCTGTGGGTCCACTTTTTTCAAGATAGTTTGTCGGGTACGCAATTGGATTGGTTCTACCAACTTGAAAGATCTGATGTACATAACTTGGAAGATTTGGCTGCTGCCTTCTATAGACAATATCAATATAATGCAGACTTAGCGCCTACTCGTACTCAATTACAAAGTATGGGTATGGTCTCTAATGAAGGCTTTAAGGAGTATGCCTAAAAGTGGCGGGACTTGGCTGGAAGGGTGCAGCCACCATTGTCTGAGAGAGAGCTTGTGGATATGTTTTTGGGGACCCTGTCGGGTCCATTCTTTAATCACTTGATCGGGAGCTCATCTGCAGGGTTCACCGAATTAATTCTGACGGGTGAAAAAGTCAAATCTGGCATTAAGATCGGTAAAATTCAGAAGGATGCATCTGCTTCTGCTGCTATCAAGAAGACCTTTCCAGCCAAGAAAGAGCTCTCATCTGTTTACTCCCAGAGAAATCAAGGAAGAATGGAGCGCCGACCAGCGGTGGGGGTTGTGATGATTCAGAACTCCGCAGCCGATCAACCTCGAAGCAGTCAACCCAGAACCAATCAAACAAGGGTGGAAAGGCCTGCATGGCAATTCACCCGGATCAATATGACACTTGCTCAGGTTCTCCCTCATCTGTTAAAGTTAAAACTTACAATCTTGAAAGAGGCGCCGAAGAACCCAAATACCTCTTCTCCCTATTACCATTCAAATGCAAAGTGTGCCTATCATTCGGACAGTGTGGGCCACGACACCAACAACTGTTGGGCCCTTAAAAATAAGATCCAGGATTTAATAGATGCCAAGGAGGTGGAGTTTGACGCACCTGAAAAATCTAATGTGATATCCGCTCCAATGCCAAAACATGGTCACAATGTCCATGCTATTGTAGAAGATCTTTATGTTACTGATGTTGATGACTTAATGACTCCATTGCCAATGATCAAGATGAATCTGTTGAAAGCCGGGATTTTCCCGGGCTGTGAAAAATATTGTTACCTTTGTTCGACCTTGCAATCCTACTGTCCGCTATTGAAGTCAGGCATCCAACGCCTGATGGATAATCAAGAAATCCTCTTCAAGAAAACTCATGTTACTCCTGTTACTCCTGTTACTCCAATCAACGATGTTACTATAGCCACCATTTCTGACAATCTTTCCAAGGTCTCCAAAAGACCTGTTAAGATTACACCCGATCCAAAGTTTGTACCTATGAAGATAACAATGCCGAGGCCTATCCCATCAAAGTCCAACAAGACAATACCGTGGAATTATGGAGGAGAGATCTTCTACCACAGTGTTAAGCAGATCGAATCAGTTGAAGAGAATTCTGATGAAGAAACTCCCGATGTAGGAAATATTGCGGGGACAAGTAAGATCACCCGCAGTGGAAGAATCTTCTCTCCGGAGATTGCTCCTCCAAGGGCAATCTTCGGACCCTCAAGTGCTCCTAAGGTTACTCCGGTGCCCGTCAACGCGTCTGTACGAACTCCAGTAATTGAAGAAATCATAACTCCCGAAGTTGTACCCTTTGCTGTTATTGTTGATAAAGGTAAGGGGATCCAAGAAGCGCCCGTCAGGACGAGGGCTCACCCTTTGGTCATCCCCGAGACCACTCAAAAGGAAATGGAGGAGATTTTAAAAATAATTAAGAAAAGCGACTATGATGTCGTAGAACAACTGGGGAAAACCCCTTCAAAAATCTCTATGCTGGCCTTATTGCTTTGTTCTGAAGCCCATGCCAAAGCCTTGATTAAATTTCTGAAGACGGCCCACGTGCCTCAAGAAACTTTTGCGGATCAGTTTCAAGAGTGTGTAGCTAGCCTTACAGCTGACAACAGTCTTGGCTTCTCCGATGCTGACTTAACATCTAAAGGGAGAAAGCATAACGACGCCCTGCATGTCTCGGTGGAATGCAGAGGGACAACTCTGGCACACGTCTTGGTTGATACCGGGTCGTCTTTAAATGTCTCGCCTAAGAAAGCGTTGGACAGATTGGACTGTGAAGGTTTGACCCTAAAGCCCAGCAACATCATCGTAAGAGCTTTTGACGGTTCTAAGCGGATGGTCCACAGGGAGGTGGACATCCCAATTAAAGTGGGTACTGAAACTTTCCACTCCATATTTTATGTCATGGATATCCGCCCCTCCTACTCTTGCTTGTTAGGAAGACCATGGATTCATCATGCTGGGGCCGTTACGTCCACTCTGCATCAGAAGCTTAAGTACCCAGTCCAGGGGAAAATTGTGACAGTTCGTGGCGAGGAGGAGTATATGATAAGCCATATGAATTCATTCCGCTATGTTGAATTAGATGGTGAATTCATCGAGACCCCTTTTCAGCACTTTGAAGAGGTTTCTCCTGAAGTTGCGGTAGCCAAGACAATGAATTTTGTGCCCATCATTACCAAACCTGTGTCCCAGATGTCATCCCTTAAAGATGCGGAGGCTGTGATAAATGAAGGAGAAAGCACAGTATGAGGTCAACGGCCAGATTTTCCTTACAAGACAGATAAGTTCGGTTTGGGTTTCACTGCTTCTAGTCAGAAGGCTGTGCGTCGCTCCCGGGCTGGAGGACCGCCATTGAAAATCACTCATCATGGAGTTCATGCCTTAGAGGATGATGAAGAAGAAAGAAATTTTGAAGACTGGATCTTTCCAACTATTGAAGGAGGACTGAACAACTGGGAGGCGAAAGACTTCATTCCCATTACTTTCATCAATCAGTAATTTATCTTTTGAACATTTCCTGTTGGTCTGTAATAATTTTTAAACAATTCGTACACTCTTTTTTCCTTGTGCCTTACCCGGGGCATATAGGTCCATTTGTAAGGGCTTGATTTTTCATCTTCATATGCCATTTTTAATGAATCATGGACGTTTTCATATATAAACTTTTATGTTCATTTTCTTTCTTTTTACATTTTATTTGTTTAAAGGTGGCTATCCCTTACACACACCCACACTCACAAAATGCAGGTACCCATCCACTCCAGATTCCATGGGTAACAATTCTGCTATGGCCTTCAAAGACTCTGAAGATCTGGTCAATCATGCCGAATACGAAGGTGATGAAGACTGTGAAGTGCCTAGAGAGTTGGCTAGACTTTTGCAATAGGAAGAAAGGGCTATTCTACCTCAGGAGGAGTTGTTAGAGACTATCAACTTGGGAAAAGAGGAAGACAGAAAAGAGGTTAAAGTGGGTGCCAACCTGGAGCCAAGTGTCAAAGAGCGTTTAGTTCAGCTGTTGAATGAATATGTTGAGATCTTCGCCTGGTCCTACGAAGACATGCCGAGACTGGATACAGATATTGTGGTTCACCGCCTCCCTACGAGAGAAGACTGTCCATCAATCAAACAGAAAGTCCGCCGAATGAGGTCCGATATGTCCGAAAAGATCAAAGCTGAAGTGATGAAGCAGTTTAATGCTGGCTTTCTTACTGTTACTTCCTATCCACAATGGGTTGCTAACATTGTACCCGTGCCTAAGAAGGATGGCAACGTCAGAATGTGTGTGGATTACTGAGACTTAAACAGGGCTAGCCCTAAAGATGACTTTCCACTACCACACATTGACATCTTGGTTGACAACACAGCTCAACACAAGGTATTCTCTTTCATGGATGGATTTTCAGGGTACAACCAGATCAAAATGGCCCCCGAAGACATGGAGAAGACTACTTTTGTTACGCATTGGGGTACCTTCTGCTATAAAGTGATGCCATTCGGACTGAAGAATGTCAGGGAAACCTATCAGCGCGCCATGGTAGCTTTGTTTCATGACATGATACATCATGAGATTGAATTCTACGTAGACAATATGATAGCCCGTTCACAAACAGAAGAAGAACACCTCGACCATCTGCAAAAGCTATTTGTCAGATTGAAAGAGTATAAGCTTAGACTGAACCCTAACAAGTGCACTTTCGGAGTTAGGTCCGGTAAACTTTTGGGATTCATCGTCAGTAACAAAGGCATCGAGGTTGATCCTGCCAAAGTCAAAGCTATACAAGAAATGCCTGCCCCTCACACTGAGAAGGAGGTCAGAGGTTTCTTGGGACGCCTAAACTACATTGCAAGGTTCATTTCTCACCTAACATCTACCTGTGAACCAATCTTTAAGCTGTTGAAGAAAGATCAGGTGGTTAAATGGAATGATAACTGTCAAGTTGCTTTCGATAAAATCAAGGAGTATTTTCTGGAACCTCCTATCTTGATGCCTCCCGTCAAAGGAAGACCTTTAATCATGTATCTAACTGTCCTGGAGAATTCGATGGGGTGTGTACTGGGCCAACATGACGAGTCTGGCCGAAAAGAGCATGCCATTTATTACCTTAGCAAAAAGTTTACTGACTGTGAGACTCGCTACTCACTGCTCGATAAAACTTGCTGCACTTTGGTATGGGCTGCTCGCCGGCTGAGGCAGTATATGTTGACGCATACCACTTTATTGATCTCTAAGATGGATCCGATCAAGTACATCTTCGAGAAGCCTTCTTTATCTGGAAGAATCGCTAGATGGCAGATGATCCTCACCGAATACGATATCCAATACACAACCCAAAAATCTATAAAGGGGAGTGTGCTAGCCGATCATCTGGCCCATCAAGCTGTCGAAGATTACCAATCTATGAGGTTCGACTTTCCCGACGAGGATATCATGACTTTTAGCAACATTGAAGAAAACAGACCGTATGACGGACCTGAACAAGGATCCCGATGGACTCTGTACTTTGATGGTGCCTCCAACGCACTTGGAAACGGTATCGACGCGGTACTTATCTCTCCAGAAGGTTGCCATACACATTTCACCGCTAGACTCTGCTTCAGCTGCACCAATAACATGGCCGAGTATGAAGCTTGTATCTTTGGTCTCAAGGTTGCTATTAACTTGGGAATCAAATCTTTGATTGTATTTGGGGACTCAACTTTGGTTATCAGTCAAATCAAAGGAGAGTGGGATACCAAACATCCAAACCTCATCCCTTACAAAGAACATGTCCTGACATTGTTACCACATTTTGAGCAGATTACCTTCGAACACTTCCCGCGAGAAGAGAATCAGTTGGCAGATGCGCTAGCTACAATGTCATCTATGTTTAAACTTAACTTGGATAATGAGGCACCTCAAATCACCATCGAACGAATGGACGAACCTGCACATTGTCATGAGATTAATACCGAAGAAGTAGTGGACCGACCTTGGTTTCATGACGTCAAAAGGTATCTCGAAGCACAAGAATACCCTGAAGGAGCTTCAGTCAACGACAAAAAGTTCTTAAGGAGGTTCGCGGCCAAGTTCTTTCAGAGCAATGGTATCCTATACAAGAGCAATCTTGATTGTGTCCTACTCCGTTGTGTGGACAAGGTTGAAGCTGAGCAGATCATGGCTGAACTACATAATTGCACCTTTGGCACCCACTCAAGCGGTCATACGATGGCTAAAAAGATTCTACGGGCAGGCTACTACTGGTCTACCATGAAAGCTGATTGTCATCAACATTCCCGTACTTGTCACAAATGCCAAATCTATGCTGACAAGGTACATATTCCTCCAGTTCCTATCAATGTCTTAACAGCTCCTTGGCCATTCGTGATGTGGGGAATCGACATGATTGGAGAGATCAAGCCTACAACATCCAATGGACACCGTTTCATCCTGGTGGTCATTGATTACTTTACCAAGTGGGTCAAAGCAGCTTCGTTCGCCTCCGTTACAAAGAATGTGGTTGCCCGCTTCATCAAGCAGAACCTCATATGCCGGTATGGTATCCCCGACAGGATCATCACTGACAACGGTACAAATTTGAACAATACTATGATCACCGCTCTGTGCGAGCAGTTCAAGATTCAACATCACAATTCATCTCCCTATCGGCCTAAGATGAACGGTGCTGTCGAAGCCGCGAAAAAAATATCAAGAAGATCATTCAAAAGATGACATTCACCTACAAGGACTGGCATGAGATGTTACCGTTTGCTTTGCACGGGTACCGTACCACGGCACACACTTCAACTGGGGCAACACCATTTTCTTTGGTATACGGCATGGAGGCTGTTTTACCCATCAAGGTTCAGATTCCCTCCTTGAGGATCATGAAAGATGCTGGTTTGAGTGAAGACGATTGGATTCAAACCCGACTCGATCAACTTAACTTGATTAATGAAAACCGACTTACTGCTGTTTGCCATGGTCAGGCGTATCAAAAATGTATGATCAAGTCCTTCAACAAGAAAGTCAAGAGACAAGTATATCAAGTCGGGGACCTTGTAATCAAGCGAATCATCTCACCACAAAGTGATCCCATGGGAAAATGGACTCCTACTTACGAAGGACCATTTGTGATCAAAAACATCTTTTCTGGTGGCACAATGATCCTGACCACCATGGACGATGATGACCTGCCGCACCCTGCGAATGCAGACATAGTCAAAAGATACTACGCATAAACGACCCGACAAGTTGAAAACCCAAAAGGGCGACTTGGGCAAAAATGGGCATCCCGGTGAATCGAAAACCCGAAAGGGCGGTTCAGGAAAAAGTTAGGGATAAATAAAAAAATCTGTACACCCGGAAAGTTGAAAACCCGAAAGGGAGACTTGGGTAAAAAAGGGTTTCCCAGTGGATCGAAAACCCGAAAGGGAGATCCAGGCAAAAGTTAGGGAATTAAAGCGTATGACTATGTCTCGTCGGATCACTTTAAGGATAATCTCTTCAAGGACAAGCTCCAAGCTTCTGATCAATCTAATCATCGTCGGATGAAGAAACGAATGGACAAGATACTCAGAGTTACGAAGGCTATAGCAGAATGGGAACCCCATGGAATTGTTAAACATAACCATCTTTCTTTGTATAAATTTTTCTCATTTTTTATGACAACATTCTCTTACTAGGATGTCTGTCTCCTTTGTACAAAATACTTACACAAAGTTAATACAAATATACTTCAAAGTGCATAAAACTATTTGCCATTTATTTTTCTTTACACTTGTGTTTTATTTGAAAACGTCCAATGATTTATTAAATGAGCATATGCATTTGAATATAATCACTGCTTACAAATAAAACGAAATGAGAAAGGATAATTACTGATAGGTTGAAAGTATAGGAAAACGTCTTTAGGATATTGTTGTACCCCAAAATTTGCCCTCCCTTTTCATCAGCATTTTCTCATCACAAGACTCTTGGAACTCAAGATCAAGTTAGGGTTTGCTCTGCTCAAGACCCCTCCTTGCACTGTTGACCCAAATTAGGGTTTGAGTTTGCACAGGGATGTTTTGACTTAAAATTCCCAAAATGACTTTCATGCTTCATGTTGGACTCACAAGTTTATCCATACCAAGTTTCAAGCCTTGATTCCAATCTTTGCTCAGTCAATTAGACAGTTGACCTAGAAATCAGCTGTATTGAGGAAAAAGTCAATTGTGGCCAATTGACAGTCAAACTTCATGATTTTTTACCTACATCAACATAATGAACTCATATGAACCATTTGGTCAAGTTTGTATCACAATTCCATAAGAAATTTGATCAGATCACCAAAAGGGCAAAATGGTCATTTTTAGGGTTTTGACTGTTTGACCTAACCAATGGAAAATCAAGCTCACACATGGACTCAAGGATTCAATTACATTGTCTTGACACATTCAACAAGTTCAAAAGATCTCAAATGCATAGGATTGACAAATGAATTTTTCAGTCAACTGATCAAAATTTGAATGTATACTGAAAAGTCAAACTTTGACTTTTTGGTCAAAATCAAGTGCCAAGATTCACTTTTCATCAAGACATGTCAAATTATGAAACTTGTTCATCAAGAAACCCAAAATTTCAAATTAGGGTTTAAAATGAAAAAATTTCATAACTTAGAAATTTTCTAAGTAATGAAATTTTCTTATTTTTTCCCAACTTTGTCCCATTTTTCTCACCAAGATGCAAATGGATTCAAACAAAACTTGAAACATGAAAGTTGTAGTCAATTGTAAAATATACAACTTTGATTCACAAAGTTTTTTCAAAGGAAGCTTGTATCTCAAGTTATGATTTTTGGAACAAGGGTGCAAAACATTTTTAACTTAGAGAAATTTTGCCCTATTCTAGGCAGGATTTTTGCCCAACTTCTTGGCCATTTTTCACATGGTTCCACTTGGAGTTTCAATTTGCATTACAAATATGGATTATAGTACACATTCCAAGCTTTCCAAATTGTCCAAGAAATTCTCAAACACCCTTGTGGTTAGAGAGAATCGAATTTGCAAAGTTGGCAAAAACTCACTTTTGTTCATGGACAAGGCATGTTCATAACAATTGCATTTTTCAAATCAACATGGTTTATGCTATCTTGAAGGCCTATAAACCTCTCCACACTCAATAATTTAATGCCTAACCTTTGTGTTAAGGCTTTATTTCATTCATTTGGACAATACATGCTAAATTAATCCTTAATTGGAAAAAGCAAACTTGCCATTTTAGAAAAGTGATACTTTATGTCAAGTTCCAAATCTTGGAGCCATGGGCCAGATCTTTGAGGCAAGAGTTTGTACACACATCCCATTTATCAAGAGCAAATGCTGCAGCCTAGATATAGAGAGTACACAGGCCTGCATTGCAACTTGAGTTTTCTTACTTCAAAGAGAAGCAACTTTGCAAAAGGGACACAACTTTGATTTCCTAAAAACACAAGCTTAAGCAAACTTTGTTCTCATCTTCCATACATCCCACCTGACCTAAAACATGACTCAACCACCCCTCATACCTCCTAATACACTAAAATACCACCTTGCTGCAAAAACATGGCATCTGCTGCAGATTGAGGTGGACTTCCATAGCACGATACAATTGGTTTCAAAGCAAGCTAGACATTTGGGAAGCATCCTTGGACCTCAGGCAAGCTATATAGAAGCTCAAACTCCATTGAAGGTGGCCACATTTCTGTACACGATTCAAGCTGAAACAGGTAAAACCATGGACTCCTATCTCTCAATCTAGGAAGAGTTAAGCTTAGGTTTGTGAATGAAACATGTCCTACTCATAGCCCTGAAGCCATACATATGATCACTTTTCATTTATGTTAAGCATGCTGTGAGAATTTTAGCCATGAACATGAGGAAAAAATTAGGTTAAAATTTAGGGCCAGAGAAATTCTCTCTGGCCTTTGAGTGTTAATCCAAGTTTTTTACATGTTTGAACTCGTGATTTGATGCTCTACAATGTTTGTGTTATGAGTTTTGCAAAATAATCAAAGAATCAGGAGTTGATGTTTGGACAAGGAGGCGCGCGAAATTTCAAACAATATGCTGGAGGTTGAAGAAGGTGATGGCTTGGGCTGGGCCTGAGTCATCCTTACTTTTTGCACCCCTTTTTCCCATTTTGACCCCCCTGGCCCATTATGTGAAATATTTGTTATTTTTGCATTTTTCTTTTTGATTCTGACTTAATATTTTTTGTTCAAACATAAAAAATCTCAAAAATATTTTTCCACATATTTTTTATATTTATTTGGCATTTGTTTCATTTTATTAGTATATATATGTAAATAATATAAATACTTTTTACTAAAACCCTAAAAAATAATATCAAAAATATATTTATTTTCAGTTATTATTTTTATTTACACCTTGAAAATATTTTCTTAAGTATACTTTTTTTTCATATACATAAATAATTAATTTTATCTTTTTATATTTAATAGGTTTAGTAAATATATATATATATAAATACTTGTATATTATATTTATTAGAATACTTAGGATAAAAATATGAAAATAATACATTTTTATTTTTATTAATATATGACACTAAAAATACTTTTTTTACAATATACTTTTTATTTTTTGTATATAATTAACAAATATTGTACATAATTAATAAATAAATACAATTTACTTGAAAATTAGGGTTTTGCCCTAACCATAAAAATAATCAAAAAATGACTTTTTCTTATTTTGTTTATACTTCAAACATGAAAACCCTTTTACATACATAACAAAAATCATTTTTGTGCATAATATATTTTATATATCTATTGTATTCACTTAAATATTGTACAATTAAATATTTGTATCTTATACATTCGATATGGTTGTAATAACTTAGATTTTATTTCCTTGTCAAATATCCCCAATGCAAACTTGTACCCCCCTCCCTATATCTTGTTGTAATAGCTTAGAATTTAAATTCTCGCATTTAAAAGCTTTCAATTATGCCATGATTAGAGAATTAGGGTTTGTATGCAAAATCAATCAACAAATAGCTTGACCTAATTCAAGATAAACATGCATGAAAAACAAACAATGCACACTTGCACCCTTAGGGTTACTCCACTTGTTGCCTTCAAAAATGGGCCATGTTTGCATGTCAAGTACTTTGGCAAAAACAAAGCAAAACAAAAAACAAACAAAATGATCATAGTCCCTCGATGACGCTATCGGAGTTGCCTAAACAAAATGATCATAGTCCCTCAAGAAATTGCAAAAATTCTTGACACTATTGCATTCATGGTCTATACGATGACCCGCGCCCGTCCTGTTAACATCCTAACGCAAGGTTGTTCACCAAATACAATGGTGATACAACACTGTTAAAAGGGTTAAAACATGAGAAAGATCTTTGAGAAATTTAGAGTAGATAGCTCTTGGTTACTTGATCAAACTTGCAAAACACACTTGCCATTTTCGAACACACTTCACAAACACAATTTCCAAAACAACTCTCAAAACATTGAAACATCTTTTCAAAAAGACAAACACCCTTGTAAAACATTCAAACAAGAATTGTTACAATGGTTGCCTAGACAAGGCATCTTTTTCAAAACATTTTCAAAAACCACACACAAAGCACCATTTCAAACAATTGAAAAGCAAAGGCAAGTGATCTAAGCAAGTAACTAAGAGCCCATGGATAACCATGGATATAAAGGGTTCTAATACCTCCCCTTTCTATAATCTACTCCCCGAACCCAAGAAAACATCTCAAAGGTTTTTCATGTGCTTTTTAACCTTTCCTTAGGATAAAATAAAAATTCGGTGGCGACTCTTGCTAAACCGAAAAATTTGCGAAAACAAACGCAAAACCCAAGTCAGTTCTCCCACCGTATCACAGATATTTCAGAAGAAATTCCCTGCAGTACATCATCCAGATCCTCAACAGAGCTAAAGCCTTGAAATACATATCCCCAGCGGAGTTAAATTTCAAAATCCCCATCAGAACTAAGTTTCCAAACTCACAATCCCCAGCGGAGCCAGAAAACTTTGAACTATAAACACTTAGTGAAGATAAAACTTTCTTCCCCAACGGAGTCTAAAACTTCAACCCTTAAACCCCGGTGGAAGACCATCCAGTTTCCTCCAATTCCCCAGAGATTTGTCTTAAAATCAGAAGATTCCCCTACAAAGTTATCTTAGAAACCAGACAACAACTTCAGATAATTCCTCAGAGTATTGGCATACAACCCAAGCCCTTGAAAACTCTCCCACAGAATAAGTATTCTCCCCAAAGAGTTATTTCCCAGCAGATCGAAGATTCTCGGTCTCATTTCTCCAGTTGAAGCCTCCCAGGTTTCAATTCCCCAGTAGAGATCGTCAGAGTTTTCCTTATTCCCCAGGAAAGTCATGAAGGATTCTCACATCCCCACGGAAGTTGTCAAAGTTCTTGTTAATCCTCACAAGTCACCAAGGATTTTCTATCCCCAACAGTGGTTCAAGGATTTCTCGTTCTCAACAATCAAAGATTTTGAATCTCCAACAGCAGTCAAGGATTTATTTTCCTCAGCAAGACAACTAATCAGCTTACATGCGCATACATTACATTCATATATCATAAACATCGATAAAGCACATTTTATTGCGTCATACATGTCATGCAACATAACTTTGTGTTTTAGCTAACATTTTACCCTTTTCAGGATAAGATTAAAAGCTACCTTTAATAAATGTTCAAAGATTTCAGATACAGTATGGATACACCCCAGCCACGGCGGTCATTCTACTACTCATTCAGACTTCAGCAATCAGATACAGACTAGATACGCTCCAGACACGGAAGCCATTCTATTTCTCATTCAGATTCAACTATCAACTATCATGTTCAGATACACTCCAGACACGAACGTCATTATGTCACTTATCCAGAGCCCAGTAACAGTACGGATACACCCCAGACACGGAAGTCATTCTGCTACTCATACATATCTCAACTTCAGATACAGTCCAGATACGCTCCAGACATGGTAGCCATTCTGTCACTCATTCAAACTTATTCCCCAACCCAAAGATACTCCAGACACAGATGTCTTTCTGTCGCTTATTCAGATTTCAGATTTCAGATACAATACAGATACACTCCAGACACGGTAGTCATTCTGATATTTATTCAATAATCAAATACAGTTACAGCCCGGATACGCTCCAGACACGGACACCATTCCTTTGCTCATATGAATCCAATCTCTAGATACAACTCAGATACGTTCCAGATACAGATACCATTCTGGCGTTCATTCTCCTAATTTTCAACAAACAGTCTTGGATGGCATCTCTAAGCCCATCTCCAGCAAGATTATACCATCTCTAAATGGCATCTTTAAGCCCATTCCCTCAATTACATTTTGACGAGTGCAAATTTACAGACACTCTAGTGTCCAATCCTCTTTTACCTTCGAGTCACGAAAGACAAACTCGCCAATCTAACTCTTCAGGTTCAAGAAGATTGAACAAGGGAAGCTGTTGTACCCCAAAATTTGCCCTCTCATTTTATCAAGATTTCCCCTCACAAGACTCCTTGAGCTCTAGACAGGATTAGGGTTTACTCTGCTCAAGACATCTCCTTGCACTGATGACCTAAATTAGGGTTTGAGTTTGCACATGGATTTTTGGACTTCCAATGCTCAAAGTGACTTTCATACTTCATTTTGGACTTACAAGATTTCCTCTACCAAGTTTCAAGCCTTGAATCAAATTTTTGCCCAGTCAATTGGACAGTTGACCTAAAAAATCAACTGTATTGGGGAAAAAGTCAACTGTGGCCAATTTAGAGTCAAACCTCATAATTTTTGATCCACATTAACATTATAGGCTCATATGAATCATTTTATCAAGTTTGGACCACAACTCCTCAAGAAATTTGATCAGATCATCAAAAGGGCAAAATGGTCATTTTTAGGGTTTTGACTGCACAAGGGCAATTTTTGATTTTTAACCTAGCCAATGGAAAATTGGGTTCAAGCATGGATTCAAGGACTCAATGGAATCATCTTGACCTATTCAAAAGGTTCAAAAGATCTCAATTGCATTGGATTGACAGATGAATTTTTCAGTCAACTGATTAAAATTTGACTGTACACTGAAAAGTCAAACTTTGACTTTTTGGTCAAAATTAAGTGTCAAGGGTCATTTTTCATCAAAATGTGTCAAAACATGAAACTTGTTCATCAAGAAACCTAATTTTGCAAATTAGGGTTTAAAATTGAAAAATTTCATAACTTAGAATTTTTCTAAGTTATGGAATTTTCTTATTTTTTCCCAACTTTGCCCAACATTTTCACCATGATGCAATTGGATTCAAACAAAACTTCCAACATGAAAGTTGTAGTTCTCCATAAAGTCTACAACTTTTATACACAAAGTTTTCCCAAAAGAAGCTTGGATCTCAAGTTATGATTTTTGGAACAAGGGTCCATGAAACTTTTAACTTAGTGAAATTTTGCCCTAATTTGGGCAGGATTTTGACCTATCTTCATGACCATTTTTCACATAGTTCCACTTGGAATCTCAAAATTCATTTCAAATATGGATTGTATAGAATGTTACAAGCTTTCCAAAATGTCCAAGAACTATCCAAAATCATTTATGGTTAGGGAGAATCAAAGATTTGAATTTGGCAAAAACTTACTTTGATCCATGGCATTTTCATGTTGACACAAGTTGCAAAATATGTCCAAACTTGTTTTGTACTTGATTACAGGTCTCTACACCCTTTCATACTTAACAATTAAATGCAAATCCAGTGGTTTGAAGCTTTGTTCTGATCATTAGAGGATTACACAAGAGTTTAATCCATTTTTGGCAAAAAGTGAGCAATACCATTTACATAAAGCATGTTTTATGTCAAATTGTATTTCTTGAGCCATACACCAAGCCTTTTGCTACAAACAAAGCTCCCTAATTTCAGGAAAAGTTCAACCACTTTGAGCAGCTAGAGTACAAGCTAGTATAACCATAACATTGTCAACTCTCATTTCTTACTTCAAAACCAAGAAATATGCAAAAGTCTACACAACTTGAGCATCTGATATAATCAACCCTTGCCAACATTCCAAACAAGTTTTGCATATTGCCTTGAGCCAGAAACACGAGCCATTAAACCCTCAAGCCTTCCAAAACACAAAATCACCTTCCTCTTGCAAAACAGGGCAGCTTCTGCACTTTGAGTTCTATCTCACAAACCACTCGTGCGTTTTTCCCCAAACCTGTTCAAACACATTCCATATAACCTATCCAAGCTATCTCGACCATTGGACAGTGACTGTAACTCCATTTGCAAGCTTCACCATTTCTGTTTTCAGCTTGTGCAGGTTGAGTTCTACAAGCTTGCTCAAGCAAATCCAAAGCAAACTAGGTATTGGGGAAGGTCAGAGGAAGTTCAAGCAAGCTCCCAAGCACCTCAGGCCTCACTGAAAAGCTCCACATTTCCATACTCGTGTTCAACTGAAACAAGTATTTTGCAACTTCCTATCTCTCTATTTAGGAATCATTAGGCTTAGGTTTGTGAATAAAAAATGTAGTACTCATAGCCCTGAAGCTGTACATATGCTCAGTTTTCATTTAAGTTAAACGTGTTAAGAGAATTTGATTCATGAACTTCCTGAAAAAGTTAGGTTAGAAATTAGGGCCAGAGAAATTCTCTCTGGTCTTTGAGAGTTAGATTAAGTTTTTTATATGGTTGGAATCGTGGTTTAATGCTCTACAAGTTTCATGTTTTGAGTTTTTGATTTCATGCAAAGAATAGAGAGAACAGAACAGGAGTTACAGACATGTGTTTTGTTTGACAAATGTTGAAGATGAAGTGGGAAATGGGCTGGGCTGGCCTGTTTCACTTTTGACACTCCCTGCCTTGCTGACTGCACCCCCTGGCCAATTTCTTTATATTTTTGTATTTTTCTATTTACTTTTCATTTCTGATTTTATTTTATATTTTCTAAACATAAAAAAATACCAAAAATATTTTTTTTAAATTTTCACATTTATTTTTATATTTTGTTTTATTTTTCTAACATGAAAATAATTATTAATCAGTATATAATTTTATTTTTTTAATAAAAACTTGAAGATAATACATAAAAAAATATTATATTTTAATTATTATTATTTTACATACTTAAATAATATTTTCCTAATATATTTTCATTTTTTGACATTTGTACATATTTCATTATTTTTTTTATTTTATTGTATATAAATAATATTAATAAATATACTTTCTTAAAAGAAAATTAGGGGTTTCTACCCTTTCCAAAAATAACATTTTATTTTATTTTTTAACACATTAAATATTCTATTTTTACACATATAAAAATAAACAAAAACATTTTTTTGCATATTCATAATATTTTGCATATTTATATTTTATTGCTTATTTAAATATTGCTTATTTATTATTTAATGCAAAGAATTCAATTTGGATGTAATAGTAAATATTAGGGTTTTATTTTCTTGCATATACCCCCCATTCAAAAATTGTATCCCCCTCCCCATATCAATGTTGTAATAGCCTAGATTACTTTTACGCATTTATAACTTTCAAATATGCCATGATAGAGATTAGGGTTTGTATGCAATATCCAAAATCAAAACAAATAGTTTGACCTAATGCAAGATATAAATGCATGAAAATGACAACACAATGCACACATGCACCCCTAGGGTTTCATCCACTTGTTGCCTTTAAAAATGGCCATGTTATGCATGTTGAGTATCTTGGCAAAACAAAAACAAAACAAAAGATCATAGTCCCTCGATGACGCTATCTTGGTTGCCTATACAAAATGATCTAGTCCCTCAAAAATTTGCTAAAGATACTTAGCACTATTGCTATCATGGTCAATACGATGACCCGCGCCTGTCCCGTTTAACATCCTAATACAAGGTTATTTACCAAATACAATGGTAAAACAACACTGTCAAAAGGGTTAAAAATGTGTAGGAAAGATCCTTGAGTAGATAGGGTAGACAACTCTTAGTTACTTGATCAAAACTTGCAAAAACATCCTTGCTATTTTCAAACACACATCACAACACAATTTCAAACATACCTCACAACATAATTTCAAACTTTCAAAACATTGAAACATCTTTTCAAAAGACAATACACCTTTGTATACATTCAAACAAGAATCATTACAAAGGTTGCCACAACGATGGCCTCTTTTCAAAACATCTTCAAAACCACACACAAAGCATCATTTCAAACAATTGGAAAAGCAAAGCAAGTGATCTAAACAAGTAACTAAGAGCCCATGGATAACTATGGATGAAAAGGGTGCTTGCACCTACCCTTTTCATAATCTACCCCCCGAACCCAAGAAAACATCTCAAAGGTCTTTACTGTACTTTTTGACCTATCCTTTGGATAAAATAAAAAGTCGGTGGCGACTCTTGCTGAACCGAAACATTTGCGAACACAAACGCAAAACCTCAAGTCAGTTCTCCCACCACATCACACAAACCAATTATAAAAATTGATGGGACTTGGTTTTATGGGAGATACAAAGGCACGCTACTGATGGCAGTTGCACAAGATGGCAACAACAACATTTTCCCAATTTCCTTTTCCCTAGTTGAGGGGGAGACTAGTGGTGCTTGGAGCTTTTTTCTCAAAAATCTGCGAACACATGTGGCTCCTAAACCAGATCTCTGTTTGATCTCGGATAGACATGCATCCATTGAAAGTGCATACAATAATCCTGCAAACGGTTGACATGACCCTCCTTCTACGCATGTCTATTGTGTTAGACATATCGTCCAAAATTTCATGAGGGAGATCAAAGACAAAACACTTAGGAAAGCAGTTATGAATGCGGGGTATGCATTGACACAACCTACGTTCAAATATTACCGCAACGAGATTCGTTTGTCGAATCCAGAAGCCGGTAGGTGGATCGATAATATTCTGGTAGAAAAATGGACTAGGTCATACGACAATGGCCAAAGATGGGGACACATGACAACAAATCTAATTGAATCGATGAATTGGGTATTCAAAGGCATACGAAACCTCCCGGTCACTGCTTTGGTAAAATCAACATATTTTAGGATGGCTTCGTTGTTTGCCAAAAGGGGTGAAATGTGGAATGCAGTGTTGCAATCTAGACAACTATGGAGTGAAAGCTGCATGAAGTACATTAAGGCAGAAAGTGCCAAAGCCAACACCCATATGGTTATACGGTTTGACCGACACAACCACAACTTCATTGTCAAAGAGACAATCGACCACAACGAGGGCCCGCCAAGACAAGAATATAGGGTTGTACTACCTTCTCGTTGGTGCAATTATGGAAAGTTTCAAGCCTTTCGTATGCCTTGATCTCATGTCATTTCAACGTGTTCCTATACTCATCAAGATGCACTACAACTTCTGTCACACATTTACAAATCTGAAACGTTGCTCAACGTTTACAACAACAACTTCCCTTTGGTAGCAAAACCAGATTATTGGCCTGCATACGACGGGGAAATAGTATGGCACAATGACCAAATGCGAAGGAATAAAAAGGGTCGTCCCAAAAGTAAGTGCATCACAACCGAAATGGACTCCCTTGACAAGCTGGAAAGAAAGTGTGGTTTATGTCGTCAAGTGGGACACAATCGCAAAACTTGTCTGAATCGGGCTACTGCCTCAACCACATAAAAATTGTATTACATAAAATATTTCGTTTATTATGTTGTAAACATTAGGGTTTTTCGTTAACAATATTTGTTACAATAAACATTGCGCGAATAATAAAAAACACGATAATCTGTCTACGAAATTACAATTGTTAAAACAATATCATCTGACCCATGCATCATCAACATTATGTCGCTGTCTGTTTTGACTTCCTCCAACCAAACATTAGGTCTTCCTGTTTCAAGTGAGGTTGTTTTTCGTCTTCGCTAGATCCTTCTAATTTTCCCCCCTCCACGATGTCTCTATCTAGCCATCGAATCAACTTCCGCTTTAGACGCTCCATGGAGTGAATGTGCCAGAATTTCATTTTCATCGGAGGTTTTGTGGCGGAGAAGATAACGTAACCATCTCTGGTAAAAATCATGGGCGATGTCATGACGCAAATAACAAAGTAAAAAATAAGAAAACAGTGTGAGAAAGTGTGAGAAATGACAGAGAAACAGATGAATTATTTATAAGAAACAGCATTTTGCCCTAGGAGCCAAGTGAGATGGCGCCTCCTCTCACTTTTAAAGTGCATGAGCCATCTCACTTGGCTAAAAGAGAGAGGAGGTGCCAAGTGAGATGGCGCCTAGGGCATATTGCTTAGTGGAGGCGCCAAGTGAGATGGCTCTTCCTTTGGGGAGTCATCTGAAACATGGTTATTTGTGTAATTTTTTCCGAAACATGGTTATTTGCGATTTTTTTTAAAACATGGTTATTCCAAAAAAAATTCTAAATAATGACTGAAAAGTAAAATGCAGAAATTGAAAACCCTAATTAACTATTACCAACCGAGCACAGTTACATAATAGAAAATAATCGTACGAAAAATAATAATGCGTAAAAATTAAGACTAGAATAAGTTCTAAATCCTAAAAAAATCTAATTGCCTATTAAAAATATTTTTTGGTATTTTATGAAAAAAATTAGAAATTTAACCTAATTTCTAACTAATTTTAAATTAAAGAAAAAAATTTGAAATTTAATTAAATTAATTTACAAAAATAATTTTTCTTAAAAAACTCTAAATCCTATTTTTTGATGATTTTCTGATTTTCTGATTTTATGATTTTAAAAAAATGAATAAACAAGAATATAAACTAAATAATAAATTAAATAAAATAATTAAAATAGGATGACCCTGAGGGGTGAGAAACCCAATTGGAGGGGTGTACTGCTGAGTTCCAAGGCCTAAATCTTGTTGGCCCATAACTGCGTTGGATCTGGTGTTATTGTGTTAGGGAGGTCTATGGTATGCATGCGTGCTAGAGGCGCTGGATCTGGAGGATAATTGATCTGATGGTGATGACCTGATGACACATGGTATGCGCGCTGGCCCCTGGAACATTGGATATGCAAGAAACTCATTAGAAAAAATAAACTTCAAGACCTGGGAATCAAACCCAAGTCTCTCCCTTTGCACCCTTATGCTTTTGCCATCTGTGCTGCTGGATCATTCATGTATATCAACAAAACAAAATTATATAATGTAAAATAAGGGAAACTGTTGAGTTGTCAAACACGCGCCAACAAGTGGGGTCCCTGCATTTCAAATAGTCCAATTAGACGCAGAGAGAGGGAGAGTCATTTGAATCCAACCAATGGGATGTTGTCCTCCTATCATGCCAGCTGGTTGACTCAAGATCGGCCAGTCCAACCATCGGAGCCGGTGGTTTCCACCGTCTTCTCTGGTGGAGTTACCTGGAAAAGTGGCCAAACAAAAAAACAAAGTATGCAAATTGACTTAAAAAGATCCGCTGATCACGAATATGGCCTAAAAAATGGCTAATTCCTCCTACATCATAGGGTTCGAATCTAAAACCCTAACGACGGTCATCCATGGCATAGTAGGATTCCATGCCCTATGGTATCATATAATACGTCAAAAATCCAGCCAACATCATTAGCAACACGAATATAAACTTAAACAAAATTTATATGGCCTATTGTGAAAGTTTGAGATCCAAGAATTTACCAAAAAAATTGAGATTCGGTTTGGCAATCTCAGGGTGTTTCAGGCGTGTATGATGAATTATTTTCCTCCCTTGGAACCTCAGGAGGAAGATTGGCTCTTTTATTTTGATCAACAAAGGCTGTAACTGATGCTTTTCACTTTCACGATTTTCTTAAAAATTTGCACTTTGATATGGTTCTCTTGTGGCTGTTGCGTATCCCCTCTTACTCTCAATCTCTTCTGTTTATATATGCTAGCAATTAGGTTAAGAAATTCGTGCCAAATCTCCATGGCTTGATGACAAGAATATGAGTTTTTAATTTGTATCCAAACTTGCTATTTCAAGAAGATCTCTTTCTCCTTTTGTCCCATCCATTTTTCTTTGACATGCCAGCGTATCTTATCCCTTATTTGATGAGAAAAAGATTCTCAAATCATATCTTACATGATTTCCATTATTTATTTATTTAATTTGAATTCTAATGAATAAAAAATCAAAATAAATAATAAAAATAATGAGATAATGTATGAGTGAGCTCAGAGGTCGTGGGCCATGTTAAGAACAAGTTTCAAGCATGAAAACATGGGCCCATTTGGAAAAAATTCAAGTTAGGTCAATATTGGCTTCATGCACATTTCCAAAAATTGTTCAACTTTAGCAATGCATATATCTCTCATTTTTGACCCTAAGAGGGTGTTCTTGGACTTTTTATAGAGCTTAGGATGTCCTCTAAACAACCTTTTTGGTTTCATCTCAATTGGATCTTCCATGTTCATGTAAGGAGCTTTGACCCAAAAGGTGATTTTGTTGACTTTTTGAAAGGACCTATAATGTATGAGCTTGTATCTTTTGATTGGGGCATTTATAGAACTTGAGGGCTGGAGAGAAGTTGTAGGGAATTGGATTATCTTCAAAATGAGCCTTGGTGGAAAAATTTCTGATAAAGTATGAGAAAGTTATGCCTGGTCAAAGTTTGGTTGACTTTTCCTATAGAAACCCTAATTTGCCATTTTTGACTTTTGATGAGTTAGGAGCATTTCTTGAGGAATCATGATCAACCCTTGATCAAATGATGGATATTACTTCAAAATGTTGTTGTTGACAAAAAATCTTGAAGTTTGACTGTATTTGAGCCACAATTGACTTTTGACCTAGTATAGTTGATTTTCAGGTATTTGAGCAGTTCATTGAGCAAACTTGTTGTTCAAGGAATGAAATTTGGCATGGATGATCTTGAGGACATATTAGGACAATGAACAACATTTGGGGTCCTTGGGACTCACACATCTTGCTTAAAATTGAAACCCTAGTTTGAGGTTTATTGTCTTAGGAGGAGAACTTGTCTGGTCAATTCTTGGCCATCCTAGGGCAATTGAGGATCTCAAGGGACATGTCTTAAGTAGAAAGAGAGGGAAAATTTTGGGGTACAACATCTGCCCTTGTTCAATCTTCTTAAACCTGAGGACGTAGATTGGCTGGTCTACCTTTCGTGATCTGAAGGTGGAAGATGATTGAACACTAGAGTGCCCAGAAATTTGCACTCGCATGAAGTAATACTGATGGTTGATGACATCGGGAATGGGATTACAAATGCCATTTGTAGAAAATGGATGGAAGTCATCAGAGATGGGCTTAAAGACGCCATCCATAGAATATGAAGGAGAGTCTTCGAAGACAGACTTAAAGATGCCATCCAGAGTAGATGCTGACTTCATAAGAGGTATTTTATGGGGATTCCTGTTCCTGTTGTCTGAGAAGTACTCCATCGAGGAATCTTGTTCTTTGTTCGGGAAGTAGAGTTTAGGAGCTTCAGTTGTCTATTACTCTATTGGGGAGTCATCTCTTGATTGAAGAGACGGAAGTGAACTGCTATCTGGTCAGGATCCAGGCTTCAAAGTGACTTGCTGAGGATAATAAGGCTGACTGCTATCTTGTCGTATTCTAGGCTTCACAGTGCTTTACTGGGGAAATGTGAAATTAACTGCTATCTGGTTGTACTCCAGGCTTCACAGTAACTCAAACTGTTATCTGGTCGGAATCCAGGCTTCAGTGATTTGAAGAGATTAAGCTGTTATCTGGTTGGACCCAGACTTTAACTTGAATTTGAGGTATACTATTATCTGGTCTAGTCCAGGTGTTGTACCCCAAAATTTTCCCTCACATTTATCAAGATTTTTCTCACAAGACTTCTTTGAGTCAAGACAAGATTAGGGTTTGGTCAGCTCAAGACATCTCATCTTGCACTGATAACCCAAAATTAGGGTTTGAGTTTGCACAAGGATTTTTGGACCACCAATGCTTCATTTGACTTTCGTACATCATTTTGGACCCTTAAGATTTCTCATGTTAAGTTTCAAACCTTGACCCACATTTTGATCAATCAATTGGACAATTGACCTAAAAAATCAACTATATGGGGGAAAAAGTCAACCATGGCCAATTTACAGTCAAACTTCATAATTTTTGATCCCCATCAACATTTTAGACTCATATGTACCATTTGATCAAGTTTGGATCACAACTCCTCAAGAAATTTGATCAAATCATCAAAAGGGCAAAATGGTCAAAATTAGGGTTTTGATTGAGAAAGGGCAATTTCTGATTTTTTTTAACCTAGCCAATGACCATTTGAGTTCAAGAATGGTTTCAAGGGTTCAATAGCATCATCTTGACCTAATTACATGGTTCAAAAGATCTCAAGTTCATTGGATTGACAAATGAAATTTGCAGTCAACTGATCAAAAGTCAATTGTATACTGAAAAGTCAAACTTTGACTTTTTGGTCAAAATCAAGTACCAAGAGTCATAATTCATCAAGATATTTCAAAATATGAAACTTTTTCACCAATAAAACCAAATTTTAAAATTAGGGTTTGAATTTGAAAATTTTCATAACTTAGAATTTTTCTAAGTATAAAATTTTTCTTATTTTTTCTCAACTTTTCACCACTTTTTCACCATGATGCATTTTGATTCAAGAAAAGTTCCCAACATGAAAGTTGTAGTCCTCCATGAAATCTAAAACTTTCCTTTACAAACTTTTCCCTAAGGATTCTTGGTTCTCAAGTTATAAATTTGTGAATACATGCTCATGAACTAAATAACTTAGTGAAATTTTGCCCTAATTTAGGTAGGTTTTGGACCCAACTTCATGGCAACTTTTCACCTAGTTCCAAGAGGTATCTCAAAATTCATTTCAAATATGGATTATAGAGCACATTTTAAGATTTCCAAAATGTCATATAACTCTCCAAGATCATTTTTGAGTAGGGAGAATCGAAGAGAGGAAGTTGGCATTTTCTAACTTTTTGTTCAAGCCATTTTCATGAAGAATCAAGTTGCAAACCAAATCTATGCTGGCTATTTATTAATTTACAGGTCCTAAGATTGCTACACACTCATTAATTAAATGCATACTCAGTTGACAAAGCCTTTATCCTTGCTTTTGAAACTTTACACAAGTTGTAATTCCATTTTGGGCAAAAAGGCTTCATTGCCATTTTCATAAAGATGCACTTTTGCAATTTTGTCAACTTGGAGCATTGGACCTGTCCCCTTGATACAAGCAAACTACACAGGTCTCAAGCAATTGGTACAAACTTATATCAACCCTAAAGCAAGCTGGTACAAGCATGTGGGTTTGGTCTTGTCAACTTTGCTTCAAGTACAAGAAAAGTTACAAAAGGGCTAAGGCTTGCACAACTAGTAGGAAGTTGACTTTGGATCACTTCTATACTAATATGCAAACATTTTACAAGACATTAGACGCTTGGCTTGAACCTAGAACTCTCTCAAACTAAAAAACACTAAAAATCTTCCCAAGCACACAGTTTCTTCAAAAACTCAGCCAACTCTCATTTGGTTCGTGCGTTTTGTGTTTAACTGATCCAAACATCTTACAAACTCAATACGTAGTCAATACAAGCCATCACCCTAGTTCTGTAACCTCTGTTTCACCATCTGCCATTTTCAACTTGGAAGCTTGTAGTTGGACTTGGTCAGGGAGTTCCAGCCATCTTCAGAGCAAGATAAGGATTGGAATAGGTTCAGGGAATCGCAAGGAAGCTTAAACAATCATCAGGCCTGCATTAAAGTCCCTACATTGGCATACACGATTCCAGCTGAAGAAGGTATTTTCTTAAACTCTATCTCTTTATACAGGCAACCTCAAGCCACGATTTGTGAAGGAAAAATGTAGTTCTTATTATAACGAAGCTGTACATATGATTAATTTGTGTTGTACCCCAAAATTTGCCCTCCCATTTCCTCAACATTTTCTCATCACAAGACCCTTGGAGCTCAAGATCCAGCCAGGGTTTCCTCTGCTCAAGACTTCTCCTTGCACTGTTGACCCAAATTAGGGTTTGTGTTTGCACAAAGATGTTTTGACCCAAAATTCCTAAAGTGACTTTCATGCTTCATGTTGGACTCCCAAGTTTATCCATACCAAGTTTCAAGTCTTGATTCCAAACTTTGCCCAGTCAATTGGACAGTTGACCTAGAAATCAGCTGTATTGGGGAAAAAATCAACTGTGGTCAATTGACAGTCAAACCTCATGAAATTTGACCCACATCAACATATTGAACTCATATAAACCATTTGGTCAAGTTTGGATCACAATTCCACATGAAATTTGATCAGATCACCAAAAGGGCAAAATGGTCATTTTTAGGGTTTTGACTGCACAAAGGCAATTTTTGACTGTTTGACCTAACCAATGGAAAACCAAGCTCATATATGGACTCAAGGACCCAATGGAATTGTCTTGACATGTTCAACAAGTTCAAAAGATCCCAAATGCACAAGATTGACAGATGAATTTTCCAGTCAATTGATCAATTTTTGACTGTATACTGAAAAGTCAAACTTTGACTTTTTGGTCAAAATCAAGTGTCAAGATTCATTTTCCATCAAAACATGTAAAAACATGAAACTTGTTCATCAAGAAATCAAAAATTGCAAATTAGGGTTTAAAATGAAGAATTTTCATAACTTAGAATTTTTCTAAGTTATGAAAATCCCTAATTTTTTCCTAACTTTGTCCCATTTTTTCATTAAGATGCATTTGGATTCAAACAAAAGTCAAAACATGAAAGTTATAGTCCATTGCAAAATCTACAACTTTGATTCATAAAGTTTCCTCAAAATAAGACTTTAGCTCAAGTTATGATTTTTGGAACAAGGGTGCAAAACATTCTTAACTTAGAAATTTTTTTGACCTATTCTAGACAGGATTTTTGCCTAACTTCATGGCCACTTTTCACATGCTTCCACTTGGAATTTCAATTTGCATTACAAATATGGATTGTAGTACACATTCCAAGCTTTCCAAAATGTCCAAGAACTCATCAAACAACCTTGTGGTTAGGGAGAATCGAATTTGGCAATATGGGCAAAACTCACTTGGTTCATGGCCAATTTACATGTTCATAACTTTGCATTTTTGAACTCAGCATGCTCTAAGCTAGATTACAGGTCTTTTATCCCCTCCACACTCATAAATTTAATGCCAATCCTTCATGTTTAAGCCTTATCTTGTGTGTTTAAGCATTGCATACAAGATTGAGCCATAATTAGAAAAAACAATATATCCATTTTGGAAAAGTTGAACTTTATGTCAAAATTGCAAATCAAGAAGTACAAGGAAAATCTATTTGGCACAAGTTCAGAAGCATGTCACACTGATCAAGGGGGATGGTTGCAGCACATTAGAGGGGCCTGCACAAGCTTGTAAAACCAACTTGCCATTTCTTGCTTAAGTTAGAAGTAACTTGGCATAACTTAAACCAACTCTCATTTCTGCCAACCTAAGCTAAGACAAACTTGTTGTACACCTTCCAAACATCAAACCTAAGCTAAGGCACGAGCAAAACACCCTCCAAACATCATCAAACCTCAAAACACCCTCCTACTGCAGAAAACAGAGTCACCTCTGCAGTTGGACTTCCATAACTCAGTCCACTCGTGCATTCTTGCTAAGACCTGTTCATACACATTCCATACCACATATACAAGCTATCCCAAGCATTGGACACGACCTGTAACACCTCTAACCAACTTGACCATTTTCATTTTTTCTGTTTTGCAGGTTGATTGCCATAGCTTGATTCAATTGGTTTCAAAGCAAGTTAAAGGTTGGAATAGCATCCCTGAACTTCAAGCAAGCTGTACCAATCCTCACCTTGCCTTGAAAGTGCCTCCATTGCCAGACACGATCCAAGCTGAACAAGTAAGTTCATGGATTTCTATCTCTCAATATAGGAAGAGTTAGCTCTAGGTTTATGAATGAAAAATGTTCTACTCATGGCCCTGAAGCTATACATATCTTCATTTTCCATTTATATTGCATATGCTGAGAGTATTTTGAATCTGAACATTGACAAAAACTTAGGTTAAGAATTAGGGATGGAGAAATTCTCTCTCATTTCTGAGAGTTAAGTTGAGTTTTTTATATGTATGGAATCGTGGCTTGATGCTTAACATCTTTCATGTTACAAGTTTGTGCTAAAAGTCCAGGAATCAGGAGATAGCAGGGATCACGTGTTACTCTGTTTTGTTGTTCAGAGGTTGAAGACAACCTTTCATGGGTTGGGCCTGTGATATTTTTACTTTTTACACCATGATTTCACATTTGCACCTCCTTGGCCCATTGCATTTTATTTTCATTATTTTTGACTTTTGATTTTTGTTTCTGACTTATTTATTTTTGACAAAGCATAAAAAATATTAAAATTATTTTTTCACCTTTTTTTTTGCATTTTTAGGCATTTATTTGTTCTAACTTGATATATGTAAATAAACAAATATAGATACTTTTATTTTAAAATACAAAAAATAATACAAACATATATTATTTCTGATTTTTATTTTATATTATCTCATGAAAACATTTTTATAAAAAAATATATTTTTTTGTAAATATTAAATATTTTTTTATACATAATATATATATTTAATAAATAATGTAAATACTTATATATTTATTAATGTATTTAGGGAAAAT
The DNA here is from genome assembly GCA_948472305.1 of Vicia faba. NCBI lineage: Eukaryota > Viridiplantae > Streptophyta > Magnoliopsida > Fabales > Fabaceae > Vicia > Vicia faba. The sequence continues at coordinate 493,689,430 of OX451740.1, forward strand.
ACAAAGAATTAATACATGTTATTTTTATTAATATTTTGACCTCAAAAATACTTTTTTACAATATACCTTCTTTTATTTATTTTTTGTACATAATTAATAAATATTGCATATATTATATAATAAATACCTTTATTTATAAAATTAGGGTTTTACCCTAAATACATAAAAATACCAAAAATTAATTTATTTTATTTTTGTTTATTTGACACATAAAAAATACTTTTTTCATACATATAAAAAACCATTTTTTTGCATCTTGCACATTTATTATATTTTTATTTAATTGTTGTATATTAAATAATTTGTATAATTCAATTTGGATGTAATAGTTTAGGTTTAATTTCTTGCTAAAATATCCCCATTTGAACATTTGTACCCCCCATCCCATATATTGTGTTGTAATAACTTAGGACCTTTTATTTTCGCACTTTAAAAGCTTTCTAATTATGCCATGTTAGAATTAGGGTTTTGTATGCCAAAATCAACCAACAAATAGTTTGACCTAAATTCAAGATAAACAAGCATAAAAATGGACAACACTAATCACACTTGCACCCCTAGGGTATTCCACTTGTTGCCTTCAATAATGGGCCATATTGCATGTTAAGTATCTTTGGCAAAAAAATAAAACAATCAAATGATCATAGTCCCTCGATGACGCTTTCAAAAGTTGCCTAAAAAATGATCAAGCCCCTTAAAAGAAAAATTGCCCAAAGATACTCGGCACCATTGCAATCATGGTCTAAACGATGACCCGCGCCCGTCCCGTTCACATCCTAACACAAGATTGTCCACCAAATACAATGGTGGAACAAAATTGTTAAAAGGGTTAAAAACATAGGAAAAATCTTTGAGAAATTTAGGGTAGATAGCTCTTGGTTACTTGCCAACTTGCAAAACAAAAACACTTGCCTATTTTTTTCAAAACCACACATCACAACACACTTTCAAAACCACTTTCAAAAACATTGAAAACTTTTCAAAAGACATACACCTTTGTATACATTCAAACATGGATCATTACAAAGGTTGCCACCACATTGGCCTCTTTTCAAAACATTTTTTCAAACCCACACACAAAGCACCATTTCAAACAATTGAAAATCAAGGCAAGTTGATCTAAGCAAGTAACTAAGAGCACATGGATAACCATGGATAGAAAGGGTGCTAATACCTTCCCTTTCTATAATCTACTCCCCGAACCCAAGAAAACATCTCAAAGGTTTTTGCTGTGCTTTTTAACCTTTCCTTAGGATAAAATAAAAAGTCGGTGGCGACTCTTGCTCAACCGAAACATTTGCGAAAACAAACGCAAAACCCAAGTCAGTTCTCCCACCGTATGACAGAACTGGCGACTCTGCTGGGGAAAACTTTTTAAGTGGAGTAACCTTAGGGCTTAGATCACCCTCTTGCATGACTAATTGTTTGCTTTGATTGCTTTACATCTTGGCTCTCTTGTTTGGGTTTACAATCCTACACCCGGATTTGGGGAAACATTCATAGATAGCAATACGTTATGGAAACTGTGCGGGGTATACCGACACGGTTGAAGCAATAGCTATATTAGTGCGACATATTTGTGATTACCGGTAAACCTTGAGTTCAATCAAGGAGAGTACGGGGCCGCTGAGTGATGTCACTAAGCACTAATGACCTAGAACCTTACTTGACCATCTTGGCCTTTCATTAGGGGTAGTGAGATGACCGGCTTTGGTGCAGTCCGAAGTTGGTAGATACTCGATACTACACTCATTGAGGGTTGTTTTCTTGGAATATTTTGGTCGCTAGTTAAGTGGCTAAACCAAAACAATGAACAATGAAAACAATCCAGTGATATTGAGCTCCTTAGAACCCGATTACTATTTATAGGACATGTTTTTAAGCCAACTACACTCAAGAGGGTACTTACCTATGAAACCTCATGCAAGCCTGAAACTAGGGTTTGGTGTGATTTTCCTGTACATATGTTTTGTGCATACATCATGAACATCATAAAACATCATATGCATTCACTAACCATTTCAAGGGTTTAGATCTTCATCTTTGTTCTTGTTTTGTAGGTCATGGAAATTCCTCGCAGGAAAACTATCCAAGTCAACCTTGTGAGAATCCCTCCTCAACTCAAAGAGCTCACATCAAGAATTTCGGAAAGCTCTCCCTTCAGTGAAAGACATGGTAGACTGCTCAGCTTAGTCAACACCAACATTGAAGAGGACATGATGAAGGTGCTGTTCCAGTTCTTTGACCCTCTTCACCACTGTTTCACTTTCCCTGACTACCAGTTGGTGCCCACTTTGGAGGAATTTTCTCAACTCCTGAGAATTCCTATCCTTAATCAACAACCCTACAACGGTACGGAAAAGGAACCAAAGCCTGAAGATATTGCTCGAGCACTACATCTACATCCATCCGACATCAAGGGGCATTGGAAACTAGAAGCGGTGTCATAGGTTTCTTAGCCAAATTCTTGTTTGAGAAGGCACAAGAGTGTTGGAATTTGTTGGACCTACAAGCCTTTGAAGAAATTGTGGCCCTCCTCATCTATGGGTTGGTCTTGTTCCCAAATCCTGACCAGCTTGTAGATGTCAACACCGTCAAGATCTTCTTATCCGGAAATCCAATACCAACTTTGCTTGGGGACATTCTTCACTCATTTTACACTCGAACAATGAGAAAGAGGGGTGTTCTCATGTGTTGTACTCCTCTCCTTGCAAGGTGGTTTATTTCGCACCTTCCACAATATGTCTTGAAGAATGACCAAGGATTAAGGTGGTCACAACGGTTGATGACCCTTACTCACTCTGATGTACATTGGTGTTCTCGGTCCAGAGAAAATGTCATCATCGTCGATCGTTGTGGAGAGTTCCCTAATGTTCCATTACTTGGCATTAGAGGAGGCATTACCTACAACCCTTGTCTAGCCTTGAGACAATTTGGATATGCACGGAGGGATGGCCCTCACGACATGTTTATTCCTGACCTAGTTTTTGACTTCGACAACGATGCGCAAGGACTTCGCCAAAGATTCATCAGAGCTTGGAGGATGCCTAACAAGGTTGACAGCAAGACACTGGGGCACAAGAATTCCATCCCTCTTGAGCCTTACCTCAAGTGGGTACGAACCCGAGCCCAGAGTCTAATGATGCCTTATCCTCATGTTCTCCTTGTGATTAAAGAGCCCGTTAAGGAAGGAGAGGTTCCCTACACCATCCTATATCCTGACATGCCTACATCATGGGAGGAGATACAGAAGAGTTGGATCCAACTCAAGGAGGAACGAAACACTTTTGAAGCCAGCTTCTACGCCAGTGAGAAGAAGGTTCTAGAGCTTACCCGCCGACTCCATGAGGAAGAGACCCTCAACACCTACATCGCACCAAAAAGGATGCGCAATGTCTTTTTACCTTGAGAAGTTTTTTGTAATATTTGGCCCATGGGGCATTTATGTACTGACAAATTTCTTCTTATTAATATGACGTGCGTTCTTTTTGTTTGCAACAATTTTAAATTTGCTAAATCCTTGAATGCATTGCATACATAAGCATACCATTCATCATACGCATAAGCAGGTCTCCACACCAGGTTTCCTTATCTTTCTGCTGTTTATTTCAGTAAGATGGATCTCGAACAGACGGTCAAGGACTTGCAGTCTCAAAACGCACAGTTTCAACAACTCCTGATGACCTTGGCTAAGGGTCAGGAAGATCTGAAAGCCCTGCTGGGGAACAAAGACCAAGTGAAAAAGAAGAAGAAGAGAATCGGGGTGGCTACCCTAGGGAGAAGGTTTGAGGGTGAAGCCAGAAGAGTGCTTGAATTTCCCCTTACTTCTGAGGAGGGAACCAGTAAAGGGAATGCGGCTGCGGTACCTTCCAAATCTGAGGTTGAGGAAGAGGAGGCTGAAGAGGACGAAGACTACTCTGATCAACAATACTCGCCCGCTGATGATAAGTACAAAGGCTTGGAAGACAGGTTGGCAGCTATGGAGCTGCAGAGAGTTCCCGACTTAGATTTCGAAGACTTGGGATTAGTTGCTGGAATTGTGATCCCCCCGAAGTTCAAAGTGCCAGTTTTTGTAAGGTATGACGGGCTGTCCTGCCCGAAAATGCATCTCAGATCATATGTAAGGAAGATCCAACCTTACACTGCAGACAAGAACCTTTGGATCCATTTCTTTCAGGATAGCCTTTCCGGGGCTCAACTCGAGTGGTTCTATCAGCTGGATGGAGCCAGTATCCGAAACTGGGAAGACTTGGCCACCGCATTTTATAAACAATATCAGTACAATTCTGACCTCGCTCCCACGCGTACCCAACTTCAGGGTATGTCACTGGGGACGGGCGAAGGATTCAAGGAGTATGCACAAAAGTGGAGAGACTTGGCTGGCAGGGCGCAGCCACCGTTGACTGACCGTGAATTTGTTGACATGTTCCTAGGGACCCTGTCTGGTCCGTTTTTTAATCATCTGATTGGTAATTCCTCTGCTGGGTTTACAGATTTGATTTTGACTGGTGAGAGGATAGAAGCTGGTATCAAGTCAGGGAAGATACAGAAAGGTGCCGCTGCGAATACTGAGAAGAAGCCTTTCAAGAAGGAAGCTAGTGCTGTTTATGGTCCTAGAAGACAAGTTAAGCCAGAACGCCGCCAAGCTGTCAATGCATTGGTAATTTCAAAGCCTGTTGCTGCTCCTCAGCAGTATAATCAACAAAGGGGTGAGAGGCCCAAGAGGCAGTACACTCGGCTCAGTATGACCCTGTCTCAGATTTTGCCACAACTACTATCAACCAATTTGGTAGCTGTCAAAGAAGCTCCAAAGGTGGTAAACACAGCTTCTCCAAAGTACAACCCCAACGCCCGTTGCGCTTATCACTCTGATAGCCCCGGGCATACTACGGACGATTTCTGGGCTCTGAGGAATAAGGTTCAAGACCTTATTGATGCTAAGGAAATACAGTTTGAGGCGCCCGAAAGGCCCAATGTTGTGACTGCTCCCATGCCCCAGCATGGAGTGAATGCTGTGGAAGAAGATCGATATGTAGCCTCCGTGGAAGAGATTATTACTCTGTTATCAACTGTTAAAAGGAATCTGTTGCTAGCCGGTTTATTTCCGGGATGTGGTGAAGATTGCCTTCTATGTGCTGTTTCCCCTTTTGGTTGCCCTTTGCTAAAATCAGGTATCCAAAGCCTGATGGATAGCAAAGAGATCTTATTCGAGAAGATTGTCGTTCCTGCCATCCCTGCCGAAGAAGTTTCTATTGTCACTATTTTCAACAAACCTCCTAAGGCTCCTTCAAAGAAGCCTGTCAAAATTATGTCCACTCAGAAGTTTGCTCCCATCATCATTACAGTTCCGGGGCCTCTCCCCTATACATCCGACAAAGCTTTCCCATGGCACTATGGGGCAGTTGTTTATGTGCTTGGAGTGAAGAAAAAGTTTGATACAAGTACCGGTGTTAGCAACATCACCGGGCCTGCCAAGATTACTCGCAGTGGTAGGCTGTTTTCACCAGATATTTCGCCACCAGTTATTCAGAAACCTCTTATCATCACACCCGCAAGTGTGCATGTTTCCCTTCCTAATCAAGTTCCTGTTTCTACCCCTGCCGCCGAGTCCTCTAATGCTCGGGGCAAAGGGGTTGCTGCTGATTTTCCTGCCTTGACGGAGGCACCGAAGACAACCGTTGTTGAAGCCTCCCAGCAAGAGATGGAGGAGATTCTCAAGATTATCAAGAAAAGTGATTTCAATGTTGTTGAGCAGTTGGGGCACACCCCATCAAAAATTTCTATGCTATCACTGTTATTGTGTTCAGAGGCCCATGCCAAGGCCCTGATCTCCTTCCTGAAAACGGCCCATGTGTCGCAAGAAACGTCTGCTGATCAATTTACTGATTGTGTTGCCAACTTAACTGCTGATAATGGTCTGGGCTTTTCTGACGCCGATCTGACTGCAAAAGGAAAGAACCATAATGACGCCCTGCATGTCTCTATTGAATGCAGGGGCACTACTCTTGCCCATGTGTTGGTAGACACCGATTCTTCATTGAATGTATTGCCCAAGAAGGCCCTAGACAGGCTAGATTGTGAGGTTCTGGAGCTCAAGCCCAGTAACATTGTTGTCCGAGCCTTTGACGGTTCGAAAAGGATGGTACATGGCGAAGTTGACATCCCAATCAGGGTTGGTTCTCAGGTGTTTGATTTCACTTTCTATGTGATGGACATCCGTCCATCCTACTCTTGTTTGCTGGGTCGTCCATGGATTCACAAGGCCGGAGCTGTGACCTCCACACTACATCAAAAGCTTAAGTACCCGGTTAGAGGAAAGATTGTTACAGGTCAAGGGGAAGAAGAGTATATGGTCAGCCACTTAAACTCGTTCCGATACATAGAAATGGACAGGGAGTTCATTGAGACCCCCTTTCAACACTTTGAAGAGGTGCCTCAGACATTGGTGTCGGCTGAAGCTGTGATTGAAGACCCTCCTTTGAAGATGGCTTCCTTAAAGGATGCTCGGGCTGTGATAGAGAAAGGTGAATGTGCAAACTGGGGCCGACTTCCTGACTTCACTCCAAAGACTAACAAGTTTGGTGTGGGCTTCACTGCGGAGGCTCAGAAGGCTGTTCGTAAAGCGAGGATTGGAAGACCTCCTGTGTTCATCACCAACCCAGGAGTGAATGCTATTGAAGACGAAGTGGAGGAATCAGAATTCGACAGTTGGATCTACCCAACAACCGACAGTGGACCAAGCAACTGGACTGCCAAAGACTTCACCCCTATTACTTTTGTCACTCAGTAATGAACTCTTTTGTTTTCAATTTGTAACAAACAATATGTTGAAACTTTTATGGCTCAGTGTCCTACCCGGGGCACCGTGGCCCCATTTGTGAGGGCTTTTGTATGACATTTTCATATATCATTAATCAAAACATTGGACGTCTGTTGCATTTCAAATCTTGTGCTCCTTTTCTTTCTTTATCATATATTGCAAAACAGTTATATTTACACACACTCACTTATACAGGTTCCAATCCACTCTGGATCTCACTGGTAACGACTCTGCTACTGCCAGTTATGACTTCGAAAATCCGATCAACTTAGCCGAAGACGAAGGTGAAGATGATTGCGAAGTGCCTGGGGAACTTGCGAGACTGCTACTCCAGGAAGAGAGGGCCATTCAGCCACATGAAGAGCCAGTGGAAACGGTAAATCTGGGTACCAAGACTGATAGAAAGGAAGTCAAGATTGGTGCCAACCTAGAGCTCAGCGTGAAACAACAGTTGATTCAGATGCTGCATGACTACATGGAAATCTTTGCTTGGTCTTACGAATACATGCCTGGTTTGGATGCCGACATTGTGGTTCATCACCTGCCTACCAAGGAAGACTGCCCTCCGGTAAAACAGAAGGTCTGCCGTATGCGTCCAAAGATGTCCGAGAAAATCAAAGCCGAGGTTATGAAACAATTCGATGCCGGGTTTCTAGCAGTGACTTCTTACCCTCAGTGGGTTGCCAACTTGGTTCCAGTGCCAAAGAAAGATGGTAAGGTCCGAATGTGTTTCGATTACAGGGATTTGAACAGGGCCAACCCCAAGGATGATTTCCCTCTGCCTCATATCGATGTTCTGGTTGACAATACTGCTCAGCATAAAGTTTTATCCTTCATGGACGGCTTCTCCGGTTATAACCAGATCAAGATGGCTCCTGAAGATATGGAGAAGACCACCTTTGTCACTCAGTGGGGCACCTTTTGCTACAAGGTCATTCCTTTTGGGTTGAAAAATGCTGGGGCAACTTACCAACGTGCCATGGTTGCTTTATTTCATGATATGATCCATCATGAAATAGAAGTGTATGTCGATGATATGATTGCAAGGTCCCAAACTGAGGAGGAACACCTTGACCATCTGCGGAAGCTGTTTGACCGTCTGAAGTTGTACAAGCTGAGGTTGAACCCGAACAAGTGCACCTTTGGGGTGAGATCTGGAAAATTGCTAGGCTTCATTATAAGCGACAAAGGTATTCAAGTGGACCCTGCCAAGGTGAAAGCCATACAAGAGATGCCAACTCCCAAGACAGAGAAGGAAGTCAGAGGCTTTCTAGGACGTTTGAATTACGTTGCCCGAGTCATCTCACATCTAACTGCTACCTGTGAACCAATCTTCAAACTACTGAAGAAAGATCAAGTGGTACGTTGGAACGATGAATGTCAGGCCGCTTTCGAAAAGATCAAGGAGTATCTCCAAGAGCCACCCATTCTTATGCCGCCGGTTGAAGGGAGACCTCTAATACTATACTTGACAGTACTTGACAACTCAATGGGGTGTGTGTTGGGGCAGCATGACGAGTCTGGCCGAAAAGAGCACGCTATTTATTACCTGAGCAAAAAGTTTACCGACTGTGAGACTCGGTACTCACTGCTCGAGAAAACTTGTTGCACTCTGGTATGGGCTGCTCGCCGGCTGAGACAGTATATGTTGACTCACACTACCCTGTTGATTTAAAAAATGGATCCAATCAAGTACATATTCGAAAAGCCCGCTTTGTCCGGAAGAATAGCAAGATGGCAAATGATCTTGACGGAATATGACATCCAATACACGACTCAAAAAGCAATCAAAGGAAGTGTATTGGCAGACCATTTGGCACACCAACTTGTGGATGATTACCAGTCGTTGAACTTTGAATTTCCAAACGAAGATATCATGGTAGTAACTGATTGTGAAGTACCTGGACCGGATGAAGGACCTGAGGAAGGATCCCGATGGTCTATGCATTTTGACGGAGCCTCAAACGCTTTGGGTAATGGTATCGGCGCTGTGATCATATCCCCCAAAGGCACTCATACTCCACTCACCGCCCGACTATGTTTCAACTGCACCAACAACATGGCGGAGTATGAGGCATGTATCATGGGTCTTCAAGCTGCAATCGACTTAAGGATCAAGTTTCTGAGTGTCTTCGGAGATTCCGCTCTCGTGATCAATCATGTCAAAGGCGAGTGGGATATGAAACACCCAAATCTTATTCCTTACAAGGAGTATATGCTGACATTGCTTCCCCACTTCGAAGAGATAACTTTTGAACACTTCCCAAGAGAGGAGAATCAGTTGGCGTACGCGTTAGCTACGATGTCTTCAATGTTCAAAGTCAAATGGGACAACGAGGCGCCCCAGATCATCATTTGGAAGTTGGACGAGCCTGCATATTGCTGTGATCTTGAGGCTGAGGAGGTAATTTAAAAACCCTGGTATCATGAAGTGAAGAGGTACTTGGAAGCTCAAGAATACCCCGAGGGTGCATCCGTTAACGACAAGAAGTTTCTGAGAAGGTTCGCAGCATAGTTCTTCCTCAGCAACGACATTCTCTACAAACGAAACCATGATTCGACCTTGCTGCGTTGTGTGGACAAGACTGAAGCGGAAAAGATCATGGCAGAGCTTCATGAAGGTACATTCGGAACGCATTCCAGTGGACATACCATGGCAAAGAAAATCCTTCGGGCAGGATATTTCTGGTCCACAATGGAAGCCGACTGTTACCAACATTCTCGAACTTGTCATAAATGCCAGATCTATGCTGATAAGGTGCATAGTCCTCTGGTTCCCCTGAACGTCCTGACGACACCTTGGCCTTTTGGAATGTGGGGCATTGATATGATCGGCGAGATCCGACCGACGGCATCCAACGGGCATCGCTTCATCTTGGTAGCGATTGATTATTTCACGAAGTGGGTTGAAGCAGCTTCCTATGCTACCGTAACCAAGAGCGTCGTGGCACGGTTCATCCGGCATAACCTGATCTGTCGATACGGCGTACCTGAGAGGATCATTACGGATAATGGTACCAATCTTAACAACAAGATGATCACTGAGCTCTGCGAGCAATTCAAGATACAACACCACAATTCTTCTCCCTACTGGCCGAAGATGAATGGGGCTGTCGAAGCGGAAAATAAGAATATAAAGAAGATTGTGCAAAAGATGACAGTGACCTACAAAGATTGGCACGAAATGTTACCGTTTGCTCTTCATGGGTACCGCACCTCAGCAAGGACGTCAACAGGGGCAACTCCCTTTTCCTTGGTCTATGGCATGGAGGCAGTCTTGCCTATTAAAGTCCAGATACCCTCTCTCCGAATAATGAAGGATGCAAACTTGAACGAAGATGACTGGATCAAGACTCGACTTGATCAATTAAACCTAATTGACGAAAAGAGACTCACTGTTATTTGTCATGGTCAGACGTATCAAAAACGGATGATCAGGGCATTTAACAAGAAGGTCAAACGACAAGACTATCAAGTCGGAGACCTGGTAATCAAGCGCATCATTCTTCCTCAAAGTGATCCCAGGGGAAAATGGACCCCTACGTATGAAGGGCCATTTGTGGTTAAGCATATCTTCTCAGGAGGAGCTATGATTCTAACCACCATGGATGATGACGACCTTCCTCACCCCGTTAATGCAGACATAGTAAAAAGATACTACGCATGATTAAAGACCCGCTAGGTTGACACACCTAGGCAAAAATAAGGGCTTCCCGGCGAACCAAAAGGGTTCGGGCAAAAATAAGGGATGAAAATGAAAATCTGTACACCCGGCAAGTCGAAAACCTGAAAAGGCGGCTTAGGCAAAAATGGGTATCCCGGTGGACTGAAAACCCGAAAGGGCGGTCCAGGCAAAAGTTAGGGATAAAGCGTAATACTATGTCTCATTGGATCACCTGGAATCCAGAATTCGGTATCAACTATCAGGGTTAGACGGCATCGATCAATCAACTTTATCTTCAACTAAGCAGCAAATTGATGAGACGCTTGAAGACATAAAGGCAATAGCAGAGTTGGAACCCAGTGGGATTTTTCACATGGCTGTTTTGTTTTCCTTTTTTCAAAATTGTATAAACTCTATGTTGATTCGGCGGCGTTCTCTTACTAGGACGTCATCCTCTTGTACAAAAATGCCTATTTTCAGGAAAATCTCAAAATCAATACGAGTTCAATTTTTCAGACAAGTCATCCATTTTTCTGTTTTGTTTTGCGAAGAACGTCCAATGTTCATTTTTGATATATGCATTTGACATTAATTGCTAATCATAAATACTTGCATGCGAAACAAAGGATTAATTACATGTGACATCAGAAACAGGGGGCAGTTTAGAATTGTCCAAGCAGTCTAGTTGCTCTGTCCACCAAGGTACCAAGGTAGGTTCGGCTGAAGAACGTAACCAAGTCACTTCGACTCCCCACAGAGTAAGGAAAGATTCAACAATACTTTCCCCAAGTAGATTTGGTTTCCTGTCATCCCTGAAAAGGCACAGTTCCCCTAGCAAGTCAGCGATACTCTCCTCAAGCAGAGTTAGTCTACTGTCAGCCTTAAGGAAGTTGGGTATCCCCAGAAGATCTCAACATTCCCCAGCGGAGTATAGACATTCCTCAGCAAGTATCCCCGGCAGTCTTAATATAAGATTGTTCCCCGGTGGGACCATCCCTAAGTACAACCTAAAGTTTCCTCATATGAGTTGAGTCAGTATCCCTAGTAGGTCTTGAAGCTTATCCCCTGCAGAGTATGGACGTCTCTCCCAGACTTTATTCAAAGTTATTCCTCATAAGAGCTTATAACTGGGTTATCCTCAGCTAATAACCACGGAAAGATCGTCCTCGGCAAAGTTCTGCCTATCCCCAGCGGAGTTCATCAAAGTTCCCCAACATAACTTATCAGCAAATTCCCCAACGGAGTTTATCGTTGAGATTCCCAACGGAGTTCTCATTAAAACCTCGGCGAAGTATCTCTTCCCACAGAGTAATTCCCCTCAGAGTAATTTCTCTAACAAGTTTATTCCCCAACGGAGTTATCTCCTCCTACCGGTTTATTCTTGCAACCATCATCCCCAGCGGAGTTTATCATTGAGATTCCCAGCGGAGTTCTCATTAAAACCTCGGAGAAGTATCTCTTCCCACAGAGTAATTCCCCTCAGAGTAATTTCTCTAACAAGTTTATTCCCCAACGAAGTTATCTCCTCCTACCAGTTTATTCTTGCAACCATCATCCCCAGCGGAAGCAAAGAACTCTACTCTTCAACATCAGCCTAGGATTTGATTCCCCAGCCAGTCGTCAAGGATTTATTTTCCTAGACGAAAATACATTCATAAACATTTCACACATCCTGCTTGCACACATGATAAAGTGCATACAACACTATCTCATTTTGAGCATCATGACATCGTGCATTTCATACATCATAACATTGCATACAACGGATGTTTTGCCTTTTCAGGCAAAAGTCAATCCAAAGATGATTACTATCAACTATCGCAATTTCAGATTCGATTCCTGTATCTAGCCAGGGCATGTCTGTGAGCGACTGATTGTAGGTTAACACCTGTAACAAGCCAGGAAATTATCTACGTGAAGAGATTTGAAGATCAACCCCTGTAACAGGCCAGGAAATTATCTTATTCTCAGGACGGAGGCTCACACCTGTATCCAGCCAGGAAAGCTATCTCTACCAACCTTTTGCAATTCCAGATTCGATACCTGTATCCAGCCAGGGCATATCTGTAGACAACAATTCCAGATTCGATACATGTATCTAGCCAGGGCATATCTGTAGACAACCCTTTCCAGATTCGATACCTGTATCCAGCCAGGGCATATCTGTAGACAACATTTCCAGATTCGATACCTGTATCTAGCAAGGGCACATCTGTGAGCAACCAATTGTAGATTCGATACCTGTATCTAGCCAGGGCATATCTGCATGAAGAGACTGAAGATCAACACCTGTAACAAGCCAGGAAACATCTTTCTTTCTCAAAATACACAAGTTCTCGCTAAGGAATCTCTTATGCGATCTATACTTCCAAATGGAATCTATAAGCCCATTCTCCTATCCACCATCTTTCCAAATGACATCTATAAGCCCAATCCCGCCATCACATTGCTGATGCTACAGCATGCGAGTGCAAATTTCCGGGCACTCTAGTGTCCAATCTCCTTTTACCCTCGAGTCGCGAAAGGCAAACTTGCCAATCTAACTCTTCAGGTTCAATAAGATTGAACAGAGGCAACTGTTGTACCCCAAAATTTTCCCTCCCATTTCCTCAACATTTTCTCATCACAAGACCCTTGGAGCTCAAGATCCAGCCAGGGTTTCCTCTGCTCAAGACTTCTCCTTGCACTGTTGACCCAAATTAGGGTTTGTGTTTGCACAAAGATGTTTTGACCCAAAATAACTAAAGTGACTTTCATGCTTCATGTTGGACTCCCAAGTTTATCCATACCAAGTTTCAAGTCTTGATTCCAAACTTTGCCCAATCAATTGGACAGTTGACCTAGAAATCAGCTGTATTGGGGAAAAAGTCAACTGTGGTCAATTGACAGTCAAACCTCATGAAATTTGACCCACATCAACATATTGAACTCATATAAACCATTTGGTCAAGTTTGGATCACAATTCCACAAGAAATTTGATCAGATCACCAAAAGGGCAAAATGGTCATTTTTAGGGTTTTGACTGCACAAAGGCAATTTTTGACTGTTTGACCTAACCAATGGCAAACCAAGCTCATATATGGACTCAAGGACCCAATGGAATTGTCTTGACATTTTCAACAAGTTCAAAAGATCCCAAATGCACAAGATTGACAAATGAATTTTCTAGTCAATTGATCAATTTTTGACTGTATACTGAAAAGTCAAACTTTGACTTTTTGGTCAAAATTAAGTGTCAACATTCATTTTGCATCAAAACATGTAAAAACATGAAACTTGTTCATCAAGAAATCAAAAATCAAAAATTAGGGTTTAAAATGAAGAATTTTCATAACTTAGAATTTTTCTAAGTTATGAAAATCCCTAATTTTTTCCTAACTTTGTCCCATTTTTTCATCAAGATGCATTTGGATTCAAACAAAAGTCAAAACATGAAAGTTATAGTCCATTTCAAAATCTACAACTTTTATTCACAAAGTTTCCCCAAAATAAGACTTTAGCTCAAGTTATGATTTTTGGAACAAGGGTGCAAAACATTCTTAACTTAGAAATTTTTTTGACCTATTCTAGGCAGGATTTTTGCCTAACCTCATGGCCACTTTTCACATGCTTCCACTTGGAATTTCAATTTTCATTACAAAGATGGATTGTAGTACACATTCCAATATTTCCAAAATGTCCAAGAACTCATCAAACAACCTTGTGGTTAGGGAAAATCGAATTTGGAAATATGGGCAAAACTCACTTGGTTCATGGCCAATTTACATGTTCATAACTTTGCATTTTTGAACTCAGCATGCTCTAAGCTAGATTACAGGTATTTTATCCCATCCACACTCATAAATTTAATGCCAATCCTTCATGTTTAAGCCTTATCTTGTGTGTTTAAGCATTGCATACAAGATTGAGCCATAATTAGAAAAAGCAATATATCCATTTTGGAAAAGTTGAACTTTATGTCAAAATTGCAAATCAAGAAGTACAAGGAAAATCTCTTTGGCACAAGTTCAGAAGCATGTCATACTGATCAAGGGGGATGGTTGCAGCACATTAGAGGGGCCTGCACAAGCTTGTAAAACCAACTTGCCATTTCTTGCTTAAGTTAGAAGTAACTTGGCATAACTTAAACCAACTCTCATTTCTGCCAACCTAAGCTAAGACAAACTTGTTGTACACCTTCCAAACATCAAACCTAAGCTAAGGCACGAGCAAAACACCCTCCAAACATCATCAAACCTCAAAACACCCTCCTACTGCAGAAAACAGAGTCACCTCTGCAGTTGGACTTCCATAACTCAGTCCACTCGTGCATTCTTGCTAAGACCTGTTCATACACATTCCATACCACATATACAAGCTATCCCAAGCATTGGACACGACCTGTAACACCTCTAACCAACTTGACCATTTTCATTTTTTCTGTTTTGCAGGTTGATTGCCATAACTTGATTTAGTTGGTTTCAAAGCAAGTTAAAGGTTGGAATAGCATCCCTGAACTTCAAGCAAGCTGTACCAATCCTCACCTTGCCTTGAAAGTGCCTCCATTGCCAGACACGATCCAAGCTGAACAGGTAAGTTCATGGATTTCTATCTCTCAATATAGGAAGAGTTAGCTCTAGGTTTATGAATGAAAAATGTTCTACTCATGGCCCTGAAGCTATACATATCTTCATTTTCCATTTATATTGCATATGCTGAGAGTATTTTGAATCTGAACATTGACAAAAACTTAGGTTAAGAATTAGGGATGGAGAAATTCTCTCTCATTTCTGAGAGTTAAGTTGAGTTTTTTATATGTATGGAATCATGGCTTGATGCTTAACATCTTTCATGTTACAAGTTTGTGCTAAAAGTCCAGGAATCAGGAGATAGCAGGGATCACGTGTTACTCTGTTTTGTTGTTCAGAGGTTGAAGACAACCTTTCATGGGCTGGGCCTGTGATATTTTTACTTTTTACACCATGATTTCACATTTGCACCTCCTTGGCCCATTGCATTTTATTTTCATTATTTTTGACTTTTGATTTTTGTTTCTGACTTATTTATTTTTGACAAAGCATAAAAAATATTAAAATTATTTTTTCACCTTTTTTTTTTGCATTTTTAGGCATTTATTTGTTCTTACTTGATATATGTAAATAAATAAATATAGATACTTTTATTTTAAAATACAAAAAATAATACAAACATATTTTATTTCTGATTTTTATTTTATATTATCTCATGAAAACATTTTTATAAAAAAAATATATTTTTTTGTAAATATTAAATATTTTTTTTTTATACATAATATATATATATATATATATATAATAAATAATGTAAATACTTATATATTTATTAATGTATTTAGGGAAAATACAAAGAATTAATACATGTTATTTTTATTAATATTTTGACCTCAAAAATACTTTTTTACAATATACCTTCTTTTATTTATTTTTTGTACATAATTAATAAATATTGCATATATTATATAATAAATACCTTTTATTTATAAAATTAGGGTTTTACCCTAAATACATAAAAATACCAAAAATAAATTAATTTTATTTTTGTTTATTTGACACATAAAAAATACTTTTTTCATACATATAAAAAACCATTTTTTTGCATCTTGCACATTTATTATATTTTTATTTAATTGTTGTATAATAAATAATTTGTATAATTCAATTTGGATGTAATAGTTTAGGTTTAATTTCTTGCTAAAATATCCCCATTTGAACATTTGTACCCCCCATCCCATATATTGTGTTGTAATAACTTAGGACCTTTTATTTTCGCACTTTAAAAGCTTTCTAATTATGCCATGTTAGAATTAGGGTTTTGTATGCCAAAATCAACCAACAAATAGTTTGACCTAAATTCAAGATAAACAAGCATGAAAATGGACAACACTAATCACACTTGCACCCCTAGGGTATTCCACTTGTTGCCTTCAATAATGGGCCATATTGCATGTTAAGTATCTTTAGCAAAAAAATAAAACAATCAAATGATCATAGTCCCTCGATGACGCTTTCAAAAGTTGCCTAAAAAATGATCAAGTCCCTTAAAAGAAAAATTGCCCAAAGATACTCGGCACCATTGCAATCATGGTCTAAACGATGACCCGCGCCCGTCCCGTTCACATCCTAACACAAGATTGTCAACCAAATACAATGGTGGAACAAAATTGTTAAAAGGGTTAAAAACATAGGAAAAATCTTTGAGAAATTTAGGGTAGATAGCTCTTGGTTACTTGCCAACTTGCAAAACAAAAACACTTGCCTATTTTTTTCAAAACCACACATCACAACACACTTTCGAAACCACTTTCAAAAACATTGAAAACTTTTCAAAAGACATACACCTTTGTATACATTCAAACATGGATCATTACAAAGGTTGCCACCACATTGGCCTCTTTTCAAAACATTTTTTCAAACCCACACACAAAGCACCATTTCAAACAATTGAAAATCAAGGCAAGTTGATCTAAGCAAGTAACTAAGAGCCCATGGATAACCATGGATAGAAAGGGTGCTAATACCTTCCCTTTCTATAATCTACTCCCCGAACCCAAGAAAACATCTCAAAGGTTTTTGCTGTGCTTTTTAACCTTTCCTTAGGATAAAATAAAAATTCGGTGGCGACTCTTGCTCAACCGAAACATTTGCGAAAACAAACGCAAAACCCAAGTCAGTTCTCCCACCGTATCACAGAACTGGCGACTCTGCTGGGGAAAACTTTTTAAGTGGAGTAACCTTAGGGCTTAGATCACCCTCTTGTATGACTAATTGTTTGCTTTGATTGCTTTACATCTTGGCTCTCTTGTTTGGGTTTACAATCCTACACCCGGATTTGGGGAAACATTCATAGATAGCAATACGTTATGGAAACTGTGCGGGGTATACCGACACGGTTGAAGCAATAGCTATATTAGTGCGACATATTTGTGATTACCGGTAACCCTTGAGTTCAATCAAGGAGAGTACGAGGCCGCTGAGTGATGTCACTAAGCACTAATGACCTAGAACCTTACTTGACCATCTTGGCCTTTCATTAGGGGTAGTGAGATGACCGGCTTTGGTGCAGTCCGAAGTTGGTAGATACTCGATACTACACTCATTGAGGGTTGTTTTCTTGGAATATTTTGGTCGCTAGTTAAGTGGCTAAACCAAAACAATGAACAATGAAAACAATCCAGTGATATTGAGCTCCTTAGAACCCGATTACTATTTATAGGACAGGTTTTTAAGCCAACTACACTCAAGAGGGTACTTACCTATGAAACCTCATGCAAGCCTGAAACTAGGGTTTGGTGTGATTTGCCTGTACATATGTTTTGTGCATACATCATGAACATCATAAAACATCATATGCATTCACTAACCATTTCAAGGGTTTAGATCTTCATCTTTGTTCTTGTTTTGTAGGTCATGGAAATTCCTCGCAGGAAAACCATCCAAGTCAACCTTGTGAGAATCCCTCCTCAACTCAAAGAGCTCACATCAAGAATTCCGGAAAGCTCTCCCTTCAGTGAAAGACATGGTAGACTGCTCAGCTTAGTCAACACCAACATTGAAGAGGACATGATGAAGGTGTTGTTCTAGTTCTTTGACCCTCTTCACCACTGTTTCACTTTCCCTGACTACCAGTTGGTGCCCACTTTGGAGGAATTTTCTCAACTCCTGAGAATTCCTATCCTTAATCAACTACCCTACAACGGTACGGAAAAGGAACCAAAGCCTGAAGATGTTGCTCAAGCACTACATCTACATCCATCCAACATCAAGGGGCATTGGAAACTAGAAGCGGTGTCAAAGGTTTCTTAGCCAAATTCTTGTTTGAGAAGGCACAAGAGTGTTGGAATTCGTTGGACCTACAAGCCTTTGAAGAAATTGTGGCCCTCCTTATCTATGGGTTGGTCTTGTTCCCAAATCCTGACCAGCTTGTAGATGTCAACGCCGTCAAGATCTTCTTATCCGGAAATCCAATACCAACTTTTCTTGGGGACATTCTTCACTCATTTTACACTCGAACAATGAGAAAGAGGGGTGTTCTCATGCGCTGTACTCCTCTCCTTGCAAGGTAGTTTATTTCGCACCTTCCACAATCTGTCTTGAAGAATGACCAAGGATTAAGGTGGTCACAACGGTTGATGACCCTTACTCACTCTGATGTACATTGGTGTTCTCAGTCCAGAGAAAATGTCATCATCGTCGATCATTGTGGAGAATTCCCTAATGTTCCATTACTTGGCATTAGAGGAGGCATTACCTACAACCCTTGTCTAGCCTTGAGACAATTTGGATATGCACGGAGGGATGGCCCTCACGACATGTTAATTCCTGACCTAGTTTTTGACTTCGACAACGATGCGCAAGGACTTCGCCAAAGATTCATCAGAGCTTGGAGGATGCCTAACAAGGTTGACAGCAAGACACTGGGGCACAAGAATTCCATCCCTCTTGAGCCTTACCTCAAGTGGGTACGAGCCCGAGCCCAGAGTCTAATGATGCCTTATCCTCATGTTCTCCCTGTGATTAAAGAGCCTGTTAAGGAAGGAGAGGTTCCCTACACCATCCTATATCCTGACATGCCTACATCGTGGGAGGAGATGCAGAAGAGTTGGATCCAACTCAAGGAGGAACGAAACACTTTTGAAGCCAGCTTCTACGCCAGTGAGAAGAAGGTTCTAGAGCTTACCCGCCGACTCCACGAGGAAGAGACCCTCAACACCTACATCGCACCAAAAAGGATGCGCAGTGTCTTTTTACCTTGAGAAGTTTTTTGTAATATTTGGCCCATGGGGCATTTATGTACTGACAAATTTCTTCTTATTAATATGACGTGCGTTCTTTTTGTTTGCAACAATTTTGAATTTGCTAAATCCTTGAATGCATTGCATACATAAGCATACCATTCATCATACGCATAAGCAGGTCTCCACACCAGGTTTCCTTATCTTTCTGCTGTTTATTTCAGTAAGATGGATCTCGAACAGACGGTCAAGGACTTGCAGTCTCAAAACGCACAGTTTCAACAACTCCTGATGACCTTGGCTAAGGGTCAGGAAGATCTGAAAGCCCTGCTGGGGAACAAAGACCAAGTGAGAAAGAAGAAGAAGAGAATCGGGGTGGCTACCCTAGGGAGAAGGTTTGAGGGTGAAGCCAGAAGAGTGCTTGAATTTCCCCCTACTTCTGAGGAGGGAACCAGTAAAGGGAATGCGGCTGCGGTACCTTCCGAATCCGAGGTTGAGGAAGAGGAGGCTGAAGAGGACGAAGACTACTCTGATCAACAATACCCGCCCGCTGATGATAAGTACAAAGGCTTGGAAGACAGGTTGGCAGCTATGGAGCTGCAGAGAGTTCCCGGCTTAGATTTCGAAGACTTTGGATTAGTTGCTGGAAATGTGATCCCCCCGAAGTTCAAAGTGCCAGTTTTTGTAAGGTATGACGGGCTGTCCTGCCCGAAAATGCATCTCAGATCATATGTAAGGAAGATCCAACCTTACACTGCAGACAAGAACCTTTGGATCCATTTCTTTCAGGATAGCCTTTCTGGGGCTCAACTCGAGTGGTTCTATCAGCTGGATGGAGCCAGTATCCGAAACTAGGAAGACTTGGCCACCGCAATTTATAAACAATATCAGTACAATTCTGACCTCGCTCCCACGCGTACCCAACTTCAGGGTATGTCACTGGGGACGGGCGAAGGATTCAAGGAGTATGCACAAAAGTGGAGAGACTTGGCTGGCAGGGTGCAGCCACCGTTGACTGACCGTGAATTTGTTGACATGTTCCTAGGGACCCTGTCTGGTCCGTTTTTTAATCATCTGATTGGTAATTCCTCAGCTGGGTTTACAGATTTGATTTTGACTGGTGAGAGGATAGAAGCAGGTATCAAGTCAGGGAAGATACAGAAAGGTGCCGCTGCGAATACTGAGAAGAAGCCTTTCAAGAAGGAAGCTAGTGCTGTTTATGGTCCTAGAAGACAAGTTAAGCCAGAACGCCACCAAGATGTCAATGCGTTGGTAATTTCAAAGCCTGTTGCTGCTCCTCAGCAGTATAATCAACAAAGGGGTGAGAGGCCCAAGAGGCAGTACACTCGGCTCAGTATGACCCTCGCGCAAATTCGATTTGGTTGTAATAATATATTTAGCTTTATATTTGTGCAAATCCCCATTCAAATTTGTATTCCCCCTCCCATAAAAATTGTTGTAATAGCTTAGTATATTTACATTACGCAATTTATCACTTTAAATGCCATGATTAGTAATTAGGGTTTTCATGACAAGAACAAAACAAAGCAAAATAGAAAATCCTAAATACAAGAAAAAATCAAAAGCATCATAATGATACATTTTGCACACAAACACCCTTAGGGTTTCTCCCACTTGGTTGCCTAAAATAAAATGGCCATGTTACGCATGTGAAGTATCTTGGCAAAACAAAACAAGTATAAGATCATAGTCCCTCGATGACGCTATTCAAAATTTACCTAAACAAAATGATCTTGGTCCCTCAAAAATGCTAAGATACTTGGCAACATTGCTATCATGGTTATACGATGACCCACGCCTGTCCCGTTTACATCCAAAGATAGGGTTGCTTACCAAAATCAATGGTAAGTCAACAATGTCAAAGGAATAGAAAATGCACAAGAAAGACATTTGAGTAGGTAGATAGCTTCTAAGTTACTTGCTTCATTTCAAACAATCCTTGCTATTTTCAAAAACAAACACACACACATTTCAAAACATCTTACAAAACATTGAAAACATTTTCAAAAGATAAACATCTTTGTATACATTCTTATGAACGAGAATCATTACAAAGATTGCTTAAACAAATGGCCTCTTTTACAAATACTTTCAAAATCACACCAAACACCACTTCAAACAAAACAAAGAAAGTGATCTAAGCAAGTAACTAAGAGCCCATGGAAAACCATAGATGAAAAGGGTGATAGCACCTTCCCTTTTCATAATCTACCACCCGAACTCAAGAAAACATCTCAAAGGTCTTTCCTGTGCTTTTTCACCTTTCCTTTTGGATAAAAGAAAAGTCGGTGGCGACTCTTGCTAACCGCGACACTTGCGATAAAACGCAAAACCTTCAAGTCAGTTTTCCCACCGCATCACAGAACTGGCGACTCTGCTGGGGATATTATAAAAGTGGGGTTACCTTAGGGTTTAGATCACATTTATTTGCTTACATTGTTTGACTTGTTTGCTTTACAATTATGGTTCTTTGTTTGGGTTTAAATCCTCCACCCGGATTTGGGAAACATTATAGGTAAATAACAATACATTGTGGAAACTGTGAGGGGTATACCGACATGGTCTAAGCAATAGCTATATTAGTGTGACATATTTGTGGGTACCGGTAGCCTTTGAGTCAATCAAAGAGAATACGGGGCCGCTGAGTGATGTCATGAAGCACTAATGAACTTCTAGAACCCTTTACTTGACCAACTTGGTCTTTTTAGGATGTAGTGAGATGACCGAATTTGGTGCAGTCCAAAGTTGGTAGATACTCGATACTACACTCATTAAGAGTTGGTTTCTTGGGATATTTCGATCGCCATTAAAAAGGCTTGAGCTGAAACAATGACCAAGGAAACAATCCAGTGATATTGAGCTCCTTAGAACCCGATTACTATTACTAGGACAGGTTGAGCCAACTAAACTTCAAAAGGGTACTTACCTATGAAACCCCGTGCAAGCCTAAACTAAGACCTTGCTTGATTTGTTTGTATATGCATGCTTGTACATAAACATCATGGACATCATGAACATCATACGCATTCACTAACCATTTCAAGGATTTTGGAGATTCATATTTGTTCTTGTTTTGTAGGTTATGGATTCACTTCGCAGGAAAACTATCCAAATCAACCTTGTAAGAATTCCTCCACAACTCAAGGAGCTAGCTTCAAGGATCCCTGAGAACTCTCCATTCACCGAGAGACATGGTCGTATACTCAACTTGGTCACCTCCAACACAGAGGAGGATATGATGAAGGTTCTCTTCCAGTTCTTTGACCCTTTGCATCATTGCTTCACATTTCCTGACTATCAGCTTGTGCCCACTTTGGAGGAATTCTCTCAACTCTTGAGGATTCCTATTCTCAATCAACTACCCTTCAACGGTACGGAAAGAGATCCAAAGCCAGAAGATATTGCTCAAGCCCTGCACTTGCACTGATCTGATGTCACAACTCATTGGGAAACTAGAAGTGGTTTCAAAGGCTTCTTGGCAAAGTTTCTATTTGAGAAGGCCCAAAGCTGTTGGAATTCCCTAGACTTGCAAGCTTTTGAGGATATTGTAGCTCTTCTCATCTATGAGATGGTATTGTTCCCTAATCCTGACCTACTCATAGATGTAAGCGCTGTCAAAATCTTCATGACTCACAACCCGGTGCCTACATTACTTGGGGATATCCTACACTCTTTTCACACTCGTACAATGAGGAAAAGAGGTGTTCTTATGTGTTGTACTCCTCTCCTGGCAAGATGATTTATTTCTCATCTTCCCTAATCAGTCTTGAAGAATGAGCAAGGTTTGAGGTGGTCACAAAGGTTAATGACACTTAAACATTCAGATATTCATTGGTGCTCTCGATCCAAGGAGAATGTTATCATTGTTGACTGTTGTGGGGAATTCCCTAATGTTCCTCTACTTGGCATTAGGGGAGGCATCACCTACAACCCGTGCTTAGCTCTAAGACAGTTTGGTTATGCCCGAAGGGATGGCCCACATGATATGCTTATTCAAGGCCTGGTATTCGACTACGACAATGATGATCAAGGACTTCGCCAGAGATTAATACGAGCTTGGAGGATGCTAAACAAGGTGGATAGCAAGACTTTGGGACACAATAATTCCATCCCTCTTAAGCCTTACCTCAAGTGGGTACGAACCCGCACTCAAAGTCTTATGATGCCTTATCCTTCCATTCTCTCAGTGATTATTGAGCCTGTTAAGGAGGGAGAAGTTCCATACACTATCCTACATCCTGACATGCCTACATCAGTCGAATACCTACAAAGGGATTGGATACAGCTCAAAGGAGAGAGCGATACTTTCGAAGCCCAATTCTACGCAAGCGAGAAGAAGGTTTTGGAACTCACTCGACTACTTCATGAAGAGCAGACTCTCAATACCTACATTGCACCAAAGAGGATGCACAATGTCTTTTTACCTTAGAATTTTGTATTATTTTGCCCAAGGGGCATTGATGTACTCAAATTCTATCTTATTAATATGACGTGTGTTTCTTTTTGTTTGAAACAAATTTGAATTTCTAAATCCTTGAAAGCATTGCATGAATACATATCGTTCATCATAAACATAAACAGGTCTTTGCAACAAGTTTCTTCATCTCTCTACTGTTTATTTCAGTAAGATGGATCTCGAACAAACGGTCAAAGATCTTCAAGCTCAGAACACACAATTTCAACAGTTACTCATGAACTTAGCCAAGGGGCAAGAGGAGCTGAAGACTCTGCTAGAAAAAGAGAAAGAGAAAAAGAAGAAGAAGCCAGTTGGTGTGGTAATCATGGGCATAAGGTTTCAGGGACAAGCTAGAAGGACCTTAGATTTTCCAATAACATCTGATGAAGGGGAAAGAAAAGGAAAAGAAACGGAAGTACCATCAGATTTTAAAGAAGAAGAGGAAGAGGTGGACTACTCTGAACAACAATACCCTCCGGCTGATGACAAATACAAACACCTTGAAGAGTGATTAAGCGCAATCCAGAGAGTACCGGGGCTAGATTTTGAAGAGTTGGGGCTGGTGTCAGGAATTGTGATCCCGCTAAAGTTTAAAGTGCCTTTATTTGCCAAATATGATGGAGTGTCTTGTCCTAAGATGCACCTCCGATCGTATGTCAGGAAGATTCAGCCACACTCTGCCGACAAAGACTTGTGGGTCCACTTTTTCCAAGACAGTTTATCAGGAATGCAACTTGATTGGTTCTACCAGTTGGAAAGGGCCGACGTCAACAATTGGGAAGACCAGGCTGTAACTTTCTATAAATAATATTAGTACAACACCGATTTGGCACCTAACCGTACTCAACTTCAGAGTATGGCTATGGTTTCCAATGAGGGCTTCAAAGATTACGCGCAAAAGTGGAGAGATCTAGCCGGAAGGGTGCAACCCCCTCTGTCTGAAAGGGAGTTGGTGGATATGTTCCTGGGAACTCTATCAGGCCCTTTCTTCAATCATCTGATTGGGAGTTCTTCTGCATGGTTTACTGAATTAATTTTAATCGGCGAGAGGGTGGAAGCTGGTATAAGAAGTGGGAAGATTCAGAAGAATGCGTCTACCTCTACAGCTGTGAAAAAACCCTTCACTGGGAGGAAGGAAATATCTGCTATTTATTCACGGAGGAATCAGGGAAGAACTGAACACCGACCAACGGTGGGGGCCATTATGATTCCAAAGCCCAATTCAGACCAACCAAGAAATAACCATCAATGGGTGGAAAGGCCAGTCCGGCAATTCACCAGGATCAACATGACTCCAGCCCTGGTTCTACCACATCTTCTAAAATTGAATCTGGCAACTTTAAAAGAGGCCCTAAAGAATCCCAATACTGCATCCCCTCATTACCATCCGAATGTCAGACACGCATACCATTCTGAAAGTCCAGGGCACGACACTAACAATTGTTGGGCTCTGAAGAACAAAATTCAGGACCTGATAGATGGGAAGGAAGTTGAGTTTGAAGCGCCTGAGAAACCAAATGTTATTTCCGCTCTAATGCCTAGGCATGGTCACAATGCCAACGCTATTGAAGAAGATTTGTTTGTTGCTACCGTGGATGAACTATTGACTCCGCTCCCGATCATTAAGTTGAATTTGTTGAAAGGTGGTATATTCCCAGGTTGTGACAAAGACTGCCATGTTTTCCTATCCTCATCATTTGATTGCCCTCTGTCTAAAAAAAGTATCCAACAACTGATTGATAACCAAGAAATTCTGTTCGAGAATGCTCATGTTTCACCCGTTCCAGTTAAAGACATTTCAATTATAACCATCTACGCCAATCCTTCCAGGGCCCCTAAAAGACCCGTTAGGATTACACCTGCTCCAAAGACTACTCCACTTAAGATTACAATGCCCGGGCCGGTCCCATACAAATCAGATAAAACAGTACCATGGAATTACGGTGGAGAAATATACTACCATGGTATTAAACAGGATGAACTGATTGCCAAAGAAGAGAGCTCCGAAGAGGACAAGTCCGACATTAGAAATATTGCCGGAACTAGCAAGATTACCCGTAGTGTTAGAATCTTCTCTCCAGAGATTGCCCCTCCAAAGGCAGTCTTTGGACCCGTGGCTGTTCCGAAGATTACCTCTGTACCAGTGATTATACCTGCAAGTGTACTTATCGACAAAGACAACACAATCCTTATCCCTACCAATACTTCCACTGCTGAGAATAAAGGAAAAAACGTTCAAGAGGAGCCTGTCTGGACGAAGGCTCAATCACTAGCTATTCCCGAAACATCCAAGAAGGAAATGGAAGAAATCCTGAGGATAATAAAGAAGAGTTATTATGATGTGGTTGAACAGTTGAGGAAAACCCCTTCCAAGATATCTATGCTAGCTCTGCTGCTGTGCTATGAAGCACACGCGAAAGCTCTGGTAAAATTTCTGAAGACAGCTCATGTGCCACAAGAGATGTCTGCTGACAAGTTCTAAGACTGTGTGGCTAGTTTGATAGCTGATAATGGCTTGGGTTTCTTCGATGCTGATTTGACACCCAGAGGGAGAAAACACAACGAGGCATTATATGTCTCAGTGGAGTGTAGAGGAACAACCCTAGCCCATGTCTTGGTGGACACGAGATTATCTTTGAATGTCTTACCAAAAAAGCCCTTGACATATTGGATTGCGAAGGGCTGACTTTATAACCCAGTAACATAGTGGTGAGAGCATTTGATGGTTCGGAGAGGATGGTCCACGGGGAGGTGGACATCCCAATAAAGGTGGGAACTCAGATTTTCAACTCAACCTTCTATGTGATGGACCTCCGTCCTTCTTATTCCTGTCTGTTAGGACGCCCCTGGATCCACAATGTCGGTGCTGTCACCTCCACATTGCATCAGATGCTGAAGTACCCGGTCCAAGGAAAGATC
Source organism: Vicia faba (assembly GCA_948472305.1). Lineage (NCBI taxonomy): Eukaryota > Viridiplantae > Streptophyta > Magnoliopsida > Fabales > Fabaceae > Vicia > Vicia faba. The sequence continues at coordinate 493,716,060 of OX451740.1, forward strand.
ATAACTTTCCACGGGGAGGAGGAGTATATGATTAGTCATTTGAATTCTTTCCGATATGTGGAGTTAGATGGCGAGTTCATTGAAACCCCTTTCCAACATTTTGAAGAACTCTCTCAAGAAGTAGCAACGACCAAGGTGGTATCCTCGATTCCTAAGATCATAAGACCTCCACTTCGGATGACATCTCTAAAGGATGCAAAGGCAGTAGTGGAAGAGGGTGGATGCACCATCTGGGGGAAGCTTCCAGATATTCCGTACAAATCAGACAAGTTTGGCTTGGGGTTTACTTCAACTGCTCAGAAGGCTGTGCGCATTGCCCGTGCTGGGGGGCCACCTGTGAAGATTAGCAACCAAGGGGTTAATGAAGTAGAAGACAATGAAAAGGATGGCAGTTTGGAAGATTGGATATTTCCTACTGTCAGTGGAGGACTTCGTAACTGGGAAGCCAGAGACTTTGTCCCAATAACTTTCATCTCTCAGTAATTTATCTTTTACATTTCTGTTGGACTTGTAATATCCACGAACAATTCACACTTTAAAAACCTTGTGTCTTACCCGAGGCACAATGGTCCATTTGTAAGGGTTTTTATTTCATCTTCATATGACATTCAATGAATCATGGACGCTTTTTCATATATAAACCTTTTGTGCTCATTGTATTTCTTTTACATTTTATTGTTTTAAGATGGTTATACCCTTACACACACTCACACTCACAAATGCAGGTACCCTTCCATTCCGGATCCCATGGGTAACGATACTGCTATAGCCTTCAGTGACTCTGAAGATCTGATCTACCAAGCCGAATACGAAGGTGAGGAAGATTGTGAGGTGCCATGGGAATTAGCCAGACTACTACAACAAGAGGAAAGAGCTATTCAGCCTCATGAGGAGCTGTTGGATACAATCAATTTGGGCACCGAGGAAGATAAAAAGGAAATCAAAGTGGGTGCCAATATAGAGTCGAGTGTCAAAGAGCGTCTAATTCAGCTATTGCATGATTATGTTGAGATCTTTGCCTGGTCATATGAAGACATGACGGGACTTGATACAGACATCGTGGTACATCGTCTACCCACAAGAGAAGACTGTCCACCAGTGAAACAAAAAGTTCGCCGCATGAGACCTAACATGTCAGAGAAGATCAAAGCAGAAGTTATGAAACAGTTCAATGCTGGATTTCTGGCTGTTACTTCTTATCCTCAATGGGTGGCCAACATTGTTCCCGTGCCTAAAAAGGAAGGCAAAGTGAGAATGTGCGTGGATTATAGAGATTTAAACAGGGCCAACCCTAAATATGATTTTCCACTTCCACACATCGACATCCTGGTTGGCAATACATCCCAGCACAAAGTATTTTCTTTCATGGACGGATTCTCAGGATATAACCAGATCAAAATGGCACCTGAGGACATGGAGAAAACTACATTTATCACACAGTGGGGCACGTTCTGCTACAAAGTGATGCCATTCGAACTGAAGAATGCTGGGGCAACCTATCAACACGCCATGGTAGCTTTGTTTCATGATATGATACATCATGAGATAGAGGTCTACGTAGATGACATGATAGCCCGATCACAAACTGAAGAAGAACACCTTGATCACTTGCAAAAGCTGTTTATGAGATTGAAGGAGTACAAGTTAAGATTGAATCCAAACAAGTGCACATTCGGAGTCCGGTCCGGTAAACTCTTAGGTTTCGTTGTCAGCAACAAATGCATCGAGGTTGATCCTGCCAAGGTTAAAGCAATACAAGAAATGCCTGCTCCTCACACTGAGAAGGAAGTCAGAGGATTCTTGGGACGCCTGAACTATATTTCCAGATTCATTTCTCACCTAACATCTACTTGTGAACCAATCTTCAAACTGTTGAAGAAAGATCAAGTAGTCAGATGGAATGATGAGTGTCAGATTGCTTTTGACAAAATCAAAGAGTATTTATAAGAGCCTCCTATCTTGATGCCACCATTCGAGGGAAGACCACTAATCATGTATCTGACCGTTTTAGAGAACTCAATGGGGTGTGTATTGGGGCAACATGACGAGTCTGGCTGAAAAGAGCACGCTATTTACTACCTGAGCAAAATGTTTACCGACTGTGAAACCAGATATTCATTGCTCGAGAAAACTTGCTGCGCTCTGGTATGAGATGCTCGCCGGCTAAGACTGTATATGTTGACTCATACCACTTTGCTGATATCTAAGATGGATCCGATAAAGTATATCTTTGAGAAGCCTGCTCTGTCTGGGAGGATAGCTAGATGGCAGATGATCCTAACATAATATGACATACAGTACACTACCCAAAAGCTATAAAAGGAAGTGTGCTAGCTGATCATCTGGCTCATCAAGTTGTAGAAGATTATCAGTCCATGAAGTTTGAATTCCCGGACGAAGACATCATGACATTAGACGACTGTGAAGAAATCAGGCCATATGACAGACCTGGACAAGGATCCCGATGCACCCTGTTCTTTGACGGGGCATCCAATGCACTTGGTAATGGTATCAACGCTGTACTCATATCTCTGGAAGGGTGCCATACTCCCTTTACTGCCATACTTTGCTTCAACTATACGAACAACATGGAAGAATACGAAGCATGCATCTTTGGTCTCAAGGCTGCCATAGACTTGGGGATCAAATCTTTATTTGTGTTTGGAGATTCAGCTTTGGTCATCATTCAGATCAAAGGAGAATGGGACACTAAGAATCCAAACCTTATCCCTTACAAAGAACATGTTTTGACATTGCTACCACATTTTGAGCAAATTACCTTCGAGCACTTCCCGCGAGAAGAAAATCAGCTAGCAGATGCTCTAGCCACAATGTCATCTATGTTTAAACTTAATTGGGATAACGAGGCTCCCTAGATCACCATTGAACGAATGGACGAACCAGCACACTGTCACGAGATTAATACCAAAGAAGTAGTGGACCAGCCTTGGTTTCATGAAGTCAAAAGGTATCTCGAGGCTCAAGAATATCCAGAAGGAGCTTCAATCAATGATAAAAAGTTCCTAAGGAGATTCTTCACTAAGTTCTTCCTAAGTAATGGCATCCTATACAAACGTAATCATGATTCTATTCTGCTCCATTGTGTGGATAAGATTAAAGATGAAAAGATTATGGCTGAATTGCATGAAAGTACCTTTGGCACTCACTCTAGTGGGCATACGATGGCGAAGAAAATTCTACGGGCAGGCTACTATTGGTCTACCATGGAAGCAGACTGCTATCAACACTCCCGGACCTGTCATCAGTGTCAAATCTATGCAGACAAGGTGCACGTGCCTCCGGTTCCTCTAAATGTCTTAACAACTCCTTGGCCCTTCGCTATGTGGGGAATCGATATGATTTGGGAGATCAAGCCTACAGCCTCCAATGGGCACCACTTTATTCTAGTGGCCATTGACTATTTTACGAAGTGGGTCGAAGCATCTTCCTTCGCATGCTTTACTAAGAATGTTGTTGCCCGCTTCATCAAGCAGGATCTTATTTGCCGGTACGGTAGCCCAGAAAGGATCATCACTGATAACGGTACGAACCTTAACAATACTATGATCACCGCCTTGTGCAAGTAGTTCAAGATTCAACATCATAATTCACCCCTCTATCGGCCAAAGATGAATGGTGCCGTCGAAGCTGCGAATAAAAACATTAAAAAGATCATACAAAAAATGACAGTCACCTACAAGGACTGGCAGAGATGCTACCGTTTGCTCTCCATGGATACCGTACCACGACTCGCACATCAACTGGGGCAACACCCTATTCTTTGGTTTATGGCTTGGAGGCTGTTTTACCTATTGAGGTTCAGATCCCCTCTTTGAGAATCATGAAAGATGCAGGTTTGAGTGAAGACGATTGGATCCAGACCCGGCTTGATAAACTGAACTTAATTGATGAAAATAGGCTTACTACTTTTTTCCATGGTCAGATGTATCAAAAACAGATGATCAAGGCCTTCAACAAGAAAGTCAGACGCCAAGTATATCAAGTTGGAGATCTAGTGATCAAGCGCATCATTTTGCCACAAAGTGATCCCAGGGGAAAATGGACTCCTACCTACGAAGGACCATTTGTAATCAAGAACATCTTTTCCGGTGGGGCAATGATCTTAACCACCATGGACGGTGACGACCTGCCACACCCTACGAACGCAGACATAGTCAAAATATACTACGCATAAGAGACCCACTAGGTTGACACACCTAGGCAAAACAAGGGCATCCCGGTGAACCAAAAGGTTCGGGCAAAAATTAGGGATAAAATAAAAAAAAATCTGTACACCTGACAAGTTGAAAACCCGAAAGGTCGACTTGGGAAAAAAAGGGTTCCTGGTGGACTGAAAACCCGAAAGGGCAGTCCAGGCAAAAGTTAGGGAATTAAGGCGTACGACTATGTCTCGTCGGATCACTTTGAGGACAACTTCAACCTCTTCACTGACAAACTCGGAGTTCTGATCGATTCAATCATCTTCGGACGAAGCAACGGATAGACAAGATATTCAGAGATACAGAGGCTATAGCAGAATGGGAACCCCATGGGATTATCACATATAGCTATCTTTGTATAAATTTTTCTTTTTTTTATGATACTGTCCTCTTACTAGGATGTCTGTCTCTTTTGTACAAAATACTTATTCAAAGTAAATACAAAGATATCTCTTTCAAAGTACAGAAAACTATTTGCCTTTTCTTTACACTTGTGTTTTTATTTGCAAAACACGTCCAATGATTCATTAATGAACATATGCATTTGAACATAATTACTGTTTACAAATAAACAAAATAAAAAAAGAACAATTACTGACAGGTTGAAAGAATAGGAAAACATCTTTAGGCTATTCCATGAGCAATCCCTACAGTACGTCATTAAGATCCCCAGCGGAGCTGAAGCTTCAAACTATTAATCCCCGGTGGAAACCATCCAGTTTCTCCAAGTTCCCCAGCAATTTGTCTTGAAGTCTGAAAATCAATCGGATAACGGTTAACTTCTGTTTCTCCCTAACCTAGGATGATTCCCCAGTAGAGTGGCAGACGACCGAAACTCCTGAACTTTTTCTAAACAGGAATAAGCTTTTTTCTCACAGTGTTTTCTTTGTTCCCCAATAGAACGAGGATTCCCATTGTTTAATCCCCTGTAGAAGTCATCAAAATTCTCTGGATTCCCCAAGCAGATTACTCAAGCAGTATACGACATTGCTCTCACAATAGAATTTTGTCAATATTTCAACTTCAAGACATGAAGAATCCACATATCCTCAGTAGCAGTCAAGGATTTATTTTCCTCAACAATACAACGAATCAGCTTACATGCGCATACATTACATCCACATATCATAAACATTGATAAGACGCATATATTACATCATACATTTCATGCATCATAACTTTGTGTTTCAACTAACATTTTACCCTTTTCAGGATAAGATTAACAAGCTACCATTAACAATATGCAATCATGATACAGTTCAGATACGATCCAGATACGGAAGCCATTCTGTTGCTCATTCAGATTCGACCTTCAGATACATTACAAATACGCTCCAGACACGGAATCCATTCTGTTACTCATTCAGATTCAACCTTTTGATACAGTTCAGATACGCTCCAGATACGGATGACATTCTGATACTCATTCAGTTTTCAAATTCCGATACAGTTCAGATACGCTCCAGGCACGAATGTCATTCTGTTACTTATTCAGACTTCAACATTCAGATACAGTTCAGATGCGCTCCAGACATGGATGCCATTCTGACACTTATTCAATTTTCAAAGTCATGATACAATTTAGATACGCTCCTGACACGGATGCCATCCTGATACTCATTCAGATTTCCAAAATTCAGATACGTTCTAGATACGAACACCATTCTGATACTTATTCTTTTGACTTACAACTTACAATTCAACAAGCATTCTTGGATGGCATCTACAAGCCCATCTCCAACAAGATTCTATCACCTCTCCAAATGGCATCTTTAAGCCCATTCCCTCAACTACACTTTGTCGAGTGCAAATTTATGGACACTCTAGTGTCCAATCATCTTTTACCTTCGAGTCACGAACGACAAAGCTCGCCAATCTAACTCTTCAGGTTCAAGAAGATTGAACAGGGGAAGCTGTTGTACCCCAAAATTTTCCCTCTCATTTATCAAGATTTTTCTCATAAGACTTCTTTGACTCAAGACAAGATTAGGGTTTGGTCAGCTCAAGACATCTCATCTTGCACTGATAACCCAAAATTAGGGTTTGAGTTTGCAAAAGGATTTTTGGACCACCAATGCTTCATTTGACTTTCATACATCATTTTTTACCCTTAAGATTTCTCATGTTAAGTTTCAAACCTTGACCCACATTTTGATCAGTCAATTGGACAGTTGACCTAAAAAATCAGCTGTATGGGGGGAAAAGTCAACCATGGCCAATTTACAGTCAAACTTCATAATTTTTGACCCCCATCAACATTTTAGACTCATATGTACCATTTGATCAAGTTTGGATCACAACTCCTCAAGAAATTTGATCAAATCATCAAAAGGGCAAAATGGTCAAAATTAGGGTTTTGACTGAGAAAGGGAAATTTCTGATTTTTTTAACCTAGCCAATGGCCATTTGAGTTCAAGCATGGTTTCAAGGGTTCAATGGCATCATCTTGACCTGATTACATGGTTCAAAAGATCTCAAGTTCATTGGATTGACAGATGAAATTTGCAGTCAACTAATCAAATGTCAACTGTATACTGAAAAGTCAAACTTTGACTTTTTGGTCAAAATCAAATACGAAGAGTCATAATTCATCAAGATATGTCAAAATATGAAACTTGTTCACCAAGAAAACCAAATTTTAAAATTAGGGTTTGAATTTGAAAATTTTCATAACTTAGAATTTTTCTAAGTATAAAATTTTTCTCAACTTTTCACCACTTTTTCACCATGATGCATTTTGATTCAAGAAAAGTTCCCAACATGAAAGTTGTAGTCCTCCATGAAATCTACAACTTTTCTTTACAAACTTTTCCCTAAGGATTCTTGGTTCTCAAGTTATAAATTTATGAATACATGCTCATGAACTAAATAACTTAGTGAAATTTTGCCTTAATTTAGGCAGGTTTTGGACCCAAATTCATGGCAACTTTTCACCTAGTTCCAAGAGGTATCTCAAAATTAACTTCAAAGATGGATTATAGAGCACATTGCAAGATTTCCAAAATGTCATAGAACTCTCCAAGATTCTTTTTGAGTAGGGAGAATCGAAGAGAGGAAGTTGGCATTTTCTCAATTTTTGTTCAAGCCATTTTAATGAAGAATCAAGTTGCAAACCAAATCTATGCTGGCTATTTCTTACTTTACAGGTCCTAAGATTGCTACACACTCATTAATTAAATGCATACACAGTTGACAAAGCTTTTATCCTTGCTTTTGAAACTTTACACAAGTTGTAATTCCATTTTGGGCAAAAAGGCTTCATTGCCATTTTCATAAAGATGCACTTTTGCAATTTTGTCAACTTGGAGCATTGGACCTGTCCCCTTGATACAAGCAAACTACACAAGTCTCAAGCAATTGGTACAAACTTATATCAACCCTAAAGCAAGCTGGTACAAGCATGTGGGTTTGGTCTTGTAAACTTTGATTCAAGTACAAGAAAAGTTGAAAAAGGGCTAAGGCTTGCACAACTAGTAGGAAGTTGACTTTGGATCACTTCTATACTAATATGCAAACATTTTACAAGACATTATATGGTTGGCTTGAACCTAGAACTCTCTTAAACTAAAAAACACTAAAAATCTTCCCAAGCACACAGTTTCTTCAAAAACTAAGCCAACTCTCATTTGGTTCGTGCGTTTTGTGTTTAACTGATCCAAACATCTTACATACTCAATACCTAGTCAATCCAAGCCATCACCCTGGTTCTGTAACCTCTGTTTCACCATCTGCCATTTTCAACTTGGAAGCTTGCATTTGGACTTGGTCAGGGAGTTCCAGCCATCTTTAGAGCAAGATAAGGATTGGAATAGGTTCAGGGAAGCTCAAGGAAGCTCAAACAATCATCAGGCCTCCATTAAAGTCCCTACATTACCATACACGATTCCAGCTGGAGAAGGTATTTTATTAAACTCCATCTCTTTATACAGGCAACCTCAAGCCACAATTTGTGAAGGAAAAATGTAGTTCTCATCATAACGAAGCTGTACATATCATTACTTTGCATTTATATTACTTGTGCTAAGAGAATTTGAAGCTTGAAATCTCTGAAATTTTTAGGTTACGATTTAGGGATTCCAAAATTCTCTTTGATCTTTGATGGTTAGGTTACATAATTTATATGGTTGGAATCGTGAGCTCAAATGCCACATTTTTCATGTTATGAGTTTTCATTTTTATGCAAGCATAAGGAAGATACAGGTTGAACTGGGAATGGCGCGGAGATGATGAACGAAGGACAAAGATGAAGTTCTGGGCTTTTTGTTGCTTTGACCTTTTTTTTTTTGGTTAAACACCCCCCCTGACTTGCTATTGCACCCCCTTTGCTAACTATTTTATATTTTTTATACTTTTTCATATTTTTTTATTTAATACTTTTATTTATCTTTCTTAATGATAAAAAATACTAAAAAATGATTTATTTATTTTCACCCTTTTATTTTATTTTATTTATTATTTTCATACATAAAAATTAACTTATTTTGATAGAATAGAATTTATTTTCTTAATAAACTTACAAATTTAATTAAAAATACTTAATATTTTTATTATACATTTTATACTTACAAATAACAATTTTTGCACATATTTAATTTTTAATATTTATATATAATATTATTTATTATTTCTTATACAAAAATGTACAAAATAATAATATAGAACATTATTTTCTTTTGAATAAAAACTAGGGTTTAATCCCCTTCCAAAATTAAATATTAATTTTTTTCCTTTTTTTAGGTTTAAATTAAATATTTTTCTTACACAAAAACAAGACATAAAACATTTTTCTGACATGCACAATTCATTGCATTTTAAATATTTGTATTATATTTATTTAATTCACGCAAATTCGATTTGGTTGTAATAATATATTTAGCTTTATATTTGTGCAAATCCCCATTCAAATTTGTATTCCCCCCTCCCATAAAAATTGTTGTAATAGCTTAGTATATTTACATTACGCAATTTATCGCTTTAAATGCCATTATTAGTAATTAGGGTTTGCATGACAAGAACAAAACAAAGCAAAATAGAAAACTCTAAATACAAGACAAAATCAAAAGCATGAAAATGATACATTTTGCACACAAACACCCTTAGGATTTCTCCCACTTGGTTGCCTAAAATAAAATGGCATGTTACGCATGTGAAGTATCTTGGCAAAACAAAACAAGTATAATATCATAGTCCCTCGATGACGCTATTCAAAAGTTACCTAAACAAAATGATCTTGGTCCCTAAAAAATGCTAAGATACTTGGCAACATTGCTATCATGGTTATACGATGACCCACGCCCGTCCCGTTTACATCCAAAGATAAGGTTGCTTACCAAAATCAATGGTAAGTCAACAATGTCAGAGGAATAGAAAATGCACAAGAAATACATTTGAGTAGGTAGATAGCTTCTAAGTTACTTGCTCCATTTCAAACAATCCTTGCTATTTTCAAAAACAAACACACACACATTTCAAAACATCTTACAAAACATTGAAAACATTTTCAAAAGACAAACTTATTTGTATACATTCTTACGAACGAGAATTATTACAAAGATTGCCTAAACAAATGGCCTCTTTTACAAATACTTTCAAAATCACACCAAATACCATTTCAAATAAAACAAAGCAAGTGATCTAAGCAAGTAACTAAGAGCCCATGGAAAACCATGGATGAAAAGGGTACTAGCACCTTCCATTTTCATAATCTACCCCCCGAACTCAAGAAAACATCTCAAAGGTCTTTCCTGTGCTTTTTCACCTTTCTTTTTGGATAAAAGAAAAGTCGGTGGCGACTCTTGCTAACCGCGAAATTTGTGATAAAACGTAAAACCTTCAAGTCAGTTCTCCCACTGCAACACACCAGGCCTCATAGTAAACTAACAGAGTAAACCGCTATTTGGTCATACTCCAGGCTTTACAGTATCTTATACTGTTATCTGGCCGGATTCCAGGCTTCGCAGTGTCTTGAATTGTTGATTGACTATTATCTGGTCAGATTCCGGGCTTCAGAAATGATGTTAACTGTTATCTGGTCGGGTCCAGGCTTCACAGTATGGTGAACTGCTATCTGGTCGGATTCTAGGCTTCGCATCAACTTAAATTGTTATTTGGTTGAAATCCAGGCTTCACAGCGATTAAAGAATTTAACTACTCTCTAGTCAGATTCCAGGCTTCGTAGCAACTTACTGGGGAGACGTGAAATTAACTACTATCTGGTCGGACTCCAGGCTTCACAGTTTCTTTAATTTGACTGGAATGGAAATCAGAAGGATATTAGTATCGATTCAACTGAACCAGACAAAATTCTTCGAATATCTTCAACTGGGATAGAAATTAGAGAGATCTTAGTGTCGATCTAACTGAACCAGAGAAGGTCTTTTGAGAACGTCTTTCTGAGGAAAATGTTGAAACAACCCTTTGTTAGACGTATATTTTGAGAAGACTACCAAGTCACGTAAGTAGTCAAAGGTGTTTGTTGATTTGATCTTTCCTGAAAATGGTAAAGAGTTAGTCATATGCAATATCATGATGTATGAAATGCATTGTGATGATGTTCTCAAAATAAATGAGATTATGCTGTATGCGATGTGTATGCGCATGCCATGATGTATTAATATGGGATGTTATTGCAATATATCTTAGTATGGGAAAGTAAATCTCGGACTGCCGCTGAAGAGTATTGGGAAACTGAATCCTTCATTTCCACCGGGGATGATGAATGAAGATGATTTGCTGGGGGATTTCCTCTTTATGTTTGAGGATATTCTACTGGGGATTGACTCTGTGGAGAGAGATAATGCTTTGTTGGAAGGTTTTGCCGATGTAGAGAAATAAACTCTGTTGGGGAATAAACTTTCGCAGTTAGAGAAATAAACTCTACCCGGAGGAGGTTTTATAAATTGTTTGCAATTATAAAACTCGGCTGGGGAAAATAGATTTCAGCTCTCTGGAGGAACTTCGCTGGAGGAGGTAATTCCTACTTGGGGAAGAAGAGATTAAAACTTTGGTTGTTTCTACTCTTTGGGGAACATAGATGTCACGGGGTCGTATGTAATGGTGACTTCATCTCAAACTGTCTCTGCCCCTGTACCTGCTGGAAGGAGTAACTGTTGGGACATAAATGGCTTTTTTAGACTTTTCCCCGTTTCTCAAAATCATTAGTAACCGTCTTTCTGTTTCTTATGCAATTATTTGTGAACGGTAATCATATTCAAATGCATATGTCAAAAATAATCATTGGACGTTTTTGCAAAACAAAACAGAGAAAAGAAAAACAAATAGTTTTGTACTTTCCAAGAAATGATTTGTATTGATTTCTGAAGTTCGCGTATAACAGGCATTTTGTACAAAGAGGCTGACGTTCTAGTAGGAGCACGCTGCCGTGAAAAATGAAAACTACATAAAATAATGTATAAAGAGAAAAAAACTATGTGTAATAATCCCATTGAGTTTCAATTCTGCTATTTCGCCCATGTCCTTGAACGTATCATCACTTTGCTACTTGTTCGAAGCTGACTGGATTGATTGGTACCGTTTGAGCTTGATGGTTGACACTGAAGTCTGGTCACAAGGTGATCCAATGGGACATAGTTTTACGCTTCAAATCCCTAACTTTTGCCTGGACCGCCCTTTCGGGTTTTCAGTCCACCGGGATACCCTTTTTTGCCCAAGCCTCCTTTTCAGGTTTTCGACTTGCTGGGTGTACAGTTTTTCCATATGTATATCCCTAGTTTTTCCCGAACCCTTTTGGTTCGCCGGGACGCCCTTAGTTTTTCCTAGGCCAGTTAACCTAGCGGGTCTTTATTTATGCGTAGTATCTTTTCACTATGTCCGCATTCACAGGATGAGGAAGGTCGTCACCATCCATGGTGGTTAGAATCACGGCTCCACTGGAAAATATGCTTTTGATCACAAATGGCCCTTCGTACGCGGGAGTCCATTTTCCCCTGGGATCACCTTGTGGAAGTATGATGCGCTTGATTACTAGATCACCTACTTGATATACTTGACGTCTGACCTTTTTTTTGAAAGCCTTGATCATCCGCTTTTGGTATATCTGACTGTTGTACCCAAAATTTGCCCTCTCTTTTTCACAAGAAATCACAACCCTAGGGTTTTCTCAGATTTTCAAGATTGGCTCAGGAATCGATCAAACAGACTTTTCTTTGGCAGTAAATCAAGAATTATGGTTTCTCTCGCATTTCTCAGAAGAAATTGAATCCTCAGAAATTCAGTTAACTGTTACATTGTTTTCACACTTTTTCAAGTTTGCTGAAAGGTTAACTGGTTGTTCTCAAGGCATGATTATCTGGGATAAGAGATAGGAACTGAGATTGTTATTGGGAATATTAAGACATCTTCTTGTTAATGGAATGAAACGTTTGTTTGTTAATGGAATGCTTGCTTGTTTATTGGAATACACAACGCGTATTTTGATTGGAATGCTGTTGCAAGGTTACGAGACTGCAAAGTTTTTGGATTACTTGGAATTTAAGTTATCTGGATTAGAATTGTTGGAATGCAATTTCAATTATTTTGATTTGGGAATCTTAAATAATCAGTGAAGACTTAAATAAAGAACTGCAAGATATTGACAGTAGAAGGTTTTATTGGATTATCAGATGATCTCATAAAAGCTTTCTTCATTCATTCCAAATGTTGTTACAAAAATAATTTATTATTTGAATATTGTATGTTTTACAAATAGTATTTAAAAAAATAAATGATTACAATTAAATGGAAAATCTAATCTAAGCCTAAGCTCCATTTCTCCTATGCTCAAAGTCTCTTGCTTCCTCTGCTTCCTCCATCACCCAATTTGTGCTCACATGAAAAAAGACAAAGAAAAGAGGATTAGTATAATTAATTTTTCAAACAGAAAAAGAAAGGAAAAATTCATCATTAAAGTTTTCCGTCTGGAATCAGAGCGCTAATTTTCATCATGTTTTTATTTTTCTCTTTGAAAATCACAAGAAGATTGCTCTTCTTGATTCAGAAAGAGAAAACTAAAAAAATGCAAATGCAAGCATACAAAAGCAATTGGTTCAAATGGAAAACATAGGCCATGTTGTACAAAGCAAGCATACAAAGCTAGCATACAAAGGCAAACAATGAATTACATAACAGGCGCCAAAATTGTACTAAAGCACAAGGCCAAACAAAGTCAACAAACTGAACCATTGCAACTCAACCAAAGCACAAGGCAAACTGTTATGCAAACATAAGCGTAGAAACTAAAGCAAACTGAATGCAAAAAGGAAGCAAACTGGATGCAACAAGTACAATGCAGAAAGTACATGGAAAATCAAACAGCAGGCAATGTAGGAGGTGAACCAAATCACAAGCCAAAAAGCTTGTCATAACTATCATCATTTTCCAGCAGACATAGGCAAACTTTTCAGAATAATAAGAAAAAGCAAAAAATGCTTTTTCATAGAGAGAGAAAGAGAGAAAGATATCACCTTTGGTGAGAGTTTACAGTTTGGCAAAAGAGGGCTGTCAGAAGTTGCAAAAGAAAAGCGGATATAACAGTACAAAGGCAAAAGAGAAGGAGAGAGAACACTTTGGTCAGAAGCTTGCAAAACTGTAATAATATAACAGAACCAAGCCAAGAGCCAAGCCTAAGAAAACCAGACTCTCTAACCTGCAGTTTCAAAACTGTAACAAGCTACAACAAAACAACCACAAAAACCTGCAAGTTTCAAACTCAGAACAACAACCACCAAGGCCTAAAAACAACACAACATGTTATCAAACCTGTTACCAAACTGCAAGTTTCAAAAACAACACAACCTGCATAACTTGCCAAACTATAACAAAGTTGGCCAAACTGCAAGCTAACCAAACTTCAAACAAACTGTAACAAAGTTTTCCAAACCAGAAAAATTACAAAAAACCTGTAACAGTTAGAAACAACCAAGAGCCAAACTGCAAACCTGCCTAGCCAAAACAGTTTCACAACAAAACCCTGTGAAACATCACAAACCAAAACACAGAAGAACCTGTGAATCATAACCACCCTGCAAGCCATAAACTTGAAAGGCAAGTTGGACAAACTATAAAGCTTACCAAAACCGCACAGCCTGAAAACCACAAAGAAACTTGCAAGCATACCAATAGTCAACAACAAGTTCCAACAAACTCAGTTCAAATCATCATCATCAGTGTAAATCAATCATCAACAAAAAAAGCCAACAAAAGCCTACCAAACTCAGTTTCAACAAAATCAATAAACACCATCAACAACAAGTCTCAGATTATCAAATCATCATCGACAAACATCAAACAAGTTTCAGAACTATACTCATCATCAACATTCAAGAGAAAGGAAGAGAGTTCCAGAAGCATAACAACAAGTTTCAGAAATATTTCATCATCAACATCAACATTCAGAAGAGAGGAAAAGAGTTTCAGAAGCAAAGACAACAAGTTTCAGAACACTCATCTTCAACAAAAATACCAACAACAAGTTTCAGATCATCATCATTAACGAAAACAACAAAAAACAAATAAAGTTTCAGAATCATCATCATTAACAATCATTTCCAAACAAAGTCAGAAGCAGGAAATCAAACCAATAATCAAAGTTTCAAAAGCCAAATTACCAACAAATCAGAAGCAAGCGCGCTTGGCCATCATCATCCCCTCCGCCTCTAAGCCACCAAGGAAGCACTACCAGTTCCATCTCACTCTTTCCTCTCCATTTTTCCAGAAAGTCCCAAGGTACGTTTTTCTCAAACCCTTGCTGCATCTCAGGCATAAGCACCATAGGTTAAAACAAAGAAACAATAAATAAGCTTAAACAAACATGAAATTGTAAAACTCAAATCAAGAAATGAACTATACAATTTTGCAACAAACAAAACCTTTGACCATTGTGAAGAGATGAGAGGAGGAGGTGGCGCTCCAGCGACTAGGGCTTAGGAAGGGAGAATCAGAATGCGTGAGAGTGAGAAAGATGAAGAGTGAAAACGAGAGAAACGGCGCTGCTGTAAAAGCCAAACACAACAAACCCTAAAGTTGTTGAACCCTAACGAAAATGTGAACAAAACTATGCATTGGGTCTGTCCGCCAAAACCCCAGACATAAGCCCATAATAAATGCTGGTGCACCCCCACGATTCTGCCTCTTTTCTTCTTTTCTTCATTTTTTTGTTTTGGGCCAAATACCATCCTAAGCCCACCCCTTTTTAACCAATGCTAACAAATGTTTTTTTTTTAAATTAATTCATTTAAAATTAATTTGTTTTCTTTTCTTTTATTAATAATAACACTAATATTATTTAATAATCTAATTTTTTTAATTAGTTTCAATCATTTTTTCTTTTCATACATTTAATGAAAATACCAAAAAACATTTATTTTGATTTAATTAATTTTTCTTCCTTTAAACTTTTTATTTATTAATTAATAAAATACAAAGAATAATAATAATAAAATATTTAATCTTTCTTTTTAGAATAGATTTTTATTTATTTTATTTTCAAGTAAATACATGCATTCCATAATTTATTGATTTTCTTTACTTCATAATTTTTTATAGCTTTATATTTAATTGCGACAATTCGATTTGGTTGTAATACTTGATATTTGGACATTATTATTCTTGTGAGATTCATCCCTATTTGTAATAATTTGTACCCCCATCCCCAGACACTTTTGTAATAACTTAGAATTTTAATTCTCGCACTTTATGCTTTCAATTATGCCATGATTAGAGATTAGGGTTTGTATGCAAAAATCCAAAATCAACAAGTAACTTGACTAATACAAGACAAAAATGCATGAAAATCAAACACAATGCACACTTGCACCCCTAGGGTTTCATCCACTTGTTGCCTTAAAAATGGGCCATGTTATGCATGTTGAGTACTTTGGCAAAACAAAAACAAAAATAAAAGATCATAGTCCCTCGATGATGCTATCTTGGTTGCCTATACAAAAATGATCTAGTCCCTCAAAAATTTGCTAAAAATACTTAACACAATTGCTATCATGGTCTATACGATGACCCGTGCCTGTCCCGTTTAACATCCTAATACAAGGTTGTTTACCAAATGTAATGGTAAAACAACACTGTCAAAAGGGTTAAAACATATAGGAAAGATCTTTGAGTAAAATAGGGTAGATAGCTCTTAGTTACTTGATCAAAACATGTAAAACATCCTTGCTATTTTCAAACATACCTCACAACACAATTTCAAAACATTTCCCAAATCAAACTTTCAAAACATTGAAAAATCTTTTCAAAAGACAAAAATCTTTGTATATATTCAAACAAGAATCATTACAAAGGTTGCCACAATGATGGCCTCTTTTCAAAACATTTTTCAAAACCACACACAAAGCACAATTTCAAACAATTGAAAAGCAAAAGCAAGTGATCTAAACAAGTAACTAAGAGCCCATGGATAACCATGGATGAAAAGAGTGCTTGCACCTTCCCTTTTCATAATCTACTTCCCGAACCCAAGAAAACATCTCAAAGGTCTTTCCTGTACTTTTTGACCTTTCCTTAGGATAAAATAAAAAGTCGGTGGCGACTCTTGCTAAACCGAAACATTTGCGAACACAAAACGCAAAATCCCAAGTCAGTTCTCCCACCGTATCACAGAAATGGTGACTCTGCTGGGGAATAACTTTAAAAGTGGAGTAACCTTAGGGTTTAGATCACCTTTACATGCTTATCTTGTTTGCTTTGTATGCTTTACTTTTTTGGTTCCTTGCTTGGGTTTGTTTTAAATCCTACACCCGAATTTGGGGGCACCTTTTAGGTAAGTAGCAATAAACTGCGAGGGAACTATGCGGGGTATACCGACATGGTTGAAGCAGTGGCTACGTTAGTGCGACATATTTGTGGGTACCGGTAGCTATTAAGTCAATCAAAGAGAATACGGGGCCGCTGAGTGATGTCATGAAGCACTTATGAACTCTTAGAAACTTTACTTGACCATCTTGGCCTTATTAGGGGTAGTGAGATGACCGACTTTGGTGTAGTCCGAAGTTGGTAGATGCTCGATACTACACTCATTGAGGGTTGTTTTCTTGGAATATTTCGGTCGTCAGTTAAGTGGCTAAACTGAAACAATGAACACAGAAAATAATCCAGTGATATTGAGCTCCTTAGAACCCGGTTACTATTTATAGGACAGGTTGATCCAACTAACTTCAAGAGGGTACTTACCTATGAAACCCCACGCAAGCCTGAAACTAGGATCTTGTGTGATTTGCTTGTACATATGCTTGTGCATACATCATGAACATCATGAAGCATCATTTGCATCCACTAACCATTTCAAGGGTTTGGATCTTCATCTTTGTTCCTGTTTTGTAGGTCATGGAATCACTCTGCAGAAAAATAATTCAGGTCAACCTTGTGAGAATCCCTCCTCAACTCAAGGAGCTTACTTCCAAGATTCTAGAGAATTATCTCTTCAGTGAAAGACATGGTAGACTTCTCAGCTTGGTCAACTCCAACATTGAAGAAGACATGGTGAAAGTTCTCTTCCAGTTCTTTGAACCCCTACACCATTGTTTCACATTCCCTGATTACCAACTAGTACCTACTTTGGAGGAATTTTCTCAACTCCTGAGGATTCCTATTCTTCATCAACTACCCTACAACGGTACAGAAAGAGAACCAAAGGCTGAAGATGTTGCTCAAGCCCTACACTTGCAACCATATGATATCAAAGGTCATTGGGAAACCAGAAGTGGTGTCAAGGGTTTCTTGGCAAAGTTTCTGTTTGAGAAGGCACAAGACTGCTGGAATTCTCTAGATCTGCAGGCTTTTGAAGAGATTGTAGCACTTCTCATCTATGGTTTGGTCTTGTTCCCAAACCCTGATCATCTTATAGATGTGAATGCTGTCAAAATTTTCATATCTCAGAATCCTGTGCCCACATTGCTTGGGGACATCTTACACTCTTTTTACACACGAAAAATGAGGAAAAGAGGTGTTATCATGTGATGTACTCCTCTTCTAGCAAGGTGGTTTATTTGTCACCTTCCCCAGTCAGTCTTGAAGAATGAACATGGTTTAAGGTGGTCACAACAGTTGATGACCCTCACACATTCTGATGTTCATTGGTGTTCTCGGTCCAGAGAAAATGTCATCATCATTGATCGTTGCGGAGAATTCCCTAATGTCCCACTACTTGGCATTAGGGGAGGCATTACCTACAACCCCTGTTTAGCTCTGAGGCAATTTGGGTATGCCCGAAGGGATGGCCCTCATGATATGCTGATTCCAGACTTGGTTTTTGACTTCGATAACGACGCTCAAGGACTTCGACAAAGGTTTATTCGAGCTGGGAGGATGCCCAACAAAGTGGACAGTAAGACACTGGGGCACAAGAATTCCATCCCCCTTGAGCCTTATCTCAAGTGGGTATGGACCCGCACCCAGAGTCTTATGATGCCTTACCCCCACACTCTTCCTGTGATCAAAGAGCCTGTTACGGAAGGAGATGGTCCATACACCCTCATACATCCTGACATGCCAACATCATTGGAAGATTTTCAAAAGAGTTGGATACAACTCAAGGAAAAACGGAACACTTTTGAAGCCAGCTTCTACGCCAGTGAGAAGAAGGTTTTAGAACTTACTCGTCAACTCCATGAAGAGCAGGCTCTCAACACTTACATTGCGCCAAATAGGATGCACAACGTCTTTTTACATTAGAGTTTTGTATTAATTTTGCCCATGGGACATTTATATACTAACAAATTCTTCTTATTAATATGACGTGTGTTCTTTTTGTTTGCAACAAATTTGAATTTCTGAATCCTTGAATGCATTACATGAATACATATCATTCATCATATGCATAAACAGGTTTCCCCCTTTCAGGTCTCCTTACCTTCCTGCTGTTTATTTCAGTAGAGATGGCTCTAGAGAAGACTATCAAAGATATCCAGGCTCAAAACGCTCAACTTCAAGAAATGTTCTTGAACCTATCCAAGGGGCAGGAAGAAGTGAAAGCTCTCCTCACAAGGGGCATGGTCACAGGGAATCCAGGGGGCATCAGGAATGATCAGTTGGAAGGGCTACAGATTAAAATGGCAACAATGAAAATCTATATGATGGGACGACCGGTGGGTTAGATGGCTCTCATTCAAAACCTGGCTCAAGGACAAGAGGAGCTAAAGGTCCTCATTGACAAGATGCATCAGGATGGATGTAACCAAGTGGGGCAAACAACTAAGGTTGAGGATCAAGTCATCATTCAGCCTCCCTTGAGACAAGAAGTCAAGGGAAAGTCTCCCCAATTTGCTTCAGGGTCACGAGCCCAACAACAACCTCACCGACATCAACAGGATAATCGGCGTGAGCAAGATACATCTGAAAAGAACTCCACTGAGATTAACATGCCATTATCCCAAGTGCTGCAATGCTTGTTGGAAGTCAAGCTGGTTGAATTAAGGGACCCTCCTCGGCGTCCCAAACAGCCTCCCCAGGGTACAATCCAAATGCGAGATGTGCGTATCATTCCAACAGTCCTGGACATGACACCGATAGCTGTTGGGCATTGAAAAACAAAATTCTAGATCTGGTTAAAGAAACAACGCTGGAGTTCTCACAGGATGGCCAGATGAAAATCTTCCGCTGAGGGTTCTCCACCTGAAATGACAAGTTCAGACTAAGAGGCTTTTGTTTCATTTGAATTTTCAAGTTGTAATTTCTTTTGTTATTCAAACAATTATCTGTTGATGTCAAACTCTGTTTCATTAATGCATTGCATATGTTTGTCTTGAATTCATCCATTCGTTTTCACTATTTTTGAACTATGCTTTCTACTTTCTTGATGACATTTAACTCTTGCTAAAAGTTACAAGCCTTTAGAGGGAGGATGACGAAAACAATGCCATAATCTCATACAGTATGCTTTTGGACAGACCTTGCTGACGATGTAAAGGCGTTTATTTCAAATCCTAAACACTGGAGTTATAAGGAAGATAATCCCTAGTCAACCCCTTCGAGCCAAAGAAGTAGAAGTTTTCCATTTTAACACAAATTGAAACCTTTAATCAAACCTGGGGCAGGGTAGTCTCTCAGTTAATTCAAAATGTGCGTTTAGCCGCAAGCTCTTAGTTCGTAATACAATGAACGACATCAAAAACATTCCTTTGGAATCAAAAGAGATTGATGGTTCCTTATCTCATAGGCAGTCATTACCTCTCAAAAAAAAGAAAAGCCCACTGAGCTAAAACCTACAAAGGAGGCTTAAGAAAGTTGGGGCATCCCGCTGACTGTAATAAGAACAGTCAGGCAAAAATTAGGGATAAATAAATCAAAAGAAAGAGGTCATTACAAATCCTCGACAACATAAAAAATGTTGCAAAAATGACTTCCTTCCAACAAAATTCAACTTGTGTGAACGATAACCAAAATGTCGTTCCAAGACTCATTTGGAGTTCAACGCACAATTAACTGAGTTTAGGATTGAAGAACATCACGAAGAGCGGGTGGGCACAAATATACTTTGAGAATTTATCCTTTGTTTCTTAAACCATGAACCAAGACACGTTACAACACTTCAAAAGTCCTAATTGAAGCATGGGTTAGTTCGAGAGCATACTGTTACAAAATGTATCCTGACTCCTGTAAGGCTTTGCTCTAAATCTTGTGTTAAATCTGTCTTATAAAAGGTTTTCTGCTAAAAAACGCATTTTTACAAAATTTCAAGACAAGCATAAACTTTGCATTATTTGAATATCATCGTTTTCATATGGCTATTTGTTTGACAGCGAAGAAATTCACACAGTGAAAGTTCCGATGAACGAACGCTCTCTCAGTGAACAAAATCACTTCAAGTAGGATGACACTTCCTTTGCAAAAAAAAAAAATCTCCTATCAACAAACGGGGAATTGGCATGGCATTGTCCAATAAACCTGGGGCAGTCCAGTAGAGATTTCAAGAAATCTCTCATTATCCAATAAACCTGGAGCAGTCCAGTCAAGATTTCAAGAAATCTCTCAAATGCAGGGTAACTTGGGGAAAGTCTCCATCTCCATCACTTGGGGTATTAAACGTCAATCTCATCAAAGGGTTGCGTACGGTCCAAATTTCCTGGCAGTGCCACAAACATTTGATACTAGGGGCAATGACGAATCTCTCCAAAACTCTTCTGAAAAGAAATTCAAGAATCCTCGAGAAGTTCATCACATCTAGCAGACCAACGGTCATGGGTTTATTTCCCCAACACTTGTCAAGGATTTATTCTCCAAAACAAAATTACATCTCAACAACATTCAGAACATATGCAGATTGATCGGCAGGTAAAGGTTATCATCACCTTTTGGAGTAGTAATCATCCAAGATTCCTTCATCACCTTTTGGAGTAGTAATCGTCCAAGATTCCTTCGTCACCTTTTGGAGTAGTAATCGTCAAAGATTCCTTCATCACCTTTTGGAGTAGCAGTCGTCAAAGATTCCTTCATCACCTTTTGGAGTAGCAGTCGTCAAAGATTCCTTCATCACCTTTTGGAGTAGTAATCGTCCAAGATTCCTTCATCACCTTTTGGAGTAGTAATCGTCCAAGATTCCTTCATCATCTGGTTGAGTCAAAGTTAATCCAAGACCTTCTCTGGTACAGTCAGATCGACACTAAGATTTCCCTGATTCTCATTCCAGTGGAAGATATTCCGGGTTTTGCTGTTTCAAGATAAGTCTCTCAACGGTTTATTCTGATTCACTTCTAAAATTTTCACTATCAGAGACGAAGAATCCAACTCTTTTCTCCATCACCAGTTCAGGATTTATTTTCCCCAGCAAAAGGTCGTCTTGAAAAACATTACACATCCGTACATCAGGACATCATACAACGCAATCTCATTTATTTTGAGAACGTCATTGTTTGATATATGCCACTAACCTTTAACTTTCAGGAAAGATACAATCAAAATTCAAGCTACGAAGCCTGGACCACGACCAGATAGTAATGCATCCAACTTTCAAATTCAACAGAGATGATTTCTCAACAGAATGACGGATGATCGAGGTTCCCAAAATTCAACAGATATGATTTCTCAACAGCATGACCGACGATCGAGGTTCCCAAAATTCAACAGAGATAATTTCTCAACAGAATAACGGATGATCGAGGTTCCCAAAATTCAACAAGAGATGATTTCTCAACAGAATAACGGACGATCGGGGTTCCCAAAATTCAACAGAGATGATTTCTCAATAGAATAACAGACAATCGAGGTTCCCAAAATTAAACAAGAGATGATTTCTCAACAGAATAACGGACGATCAAGGTTCCCAAAATTCAATGGAGATGATGCCCCGGCAGAATAACGGATAATTGATGCTCCTAAAATTCTATTTATCTCAAGAATGAAGATTCTCACTCTTAAAACCTCAGAAGATTGGCATACTCCCAAGCTCCTGATACCCTTAACAGAATGAAGATTCTCATCCTTAAAACCTCAGAAGATTGGCATACTCCCAAGCTCCTGATACCTGTAACAGAATGAAGATTATCATCCTTAAAACCTCAGAAGATTGGTATACTCCCAAGCTCCCGATACCGTTAACAGAATGAAGATTTTTTATCCTTGAAACCCTAGTAGATTGGCATACACCCAACCTCCTGACCCAAACGCCTAAATGAAGATTCTCATTCTTGCTTCCCCAGTAGATTGGCATACACCCAAGCTCCTGATATCCCCAACAGAATGAAGATTCTCATTCTCAAAGTGGCACCCAACCCGAGCTCCTGATATCCCTAACAGAATGAAGATGCTCATTCCCAAAGTGGCATATAACCCGAGTTTCTGATATTCCCGACAGAATGAAGATTTTCATTCTCAAAATGGCATACAACTTCAACTCCTGAACTTCTTCCGAACAGAAGAAAAAAAAATTTCCCAGAGTCCTGAGCTTACTCTCCAGCAGTATAGCTATTCCCCACAGAGTTTTTACTCCCCAACAAAATCAAGATTCTCATCCTTGATTCTCCAGTAAAGTTGCCAGAGCCTTCTTTACTCTCAGCATAAATTTGTCAGAGTTTTTAATCCACTGCAGATCGAAGATTCTCGTTCTTGGCTCCTCAACACAAATTCCCCTAGCAGAATGAAGATTCTCATTCTCAATTGCCCATAGAGTTTTCAAATATTCCCCAACGGAGTTCTCCTCAAACAACAAAACAGGAATCCCCAGTAGACTGGCATACAACCCAAACTCCTGATTTTCCCCAGCAGTATAGCCTCTCCCCACAAAGGTTGTCAAAAAGCTTGAAGACACACATGCTCTTCAACAGTGGTCCAGGATTTATCTTCCCCGACGGCAGTCAAAGATTTTGTTATCTCCAGCTATCTAGGATTTTTCTTCCTCAGTAAGACAGCTCATCAGCTTACATGCGCATACATTGCATTCATATATCATAAACATTGATAAAACACATATTTTGCATCATACATTTCATGCAAAATAACTTTGTGTTTCAGCTAATATTTTACCCTTTTCAGGATAAGATTAGCAAACTTCGAATTCAAGGATCATGAAAACAGTTTACGGGTGCTTCCAAACATGGATGTCAATCTATCGCTTGTTCAGATTCAGCTCATTGAAAATAGTTTATGGATTCACCAAACATGGATGCTAATCTATTGCTTATTCAACTTCAAGGATCATGAAAACAGTTTACGGATGCTTCCCAACATGGATGTTAATCTATCGCTTGTTCAGATTCAGCTCATTGAAAACAGTTTACGGATGCACCAAACATGGATGCTAATCTATTGCTTATTCAACTTCAAGGATCATGAAAACAGTTTACAGATGCTTCCCAACATGGATGTTAATCTATCGCTTATTCAGATTCAGCTCATTGAAAACAGTTTACGGGTGCTTCCAAACACGAATGTTAATCTATTGCTTGTTCAACTCCAGAATCATGAAAACAGTTTACGGATGCTTCCCAACATGGATGTTAATCTATCGCTTGTTCAGATTCAGCTCATTGAAAATAGTTTACGGGTGCTTCCAAACATGGATGTTAATCTATCGCTTGTTCAGATTCAGCCTCTTGAAAACAGTTTACGGATGCACCAAACATGGATGTTAATCTATTTCTTATTTAGACCCCCAGTTCAGAGACGTTCCAAATATGGATACCTTTCTGATACTCATTATTTCACCTCCAACATACAATTCCATAAACATTATTGGATGGCATCTTTAAGCCCATCTCCGACAAGATCCTGTCACATCTCCAAATGGCATCTTTAAGCCCATTCCCTCAACTATGCTTTGACGAGTGCAAATTTATGGGCACTCTAGTGTCCAATCATCTTTTACCTTCGAGTCGTGAACGGAAAACTTGCCAATCTAACTCTTCAGGTTCAAGAAGATTGAACAGGGGAAACTGTTATACCCCAAAATTTACCCTCTCTTTTTCACAAGAAATCACAACCCTAGGGTTTTCTCAGATTTTCAAGATTGGCTCAGGAATCGATCAAACAGACTTTTCTTTGGCAGTAAATCAAAAATTAGGGTTTCTCTCGCATTTCTCAGAAGAAATTGAATCCTCGGAAATTCAGTTAACTGTTACATTGTTTTCACACTTTTTCAAGTTTGCTGAAAGGTTAACTGGTTGTTCTCAAGGCCTGATTATCTGGGGTAAGAGGTAGGAGCTAAGACTGTTATTTGGAATATTAATACATCTGGTTGTTAATGGAATGAAACGTTTGTTTGTTAATGGAATGCTTGATTGTTTATTGGAATACACAATGCGTATTTTGATTGGAATGCTGTTGCAAGGTTACGAGACTGCAAAGTTTTTGGATTACTTGGAATTTAAGTTATCTGGATTAGAATTGTTGGAATGCAATTTCAATTATTTTGATTTGGGAATCTTAAATAATCAGTGAAGACTTGAAGAAATAACTGCAAGATATTGACAGTAGAAGGTTTTATTGGATTATCAAATGATCTCATAAAAGCTTTCTTCATTCATTCCAAATGTTGTTACAAAAATAATTTATTATTTGAATACTGTATGTTTTATAACTTATAGTATTTAAAAAAATAAATGATTACAATTAAATGGAAAATCTAATCTAAGCCTAAGCTCCATTGCTCCTATGCTCAAAGTCTCCTGCTTCATCTGCTTCCTCCATCACGCAATTTGTGCTCACATGAAAAAAGACAAAGAAAAGAGGATTAGTACAGTTAATTTTTCAAACAGAAAAAGAAAGGAAAAATTCATCATTAAAGTTTGCCGTCTGGAATCAGAGCGCTATTGTTCATCATGTTTTTATTTTTCTCTTTGCAAATCACAAGAAGATCCCTCTTCTTGGTTCACAAAGAGAAAAGTAAAAAAATGAAAATGCAAGCATACAAAAGCAATTGGTTCAAATGCAAAACATAGGCCATGTTGTACAAAGCAAGCATACAAAGCTAGCATACAAAGGAAAACAATGCATTACATAGCAGGCGCCAAAACTGTACTAAAGCACAAGGCCAAACAAAGTCAGCAAACTGAACCATTGCAACTCAACCAAAGCACAAGGCAAACTGTTATGCAAACATAAGCATAGCAACTAAAGAAAACTGAATGCAAAAAGGAAGCAAATTGGATGCAGCAAGTACAACACAGAAAGTACATGGAAAATCAAAAAACAGGCAATGCAGGAGGTGAACCAAATCACAAGCCAAAAAGCTTGTCATAGCTATCATCATTTTCCAGCAGACATAGGCAAACTTTTCAGAATAATAAGAAAAAGAAAAAAAATGCTTTTTCATAGAGAGAGAAAGAGAGAAAGATATCACCTTTGGTGAGAGTGTACAGTTTGGCAAAAGAGGGTTGTCACAAGTTGCAAAAGAAAAGAGGATATAACAGTACAAAGTCAGAAGAGAAGGAGAGAGAACACTTTGGTCAGAAGCTTGAAAAACTGTAATAATATAACAGAACCAAGCCAAGAGCCAAGCCTAAGAAAACCAGACTCTCCAACCTGCAGTTTCAAAATTGTAACAAGCTACAACAAAACAACCACAAAAACCTGCAAGTTTCAAACTCAGAACAAAAACCACCAAGGCCTAAAAACAACACAACCTGTTATCAAACCTGTTACCAAACTGCAAGTTTCAAAGACAGCACAACCTGTATAACTTGCCAAACTATAACAAAGTTGGCCAAACTGCAAGCTAACCAAACTGCAAACAAACTGTAACAAAGTTTTCCAAACCATAAAAATTACAAAAAACCTGTAACAGTTAGAAACAGCCAAGAGCCAAACTGCAAACCTGCATAGCCAAATTGTAACAGTTTCACAATAAAACCCTGTGAAACATCACAAACCAAAACACAGAATAACCTGTGAATCATAACCACCCTGCAAGCCATAAACTTGCAAGGCAAGTTGGCCAAACTGTAAAGCTTGCCAAAATTGCACAGCCTGAAAACCACAAAGAAACTTGCAAGCATACCAATAGTCAACAACAAGTTCCAACAAACTCAATTCAAATCATCATCATCAGTGTAAATCAATCATCAACAAAAAAAAGCCAACAAAAGCCTACCAAACTCAGTTTCAACAAAATCAACAAACACCATCAACAACAATTCTCAGATTATTAAATCATCATCGACAAACATCAAACAAGTTTCAGAATTATACTCATCATAAACATTCAAGAGAAAGGAAGAGAGTTCCAGAAGCATAGCAACAAGTTTCAGAAATATTTCATCATCAACATCAACATTCAGAAGAGAGGAAAAGAGTTTCAGAAGCAAAGGCAACAAGTTTCAGAACACTCATCATTAATAAAAATACCAACAACAAGTTTCAGATCATCATCATTAACGAAAACAACCAACAAAAAATAAAGTTTCAGAATCATCATCATTATCAATCATTTCCAAACAAAGTCAGAAGCAGGAAATCAAACCAATAATCAAAGTTTCAAAAGCCAAATTACCAACAAATCAGAAGCAAGCGCGCTTGGCCATCATCATCCCCTCCGCCTCTAAGCCACCAAGGAAGCACCACCAGTTCCATCTCACTCTTTTCTCTCCATTTTTCTAGAAAGTCCCAAGGTACGTTTTTCTCAAACCCTTGCTGCATCTCAGGCATAAGCACCATAGGTTAAAACAAAGAAACAATAAATAAGCTTAAACAAACATGAAACTGTAAAACTCAAATCAAGAAATGAACTGTACCGTTTTGCAACCAACAAAACCTTTGACCATTATGAAGAGATGAGAGGAGGAAGTGGCGCTCCGGCGGCTAGGGCTTAGGAGGGAGAATCAGAACGCGTGAGAGTGAGAAAGATGAAGAGTGAAAACGAGAGAAACGGCGCCGCTGTAAAAGCCAAACACAACAAACCCTAAAGTTGTTGAACCCTAACGAAAATGTGAACAAAACTATGCATTGGGCCTGTCCGCCCAAACCCCAGACATAAGCCCATAATAAATGCTGGCGCACCCCCACCATTCTGCCTCTTTTCTTCTTTTCTTTATTTTTTTTTGTTTTGGGCCAAATACCATCCTAAGCCCATCCCTTTTTAACCAATGCTAACAATTTTTTTTTTAAATTAATTCATTTAAAATTAATTTGTTTTCTTTTCTTTTATTAATAATAACACTAAAATTATTTAATAATCTAATTTTTCTTAATTAGTTTCAATCATTTTTTCTTTTCATACATTTAATGAAAATACCAAAAACATTTATTTTGATTTAATTAATTTTTCTTCCTTTAAACTTTTTATTTATTAATTAATAAAATACAAAGAATAATAATAATAATAATAAAATATTTAATATTTCTTTTTAGAATAGATTTTTATTTATTTTATTTTCAAGTAAATACAAGCATTCCATAATTTATTGATTTTCTTTACTTCATAATTTGTTATAGCTTTATATTGAATTGCTACAATTCGATTTGGTTGTAATACCTGATATTTGGACATTATTATTCTTGTGAGATTCATCCCCATTTGTAATAATTTGTACCCCCATCCCCGGACACTTTTGTAATAACTTAGAATTTTAATTCTCGCACTTTATGCTTTCAATTATGCCATGATTAAAGATTAGGGTTTGTATGCAAAAATCCAAAATCAACAAGTAACTTGACTAATACAAGACAAAAATGCATAAAAATCAAACACAATGCACACTTTCACCCCTAGGGGTTCATCCACTTGTTGCCTTAAAAATGGGCCATGTTATGCATGTTGAGTACTTTGGCAAAACAAAAACAAAAACAAAAGATCATAGTCCCTCGATGACGCTATCTTGGTTGCCTATACAAAAATGATCTAGTCCCTCAAAAATTTGCTAAAAATACTTAACACAATTGCTATCATGGTCTATACGATGACCCGCACCTGTCCCGTTTAACATCCTAATACAAGGTTGTTTACCAAATGCAATGGTAAAACAACACTGTTAAAAGGGTTAAAAACATATAGGAAAGATCTTTGAGTAAAATAGGGTAGATAGGTCTTAGTTACTTGATCAAAACTTGTAAAACATCCTTGCTATTTTCAAACATACCTCACAACACAATTTCGAAACATTTCCCAAATCAAACTTTCAAAACATTGAAAAATCTTTTCAAAATACAAACACCTTTGTATATATTCAAACAAGAATCATTACAAAGGTTGCCACAACGATGGCCTCTTTTCAAAACATTTTTCAAAACCACACACAAAGCACCATTTCAAACAATTGAAAAGCAAAAGCAAGTGATCTAAACAAGTAACTAAGAGTCCATGGATAACCATGGATGAAAAGGGTGCTTGCACCTTCCCTTTTCATAATCCACTTTCCGAACCCAAGAGAACATCTCAAAGGTCTTTCCTGTGCTTTTTGACCTTTCCTTAGGATAAAATAAAAAGTCGGTGGCGACTCTTGCTAAACCGAAACATTTGCAAACACAAAACGCAAAATCCCAAGTCAGTTCTCCCTTCGTATCACACTGACCATGGCAGACTACAACAAGTCTTTTCTCATCAATCAGATTCAGTTGATCAAGTCGAGTTTGGATCCACTCATCTTCGTTCAAACCCGTATCCTTCATGATCCTTAAAGAAGGGATCTGGACCTCAATAGGCAGGACAACCTCCATACCATATACCATGGAATAAGGTGTTGCCTCTGTTGACGTACGTGCTGAGGTGCGGTTACCATGAAGAGAAAATGGAAATATCTCATGCCAATCTTTGTATGTCACTGTCATCTTATGTATGATTTTCTTAATGTTCTTGTTAGCAGCCTCCACAATGCCATTCATCTTCGGCCGGTAAGGGGAAGAATTATAATGCTGGATCTTGAATTGTTTATAGAGTTCGATGATCATCATATTATTAAGATTTGTACCATTGTCTGTGATGATTCTCTCTGGCACACCATACCAACAAATCAGGTTATGCTTGATAAACCGCGCCACAACATTCTTGGCAACAGTAGCAAAAGAGGCAGCCTCAAGGAACTTCGTGAAGTAATCAATGGCCACTAGGATGAAGCGATGCCCATTGGAAGCGGTAGGTCTAATCTCTCTGATCATGTCAATACCCCACATTGCAAAGGTCCAGGGAGCCGTCAAGACATTCAAGGGAACCAGAGGTACATGTACTTTATCAGCGTAGATCTGGCATTTGTGATAAGTTCGGGAATGCTAATAATAGTCTGCTTCCATAGTGGACCAATAGTATCCTACCCGTAGGATCATTTTAGCCATGGTGTGTCCACTAGAATGGGTGCCGGAGGTACCTTCGTGTAAATCTTCCATAATCATCTCTGCTTCACTCTTGTCTACGCACCAAATTAAAATAGAGTCATGATTGCGCTTGTAGAGGATTCCATTACTAAGGAAGAACTTTGCAGAGAACCTTCTCAGAAACTTCTTATCATTGACAGATGCCCCCTCGGGATATTCTTGAGCCTCGAGATACCTTTTGACTTCATGGAACCAAGGTTTGTCTGCTACTTCTTCAATGTCGATCTCATAGCAGTATGCTGGTTCATCCAACCTTTCAATAGTGATCCGAGGAGCCTCGTTGTCCCATCTGACCTTGAACATGGATGACATAGTAGCTAGCGCGTCCTCTAACTGGTTCTCTTCTCGTGGAAAATGTTCAAAGGTGACCTCTTCAAAGTGTGGAAGCAAAGTAAGCACATGTTCTTTGTAAGGGATGAGATTAGGGTGCTTCGTGTTCCACTCTCCTTTGATTTGACTTATTACCAAGGCTGAATCCCTGAAAATGCTCAAGAGATTGATCCTCAGGTCAATAGCAGCTTTGAGACCCATGATGCATGCTTCATACTCCGCCATATTATTGGTACAATTGAAACATAATCTGGAAGTGAAAGGAATATGACAACCCTCAGGAGATATGATTACAACACCAATACCATTGCCAAGTGCGTTGAAGGCTCCATCAAAAACCATAGTCCATCGGGATCCTTCCTCAGGTCCTTCATCCGGTCCAAGTTCTTCATAGTCAGTCACTAACATGATATACTCATCTGGGAATTCAAAGTTCATGGATTGGTAGTCATCCACAGCCTGGTGAGCCAAATGATCATCTAGTACACTTCCCTTGATTTCCTTCTGGGTCGTGTATTGGATATCGTATTCGGTCAGGATCATTTGCCATCTGGCTATTCTTTCGGAGAGAGAGGGCTTCTCGAAGATGTACTTGATCGGATCCATCTTAGATATCAACAAAGTAGTGTGGGTTATCATATATTGCCTCAGTCGGTGAGCAGCCCATGCCAAAGCACAGCAAGTTTTCTCGAGCAGTGAGTATCTTGTTTCACAGTTGGTAAATTTTTTGTTAAGGTAGTATATTGCATGCTCTTTTTGACCGGACTCGTCATGCTGCCCCAGCCCACACCCCATTGAATTATCTAACACCATTAGGTACATTATCAAAGGTCTTCCTTCAATCAGAGGAATCAGAATTGGAGTCTCTTGAAGGTATTCTTTGATTCTCTCGAAGGCAATCTGGAATTCGTCATTCCACTTTACCACTTGATCTTTCTTCAGGAGTTTGAAGATTGGCTCACAAGTAGCAGTTAAATGGGAAATAAACCTAGCAATGTAATTTAGGCATCCCAAGAAGCCTCTAACTTCCTTCTCAGTGCAAGGAGCCGACATCACTTGTATGGCCTTCACCTTTGTAGGGTCTACCTGAATGCCCTTGTCACTAACAATGAAACCTAGAAGTTTACCAGACCTTACCCCGAAGGTGAATTTGTTTGGATTTAACCTCAAATTGTATGTCTTCAACCTATCAAACAACTTTTGTAGATGATCAAGGTGCTCTTCCTCAGTTTGAGACCTGGCTATCATGTCATCAACGTAGACCTCTATCTCATGGTGGATCATGTCATGAAACAAAGCTATCATAGCTCGCTGATATGTTGCCCCAACGTTCTTTAATTCAAACGGCATCACTTTGTAATAGAAAGTGCCCCATTGTGTGACTAAGGTTGTCTTCTCCATGTCTTTGGGTGCCATCTTAATCTGATTGTAACAAAAGAACTTGTCCATGAAGGAAAAGATCTTGTGTTGTACGGTGTTTTCAACCAGAACGTCGATGTGGGGAAGCAGAAAGTCATCCTTGAGGCTTGCCCTATTCAAATCTCTGTAGTCCACACACATCCGTACCTTGCCGTCCTTTTTAGGCACCGGGACCATGTTAGCAACCCATTGCGGATAAGAGGTGACAGCTAAGAACCCAACGTTGAACTGCTTCATCACTTCAGCTTTGATTTTCTCTGACATTTCCAGGCGCATACAACGAACCTTCTGCTTTACCGAAGGGCAATCCTCTTTAGTTGGCAGACGATGAACCACGATATCCGTGTCTAGTCCTGACATGTCTTCATATGACCAGACGAAGATCTCGACATAATCATGCAACATCTGTATCAACCGATGTTTGATACTAAGCTCCAAATTTGTACCTATCTTTACCTCTTTTATGTACTCTTTTGTGCCTAAGTTTATTGTCTCAACTGGCTCTTCATGAGGCTGTATAGCCCTTTCTTCCTGATGTAACAATCTAGCAAGCTCTCTGGGTACCTCACAATCTTCCTCAGCTTCGTCCTCGGCTTGGTTGATCGGATTTTCAAAGTCATAACCGGTAATAGCAGAACTGTTATCAATGGGATATAGAGTGGATATGGTTTTGCAGTTTGATACGTGAGTGTGTGTAAGAGCATAGTTGTATAGAAAAAGTAAAAGCAGAAAAGAAAAACATAGAGTGCAAAATTTGTATGCAAAAGCGTCCAATGCTTTATTAATTCCATATGAAATTGAAACATGATAACCCTCACAAATAAACCATTGTTCCCCGGGTAAGACACACGACCATAGAGTTTATATTGTTTATTACATATCCAAAAACAAGAAAGATAATTACTTCTAAATAAAAGTAATTGGTACAAAAACTTTTTCTGTCCAGTTACTGGGTCCACTGTTGGTAGTAGAGAAGATCCATCTATCCATGTTATTGTCACCATCACTGTCTTCTAGAGCATTGACCCCATGATTGCTAATGCGTAGGGGAGGTCTTCCAGCACGAGCACGGTGAACAGTCCTTTGAGCCCCTGAAGAGAAACCCAAACCAAACTTATCAGAGTTGTACAAAATATTAGGGAGTTGGCCCCAGATGGTACACCCACCTTCTTCAATAACCACTTTAACGTCCTTGAGAGAAGCCATCTTCAAGGGAGGTCTGGTGATCTTTGGAAGATTAGTGACAGTTTCAGTTGCAGCCATAGTCTGAGGCACATCTTCGAAGTTCTGACATGGAGTCTCGATTAACTCACCATCCATTTCTACATACCTGAAGGAATTCAAGTGGCTTACCATGTACTCTTCTTCTCCATGTACCGTGACAATATTTCCTTTCACCGGGTACTTCATCATCTTATGTAGAGTGGATGTGACAACTCCTGCCCCATGGATCCAAGGGTGACCCAATAAACAAGAATAGGATGGTCTAATATCCATCACGTAGAAGGTGGAGTCAAAGGTCTGAGAACCAACTTTTATGGGGAAGGCCACCTCCCCGTGCACCATTCTTTTCGAGCCATCGAAAGCCCTCATTACAATGTTGCTGGGTTTCAGGGTCAAACCTTCACAGTCTAATCTATCCAGAGCCTTCTTAGGCAGCACGTTCAAAGATGAACCAGTATCTACTAGAACATGGGCCAAAGTAGTGCCCCTGCATTTGACAGAAACATGCAGCGCATCACTGTGTTTTCTTCCTCTGGGTGTTAGATCATCATCAGAAAAACCCAAACCGTTATCAGCCGTCAAACTGGCCACACAATCTTCAAATTGGTCGGCGGAGGTTTCATGTGGCACATGGGAAGTTTTAAGGAATTTCACCAAAGCCTTTGCATGAGCTTCAGAGCACAACAATAAGGCTAACATAGAAATCTTAGAAGGGGTCTTCCCCAGCTGTTCGACCACATTGTAGTCGCTCTTCTTTATAATCTTCAAAATTTCTTCCATTTCCTTCTTGGAAGCCTTTGGGATAGATTCTGAATGCGCCTTCGTCTAGACAGGCTCAATCAATATGTCTTTGCCTCGAGTCTCGGCCGACTCAGTGATAGGGGTGGCAACTGGGGTAATCACAGGAATTGCAGTAGTAGTATCAGCAGGAACAACAGTAGGAATAATCACAAGACTAGTAACGACTTTTAGAGGAGAAATCTTAGGGGAGAACACTCTTCCACTTCTTGTAATTTTACTGGTCCCAACAATGTTGCCAATGTCGGGATCAGTATTTTCAGAAACTTGGGCTTCAACAGCCAGCAGGTCCTACTTGACATCGTGGTAGTAGACGCCAGCCCCATAGTTCCAAGGAACAACCATGTCCGAGGAGTATGGGATTAGCCCTTGTATGGTGATGATCAGAGGAGCCAACTTCGGAGCAGATGTAATCCTGACAGGTCTTTTGGTGGAGACCTTGGGAGGATTGGTGGGAAATGGTTATGATTGAAACATCCTTGCAAGGAACAGTCGGGACGGGAGTCTTTTCAAACAAAATCTCTCTATCATCCATCAGGCACTGAACACCTGCCTTCAAAAAATGAAAACCAATCGATAGAGATAAACATAAGTGGCAACCTTCACCACAGCCTGGAAATTAACCAGCTTTCAACAAATTCCACTTAACGGTCATAAGAGGAGTAATAAGTTCCTTAACAGCAATAAAAAACATATCATCTTCAATAGCATTAACACCGCGGCCGTGCTTGGGTATAGGAGCAGTGATAACATTGGGAATCTCAGGAGCTTTAAATTTAATCTCCTTGGCTTCAATAAGGTCTTGCACTTTGTTTTTCAAATCCCAGCATTCGTTGGTATCATGACCTGGACTTTCTGAATGGTAAGCACATCGGGCATTAGAGTTGTAGCGAGGAGAGATAGTGTTGGGATTCTTAGGAGCTTCCTGCAAAGTTACCAGATTTGACTTTAGTAGATGAGGTAACACTTGAGACAGAGTCATATTTATCCGGGTGAATTGTCTTACAGGCCTTTCTGCTCTAGGATGATTGTTCCTTTGTTGAGCAGGTGCAGGTTTAGAGATCACAATAGCCCCTACCGCTGGACGGCACTCGGTTCTGCCCTGATTCCATTGGCTATAAGTGGCACTGACTTCCTTCTTCCTAGAAAATGGCTTCCTTATTATACTGGAGGATGCATCCTTTTGAATCTTACCACTCCTAATCCTAGCTTCCACTCTTTCTCCCGTCAAGATCAGCTCAGTAAAACCAGCTGAAGAGCTTCCAATTAGATGGTTGAAAAACGGACCAGATAGGGTAACCAAAAACATATCCACTAACTCCCTATCAGACAGGGGAGGTTGGACTCTTCCTGCTAAGTCCCTCCACTTCTAAGAATAGTCTTTAAAGCCATCGCTCGAACCCATAGACATACTTTAGAGTTGGGATCGGGTGGGAGCAGGGTCTGCATTATACTGATACTGCTTGTAAAAAGCAGCAGCCAGGTCTTCCCAATTACGAATGTTGGTCCCTTCCAACTGGTAGAACCATTCTAGTTGAGTTCCAGATACACTATCCTGAAAGAAGTAGACCCATAAGTCC
The DNA here is from genome assembly GCA_948472305.1 of Vicia faba. Classification (NCBI taxonomy): domain Eukaryota; kingdom Viridiplantae; phylum Streptophyta; class Magnoliopsida; order Fabales; family Fabaceae; genus Vicia; species Vicia faba. The sequence continues at coordinate 493,751,374 of OX451740.1, forward strand.
TTGTCAGCAGTGTGAGGCTGGATCTTCCTCACATAAGATCAGAGGTGCATCTTGGGACATGAAACCCCATCATATTTGGCGAACACTGGCACTTTGAAATTCTGCGGGATGACAACCCCAGAAACCAAACCCAGCTCTTCAAAATCCAGCCCTGGCACCTTCTATATTTCCATTGCACTTAGACGCTCTTCCAGCTGCTTGTATTTTTCGTCGGCCGGAGGATACTGCTCCTCATTGTAGTCAGTCTCATTATCAGATTCCCTTGGACTGGGGTTATCCTCTCTTATCTCCCCTTCTTGATTGTATCCTTCTTTTGATGAAGATGTCAGCTCAACCACTTGCCTTAACGGTCCTTTGAACCTCCTTCCCAAATTCACCACACCAACTGTCTTCCTTGGTTTCTTAGTCTTCTCTTTAAAAATCAGGGCATTCAATTCCTCTTGCCCCTTAGCCAGAGCCATGATCATCTGTTGAAACTAATCATTTTGAGTATTAGATCCTTCACTATTTGTTCTAGAGCCATTGCTGAAATAAACAGCTAAGAGGATGAGAAACCTGCTTTGAAACCTACTTATGCAATGATATGTATGATATACGTATGCAATGTTTTCAAGGATTTCTAAGACTTAAAATTGCTTAAACAGAAAGGGAACAAACATTAATTGCATTAAGAAGTTTTAACGATCACAACGATGCCTCTTAGGCTTACAAAGGAGGTAACAAAGAAAAAATAATTCTCTAAGCAAAGAGACTTAAGCTTCCCACCGGCGCATCCTCTTTGGTGCAATGTAAGCATTTATACTCTTCTCCTCGTGAAGTAACCTGGTGAGTTCTAAAACCTTTTTCTTGCTGGTGTAGAATTGAGTTTCAAAGGTATCCCGTTCTTCTTTGAGTTGGACCCAAGATTTCTGTAGCTCCTTAAGATCAGTTGGCATGTCAGGATGAAGAACAATGTAAGGAGTGTCTCCCTCAGCAATTGGCTCCATAATCATAGGTAAGATGACGGGGTAAGGAATCATAAGACATTGAGCAAGAGCTCACACCCATTTGAGTTAAGGCTCAAGAGGGATGGAATTCTTGTGCCCCAGTGTCCTACTATTAACTCTGTTTATCATGCCCCAAGCTCGAATGAACCTCTTACGATAACCCTGAACATTATTCTCATAGTCAAATGTGATTCCTTGGACGAGTGTGCCGTGAGGACCATCCCTTCTAGCATAACCAAACTGTCGCAATGCCAAACAAGGATTATAAGTGATTCCTCCCCTAATGCCTAAGAGAGGGACATTAGGGAATTCCCCACAACGATCAGTGACAGTGACACTCTCCAAGGACCGAGAACACCAATGAATATCTGAAAGTGTAAGGGACATCAACCTATGAGACCATCTCATACCCTGCTCATTTCTCAAAACCGACCGAGGTAGGTGCGAAATAAACCACCTAGCCAATATAGGAGTGCAACATAGAAGGGTCCCTCTTCTCTTTAGAGTGTGAGTATGCAGAGAGTGTAGAATATCCCCAAGTAATGTAGGCTCCGGATTATGTGACAGAAAAAGAATCCCTATCAAGCAGAAGGACTCGGGGTCATTGTAATACCGTGCACAATAAAATACAAAAAATTTAAGAGGGTTCTAATTGATTTTGGTTCTAGTGTGAGCTTAATGCCATTATCTATCTTTAAAAAGCTTGGTATTGAAAAGATAAGTGGGAGTGGGACAAAATTGAAATTTGTTGATCACACCGTCAAGCAGTCATACGGGATAGTGGAAGATGTATTGGTGCAAATTGATAATTTTGTCTTTCAAGTTGATTTCCAGATAATGGATATTCCTGAAGATGTAGAGACTCTTATCATTCTTCGTTGATAATTTCTGTTGACTAGTCGGTGTAATTTTGATATCGAGACAAGTAATTTTACATTAAAATCATTTGATGAGGAGATAACCTTGAAGGTGTTGGAAATCAAGAATCAAGGTGAAGGTGGAAAGAATAAACCTTTAGTCCATATGCTCAAAGTAGAAGGAGAAAGAAAATTTTCAAAATCATTCCCAGGAGAAGTCTCAGGCATTATCTCTCAGGTGGCATCAATAAAAATTCCCAAGTTCGGTCAAGAAGTCAAGAAGAGAAAAAAAGAAGGATCACCAAAGTGAGAAGATGGAAGTTGGAAGTGACCTGAAGCATAAAGTGGGTCATACTTTTGATCTAAATGAGTTATGGGTTGCGGAAAGGACAAGTAACAAGGTGTGGAAGAGGAAGTACCCCCATAATAAAGGGGATGAACCGTCGATCCATGCAACGTTAAACGAAGCGCTTTGTAGGATGCAACCCATGCTTTTATCGACTTAGTTTTTCTTTTTGTTGTTTGTTTTGTTTGGAGGAAATATAAAGGGGGCCTCTCAAGTGAAGGCTAGGATGCGACCGTTGGTGTTGCATTACCCTCTATGAGTCACCCTTCTCGATCTTGTTCTAAAAAATTAGGGTCAATGTTTAGTTCAAGTTTGGGGGGGGGGGGGGGGGGGAGAGAATTCCTACCCAAAATTTTTACCGAAAATTGTTGTTTTCCACAAGAGCTTCTAATTCATAGAGATCGAGAATAGTATATAAAGATAAAGGGATGATTGTTTAAGGGTACAAAGTTCATAATAACGTGACAGTGATACGAGTCTAACATGTAGATTTATACCATAATGCTTGAATCTTGAGAAGTACTCCTTGAGTAGTTTATCTTTACAGTCTGGAATAATATAGATTCACATGCATGTATGATTGGTTGAGAAATAAATAAGTTTGGCACTAAATGATGAAAAGGCGGTAAAAGGAAATTGGCTCGCTAAGTTGGGTAGCCTTCACTCGGTTATTCATCCCAAAGGGGGTTGATCCCCAAACGTCGACCAAAAGAACAATATATAAACTATAAAGTTTTGAAAATTTCATCTGAAATTAAAAAGTAGCAAAAATTGCTTATTTGGTGCCAAGACAAAAAATTTCTTGTTTAGTCTTATGCGTGTGATGATCATAACAAATTCTTATTGCCTTAATTTAATTGTCCGAATGAAGAAGGAGGAAAATCAGAAAAAGACTTAAGTACAAAGCATAGTTAGAGAGGTATTCGAAGAGGAAGCTCGAGATTAAAAGGTTCTTACACAAACTCCTCACGTCATGTGAACATTCGACAAATTACCTTTTGACTAATGTGAAAGAATGTCGTATAAGTATCGGTATGCTGTGAATTTCATGAGCTCTTGTAATTGTCACTTGAAGTCAAGCAACGACTTAAGTTTGGGGGAGTTTGATTAATGGTTTTTACGCAACTATTTACCATTGATTGCAATTATCTTTTCTTTTTATTGTCGAGTGTTTTATTTCGTTTTACCATTTTTTATGTGTTGGCTGTGTATTTTACTATTTTCACGTTCAAAGGAATAAATAGGGACAAAGCAGTGTAAAACTCAGAATTTCGGGAGAAATGCAAAAATCACGTTTCAAAAGGCCTGACACGGGTGGCCGTGTAACCTGACACGGGCCGTGTTAGGAGGTTTTATTTCATTGAAATTGTGATTGGCATAAATTTTGGTAAAATCAACTTGGCAGCAACATGTTGAATAAAGAAGTCCCAACTTGCTATTTTCAACATGTCGAAGAAGATGTCCCAACCTAGAGATAGGATATCGCGTTTATAGCAGCTGTTAGTTATGTTTCAGCTGATTTATTAAGTTACTAAATATTTTTAGAATATTCAGTTAGCTTATGTGGCATCCAAGATTAACAAATACGCATATTTTTATGTTTGTTTTCGAAGATTGCATAGTTTTTAAATATGGAGAGATTTTAGGAAACTAATGATTAAAGACCTATTATCTTGGAGAAGAATGTGCAGACTTTGTGCAACCTTATTGTTGCGGTTTTGAAGCCCAACCCATTCCAGAATAATGTTATAAATAGACTGGTGTATACCTAGTATTAGGTGGAACTTACGTGTGTATTTTGTTAGGGTTTTAGAATCATTATTGTTAGGTTGTAAGTTCTTTGTAAGATGTTCTTAAGCTTTTAAGCATAGAATATTTGTGTCAAATACTCATAAAATGTTAAGTATTGAGTATTTGTTTATCAATTCTCATAAGCTTTTAAGCATTGATTTTTGTGTTCCTTGGAAGAGTGACTTCAAGTTTTTTTCTCTACTTGTGTTTAGAGTTGCTCCTATTGCTGAGTGTAATTGAAGAGGGATTCGATGAGGGCTTCATACCTAGGTGTGTCTTAGGTATAAGTTAAGAAAAAGGTAGTGATTAAGTGTGTAGGCTGAAAACTGGGATGTTTGCTGTGAGGTCTACAAATTAATACTGTCTAGTTAATTTCGTCCTTGGCTTGGTAGCCCTCAAAGTAGGAAGGTTGTTCTGAACTAGGTAAACATATCTTGTGTTATTTACTTTCAGCACTATTTATTTTGTCTATTCATCTTACTGTTATATGTGAAGTCGGATCCGGTGTCTCGACATCTCTTAGGACATTCGGGATCTGATAGCCAAAATTTCAATTTGTATCAGAGCAGGCATCTTGCTCTGACTCTGGGTGAGATTCAGGGAAGTTACTTTCTGGTGCAATGGACAAGGCTGGTAGAATCACAGTGAAAATACCTATTCTGGATGGTACCAACTATGATAGTTGGAAACCTCTTATGGAAACATACATAAATTCCCTAGGAAACAAGGCTTGGAAACATGTTGTCAAAGGATGGGATCCTCCTAAATTTAAAGGAGCTGATGGTAAAGATACTTATGTGCTGAAGCCTGAAGAAGATTGGAGTGATGATGATGAGGCTTCATCTCAAGGGAACTCTAAAGCACTTAATGCAATATTCAATGGGGTTGATAAGAACATGTTCAAACTGATCAAAAATTGCAAGCATGCTAAGGTTACTTGGGAAACCCTAAAGAAGGTGCATGAAGGAAATCCTAAGGTGAAGATGGAAAAACTTCAACTTCTTTCTACAAAATTTGAAAACTTGAAGATGAAGGAGGATGAAAGTATTCAATATTTTCACATGACTGTGCTAGACATTACTAATGACTCAGAAGATCTGGGAGAGAAGATTTTAAAGAATAAGCTGATCAAGAAGATGCTCAGATCTCTTCCAAAGAGGTTTGACATGAAGGTGATTTCCATTGAAGAATCCCATGATATAAGAACTATGACTATTGATGAAATTGGTAAGCTCTCTTAAGACCTTTGAATCTTCCATCAATGAAAGGTTTGAAAAGAAAAAGAGTATAGCTTTTGTTTCTAGCAATGATGACTCAGATAGTAGAGGAAGTGTAAACTTAGAAGGAGTGTGTGATGACCTTGTGCTCCTGGGGAGACAGTTTAAAAAAGTATTAAGGAAGTCCAGGTTAAATTCTAAGAACATGTCATCCAACATCAACAAAAACCAGGACCTAAGAAGGAAGTAAAGATTTGAGGAGAAGCAAAATCAAGGGAAAGGTGTCCAGTGTCATGAATGTGAAGAATTTGTGGGTATGATCAAGAATCCTTTGAATCCGATAAAGAATTATATATTGGAGAACTCACATTTAGTGAATTGGCTACTGGGTTCACAGAGATGTGCCTCAAGAATGAGAGAATGGGGAAAAATGTTAGAGCAAAAAATACTTATTGTTCAACTGGAGGCTAAGAAAGAAGAGGACCTATCTATCATTACAAATCTTAGAGAGGAGGTAATATTGCAAAAATCAAAGTTTGAAAATATGACCAAATATGTGAGAATGCTAAACAATGGCATTGCTATGTTGAATAAGATTCTTCAAACTGATGCTGGAAATATGAAGGGTCTTGGTTATAATAATCAAGCTGAGAAGAACTACAAGCAAGTTGTGGATTTTGTTCCTCAAGGGGTGAAATGAGAGAGGAAGATGTCAAGTCACATGTCCCATCATCAGTCAAGACATCAGGGAAGATACTATAGTCCCATATATCAGCCACAGAGATGTCACCGTTATGGATTTCTTGGTCATTTGAAGTACTCCTACAACAAACTGTATGGTTATTCCTACCATAGGTCTCCCTACAGAAATAAATATGTTAATATTGAGCCAGATTCAAGAGGGATCCCTCACCATGATTCATATGGACTCATAGCTTACACTTCTCTCAAAGCCTCAACTAGAGAAGATTTGTATTTTGATAGCGGCTATTTAAGACACATGACTGGTGTTAAGAAATTCCTAGTAGACATTAAACAATGTGACACTAGCTATGTCACCTTTGGAGATGGGTCAAAAAGTGAAATAAAAGGTGTTGGAAAGGTGGATTATGCTGGACAACCTAGTCTCAATAATGTGTTGTTTGTGAAAGGGCTAGCAGAAAACCTGATAAGTATCAGTCAACTGTGTGATCAAGGTATCAAAGTTAACTTTATTCAATCTAAATGCCTGATTACAAATGATAAGAAGGAAGTTGTTATGAAAGAAACCAGATCAAAAGACAATTTCTACTTGTGGCATCATATGGCATCTCAACATGTTTAATGTCAAAATATGATGAAGTCAACATATGGCATCAAAAGCTTGGTCATCTTCATCTGAAAGGTATGAAGAAGATCCTGTCAAAGGAAGCTATTAGATATGTTCCTAAACTAAATATTGATGAAGCAAGAATTTATGGTGAATGTCAACTTGGGAAGTAGACAAAGATGTCCCATAAGAAGATCCAACATCTTGCCACCTCAAGAGTTCTATAGATACTTCACATGTACTTGATGGGACCTATGTAGGTTGTAAGTCTGGGAGGAAAAAGGTAGGCCTAGATTTTTATTGATGATTACTCAAGATTCACTTGGGTCAAGTTCATCAAATAGAAATATGAAGTGTTTGAAGTCTTCAAGGAGTTATGTCACAAGATTCAAAGAGAAAAAGACTGTGGTATTTTCAAAATCAAAAGTGACCATGGGAAAGAATTCGAGAACAATAAGTTTGAGCAATTCTATGCTTTTGAAGGAATTAGTCATGAGTTTTCTTCACCCATCACTCCTAAAAAAATGGCGTGGTTGAATGAAAGAACATGACTATTCAAGAGTTTGCTAGAGTTATGCTTCATGCCAAGAAATTACCCATTTACTTTTGGGATGAAGCCATGAACGCTGCTTGCTATATTCACAATAGGGTGACAATTAGAACTGGAACTTCAGTTACTCTTTATGAATTATGGAGAGGAAGAAATCCAACTGTTAAATACTTTCATGTCTTTGGGAGTAAGTGTTACATTCCGGCTGACCGAGATCCAAGAAGGAAGTTGGATGCTAAAAGTGATGAAGGAATTTTTATGGGATACTCTACAAACAACAAAGCATATAGAGTATTCAACTACCTAAACAAGGTGATGATGGAGTCTTCAAATGTGATTGCTTATGACTCAAATACAGAAGATGATGTCCCATAAGAAGTTGAGACAATTATTCCAACTGAAGATGTGGTTCCTGAAGAGAATGTTACAACATCGACCCCAGATGTTGCTGGCTCAAGTTACAACTCTGAAGCTGAAGAACCGTAGGTAGTTGAAAAAGGACCATCTCTCAGAATTCAAAAGGATCATCCTAAGGAGCTTATAATAGGAAATCCTAGACAAGGAGTAGTCACCAGGTCAAGGGAATTTATTTCAAATGCTTGTTTTGTGTCAAAGATAGAACCAAGGAATGTGAAGGAAGCTTTGACTAATGAATTCTGGACTAATACTATGCAAGATGAGCTTGATCAGTTCAAGAGAAATGAAGTCTAGGATTTGGTACCAAGACCTGAAGGAACAAATATCATTGGTACAAAATGGGTATATAAGAACATGACAGATGAACAAGGAGATGTCATCAGAAATAAAGCCAAATTGGTTGCTAAAGGACATACTCAAATTGAAGGAGTATACTTTTATGAAACATTTGCTCATGTGGCTTTCTTGGAGTCTATCAGATTGTTACTTGGAGTGGCTTGTCACTTAAAGTTCAAAATATATAAGATGTATGTCAAGAGTGCTTTTCTGAATGGGTACCTGAATGAAGAGGTTTATGTTGAACAACCAAAAGGAATTGTTGATCCATATGTGTTCATACTAAAGAAGGTTTTATATGGTCTAAAATAAGTTCCAAGGGCCTGGTATGAAAGGTTGACTGAATTTCTTGTCAAGCATGGATATAGAAAGGTGGAATTGTAAGACTCTCTTTGTTAAAGAGAAGGATAGAAAGCTTATTATAACTCATATTTATATGGATGGTATTATCTTTGGGGGAAAGTCATATAAAACGGTTCATCATTTTGTTGAGCAGATGCAATCTGAGTTTGAGATGAGTTTGGTAGGTGAACTGACTCACTTTTTGGGTTTACAAGTTAATCAGATGGAAGATTCCATTTTTCTTTGCCAAAGTAAGTATGCCAACAATATTGTGAAGAAGTTTGGATTGTAAAATTCCAAAAATAAGAGAACTCCTGCTCCTACTAATGTAAAGCTGTCTAAAGATGCAAATCGGGTGAGTGTTGATCAGAGTTTGTATAGAAGCATGATTGGAAGTCTTCTATATCTCACTACAAGCAAACCAGATATAACCTTTGCAGTTGGAGTTTACACTATATATCAAGCAGAACCTAAGGTGATTCATATCAATCAAGTGAAAAGGATTCTGAAGTATGTCAATGGTGCTAGCAATTATGGAATGTTGTATTCTCATGATTCAAGTTCCATTCTGGTGGGATTCTATGATGCTGATTGGGATGGAAGTGAAGATTATAGGAAAAGTACCTCTGGTAGATGTTTCTTTATGGGAAACAATTTGATTTCTTGGTTTAGTAAGAAACAAAATTGTGTTTCTCTCTCTACTGCTGAAGTTGTATACATAGAGTAGGAAGCAACTGCTCTTAACTGGTATGGATGAAGCAAATGTTGTCTGAGTATAATGTCACACAAGATGTTATAACATTATTTTGTAACAATTTAAGTGCTATAAATATTTCCAAAAATCATATTCAACACAGTAGGACCAAGCACATTGACATCAGGCATCACTTCATCAGAGAACTTGTGGAGGACAAAGTCATAAATATTGAGCATGTGAGTACTGAAAATCATCTTGTTGATATTTTACAAAAGCTCTTGATACATTGCAGTTTGAGAACCTGAGGAGGAGACTTGGAGTTTGTATCTATGAAGAACTGTAGCAATTACGGTTGGTGCTGCATCTATTGATGAGGATGCTGAGGAAGGTGCTGCACCTGATACTCGTTCTGCAAGAGCTGAAGAAGTTTTTGATACATGAAAGTTTGTTTATAGCTTTGTTTGGATCTGTCTTGTGATCCTATTTATTTTGGTTTATAATTTTGTAAGGGATAAATTCCCAATATATTTTTAATTTTTTGCACCCTGCTACTTAACTCTTAGGTGCTTTAAATTTTCTTTGCTAATATTGTCTACTTACCTTTGTCATATATGGCAAAAAGGGAAGTAGTATGATATTGAGGGTGCTGGAACAGGTACTACTTATGGTACTTTTGAGGGGGACTCCCTACTCTGTTCTGGACTAAAGGCTCGGAGGAGATGTCAAACAAGATGTCTAGACATCATGGTGTTGAGAAGTTAGTTTCTCTATTTGTGTTGCAGTTGTGTTAATAGATCTCCTAACTACTAACTATGTGTTGGTTTTGTGGTGCTAACCTGTTTTGTGCTACTAACCTTGCTTGTTTCTTTTCTGGTGTTGTGCCTCAGATGTGTGTGTGTGTGTGTGTGTGTGTGTGTGTGTGTGTGTTTGATTTATTTTCAAACATATTATAGTGTTTTGTGTGCAAGGGTTACTTGGTTGTTTTAGCCAAAATATGCCAAAGGGGGAGATTGTTTTTTCTTTGAAATTGTGATTGGCATACATTTTGGTAAAATCCACTTGGCAGCAACATGTTGAATAAAGAAGTTCCAACTTTCTGTTTTCAACATGTCAAAGAAGATGTCCCAACCTGGAGATAGGACATCGCGTCTGCAACAATTGTTAGTTATGTTTCATTTGATTTATTAAGTTACTGAATATTTGGGGAATATTAAGTTAACTTATGTGGCATCTAAGATTGACAAATCATAATATTTTTTTGTTGGTTTTTGAAGATTGCATAGTTTCTAAATATGGAGACATTTTAGGAAACTAATGATTAAAGACCTATTATCTTGGAGAAGAATGTGCAGACTTTGTGCAGCCTCATTATTACGGTTTTGAAGCCTAAATCAACCCAATCCAGAATAATGTTATAAATTGATTAGTGTATACTAGTATTAGGTGGAACTTACATGTGTATTTTGTTAGAATTTTAGAATCTTTATTGTTGGGTTATAAGTTCTATGTCAGATGTTCTTAAGCTTTTAAGCATATGACATTTGTGTGTCAGATACTCATCAGATGTTAAGTATTGAGTGTTTGTGTGTCAATTCTAATAAGCTTTTAAGCATTGAGTTTTGTGTGTCTTGGAAGAGTGACTTCCACTTTTGTTCTCTACTTGTGTTTAGAGTTCCTCCAATTGCTGAGTGTAATTGAAGAGGTATTTGAGGAGGGCATCATACCTCGGTATGTCTTAAGTAGAAGTTAAGCAAAGGATAGTGATTAAGTGCATAGGCTGTAAACTGGGATGTTTGTTGTGAGGTCTACAAATTGATACTATTTAGTTAACTTCGTCCCTGGCTTGGTAGCCCCCAGAGTAGGAAGGTTATTCTGAACTGGGTAAATGTATCTTGTGTTACTTACTTTCAGCACTATTTATTTTGTCTATACATCTTGCTGATATGCGTGAAGTCGGATCCGATGTCTCGACATCTCTTAGGACATCCAGGATCAGATAGCCAGAATTTCAGGAGGAATACCTTGGACGAGTTGAAGAAGAATGGAAGTTAAGGGTACAACATGGGCGGCCATGTCTCATTACACGCGCTGTGTTTCACATCCAGGGGATTAAAAAAGAAAATAAAAAACCAAGAGGCCAACAAGGGCGGCTGTATTGCCTGACACTAGCTGTGTTGGCCTGTGACACTGATTTCCTGACTTTTTTCTATCTTGCCCATATGTTAAACTGTGGGGGAGTTTTGGGTACTTCCAACCAATCTAAATGAATGGTGACTATTTAGATGAGTTTTCACAAGGAATTAGGGGACATTTTTCCAGCGAAGAATAGTTTACACGATTAAATATTGGAGAGATCAAGGTTCTTGGAGAGCGGAAGATTCTCATGAGCGGAAGCAATTGAAGATCAAAGTTATATGTTGTACCCCAAAATTTGCCCTCGCATTTTTCCACAAGAAATCACAGCTTCAGGCTTTTCCTGATCTTTCAAACTGGCTCAAGAATCGGTCAAACAGACTTTTCTCGTCAGTCAGACACAATTAGGGTTTTATTGATTTTCAGGGCTCTGGAATGTTTCACACAATTGGCTTAGGGTTTTGGTTGACTTTGGCTCAGTTTCGATCAGGCGAACGTTCTTTGGCATTTAATCAGGAATTAGGGTTTTGTGGGCACGTTCTCAGAAGGATTTAAATTCTACAGAACTTTGCAAGGTATTCCGAGATTTGGGTTGAATTCGCGTTGTTTGACTTAATCAGTAAAAGAATGCATTTGGATTAAATTCACGTTTGTTTGATTGAACCGGTCAAAGGATACATTCAGTTTGGATTTACAGTGTTTGGTAAGAAATCAGTAAGAAGGGAATGCGCTTGATCAGTTGTTTTGATTAATTGTTGTTTTGCTTTGGATGTTGGAAATGTCAGGTTTAACTGATCAAATGCTAAAGCTTTGTTTATTTAAATTATTTATTATTCTAAAATTAAGTGATTGGAATTTATTTTTCAATTATTTTAATTCAAAGAATTTTAAATAATAAATAAACAATAAAGGATAAAAAAGAATTAATTGGATAAAAACCTTTTATTTACTTTTAAATTATTCGTACAATTATTATTTACAATTTGTTTACAATAATAATTTTACAGTAATTTAAACTTAAATAAAAAAGACTATCCTAAACATTTTTTTCTAATCTTCATTTCTTCATCTGCTATCCCTTGCTCCAGTGCTCCATTTTATTTTTTATCTGCAAATGAAAAAAAAGGAAAGTCAGTAGCAGATAAATAAAAGAGACAGATATAAAATTCATCATTAAGGGCCACTGATTGGGATCAGTTAGCCCTCTCTGCAAATCACGGGATTTCTCCCGGTTCACAAAGAGGGACGAATTTTTATTTACTAAAAATGAATGCACAAAAGTCAAAATTGCACAATTCAAGAATTGTCCAAACTGCATAAGTTCAAATCTCAAGACTCCAAAGTGCAAATCAAACTACAAAGTCCAAACTGAAAAATTCAAACTTGCTGTCAAACTGTCACAAGGCTACCCAAGCTATCAAAGAAGAAGATTTGAAAAGATACAAAGTACAAGAAGTTGTCAAAAGAAGGGACAAATATGCAGAGGAAAATTGATATGCAAGCAACTATCTCATTTTCATCATTTCCCAAGTGGCCCTTTCAGAAAAAAAAGTACAAAGCATAACATTATTTTAATGCAAACTGTACTGAGAGAGAAGAAAAAGAGAGCAAAGAAAGCAGGTTTAGGCTTTAGGCAGGAAGAAAAAGAATATAAAACAAACTGAACACAATGGATAAAAGGAGGAGATCACAAACAGAAGCAGGGACTGAGATAAGAACCACAGAACTGCCCATATCCAAACAACATAACCTGTGTCAAACATCCACAAACCAGATAACACAACAGCCTGCATAAAACCCACTGAAGCATTGAACCTGTCATACCTGCCTAAGCAGAACCTGTCAAAGGCCTAACATAAAACCTGTCCTGCCTTAACCATTAACATAAAAAACCTTTGTCAAAGACAGTGCTAAACATAACCTGCCTATCATCACATTCAAAACAACCAAACCCAAAACAAGTTAACCTGTCAAGCCCCAGAACCTGTACCATTCAACTCAACATATGTCCAAACACTCACCCTGCCTGAAGCCTAGCAATAAACCAGCAAAACTTGTTCAAGCCTAACCATAGCCATTTCATAACCATGGCCTAATAAAACATATAACCTGCATTCAAGACCAAAGCCATAGCCATTTTCAAAGCCTAAGCTATAGTAACATAACCTTGGCCAAACTAAAAACCAGAACATACATAACCTGTAGAACCAATTTCCCAAACCCACAAAATAGCCAACAAAAGTGAGGAATAGGCAACTCAATGACAAGCACAGGCCCTCAGAAGGGTCATCACAGGGCAATCAAAGGGCATCATACAAAGGGCAATCAAAGGGCATCATACAAAGGGAATCATACAAAGGGCATCATACAAAAGGCAAGCATTAAAGGCAACATAAGCAACGAGCATACAGTAGGAGAGAAGAAGAAAGAAGTGAATTTTCAAAAGGGTTTTCAGTCAATATCATCACAAAACCCTAAAATGGCAAAAAGGTAAAGATACCAGGAAGCTCATAAGTCCAGCATCAAGCGCCTGCATCCCCTCCGCCCATCAAAGCCTCCGAAGCGCCTCCAAACTCCCTTCTTCCCCTCCTCTGTCAAGGTAGAACATTCTCTCCTCATCCTTTTTCACAACCTCGTTAAACAAACAAAATGAACACAAAATCAGAATATAAAATCATGACATGCAAAATCTAAAACGCCTAACAAGTTTGAGACAATACGCTACCGTGTTTGATCGTTGCCTAAGCAATCTGAGGGGAGAAGAGGTTGTAACGCTGGTGGCTAGGGCGAGAAGCTCAGAGTTCTAAGTCTATGGCGAAAAGATGGACGGAGAAGACGAAGTAGCCACAAGCGGCGCTTCTGTCGCTCACAAACCCTAAGACAACTCCCAAGTGAAACGAAAATGCATTAACCCTAAAACTGTTCGTTTCAAACTCTGGGCCTAACCCGTTTCACAAAACACAAAGCCCAAGCATATTCCAATTCACACCCCCTAGCCCATTTCTGATTTTGTTTCAAACCTCTTTTTAAAAAAACATCATATTCCTTTTCATATATATAAAAATTAACATAACTTTTTTTTTTATTTTATTTTATTACATCAAATATTGATTTTCTCTAAAATTACATTTTAATTGCAATATTTTTCCTCTAGAATATTTTTTACTTTGTATATTATTACATTAATATAAAAAAATGCACAATTAAAATGTAAAACCTTTTTCTTTTAAGTAAAATGCCATTCTTTGTACATTAATACTTTAATACATAAAAATACATTTTTTATTACAGAATATAATTAAAATTGAAAACACTTTTTTCTTTTAATTAAAATATTCTCTTTGTACATAATCAAGATAAAATACATTTTTTCTATATATACATAATTAGAACTTAAAACATTTAATCAAGACATTCTTTTTTTGTACATATTAAAGAAAATACAAGATCACAAATCAAAGATTAATAAATATTTAATTATTTTCATTTAAGTTAAAACGATACCTTAAATACACATTTAAATTCACATTTTCCTCACCTGTAAGTAATTACATATACAAATATACATACACGTATACACGTACACTTACACAATATACTTACATCTGATACATTATATATTTATTTATCTTATACATTATATACGTTACATTTACATTTGATCGATTCGATTTGGTTGTAACCTATTGGACATTATATTCCTAAAGTCTCATCCCCATTCGTAAATTTGTACCCCCCCTCCCGGATACTTATTTTGTAATAGCGTAGACTTTAAATTCTTGCAATTTACCGCTTTCCAGTTATACCATGGTTAGACCTAGGGTTTGCATGTACATAAAACCAAACGCTAGATAACCTAATACAAGACAAATACATGAAATCAATACACAATCACACTTGCACCCCCTAGGGTAATCCCACATGTTGCCTTCCAAAATGGGCCATGCTTGCACGTCGAGTATCTTTGGCAAAACAAATTCAAATGATCATAAGTCCCTCGATGACGCTTTCGAAAGTTGCCTAAATGGAATGATCATAGTCCCTTCAAAGCAAATTGCCAAAGATACTTGGCACCATTGCATTCATGGTCCATACGATGACCCGCGCCCGTCCCGTTAAACATCCTAAATGCAAGATTGTCCATCAAATTCAATGGTGGAACAAAATTGTTAAAAAGGGTTGAAAACATAGAGAAAACCTTTGAGTACAATAGGGTAGACAAAACTCTTAGTTACTTGAGATCAACTTGCAAAAACACTTGCCTTCTTTTCAAAAACGACATTCCACGAACACTTTCAAAACAAACTCTCAAAAACATTTGAAACATCTTTTCGAAAAGATACACACCTTTGTAAAACATTCGAGTAAAGAATTGTTACAAGGGTAGCCTAAGACAAGGCATCTTCTTCCAAAACATTTTCAAAAACACACATACACACCATTTTCAAGCAATCGAAAATCAAGGCAAGTGATCTTAAAATCAAGTAACTAAGAGCCCATGGATAACCATGGATGAAAAGGATGCTAATACCTTCCCTTTTCATAATCTACCCCCCGAACCCACGAAATATCTCAAAAGGTTTTTGCTGTGCTTTTTTAAACCTTTCCTTTAGGATAAAATAAAAAGTCGGTGGCGACTCTTGCTCAACCGAACAATTGTGAATACAAACGCAAAACCATAGTCAGTTCTCCCACCGTATCACATTATCCAAATACCTGTAATGTCTACTTTTTATCTTGTAGTTATTTTGAATATGAGTAGCTAAACCCCTCAATTATATAAGGGTGTCCATGTTTTATAATTGTAATGACTTTGAATTCTTGATTTGAATACAATAGTTTCTTTTCAATTTAATCATTCAATGTTCTTATGCTTTTCCTATCGGACAAATCGGGATTGATTCATGGTTAACAGTTAGGGTTAGACCGCCATTGTTAAGGTTTTTGAACCATTAAACTATAGTAGATATCACCTAGGACTAGGGATACCCTATAGTTACTGGTAAAATCTTGATAAAATAAATGCTTGGTTTCATCATAATTCTCTAAGGACCTAGGTATAAGGGTGAATGACCAAAGGTTTTACCACTAAGGACTTAGGGGAAAACAAACTAAAGATCCGGTAGTTAAAGTTTATGAACTTGTTGAAGAAATCAAGAGTGAAGGTTATTACAAGGCAAAACACACACTTACCCATAACATGCTCCTCATATTAGTGAAAAGCCAATATATATTTTTGCTTATTGTTAAGTTACAATTTCAAAACCAAAACCCCAATTCAATTTTTATTTATTTGAACCACAATAGAACTCGATACTGATACACAGTCCTAGAGATCAATACTTTGGGATCTCCCATTATTACTATATTGGCGAATTAGTACAGTTGCTAATTTACTAATCATCATCCAATACTATAGAGTCAAGAGATTCCATATGGATTTAGAAGATTAATTTTTTTTATTAAATTTTGAGACATTTTAGGAAACAAATAATTGAAGTCATATTCTCGTGCAGAAGTTTCTGCTGATTTTCTGCTTGGAATGTTGTGGTCAAGGGATGGGATCATGATAGGTTGTAGGTCTGGATGGAAAGGCTACTGATGTTGTGAAGGCTAAGGAAGACTGGAATGATGAAGATGAAAATTTATCTCAAGAAAAATTCAAGGATTATAATGCTTTGTTTAATGGAGTGGATAAAAATATCTTCAGACTAATAAGCAACTGCACCGTTGCTACATAATCTTGGGAGATATTAAAGACTGCTCATGAAGGAACCTGTAAGGTGAAGATGTCTAGGCTCCAAATTCTTACTACCAAATTTGAGAATTTAAGAATGAAGGAGGATGAGAGTATTCGTGACTTTCATATGAATATTATTGAGATAGCTAATGCCTAAAGTGCCTTAGGGGAGAAGATGTCAGAAGCCAAGTTGGTGAGGAAGATTCTCAGATCTCTTTCAAAAATATTTGACATGAAGGTGACTGTCATTGAAGAATACCAAGACATAAACAACATAAAGGTTGATGAGCTCATGGGATCTCTACAAACCTTTGAGTTTAAGATCAATGTGAAATCTGAAAAGAAGAAGAACATTGTCTTTATCTCTAATGCTGATAACCTAGAAGGTAAGTGTGATTTGGATACAGATGAAGGAATATATAAAGCTATTGGGTTACTTGGAATATAAGTCAACAAAGTGATTAAGAGTATGGACTTTAAGTCAAGATTAAATTTCAAGAACAAGTCATTAGACATCAACAAAAATCAGGACTTTAGTAGAAGGCCCAAGATTAAAGAAGAGACTGACCAAGGAAAAGGAGTTCAATGTCATGAATGTGAAGGTTTTGGACACATAATAATTGAATGTCCAACTTATCTCAATAATAAGAAAATGAGTTTATCAGCATCTTCGTCTAAACAAGACCTTGAGAGTGATCCTGAAGAAGAAGCTGGCAAACAGGTCACTACCTTGACTGGTATCTATGATCTGATGAAGACTCAGATTACGAAGGACTAACCTTTGAAGATCTTGCTGCTTTTTACAAGGAGATGTGTATCAGAAGTGAAGAGGTATGTCAATTGGGAGAAAAGCAAAAGAAAACTATAGCTAAACTATAGTCTGATAAAGTGGAGCACATGTCTATCATCTCTGGCCTAAAGGCTGAAAAATAGAGCACTTGTCCACTATCTCTAGCTTGGAAGGTGAAGTTATATTGCTCAAATATCAACTTGAAAACATGACTAAATATGTGAGAATGCTTAACAACAGTTCTAATGTGCTGGATGAAATTCTTCAATCTGGAAAGAATGATGGAAATGTAAGAGGAATTGGATTTGATAACCAGGTTGAGAAGAACAAAGAAAAGAAGTCGATAGTAAAGTTTGTTGAAGAAAAGGGAAGAAGGAACAAAAGATGTCAAATCGGATGTCTTAATATCAGCAAAGACATCAGGGAAACTATTCAGGGCGCAAGTCTCAAAGATGGAGATGTCATCAATATGGAAGGTTTGGTCACATAAAACCCTATTGCTATAGATTATATGGTTATCCTGAATATGTTGCTCAACCCAAAATAATACGGACCTTTATCAAAGCTAAAAAGGAGCAGATTCCTAAAAATGGTACCTCTGGGCTCATAGATCACACCTCTCTCAGAGCCTCTTCCAGAGAAGATTGGTACTTTAATAGTGGTTGTTCTAGACACATGACAGGTTCCAAGAAATTCTTGGTGGAATTTAAACCACATTCCTCAAGCCATGTCACTTCTGGAGATGGATCAAAAGGTGAAATAATGGGTAGTGGAAAGCTGGGATGTATAGGACTGCCTAGTATTGATGATGTGCTATTTGTTCAGGGGATGAATACTAATTTGATAATTATTAGTCAACTATGTGACCAAGGTCTCAAAGTTAACTTTACTAAATCTGAATGCCTAGTTACTAATGAGAAGAATGAAGTGGTTATGAAGGGAGTTAGATCAAAAGGCAATTGTTATCTATGGTCGTCGCAATAACCAAAAAATTTCCCAAAGTGTCTAATATCTAAAGATGAGGAAGTTAATATGCGCCATCAAAAGCTGGGATATTTGAATCTGAAGAACTTAGAGAAAATTCTGCCAAGTGTGGATGACTTTGTGATATCAAAAGAAATGATGCATTTTTTTAATGAACAAATGATGACTGAGTACAATGTTACACAAGATATCCTGGCATCATTGTGTGACAACTTAAACAATGGTGTTAACATTTATAAATGTTCAACTCAACTTGGTAGGGCTAAGCACATTAGACATCACTTCATGAGAGGACTTGTTGAAGACAATGCCATAACTCCTGTTGACATTTTTACGAAGGACTTGGATGATATAACATTAAACAAGTTAAGAGGAATATACCCACTCTCACACTTTCCTAATCCCATTAAGTCAAAGTGTGACTAAAACCCGCTACTTTTACCAAACCCTTTGCTCCAATATTTTTTTCATCTTCTCATTTAAAAACTTGCGGTCTTGTTTCAAATTTTGTGTTTCAACATCTCATCAGTTCAAAACAAGCTCAAAGATGTCTCAACATTCTTCATCCGACCACATGCATTCATAATTGGAAGAGCAACGATCATCTTCCCCAAAAGCTAGGGCTGAGGAATCCTTCCCAATGATCAATATCTCTGATATGGTGTTGGATGTTGTTCCCCTACCCACTGTTCATCCACAATCTCATTGGGAAGGAAGGCCTTTTGCGGCTGAGAATGTCAAGACTTCTGGTAAGTCATCTATGTCTCCTATTAAGACTGATAGGAAGTCTAGGTTAAATAAGACTGAGAGGACGAATCCTTCTGGATCCTCCAATGTTGATGAGAATAAGACTAAACCTAGGAGGAATATTGCTGATAAAGAACTTAGGAAGTTTATTGCAACTGTATTGGAGGAAGTTGGTGCAGATGTGAGGCTGATGTTCAAACATATTTTCCAAAAGCTGTTAGCCCTAAGGAAAATACAAGTGGAAAGACGATTGATGTTGTTTCTGAACATGTTGCTTGGGAGAGAAGAAGCAAGAAGAAGGAAGATGTAGTTATCGATGAGCTGGTATTTGATAAGGAACCCATAACCAAGAACTTGGCTCCTGCTATAGCCAAGAGACTTCAAAGAGGAAGAGAAAATGTTGTGTTGGCTTAAGGTTCTCCTTATAATGAGACCAAAAGGAAATATGGTGATGTTAAAAGCACTCCCTCTAGAAGTGCCAAGGGTGAATCTCAAGTTTGTCCCTCAAAATATTGGAGTAAAGTTGATGTTCCTTCTAAGAAAGGAAAAGTTATGAGTTCAAGTGACTCTGATTTTGATGTTGAGGAGGATGTCCAGGAATTGATTCCCATCAAAATATATGTATCTAAGAAGACTTGTATTGATGCTCACAAGATCTCTGAGGATAAGGTAATGTTTCATGCTAAGGAAAATGCTGACAAATGGAAGCATGTTGTGCAAAGAAGATTAGATTTGGAAAGGGAATTGGGAAAGGACTTCCAAAAATGTAAAATGTTGTGACGCTTATAAAGGTGGTTGGTATAATGAAAAATTTATCAAATTTTATCCCATTCTACGAAAGAGTGGTCAAGGAGTTTATGATAAATATACCTGATGGTTGTGATGTTGTAGAGAATGAGGATTACATGAAGGTGTATGTTAGGGGAAATACTGTGAAATTTTCTCATACTGTAATCAACAATTTTTTAGGCATATTTAAAGAGCCTCAAGCTGAGTTATAGGTCGGGTGAAGTGTGTAAAGAGAGCACTGGTGTTCGGGTGAAACATTGGCTAAATGAAGGAATGTTATCCACTGGTAAGCTTAGTATGAAGTATGCCATTATTCACAGGGTGGCTACTATTAATTGGGTTCCCACAAATCACACTTCTATCATCTCTACCGGTCTTAGGAAATTCATTTTGACTATTGGAAAAGAAAGAGTGTTTGACTTTGGCAAATACATCTTTGATCAAGTGTTGAAGCAAGCGTCTTCAACAATTGTGAAGTTACCTATCTATTTTCCTTACCTCATATATGGAATAGTCATGAAACAACATCCTAAGATCTTATTTCCTTTTGATAGTGTGAAGAAAATGGATCTCTTTTAACTCTACAATATAAATTATTTGGTGGTGAACATGTCCAAGACATTGTTGTGACATTTTCCCTAGTACCTGGTCCTGCAACTTCCAAGGCAGGAATTATTACTTATCTTAAGGAGACTTGCAGGGAGTTATATGAAACTATCAAGACTAGAACTGTTAGGAAGATCAAGATTAAAGGATCAATCAAGGCCTTGATAAAGGAAGAGAAAAATAAGACTAGAGGTGGTAGTTCTGCTGCTGCTAACAATTTTGATTCCGAAAGTGAGGAAAATGAAGATGACAGTGCTACTGAGAAGACTGCATCTGATGGTGATAATGTTGCTAGTTATCATAATGCCTCATATGATGATGAGAGTGGTGATAGTGCATTTAGTGGTGATGGAGAAGGAGAGGTTGCTACTGATGTAGATGTTGATGCTTAGATTGATTTCGTGTGTCTTTTGATATTTTGTTTTTTGTTTATTTTATTTGGTTTTTGGCTATGTAAGGGTTATAATGCCCATATTTATTTTATGCACCGTGTGTGCTATTTGAAATTATGCACTAATGTGGTTTTACTTCTGGGTGATATACTTACCTTTGTCATATTCTGGCTAAAAAGGGGAAGTAGTATTCACTAACCACTAACTATGTTTTTTTAGGGGGAGAATTGTGATTCCCTATTGAATTTGTGCTGTTGCTTTTGAGGGGAAGAATCTTCTAATTCTCTGATATACAACTTAGCAACCTGGAGGAGTATTTTATTTGTTCTGGTTTAGACTGGCTTGAAGAGATGTCAGATAAGATGTCCTGACATCAATCTGTTTGGGAATTTATTTTTCTCAATGTTGCCTTGTTTGTAGATTCCCCTAACTTCTTATTTTCTGCTGTTGTGTCTCTGATGTGTGTGTTTGATTTATTTTCAAACCTGCATGTTATTTACTGGAATCTGATATGTGGATTGTAAATTTGTTTTAGCCAAAATAAGCCAAAGAGAGAGATTTTTAATTCTCCATTTTTATAGTTGGCACTAATTTTGGTAAAACCAATTTGGAAGCAACATGTTATATAAGATGTTCTAAACTTGCAGGAAGAACATGTTGGACACGATGTCCTATCCAAGTCATTTGACGTCCTATCTGTCACAACTATTTTCTGGACTTATTATCTTATTAATAGATTCTAAATATTCCGGGAATATTAGGATATTGCATGTGTCGTCCAAGACTATAGAGTCAAGATATTCCATCTGCATTTAGAAGAATAATTTATTTCATTAAATGTTGAGACATTTTAGGAAACAAATCATTGAAGCCTTATTCTTGTGCAGAAGTTTCTACTGATTTTTTGCTACATATCCGACGTGTTTTTCTAGACAATCACTAGAATAGTGACCATACTTCTGACAATTAAAATACTGCATGTGACTTTTGTCAGGTTTTTGACCACCACCTCTTCCTCTATATGCATCACCACCTCTTTGGTTGCTTTAGTATGAGGGTCTTCTTTGATTTAACATAATTCCTTCCCGCTGGTTTCCTCAATCAGTCGAATTGTTGTAGCTTCCTCTACCACTATTGTCGAACCACTTTCCTTTGCCTTTCTTTTCTTTTGTTGATTGCGCTTGCAAAGCCACACCACTTTTCGAATTTCCTGCAACTCTTTTAGCCATTATTTGTTCATGAGATCCAAGTGTCCCTTAAATCTCTTCCTTTGTAAATTTCAACAACTCTTTCAACTATTCTATGAACTACTACGGAAAAAGGCATTTAACAACGGTGGGGAAAGATAAATAAATATGCAGGACCAGATGTTGTTATGTAGCGTGTCGTTGTATATGCGTTACTTACAATCACAGTCCAGTGACCGTTGTAGAAAACTGGAATGTGCACGTCCTATCACAATGGTTGAGCCAAAGAACCTTTGTGATATAGATAAAGTTCCTATGTTCGATTCTCAGCAGCACCATTTGGTATTTATATTATTTTGGACAGCATGCGAGATATTACAACAGTTGTGTTATTTAACTGTTGTGAAACTTTTTACTGAAGTAATATATTTAATTATGCTTTTATAATTTTCCCCATTTTTAACCTGTATTTTGATGGATCATATCATATCAGAATAAATAATCACATAAGAACAGACAATTTGCATTTGTGATATAGTTATCACAATAATAACAATTGTATCATAATAACAATAAAAATTAGATTAAGAACAAAAATTATATATTACTTCAAAACCAAAATGTCACAAAACAACCTAGAGTTTACACATTACATAACATCACATAATTGTATCTTGGAGTTTTAGTTTCTTGTCTATAGGTGTCTTGTCTCTTGGTGTCTTGTCTCTTGGTGTCTTGACATATAAAGACCTATGATTTCAAATAATAATACTTGCATTAGTAAAAATATGTAGAAATTATAACATACAATCAATATATTATGAATAAATAATAAAATACTTACTTGTTAATTTTACCGCATGCCTTCTTTATGATCGATTCGAATAACATGCACAAGATCTCCATTAACTTCATCATATGAGGTAGGAACTTGTGTTGTGTAAGAAGGAGTGGATGGAATATCATTACTTTCATCACTAAGAGGGATGTGTTTTCCTTGGAGAACAATTAACCATTTCCACGATATGTTCGAAGAGTCGGTCACATAGAAAACTTGTTTTGCTTGAGAAGCCATGATGAACGGTTCAGTCATAAAAGATGCCTTGCCAAGGTAAACCCGTGTGAATCCTAAGTCATCAATGTGTACACCATTACTATTATTTGGAACCCACTTGTATTTAAATAAGGGCACTTTGAAAATAATATAATCAATCTCCCAAATCTCCTCAATGACACCATAGAATGCAGTAGTTTCCAATACAAGATTCTTATCTTTCGAACTAGAGAAATAAATCAATTCGACTTCAACCATAACCCCACTATTTTGAATTTACTATGATCATCTTTTGATTTTGTATAAAAGGTATAATGACCAATGTCGTATGCAGTCCAAGTTATGATATTAAGTTTTGGCTCGTATGACGATCACTTAATTATCTCAAATACACTACGATCTTTATATACCCTTTTATTAAACCAATCTATGAATCTCTTGTTATGCTCTATTAACAACAACTTTTCGCTCATTCGGGGATATTTTTTCTTCAAAAGTCTTTTGTGAGTATCCACTTAAGGTTGCACTTCATCAATATTATTCAATATATAGAAATGTGTTTGAATAACTACATCCCGAGCCATTTACATAACATTTAGACCATGAGTACCTCTTCTGTTTGTGTGACCAGGAAGACGAGATTTTGGAATGCCTATAGAATCTGCTTCTGACAAGTAGTTTGTACAAAAATCATAAGCTTCTTTAGTGGTGTACCTTTCAAAAATCGAAGCTTCCGGTCAATGATGATTCTTCGTATATCCTTTAAGATCTTCATATATATATATTGGTTACATCCACCTTAAATAAATTGGACCACAAAATCTGATTTTCTGGCTAGATGAACAAGTAAGTGAACCATAATGTCAAAAAATGAAGGATAAAAATACATCTCCAATTGACATAAAATTATGACAGCCTCATCTTCTAATTCATCTAATTTTTTGAAATCAAGAACTTTATTACATATGACATTGAAGAATAAGAACAATCTGATTATTGTTGTTGCATCAATACATGAAAATAATGAGATTTCAAACCAATTAACTTGAGATCTTTCATTGATACAAGTTTCTTGATATTTGATGAGTAACCTTGGGGAACTTTGATACCATGCAAGTACTCGTAGAAAATTTTCTTTTCCTTTTTAGATAGAGTGTGACATGCTGGAGGAAGATAAGTTCTATTTCCTATTACTATCTTTAGTCTTGTCTGGAATGTTTATAAGTGTTTCAATCAAACTATCACACACATTTTTCTCCACGTGCATCACATAAAGACAATGTATAATATCAAGGCTTGACCAATATAGAAGATCAAAGAACATAAACCTCATTTTACATATATTTTTTCCAACAAGCCCTTTTTCTCTCTTTCCAAAGACAACATTAATGTGTTATGGTCATTGAAAAACTTTATCCTCAGTTAAAGGTTTAGGAGCCATATAAAATTCTTGCTCTGCATTAAAAGCCTTCCGCAATCTACGATAAGGATGATTGGGTTTTAGAAATTTTTTATGCCCAAGGTAAACAATCTTTTTTCCAAACTCAATTTGGTGATAAAAGATATCATATTCACATATAGGACACACTTTATGTCCTTGGACATTATAGCCATCCAAATTACCATAAGTAGGAAATTCGTTGATTGTGAAAAATAATATTGCATGCATCTTAAACTTTTCCCTGAAATATGTATCATCAACTTCAACACCATGATCCCATAAAAGTCATAAATCTTCAATTAATGGATCAAGATAAACATCTATGTTGTTACCAGGGTGTTGTGGTCCAGAAATCATCATCTTTAACAAAATATACTCGCGCTTCATGCACAACCAAGGAGATAAGTTGTAAATAGTGAGAAGAACATGCCGTGAAGAATTATTAGTGCTAAGATTACCAAAGGGGTTCATTCCATCAGTGGAATGCCCAAGCCTAAGGTTTCTTGGCTCAATTCCAAAATCCAGAAACAACGAATCAATTTTCTTCAATCGCAATGAATCAATTTTCTTCCATCGCAATGAACCAACTGTTTACCGTGAAAATTGGTAAAAAACCGTTGATCTTCCAAAAAGGGTTATTTTGGTGACTTACAGGATCGATCAGATTGATCCTAGGACATATGTTAAGTTTATCATAAGTAAGTAAGTTTAAGTGAAAAGGGTTAAAGGGAAAGTAAGAGCAAAGGCAAGATGCAGGTAAAAAATTTGATAAAAGTGCAAGTAAAAGATAAGTAGAAAGGGTTGAGAAGAGTTTAAGGATAAAGGTTGAAAAATGATAAGAAGTGAAAGTGAAAGGCAGAATAAAGTAAATTTGCAGTAAAGAAAAAGTTTGCGCAGGAACGTAAACGACAAGGAATGTAAAGGAATTGTAAATACTTTGATTGAAATAAAAGATGGTGTTTCGAACGTACACTCTCAATATCTTTTCTCTCACAGCGGGTAATCGAATATGATTGAGTGACTTATACTAATAAGTTGAACACACGGGAATCTACATAAAATCCATATATTTATACTAGAACTAAGTAACTGTCGAACAATTGCCTCGTTCCAAGATGAGGACAAGTGTCATATGCATGTGCTTCAACTTCTATCTTCATGCCACATCGCTTTCCTCAACTGCCAAGTGAACTGCCTTTCCATCCTTTCTTCATATTCAAAATTACTTGTCGTTGATACAAAGCTTTCAGTTGAAGACCGCAAGATCCTCTCGGTCGTAGACCACAAAAACTTCTTGGTCGAAGAACAACTTTAACTTAGAAAATTCTCTAAGTGCTTTGTCCTTCTTAGCAGGGATGACTTCGACCCAACCTCTTTCATAAGCTCTTCTGGTCGAAGTGTTGGAAACTTTAGATTTCTTCAATCGATTTTTAGCCAATAAGACCAATATGTTGTGGGTGTCGAATTTAGGAGCTAACACCAACTACATGGCGAATGTTTCCATCACATTTCCTTTCATCTGCATGCCATCTCATATTCTTTGCGTCATTTGAATTAGCAAAAAAGTCTCTTAAATCGTGAAATTATTGGCAAGTACCATAACACTTTAACAGGAGGATTCTTCTTACTAACATTGTCATAGTCATTGCCATCACTATTATTTAACATTCATCTTGTAACGCGACACAACATATTTCAGATATTGATCAAGTCTCTATACTCTTTCCTGTGTAATATGCAATCATTAGGGCATGCATGTTTTTGGATATACTCCAAACCCATTGGACATAATATCTTCTTGGCCCCATAACAACGATCCGACAAATTGTTATCTTTTGATATCATTTGCTTTAGCATATCAAGTAATTCTGTGAAAAATTTATCCAACCATCCAATTTTGGCCTTAAGATTAAACAACTTTAACACCATAGACAATCGTGTAAAACTCGTGCACCCCTTATATAAAGGGTTGTCTTTATCACTACATAAAGTATCATAAATATGAGCATTCTTAAAAGAAGATTCTCCAATATCACAGAACATATCCTCTAGTCGATCATCCATATATTCATCTACATCCACTTTTTGACTTTGTGATGCCTGACTTCCCTCTTTATCCACCTCACCATGCCAAGACCATATTGTATAATTTTGACATATACCATCAACACAGATGGAATATTTCATCCTTTGTACCTTTACGGATATTCCCGCATTTAACACAAGGACAAAAGAGATACCATTATTGTCGGGAAGATTTTTATCAGCGTATTCAAGGAATTCATGAACTTCGTTCTCATAAACCAAACCTAATATATCGGCTTTCATCCAACTACGGTCCATAACAACTTCTGAAATTTATACACGAATAATAATGTGAATGACACACCAAAATCTAAACCAAAAATTAAAGCTTATTCATAACAAAAATATAACTCTAAACCTTAAGCATATGAATATGCATCACAATAATATATTAATTTTGTTCACTTCTATATCCAACAGAAAAGCTAACAAACGACATATATATGAACCAAAACATTGAGTACAAGAAAGGTATTCGGGGGAACAAACACATTAGCTAACAGACGGTATATATGAACCAATAACAATATACAACATTGAACATAAAAAAGAATTGAAAATAAATATGAAGAGTACCATACTTTGAAGATGTGGACGAGAACAAGAATGAAGATGTTAAAGATTTGCGATTGAAATGAACAAGAATGAATATGTTGAAGATAAAGATTATCACTATTGTCTCTGGTTTGCTTGTTCGCCTATGGCATCTTATGAAATAAATATGAAATAATTTGATTTAATTTATCAGTAAAACCTTTGATAACGGTTAAACACCAAAATCGTAGTGGAAATTTAAATAATCTAACAACGGTTGAGTCAATCCATTTTAGTGACACCCCTTTTATTTTTATTTAAAAATAAAAAATAAAAAAAGGCACACCTTAATGTTAAAGGAATAAATTATTTGATGGAGCTAAGGTTCGAACCCATGAAAGCTTGATTGTATAACAACGATTATCCCTACAACTGTTATTATATCCTACAATTTTTAATTAAAAATATAAAAAATGTTAGCGCCTGAGTTTAGAGATGTCACCATGGTGTTGGGAAGAACCATGGTGATTTGGACGTAGTTGATTGCACAATTTGTAGTAGAGATGGTTACTACCATGTGGTCGAACTTTAGATCCAATGACCTCAAGATATTTGCAACAACTGATCTTGTTGTCAACATTTCTCCATATACCTCGATTTGATTCACCAGTTTAACAACCCTAGTGAAGAAATCAGTTATGCTTTCACTTTATTCCATCTAAAGTAACTCATACGTTCTTCTGTGAGTTTCTAACCCCACCTCTTTCCCCTTTTGTGCACCTCTAAAAGAATTTTCCAGAATTTACCAATCTTCTTTCACAGATTCTACATCATTCAACTTTTCGAAATTGTCTGGACTCAGACATTGATGAATTATAAAGAGAGCTTTATAATTCTTCTTCTTTAATTCTTTGTGTGCTGCCTCTTCTTCATCCGTTGCTTCTTTTGTAAGCGGTTCAAATCCTTCTTTCATAAGATCCCAAAAATATTGACAACAAAACTTAACCTTCATCTGCTTGTACCAATTATCATAGTTATCAACTTTCAGAATTGGAAGACCTGCTGGAAAATGCATGTTTGGATGATTAATTGCCATCGTGATTTTTCCCTTGAATCGCTCAACCAGAGTTCTTGATACTAGATGTTGGAAGTCCACCAAATCCTATGATGTATTTCTATCAATTTTGATGAACAAGATTGTTATCAATACACAATAACAATGAAAGAAAGATATTAGGGTTTGACAAAATAGGGAAGAAGATGATTTTATGCAGAGTTTCTCTCTGTCCATAAACTGTGGAAAAATCTTATTCACTTTGCAACTACAAAATCTGTGAATACAAGTTCTAAGTGATTACAAAAAATGGGTTGCTCCCTCTATTTATAATGAGCTTGCTTGCTCCCTAATCCAAAGCGCAAAGCTATAAAATCCCAAAATAACTATTTAGACCTAAGTCGAAATCCTACGAGAAGCAATCTTCTTCGAAATTTCGACACACACAACTCAACACACATTAGACTTATTTCGATAAAACCTTGGTTTTTTAGAGAAACATGATGCTTCAAAACAAATAATTACAATCTCAATAGTAGTTTCTCTACACTTTGCAGCAGCTCTACTAGTTTCTCTACTGATTTTGTTGATATCTTCATCATTATTTGCCAAACCCTTGAAGTTTCTCTCATGAAAAACTCATGAAATAGGAAAAGCACATAGCCATAAATAGTACTAGGTGTCATACCCCAAATTTTCCCCATTCAATTTCAAATGGTCGTTTTATTTTAATTTGTAGTCTTTAATTACTTATGTGTTATAAATTGGGGGTTTAAATATTGATAGGGGGTGTATTGACCATCAAAATCTGATGGCCCATAAGAGTATTTTAGAAGCCCGTTTAAATACAAGAGGGGGTATATTTTTGCTATATAGAGGTGTATGGGCTCATTGGAGTTTTAGGAGAACTGTTTAAAATTCATGAGTGGGAGGTGTATTGCGTTAATGGACCATCAAAATTTGATGGTCCACTAAGATTTTTACTCATATTTTATAACAAAGTAGGGGGTGTATTTTTTCTCATTTTTGTAGAATGACCCATTTAAGTTCCGCTGGCCTATTAGGGTATAAGAAGAGAATGCGTTTTTGAATAATTGCAGGCCCATATCAGTTTATTTTTTCGAAGCCCATCATGACAGTTTTTTGTTGACTAAAGTCAACATTCATTTAAATTTTGTTTATTTATTACAAATATTCAATTATCATTAATATTTTATTATATTTATTTTATCTATTAGAATTATTATAATAATTATTATTATTATTTTGTTTATATTATTATTTTTATTATTATGTTGACCAAAGTCAACTCAAGGAAGAAACCCTAATGCTCAACAACGATGCGTTTCGTTCTTCATCTTCATCACAACAATGTTCAATAGTCCAAAAGTTAAAACGAATCAAATCTTCGCGAATCAAATCTCCAGAAATAACATTATGATTAATTACACAAACAAAATCAAATCATATCAATTAAACAAAAATCGTATAAAATCTTATATAGATTATGATCAATAAATTACATATTTCAACCTAAATAAACTCTAATCTAGGATCTAATTCTATCTATTCCTAATTTCTAACGCAAATCAAAACAAAATTTCCTAAATCAATCTCTAACCTAAAACTATATAAACCCATAAGTTTCTAAAGACAAAAGAAAAAAAGGGATTTTGGGGAGAAGAAAGAACAAGAAGAAGGAAGGGTTGGCAGCTTCGAATCCTCAACCATCTTCATCAAAGATCTGGGTTTCAAAATCTGAAACCCTATATTTGTATCATTGTCGTCGAAGATCTCCGCTCAATCTATCGTTGCCGCTGGTGTCACGCTTCATACCTACAAATCAGAGAAAGAGAAGGGATCGAAAATCTAATCGAGAACTAGAACAAATACAAATTCGCAAGGAGGTAATCGACGCTTATCTTTTATTTTTTGCAATTACGGACTATTTTTTATAGTTGGGGTTTAGGTCAGTTTGTTTTGGTGTTAGAAGATGTCGTCGATTAGGCTGCCGCCAATTTAGGGTTTCAAT
The DNA here is from genome assembly GCA_948472305.1 of Vicia faba. Taxonomy (NCBI): domain Eukaryota; kingdom Viridiplantae; phylum Streptophyta; class Magnoliopsida; order Fabales; family Fabaceae; genus Vicia; species Vicia faba. Next base: position 493,781,790 of record OX451740.1, read on the forward strand.
GGTGGTTAGTGTTATTGTTGTTCCGTGAGAGTGAGAAAGAAGAACAAAGGGAGAGAAAGGCGAAATGAGGAAATGAGATAAAAAAGTAAAAGAAAAATGGAAAGTAATAATCCCTCAGTAATCCCATGCCTACATCTCCATGTCCCTATCATACACCCTCGCTTCACACTCTTAGGATCTTAATCAGACGTCCCTCACACCACAAGACTGAAGAAGTGAAAAAAACAAGAGGGATGGGGGCGTTGAATTGAAACTTAAAATCAAAAGCGCAATAGACACAATATTTTTATCCTGGTTTGTTTGATCTCAAACTACTCCAGTCCACCCGCCAAGGTGATTTCGCCTCTCTCCAACGAGGACTTAATTCACTAATCAAAACTGATTACAACATAACTTTGACAACTGCCAAAGTTTTCTTGAGTACAACAACAACCCGGATTATCTCAATGAAAACTAGCTTAATCATAAAGAAATAATATACTACGTACTGTTGTTTTTCCTTACAAAAACTGTATCACAACTGTGATATTTTAGACAATTTTGAGCGTATATATGAATATGTAAGATTGTAGGGTTTGAGAGGTATATTGCAGTAGTCGTCAAAATCGTAAACAATTTGTCCTCTAAGCTTGTTTATATAGGCATGGAAATCTTGTCCAACATAAAGCGTGATAATGGACATTCAATGTTGTTTCCATATTGAGAAAATTCTTGTCTGAATGAAGCCGTTGCATATGATGTTGTCTTGATTGAAAAGTAACGCTTCAGAACTTAGAATCTTGCATGCTGCAATTTCTTCAGAACATTGATGACTCAGAGATGTGAGGATCTAATGGTATATTAAACTTCTGTTCAGAATCAGAGTATTCTTCACTTCAGCGTAGATTCTGATCATCATTCTTTTGCGTAAATTATGATTACCCCAGCTTGAAAGCTTATGTAGCTTAATTTCTGATGTTGTTTCAGTCAGAACTTCTGCATACAAAATAACACAAATTTAGAGTGCATATTTGTTCTTTGTGTTTGTTATCATCAAAACTCTAATTAAGGGTTGTAGACTCAAACTATGTTCTAACAAAGACCACGATAATTCCACACGCTCGCCCACACAGGATTCAAATGGACCTATCCTTGTTCAAATATTGGGCCAAGACCAATTGTTAACCACGCCCCCATGTGCTTTTTATTTTACTGGCCTGACTGGATTCGTACCCTCCACGATTGGACCAAAAACAAACTATTGGGCTTAAGCCTATACTATCTACGCCCCCATATTACTTCCCAGTCATAAAATACACCCCTGTGCAACTAGGCCCCCGAATCCAATATCTGGATTTAGGGGCCTGATATTCACTCCCCCAATGTTTTACTAGCTAACTGAATTTACACCACCTTGCGTTTTAAATAAAAATTAATTAATTAAATTTCATAATTTAATTAATTTATTTATTTATTATCATTTTTTATTTATCATATTAACATATAATTTTGCATAATTAGTAAATATTTGTAATATTTTTCTATTAAAAATATTTAACATATTTTTTTATTTATTTTTAAATATTAACCTTTCTTTAAATGCATTAAATGTTTGTTCTCATCCATTAAAGTTTATTTTTCTCATATTACGTTGTATACTCGAAAACATCTAACCAATCAAATACTAACCTTTTTTTACAAACATAATTCAAATTTATATATTAAAAAAAAGACTACGGAAACTTCTTTTATCGACTGCGAACTACGTCTACAATTTTGCTATTCACAAACTCAGACTTGGTTCAAGGAGAATTCAAGATATTTCCATAATCCATAAAAAAAAACTAACCAAACAACTACGAATTGGAACTATGATTTCTCATAAGAGGATACATAGGCATACGACTCAAAATCGTGGTGAGTTCCCCTAATTAAAAAACTAGAATCCTATTCCTAAACCTTTAACCTAAACCCTAGTATCCTTGTGAACAAGGTAGATGAAGGGTGCCTAACACCTTCCCTTCGTCTAAAGAGAGTCGAGAATCTAGAATCTCTGTATCATCAATTAGGGTTATTTCATTATATTCTTGTCTTAGGATAAAAATTAATGGTGGTGACTCTCTTATTGTTTGCCAGTTATTATAGCTGGAGACTCTGTTGGAGACTCAACCCTAGGGTTAAGAAGCTTTCCTCTTAGTTTTAGGGTTTTGTTTGGGTTTTTGGTGTTTTCAATATTTGCTTTATTTATTTTATTTTATTTATTTATTTTTGTCTATTTACCTATTTTTATATTATTACCATTGTTATTTTTATTTGTTGGCGGGATTGAATTTCAAAAAAATGTTTTCAAAACCTTAGAGAGAAGGTTCGTCTATTGGCCAAGGGGATATATCATCCCTATGAGTTTTGTGACGACTTCGCTTAGAGTTGGTGGAATTCCAAGAAAGAAATATGTCTCAAGAGGTATCCTCTTGGGGGGTAGGAATTTGGAATGAAACCTATGATTTTTTGTATAACCCTACACCAAAATCTCATGGCGAGACCTTTTATAACCTTGGAGACGAAATTCTCGGTCTACAAAGAGGCTCCAATTAAGGGAGGCGCTAGTGCCTTTCCCTCTAGCGTAATCCATGATACCTTAAATAAGCCACCTTATAGGGAGGGTAGAATATTTTTAGGCCGAAACTAGGAACCTACCAACTAAGGATACCTTTTCATAAATCATGTTACTATGTTGCATCATCATGCTTTGATACATCTTGCATTTCAAATATTCGTTATTTTGCATTTTTTTTGTCTTATTCACAGGGTTAAGAAAAAAATAATAATCAAAGGTTTTTTTGGGTGAAGTATCTTAAAAATGGATGCCAAAGGGAAACAACTTGTCTGTGTTAGTGTCGTCAAGCCAGATATGATGAAGATCAAGATTATCAAAGGGAAATTGTTTGAAAAAGCTATGAAGATGTTTGTCCACCGTTATGGGGATATCCTTAAGCTGACAAAAGTGGATGTACAATTGGATGCTATTTCTGCCTTGGTTCAATTCTACGACCTTCCGTTAAGGTGTTTCACCTTTCAAAATTTTCAACTAGCGTGGACTTTGGAAGAATTTGATAGGTTCTTGAATTTTTCTAAGGAAAGAGCTTTTGTGGGAATTGGACAGACTATTGATGTTAAAGACTTAGCAAGAGGTTTAGGGATCTCTTATCCCGAGTTTTCGCTTAATTACAGAAAAGAAGGTGATGTACAAGGGACCAAAAGACAATATTTGGAGGCTAAATCCCTTTCTTTTGCCAATAAGATGTAATAGGAGTCTTCTGTTGATTGTTTGGGACTACTTGTCTTTAGCGTAATTCTGTTTCTGCTGACTTTAGACAATATTGACCCTAGTGTATTTTGGGACGCGAAAGCTTTGAATGTGGACTTAACTTCTGCTCTACTTGCGGATGTTTATTATGATTTTCACACTCGGTATGAAAAGGGGAGGGGTGCACTGAACTGTTGTATCCCGCTTCTACATTCTTAGTTTATGTCTCATCTTTACAAAGAAGACTACATGGTTCCAAATTTGACAAGATATGAGTGGCCTCAAAAATTAAGGTCTCTTACTATTGATTCTGTGTTGTGATATGCAAGGAAGCTAAATATCGGAGATATCATTTACAGTTGTGGAGATTTTCCAAATGTTCCATTGATTTGGCCACGTGGTTGCATCAATTATAACCATCCTTTGGCTTTGCGACAACTTAGGTGCCCTTTGGAGGATAAACCTTCTGATGAACAACTTCAGCAATTGATCATTCACGACATGGGAAAAAATGACCAAGAGTTGCTCAACAAGATTATTCGAGCTTGGAATAGGGTTAACAAAAGGAAGGCCGAAAGGAAGAATGCTGTGGAGAGGGAACCTTACACTCAATGGGTTTTGGATAGGGTGAAAGTTGTTAAACTACCATTCGACGTTGATCCTGAGTACAAGCCAGATGTCCCATATCCTCTTCCTATATCCTTAGAAGAGATAGATAACTTGAAGAAAGCCTTGAATCAAGCTCAAAAGGAGAAAGAGGAATTGGAGCTTAGCCTTCATAACCTACTAAAGAGAAAAAATAGATGCAATGTGAGCTTCAATCAAAAGACCAACAGATTCAGAAAGACCGTGAAGAATTTGAAAAGGATAGTCTTAAGTGGAAATATTCAACTGAAGGATTGTTGAGTGCTACCTTCAAATTGGATTCCCACTACCAACGTTTGGAGGATGCTGCTAGGGAAATCGGGAAGCTAAGTAAGTGGCATGAAAAGGCGATACAAGAAAAAAAGGAGATGGAAGAGAAATTGAGGGCTCAAATTCAAAGTTTGGCACAAGCTTATCTTGATCAAGAATATCAAATTCAATATCTTACTACGTGACTCCAAGATAGTCAAGAATCAGACATATGAGAATGTCTCAAGAGGATGAGGGCAAAAAGACTTCTCGCCCAAAAGACTGATGATTATGAGCAAGTTTCTCATGAGTTAGAAGACCTACAAATGAATTACCTCATACAGAGGAGACTCTATACAGAGATGAGGGGTGAAAAATTATATTGGGAAGAGCAGTATGCAAAGATTTCCAAAGTAGGAAAGGATAATCATAAGATCATTCCAGACCTCTACCAGGAATATCGATTCTACAAAGACAAGCATGTAAAACTCGCTTTCTTAGCCAACAATCTCATAGGCGATATCCCTAGAAGTTTGAGAGATATGGAAAATGTGATGGTTCCTCTCCCGAAAGAAGTTGAATAATTCCTCAAGCTTTGTAGGAAAATGGTTGATGGTTTTAGAGTAGGTATCAGCAAGCGCACTTAGAATATTGATGTTTTTTCCTTTGATATTTCATTCAGCAATTAATTTGATGTTTTTGGTTTGAATATTTTTCAATATCTGAATTGTATTCCCTTATGAGGATAATTGTTATCTCAATAAAAGTACTTTGTTTCCATATCCTGTTTGTGTATTTACTTTTGATATGCTCACCAATAAAAAGAAAAACCTAAGAAAAAATATAATATGAAAAAGAATATGAAAGAAAAATCCAAAGTGAATAAGACATTCAAAAATAAACTCTTAGCATATTCACACGCATCCATGCATTCGCAAGCATCACACTTCACACTTCATACAAAAACTTATCATTTTTCAAAAGCATTATCCAGTTAAACCACTGATAAGAAAGCACCGCCCCTATGACCTCCATATCAAACCAGAGCTCATCAAAAGAAAGTATGGAGAAGATCGAGGAAAATCAAGCTCTTTTCCAAGAAGATTTAGAGCAAGTGAAGACCAACATTAACTCGATGAAAGGAGACATGATCCAAGTTCTTCTAGCATTGAAGAACATCATTGAGAGGCAGGAACAAAATCCTAGGGCAGCCTTTGAAGAAGTAGCCCAGACTATTGGTGCATCGAGCGATCACCAACCAAAGAGAGAACTAGAGTCAGGACCTCTAAAGTTGACTGTAGCACAACAAGAGGTCAGACAATCTGATACTGAAGGGTTTGTCCTACCTCCACTAAAGCTAGGGGCATCCCATACTTTGCAAATTCCGGTTAACAATACAGACAACTACATAGATCTACAATATGGAGACCATGACTTAGAAGGCGTCAACCAAGTACCTCAAAGGACAATCCATACCCATGTCACTGAAAATACCTTGGCTCTCAATCAGTATAAATCTCTTGAATAAAGGTTGAAGGTTATGTAGTGTTACAATGCTTTCGATGTCGATGCTCTCGAAATGGGCCTACTTATAAATGTGGTGATCCCTTCAAAATTCAAAGTACCCGACTTTGAAATATATATGGGAATCACATGCCCAAGGAACCATCTACGCATGTATTGCAGAAAAATGCATGCCTATGATAAAGATCAAAAGTTGATGATCCATTGTTTCCAGGACAATTTGAGTGGGGAATCTCTAGATCGGTACATGCAATTGGAGTGAATCCATATCCAAACATGGGTAGTTCTTGCAAATGCTTTCTTAAGACTATACAAGTACAATTTGTACATGGCTCCTGACCAAATGCAGCTCCAAGACTTATCTCAGAAAAAATGAGTCTTTCAAAGAGTAAGCTCAACGATGGAGAGAAATGGCAGCCAGTGTACAACTACCACTCCTGGAAAGAGAATTGGTCCATATGTTCATGGGAACTTTACAAGGGTTGTATTATGATAAAATGGCAGGAAGCGTCTCTTCCAGATTTTCTAATTTGGTAACTATTGGTGAAAGGATTGAAGAAGGCATAAAGAGTGGAAAGATACAAAGGGCATCATCCATTACCCCTTACAATTCAAAGAGGCATGTTCCTAACTTCTCCAAAAATAATGAAGGAGAAATTAATGTTGTGGCATCACATCCAAGAGCACATCAACCATTGGTGATTCCACGAGAACAACAACAGAGTATGTTTGAGAGGCCTTTGAGAAGATTTAATCCTCTCCCCATGCCTCACAATCAATTACTGAAGAACTTACTCAAAGCATATTTGGTGGAGCTAAATCCATTAACTCCTCCAATCGGGGCACTCCCGCCAAAGTATGATGCAACTTCTATGTGCGAATATCATGCCAATTCTCTAGAGCATACCATAGAAAAATGCTGGGACTTCAGACATAAGATTCAATATTTGTTGGATTCCCAAGATATCACTTTTGACAAGCCAAATATCAAGATGAACCTCATGTCTCTGCATGGTGGTCCTACTGTTAATGCAATTGAAGTAGTTACTGACCATGGGGAGATCAAAGAGCAGTTTCCTCCCATCCGAGAAACCTTCATCAATAAAGGGGTAGAGCATGGTGTGCAAGTGGAAATGATATCCAACAAAAGCAACACCAAAAGAGCATCTGACTTCATCCGTGAATGCACTCCACGAAAAGAACTCAAGAATTGGACAGTCATGGAGATTCCAGAGATCTTTTTCTTTCTAAAGTAATTTTTTTCTTGTTTTAATAAAAGAACCTATGTCAAGCCCGAGGCATAGGGGGGGCTTGTAAGGGTCCCCTAATTAGTTTCAAACAATATTCTCAATTAATAAGAGTTTTATTTTGCATTCAATTAAGATTCATGTCTTTCTCTTGCATTTATCTCTCATATTTAAAAATGACAATACTTTTCTTCATATGCATTTTCCAAATTCACATACTATGCTGCACCAAAACATGATGAATGTGTAGATCCTTACCAAAACCCACTGATAGTGTTACCGCTGCTATCCGATATAACTTTGATGCACCAATTAACCAAGCTGAAGAGGAAGATGAAGAAGATCTTGAACTCTCTGAAGAAATGGCGAGGGTATTAGAACAAAAGGCTGACAATATATAACCATACCAAGAATTATTGAGACCACCAACCTTGGCACAGAGAATGATCCGAAAGAGATCAAGCTAGGGGAAACCTTGGAGGAAAGCGTCAAAGAAAAGATGATTAAGTTATTGCATGAGTATGTGGATATATTTGCATGGTCTTACAGAGATATCCTAGGATTGATACATATATTGTGGTGCATAGACTACCTTTCAAAGAAGTTTGTTCTCCAGTTAGACAGAAGCTTAGAAGAACACATCCAGACATGTCTAACAAAATTTGAAAAGAGGTCCTTAAGTAATTTGATGCATTGTTCCTAGCCGTGGTAGATTATCCACCTTGGATAGCTAACATGATGCCATTGCCCAAGAAGGACGGTAAAAGTGCGCATGTATGTGGATTATCGGGATCTAAACAAAGCAAGTCCCAAAGACGATTTCCCGTTACCTCATATAGATGTTTTGGTGGATAATACAACTCAAGCTTCAATATTCTCATTCATGGATGGTTTCCCAAGTTATAATCAGATTAAAATGGCACACGAGGATATAGAAATGACTATTTTGATGACTCCTTAGGGCACCTTCTGTTACAAAGTGATGACCTTCGGTCTGAAGAACGCATGGGAAACTTATCAGCGAGCGATGGTTACATTGTTTCATGACATGATCCACAAAGAAGTTGAGGTATACGTGGATGATATGATTTCCAAATCCCATACAGAGGAGGATCACACTATACACTTTTAGAAATTATTCGAACGTCTACAAAAGTTCAAACTGAGACTGAACTCGAATAAATGTACATTTGGTGTCATGTCAAGCAAATTATTGGGTATTCATTGATCATCTCAACCACATTGAAAAAAAAAGCTTAACAGCTATGTGCCATACTCAGTTATACCAAAAGCGGATGAAGAAGGCACTTCACAAGAAGGTTCGTCCTCGAGTTTTCAAATAAGGAGATTTGGTGCTCAAGAAGATTATACTGCCTCACCTTAATTCACGTGGTAAATGGACACCCAACTACGAATGTTCATATGTGGTTAAAACAAATTTTTTGGGTGGTGGTCTTATCCTTACAACAATGGATGGGGAAGAACTGCCACATCCGACGGACTTAGAAGCAGTAAAAAATACTATGTATAAAAGCCCACTAAGTCAAACCTAAACAGGCGACTTAGGCAAAAAGGGGCATCCCGGTGGATTGAAAACCCAAAAGGGCGGTCCAGGCAAAAATGAGGGACATAAACAAAAATAATTATCCCGGTGGATCAAAAATCCGAAAGTGCGGCCCAGGAAAAACTTAGAGATCTTATTCAAAATAAAGAATAAATAGACTACAATCTAAGAACCACGACTACAACTACGAAGGAGAGGGATTAACCAAATCATTTGACTTGGAAGAAAAGTGTCATACCCAAAATTTACCTTGTCAATTTCAATGGTCATTTTACTTAGATTTCAATATTATTACTATGTTTCTAAATTATAAATTCTATTTTTTCAATTTTCTTATTTTTGGGTCTTATTCTAATGGGGGTTTGAATTCATAAGAGGCGTGTATTGTTTAAATTGGACCATGAAAATCTGATGGCCCATTAAATTTTTGTCCCATTTATAACTAGAAGGGGGTGTTGTTTCTTAAAATAAAGTTTTGGTTCCTTTTTAATGGCCCATTACATTTCAGGCCCTCTTCAAATAATAAGAGGAGGGGGTGCATTGTTATAAAGAAGAGTGTGTTGTTTCAAGTGGGGCATCAAATTCTGATGGCCCATTATGGTTTTTGACTCATTTTTCTAAAAGAGGGAGGGTGCACACTTTTGAATGATCAAATAGGCCCATATCACTTTGCCCATTTACTTTTTGTGCATTTTTGGAGATTTGCTAGCCTAATAGATAAGAGGTTTTGTTGGCCCAATTGATTTTTGAACAGAGTCCATTCAGTTTTTTTATTGACAGTCAAGTGGTTAATTATTAGATTAATTAAAAGTTAATTAAATGATTTATTTTAATTAATTTTTTATTAATAATTAATTAACCCATATTCTCTAGATTTACATATATTCAATCAATTAAAACATTGAATCTCAAAATCAAATCAAAACAAATCTTCTAATTGAACAATAACAAATCAAATTAAATCAGAATTACAATTAAATCTAATCTAACCTAAATCACAAATCAATCTTCAAAACTAATTTCTCAATCAACCAATCTTGGATTCTAACTGCAAGTCAACATTAATATTTTCCTAATTTATAATCATAATCTAGGGCTATATAAACCCTAAGAACAATAGAGGAAAGGGGACAAAAAATTTTGAAAGGAGCAATAAAATTGGTACAGGAGAAGAACTAAAGGAGAAGTAGAAGAGGATAGATTTGGGTTTTAATTTCTGAAACCCTAGATTTGTGGTACCGACACTGTTGCGTTCATAGACTTCATCTGTTATGTCGTCGTGTCCATCGTCATCTTCAATCGTACCTACAAATATAAGGGAGAGAAGAGATCAGAAAGAGGAGATCGGACCGAAAATCAGAAGAACACAAAGATTCACTGCGATAGAGGTATCCTTATTGCACTTAGCTTAAACAATTATTTTTTTTATGGAGTTTTGGGGTTGAGGGGTCGTTGTCGCCGTTGTGAGATAGGGTTTCATTTAGTGTTTTTCAGTTGTTGGTGTTGTTAATCTATGGAAGAGAGAAGGAAGTAAAGAAAAACGTGAGAGGGAGAGAGGAGAAAACAAGAGAATGAATGAAATGATGGAAAAATGAAAAAATATACCTCCCTAGTGATCCCATGAAAAAACTCTTACCATACACCATCACTCCCCACCCTATGATCTTGATCAAACGCCCTAAAGTTGTGAGACCATAATAATGCCATGCACCTTACCGCATATGGTCCAAGTGAACCTCACCCAATCTCGTTCGGGCCTGAGCCTAACTCGTTTTAACACCCCCTATTTTTGTTCTCCTTAAACTCCTCCCGCGATAATGGGCCAAGTCCAACATCTGGGCTTGGGCCCTTAATACTTACACCTCCAGGATTTACTACTCTATCCAAAAATATACCCCCTTTACATTTGGGTCCAGTTTAATATTTGAACTTGGGCCCCTTATGTTTAAAACCCCCTGGTTTGCGTTTCACACCCCCTGTTCTCTTAATTAATTTAATTTAATTTTAATTAATTCTTTTAAAAACATTTATTTTTATTTTATTTTTATTTTATTTATTAATTCACTCATTATCATATTTTAGCATTTAGCATTAAATAAATTTTGCATATTGGATATTTTTAATACTTAATATATTTTTGATAAGCTATAAAATAGTCGTTTATTAATCAAAACTCTCTTTTTAAATTACTAACTCTTTATATATTGGATTAACTATTTTTATCATGCATAAAAATCTATTTTTTTCATATTGCATCACATACTCGAAAACATCAAACCAATCAAATACTAACTTATTTTCTACTAAAATAATTCAAACATATATATTTTTAAAGATGATTATGGAAACTTCTTTTATCAACTGCGAACTTCGTCTACAATTTCGATATTCACACACTCAGACTTGGTTCAAGGATAATTCGAGATATTTCTATAGTCCATAAGAAAAACTAACCAAACAACTACGAACTACGAATTGGGACTCTGATTCCTCATAAGAGGATACGTAGGCACACGACTTAAAAACCGTGGCGAGTTCCCCTAACTAAAAAAAATTAAAACCCTATCCCTAAACATTAAACCTAAACTCTAGTATCTTTGTAAACAAGGTAGATGAAGGGTGCCTAACACCTTCCCTTCGTCTAAAGCGAGTAAAGAATCTAGAATCTCTGAATTGATTTAGGGTTATTTCGTTATTCATCCATCCTTAGGATAAAAATTAATGGTGGCGACTCTATATTTTTGCCGGTTACGACACAAAGGAGATTGGAGTTATCAAAAGGAAATTGGAGAAATAGTAGTATCGATTATTATTTTCATTGCCATTTTCAGTTTTTGTCAAAACTTTTTGTGATTACCTCTTTCTAGGAATTGCATCTTGTACTCCCGCCTATTCAAAGGAATGTTTATCAATAAAACATTTACTTTTTAAATCTTTTCATTTTGTGTTTTTTCTTTTCTTTGCGGACATGTTTTCAAAATACTACGATTATTTCTTGTGAATACTGCGTTGAAATCATTTTGGGGATTTCCCGCCAAACCAGATATGATGAAGATCTAGATTATCAAAGGGAAACTATCTGAAAAAGCTATGAAGAAGTTTGTTCGCCGTTACAAGGATGCCCTTGAGTTAAAAAAAAATTAGATGTACACTTAGATGCTATCTCCACCTTGGTTCAGTTCTACGACCCTCCGCTAAGGTGTTTCAACTTTCAAAATTTTCAACTAGCGCCGACTTTGGAAGAATTTGATAGGTTCTTGAATTTTTCTAAGGGAAAAGCTTATGTGGGAATTGGACAGACTATTAACGTTAAGAATTTAGCAAAAGGTTTAGAGATTTTTTATCTTGAGTTTTCACTTAATTATAAAAAAGGTGATGTACAAGGGATTAAAAGACAATATCTGGAGGCTAAAGCCCTTTATTTTTCCAATAAGAAGGAATGGGAGTCTTGTGTTCATTATTTGGGGCTGCTTGTCTTTGGTGTAATTCTGTTTCCATGGACTTTGGACCATATTGACCCTACAACTATTAGTGTGTTTTGGGGCACAAAAGCTTTGAATGCAGACTCAACTCATGCTTTATTCGTCGATGTTTACAATGTTCTTCATACTCGTTATAGGGGTGAGGTATGTTAAACTATTGCATCCGACTCTCATATTCTTGGTTTATGACTCATCTTTAGAAAGAAGACTACATGGTTCCAAATCTGACAAGATACAAGTGGCCTTAAAAATTAAGGTCTCTTACTACTTATTCTATGTTGTGGTATGCAAGGAAGCTAAACATTGGAGATATCATTTACAGTTGTGGAGATTTTCTGAATGTTCCGTTGATTGGGTCACGTGGTTGTATAAATTATAACCCTACTTTGGCTTTGCGATAGCTTGGGTACCCTTTGGAGGATAAACCTTCCGATGAACAACTTCAGCAATTGATCATTAATGACATGGCAAAAATGACCGAGAATTGCTCAACAAGATTACTCGATCTTGGAATAGGGTTAACAAAAGAAAGTCCGGAAGGAAGAATGCTGTGGAAAGGGAACCTTACACTCAATGGGTTTTGGATGGGGTGTAAGTTGTTAAACTACCATTTGACGTTGATCCTAAGTACAAACCAGATGTCCCAGATCCTCTTCCTATGTCCTTAGAAGAGATAAACAACTTGAAGAAAGCCTTGGATCAAGCTCAAAAGGAGAAAGAGGAATTTGAGCTTTACCTTCATAGCTTAGCTAAAGGGAAAAGACAGATGCAACGCGAGCTTGAGTCGAAAGACCAAAAGATTCAGAAAGACCATGAAGAATTTGAAAAGGAGAGTCTTAAGAGGAAACGATCGACAGAAGGATTGTTGAGTGCAACCTTCAACTTGGATTCCCAGAACCAGCGTTTGAAGGATGATGCTAAGGAAATCGAGAAGCTAAGTAAGTGGTATGAAAAGGTGATACAAGACAAAAATGTAATGGAAGAGAACTCGAGGGCTCAAATTCAAAGTTTGGCACAAGCTTCTCTTGATTAAGAAGATCAAATTCAATATCTTACTACTAGACTCCAAGATAGCCAAAAATCAGACATAGGAGAACGTGTCAAGAGGATGAGGACAAAAAGACTTCTCGCTCAAAAGACTGATGAATATGAGCAGGTGTCATGAATTAGAAGACTTTCGAAAGAATTAGCTCATACAAAGGAGACTCTATACAGAGATGAGGGCTGAAAAATTATATTGGGAAGAGAAGTATGCAAATATTGCCAAAGAAGGAAAGGATAATCATAAGATAATTCCATACCTCTACCAGGAATATCGGTTCTACAAAGACAAGCATGCAAGACTCGCATTCTTAGCCAACAATCTCATTGGAGACATCCCTAGAAGTTTGAATGATGCATAAAATGTGATGGTCCCTCTCCCGAAAGATGTTGAATACTTCCTCAAGCTCTGTAGGAAGATGGTTGACGACTTCAAGGCTGATATCTGCAAGATCTCTTATAAGACTTTTTTCCCTTTTGTTATTTCTTCCAGTAATTGATGTTTGGTATTTTAGATCGAATATTTTTCAATATCTGAATTGTATTCCCTTTTGAAGACTATTGTTATTTCAATAAAAGTATTTTGTTTCCATATCTCGATTGTGTATTAAACCTATATATATATATATATATATATATATATATATATATATATATATATATATATATATATATATATATATATATATATATAATATGAAAGAAAAATCCAAGTGAATAAGACATTCGAAAATAAACTTTTAGCATAATCATATGCATCCATGCATTCGTAGGCATCACATTTCATATTTCCCAACAAAAAACTCACTATTTTTCAAAAATCATCTCCAGTTGAATCATTGGTAAAAGAGCACCGCCTCTCTGACCACCATATCAAACAAGAGCCAATCAGAAAGTGATGGAACATATCGAAGAGAATCAAGAATCTTTCCAAGAAGACTTAGAGAAAGTGAAGAGCAATAGTGACTCGATGAAAGGAGACATGAGTCAAGTTCTATTAGCCTTGAAGACATCATCGAAAGGCCGGAACAAATTCCTAGGCAGCCTTTGAAGAAGTAACCCAGACTATTGGTGCATTGAGCGGTCACCAACCAAGAAGAGAACCATAGTCAGGGCCTTTAAAGTCAACTGTAGCTCAACAAGAGGTCAAACAATATGATACTGAATGGTTTGTCCTACCTCCACCGAAGGTAGGGGAATCCCATACTTTGCAAATTCTGGTCAACAATGCAGACAACTACATAGATCTACGATATGGAGACCTTGATTTAGAAGGTGCTACTCAGACACACCAACCTAAGATTGTTGAGAATCCCTTGGCGCTCAATATGTATAAAGCTCTTGAAGAAAGGTTGAAGGTTGTGAAGGGGTACAATGCTTTCGATAATGATGCTCTTGAAATGGGCCTAGTTCTAGATGTGGTGATCCCTCCGAAATTCAAAGTACTTGGCTTTGGAAAATATAAAGGACTTATATGCCCGAGGAACCATTTTAGCATGTATTTCATAAAAATGCATGCCTATGCTCAAGATCAGAAGCTGGTGATCCGTTGTTTCTAAGACAGTTTGAGTGGGGGCATCCCTAGATTGGTACATGCAATTGGAGCGAATTCATATCCAAACATGGGCAGATCTTGCCAACGCTTTCCTGAGGTAATACAAGTAAAAAATTTACATGGCTCCTAACTGTGTGCAACTCCAAAACTTATCTCAGAAAAAGGATGAGTCTTTCAAAGAGTATGCTTAAAGGTGGAGGGAAATGGAAGCCCGTGTACAACCACCACTCCTAGAAAAAGAATTGGTTGACATGTTCATGGGTACTCTATTATGCTTATATTATGATAAAATGGTAGAAATCGTCTCTTCTGAATTTTCTGATTTCGTAACTATTGGTGAAAGGATTGAGGCAGGCACAAAAAGTGGTAAGATATCAGGGGCATCATCTATTACTCCTTACAATTCTAATAGGCATGTTTCTAACTTCTAGAAAAATAAGGAAGGAGAATTTAGTGTTATAGCATCTCATCCAAGGGCGCAACAACCATTGGTAATTCCACGTGAACAATAACAGAACATGTTTGAAAGGCCTCAGAGAAGATTTAATCATCTCCTCATGCATCACAATCAATTACTGCAACACTTACTCAAAGCATCTCTGGTGAAGCTAAAGCCATTAGCTCCTACAATTCGGGCACTCCCGCCAAAATATGATGCAAATGCCAGGTGCGAATATCATGCCAATTCTCTTGGGCATACCATAGAAAAATGTCGGGCCTTCAGACACTAGGTTCAAGATTTGTTTGATTCTCAAGATATCACTTTTGACAAGCCGAACATCAAGACAAACCCCATGCCTCAACATGATGGACCTACTGTGAACGCAATTGATGTGGTCATTAACTTTGGGGAAGCTAGACGAGTAAAAGCTCCGACAGATATCTTGAAAGAATATTTGTTTGTATGTGGGTTCCTTTTGGAACACAATGAAGCTTTTGAGAAGACATTACAAAAATTAATGGAATAAGGGATAGTCCAATTCAGGAAATACCCTAAAGAAGAATATGTAACTGCTATCGATGAAAATGAAAAGAAGCCATTGGTACTTACCTACAAAGGGTCGAATTCCGCTAAGAAAACTCTTGTGATTCCATGGGGAGAGTCAAAAGAAGCACCAGTGATGATACCATGATAGACTCTTTGAATACCAGTTATTCCAAAGACTAAAATGGTGATTAGGGGACCATCCCCCATGGCGTACGAAAGTGACAAAGCAATATCATGGAGTTATGATTCTAATGTCTATGTTAATTGTTTAAAGCAGGAATTTGAGCCATCGATAAGTCCAGGACCTGCAATCATAAGTATAGCAAAAACAGGGGCAGTGACTCGCAGTGGACGAATCTATTGTCCCGAACCACAAAATAAGAATGATGTTGTGGTGAAGGATAAGGGAAAAGCTATGCTAGAGGCAAGTCAAGAACAAGAACCTCCAAGCAAGAATTTTACTGACCTAGAGGCAGAAGAGTTCTTGAAAATAATCAAGTGATTATAGAGTGGTGGATCAGCTACACCAAACCCCAACCAAAATTTCAATACTCTCGTTGCTTATCAATTTAGAAGCGCATCGAGACTCTCTGATGAAGATTTTAAGTTCTTCTCATGTTGCAAAGGAGATTACAGTGAATAAGTTTGACAATGTCATAACAAACCTAACATCTGGATCATACCTAGGCTTCAATGATGGTGAGTATCTCCAAAAGGTAGAGCTCACAACAAGGTGTTGCACATTTCCATTCATATAGGTACAACTAACCTATCAAGGGTACTCACTGATACTGGTTCTGCCCGCAATGTGTTACCAAAATACATTTTGATGAAGTTAAAACTAGATGGTGTTGTTATAAGGCCAATTTCTACGATAGTTAAAGCTTTCAATGGTTCTCAAAGTTTAGTATTTAGAGAAGTGGATCTTCCTGTCAAGATAGGTCCGTAAATCTTTAATATTACCTTTCAAGTAATTGATATAGAGCCAACATATACATATTTGATTGGACGACCTTGGATTCATGCAGCAGGGGCTGTTACGTTAACTTTACATCAGAAATTGAAGTTCCTCGTTGAAGGAAGATTGGTTATAATCAACAGTGAAGAAGACATATTTGTAAGTCACATAGAGTCCTACAGATATATCAGTGTGAATGAAGAATGCATAGCAACACCATTTCAAGTCTTAGAGGTTGCTTCAATGGTAACCCTGCTAACAGAGAAAATCAAGAAACCTAATGTGAATTCGTGGGGAAATTTACAAGCAGCTGTGGAAGATGGTACTTCAAAAGGTTGGGGTAAATTTGTGGAGATACCTGAGAAGAAAAATCATTTTGGTTTGGGCTAATAATCATCAAAGGCTACTCTGAAAGGCAAGGGGCAATTTCCCCCCATCCAGGAAACCTTCATCAACAAAGGAATAGAGAATTATGGACAAGTGGCAATGATATCTAACAAGAGCAGCACCAAAAGAGAATCTGACTTCATTAGTGAGTGTGCTCCAAGTGGAGAACTCAAGAATTGGAAATCCGTGGAGATTCCAGAGATCTTTTTCTTTCCAAAGTATTTTTTCTTGTTTTAAAGAACCTATGTCAAGCCCGATGCATAGGGGTAGCTTGTAAGGGTCCCCCATTTTTTTTCGCACATTATTTTCAATAAATAAGAGTTATGCTTTTCATTCAATTAAGATCCATGTCTTTCTCTTGCATTTATCTTGTATGTTTTAAAATGGCAATACTTTTATTCATATGAATTTTCCAAATTCACATACTAAGTTGCACCAAAACATGATAAACTATGAAGATCCATATCCAGAACCACCGATAATGTTACTGCTGCAATCCGATATAATTTTGATGCACCAATTAACCAAGATGAAGAGGAAGATGATGGAGATCTTGAAATCTCTGAATAATTGGCAAGGGAATTAGAGAAAAAAACTGATAGTATACAACCATACATAGAATCTATTGAGACCATCAACCTTGGCACAAAGGAGGATCCGAACGAGATCAAGTTAGGGGAAGCATTGGAGGAAAGCGTAAAAAAAAAGATTGATCAAGCTGTTACATGAATATGTGGATATATTTGCCTGGTCTTATAGAGATATGCTAGGATTAGATACAGATATTATGGTGCACATACTAACTCTCAAGGAAGGTTGTTCTCCAGTTAAGCAGAAGCTCAGAAGAACTCGTTCGGACATGACTAACAAGATTTGAGAAGAGGTCCTTAAAAAATTTGATCCAGGGTTATTAGAGGTAGTAGATTATCCAACTTGGATAGCTAGCATCGTGTCAGTTCCCAAGAAGGACGACAAAGTACACATGTGTGTAGATTATCGGTATATGAATAAAGAAAGTCCCAAAGACGATTTCCTGTTACCTCACATAGATTTTTTGGTGGATAATACTGCTCAAGCTTCGGTATTCTCATTCATGGATGGTTTCTCAGGTTATAATCAAATAAAAATGGCACCCGAGGATATGGAAAAGACTACTTTCATGACCCCTTGGGGCACTTTCTATTACAAGGTAATGCCTTTCGGTCTAAAGAACACAGGGGGTAACCTATCAACGAGCTATGGTCACACTATTTCACGATATGATCCACAAATAAGTTAAGGTATACGTAGATGATATGATTTCCAAATCTCATACAGAGGAGGATCACATCATACATTTACAAAAACTATTCGAGCATCTTCAAAAATTAAAACTGAGGTTGAATCCAAACAAGTGTACATTTGGTGTTAGGTACAAAAAATTATTGGGTTTTATTGTGAGTCAGTGAGTGTTGTACCCAAAAATTTTCCCTCTCATTTCTCTTCAAGACATTCTCCTAGGGTTCTTAAATTCTCAAGGTTGCTCAAGAATTGGTCAGGCAAATTTTCCTCCTAAGTAATGATGAAAAATGAGAGAGTTATGACCAGTGCAAGTTGGGAAATTTTGAGCAAATGCATGAAGTTCAAATTGAGAAAACTTGGATTTTTGGACTAACGGGCCTAACTTTTGAGGTTCAAACGTGCTTGTGACATGTTTAGGGACCTCTAAATCCATTCATGCATTTTTGTGATTTTTATTTCTTTTTATTTTGATGTTATTAATTTAAATTCAAAATAAATCAAATAAAATTTCAATTAAATGGATTTAGGTGTGTGGCTTTGGTTTTGGACCAGATTTGAAGCCCAAAGAGCTCATGTATAGCTAGCAAAATCGTGTGAGACATGAAGATATAATTTGGCCTAAAAAAGGAACTTTTCATGCAAGATTGAAAGTAAATCTTTTCACCATAATGCACAAAGATGTATCCCACAATTGTTAATCTAATACATTCCTCTATATGTGTTCAACACAGTCAGATCAAAAGTAACATGCATGCTAGCCTCCTCAAAAACCCTAAAATATCCAAAAAAATCGTAACACTAGGGCAAAAGAAAACCCTTATTTCGAGTCCATCTCAAGAAAAACAAAGGATCCTATCATACTCCTGAGGGCTACAGGAAGCAATTTGTATCCTTAATCAAGCTCAAAGCATCCCAGAAGGCTCTCACACAAACTCACTGGTTTTGGTAGTTTCTCCAATATCAAACTTTTCATTCATGTAATATAAATTAAACTTGTGCATTCACATGTGTTCATGATGTCATGTAGAACAATTTTGACGCATTACATGCAAGCTCTGATACATGAATAAGAGAACACTATTTTTAGGGCATAGAGCTCCGGCTTCGTTGTATCTCCTATTATAGGCGTTTTCAAGCTAAGCGAATGCCACCATTGAATTTGCAGACCTCGATTTAGGAGGGGTAGGCTTAATCTTGTGTTTCGATTCATGTTATTTTGTAGGATACAATTTTAGGCAATCAGAGAAGATGGTGGTCAACCACCGTGCATGGTGGTTTGACCCTTCCTGGGCTGCGTGGCCTTGTTCTATTATCCCGTTCAAATGATAAGGGTCTCACTGACGCTGATTTATTTTTTAGTTCAAATAAAAGAGAGTTTTTATTACTTAACAAATTGTTTGCATTTTAATCATCGGATGTATCACCACCCCAGTGGTAGCGCGCTTGCCTCTAAGTCATTCATATACACGGGTGTGGGTTCGATCCCTGCCTCTTGTATTTTTTCTTCATATTTTCTGTTCTTGCAGATCCATCGTAGCGCGTTCCACGCATCAACCACTCACCTCCTCAACCATCACCATTCGATCACGCTCAAACCCAGATCCAATAGCCTATATCTGATTTCCATGCAGCACCCTCAAGGGCCTCCCACACTGGATCAAGCGATGGGGCTTATTGGGCCTAACAAATTTCATTCAGCACCCCCTGTTTTCTATTTCAGGCCCAACTCTCTTTCCTTTTTTATATGCTCTTACTATTTTTTTCTGAATACAACATAATTAGTATTTTTAGTTTAATTAATTAAAATTAATTTATACACTTAGGTTTTTCTAATCAATTTTTTTAATTAATTTGACTAATCAACTTTTTTTAATAATTAAATTAATTGAACTTTTTAATTGAAATTAATTGGGGTTTTTTTAGATCTAATTAATGAATTAATTACAAATCTCTTTTTCATAAAAAATAACAAAAACATTTATTTTTTCCTTCGATTCCATTTTTCAGATCAACCGTACTTTCGCCAACGTAATTTATTATTCTCGTTTTTTTTCTCCGATTATGTAATTGTTTCCCGGGATTAATAATAATTAGGGATTTTCTTTTCCATAATTTCTTTTGTAACTGCCCCGAAGCGATGTAATAACTTAGGGTTTACTCTCTACATTTATTTTCCGCATTTTACTTCTTTTCATTATTTTCATGTTTATTGTTTAGTAATTAGGCTTGTATGGAAAGACTAAAAAAGAAACGATAGATAACCCTAATGCAAAGATTAAAATAACTGAACACAAATCACTCTCACACTCACACCTCTAGGGTAACCTTTGCACCTGATTGACGATGGAAGCTGGTTGCTACCATTATACAAAGACACGTCGCAAATGCCAAATTTACGCTGACAAAATGCATGTGCCACCGAATCCTCTGAATGTCCGAAGTTCTCCTTGGCCATTTTTCGATGTGGGGAATTGATATGATAGGAATGATTGACCCGAAAGCCTCTAACAAGAACCTGTTCATACTAGTTGCGATCGATTACTTTACCAAGTGGGTGGAAGCCGCATCCTACGCAAATGTGACAAGACAAATGGTTACTCGGTTCATCAAGCATAATCTTATATGCAGACATGGGGTTCCTATCAGGATTATTACGGACAATGGGTCCAAATTGAACAACAAAATGATGAAGGAGTTATGCGATGACTTCAAAATTGAGCATCATAATTCCTCACCATATCGACTCAAGATGAACGGAGCTGTTGAAGCTTCCAATAAGAATATCAATAAAATCATTCAGAAAATGGTAAAGACATATAAATATTGACACAAAATTCTCCCATTCGGACTTCCTCCCTCTTTTATAAAAATGAGTCAAAAACCTTAATGGGCCATCAGACTTTACATGGATACCGTACTTCCGTACGTACGTCAACAGGTGTAACTCATTTCTCCCTAGTATATGGCATAGAGGCAGTACACCCTGTTGAAGTAGAGATTCCATCGCTATGAGTTCTAATGGAAACCAAACTTGAAGAAGTAGAGTAGGTTCAAACGCGACTTGATTATCTTAACTGCATTGAAGAAAAATGCTTGACGGCTTTGTGCCACAGTGATTTATAGCAAAGCGGGTGAAGAAGGCATTTGACAAAAAGGTTCATCCTCGAGTGTTCAAATAAGGAGATTTGGTACTCAAGAAGACCCTATTACCTCACCTTGATTCACGTGGTAAATGGACACCCAACTACGAAGGTCCATATGTGGTTAAAACAACATTTTCGGGAGGTGGTCTTATCCTCATAATAATGGATGGGGAAGAATTGCCACATTCGATGAACTCTGTCGCGGTAAAAAAATACTATGTATAAAAAGCCCGCTAAGTTCGAACCATAAACAGGCGACTTAGGAAAAAATGGGCATCCTAGTGGATTGAAAACCCAAAAGGGCGGTTCAGACAAAAACAAAAATGTTATCCTGGTGGATTGAAAACCTGAAAGGGAGGTCCAAACAAAAAATAGGGATCTTACTCAAAATAAATAACAAATATACTGTGATCTAAGAACCACGACTAACACCATGAATAAGAGAGATTAATCTAAATCATATGACTTGGAAGCAAAGGAGATCAGAGCTATCAAAAGGACATTGGAGAAACATCAGTAGCGATTATCATTTTCATTTCCATTTTTATATTTTGTTAAAAACTTTACGTGATTACCTCTTTCTAGGAATTACATCTTGTACTCTCGCCTATTCAAAGGCATGTTTATCAATAAAACATTTACTTTTTCAATCTTTTCAGTTTGTGTTTTTTTCTTCTTTTGGGACTTGTTTGCAAAATACTACGATTATTTCTTGTGAATACTGCATTAAAATCATTTTGGGGATTTGACAAACAAAAAGAAGCATTTCATAAAACATCAAAGAGCATTTTGGTTAGAAAAAACATCAAAAGAAAATCCACGCGTGCGTCCATGACTATGCTCGCACCTGCAATACAATTATCAAAATCAAGCTAACACCATTCATCTTGTTCAAATCAACTCGAAAACAGCACGACAACGCAACATACAACATTGGCGAGTCAGTGACACAAAAGAAAAACAACCAATGGTTTAAAAGGACAAAAAATATTTAAAAAAAATATCTACAAAACATTTAGTGCATATACATATAAATTGGGTTTCATATCGATTAAGGGCATTATGCATATATATTGTGCATGTCATTTTTCAAATCTACTTTGGTTAAACTATAAACTTTCTGGGACCTATTGTTGACCTATCTTATCCGCAAAACAAACAAACACCTTGGTTGAGAATAGACACAACCAGTAAAACTCCAATCTTATATTTGGTTTAGATTCGATTATCAAAACACTTTTCAAATATTTATCCTCTAGGTTGTGGAAGGTATGCGAATTATAAGGTTATGTTATTTATCCTCTAGGTCGTGATATATACATAAGCCTATCCTCGTGTCATTTATCCTCTAGGTCTTGATAAGTGCACAAATTTACCCTCAAATATATATCCTCTAGGTCGTGGTAGGTATGCGAATTATCAGGGTTATGTTATTTATCCTCTAGGTCGTGATGAATACATAAGGTTATCCTTATGTAACTTATCCCCTAGGTCCTGACAAATGCACAAGCTTATCCTCGTATTATCTATCCTCTAGGTTGTGATAGGTATACAAATTCTCAGGTTTATGTTATCTACCCTCTAGGTTGTGGTAGGTATGCCGAAAATCTATAGTTCATTGTGTCAGTCTCTAAACGATAATGAATTATCAAGTTATGTTATTTATCCTCTAGGTCGTGATAAATACATAAGCCTATCCTCGTATTGTTTACTCTTTAAGTTGTAGTAAATATACAACATCTATAATATAGCTCATTGCATTAGTCTCGAAACAAAAATAGGTTATTTGTCTCTCCATGTTATAATTTATTGTGTTAGTCTCCATGCGGTAATGCATTATCAAGCTCTATTTAATTCATCCTCTATGTTGTGATGAATATAATCTACATTATAAGTTTACTACGTTAATATCGAAGCATTAGTAAGTCGATTTTCAAACTTATGTTATTTACCTCCTAGGTTATAGTAAACACGTGAAAAATCTACGATCTCTTTTAGGTATTGACGAGTTATCCATGTCGTCGTATCTAAGTTGAGTCAAAACTCTTTATTCAAACTCTGGTAAGATGATACATCATCATTTGTGCCTATTTTCCATATTCTTGGGAACGATGTACACTGTGTCCTTATAATCTTTTGGTAAAATTTTGGGGTCTTCCATTATTTAATAATTCTCTTATTTGAATGTGTGAGACTTGCGTATTCTCGCCCCATTTAATCGCAGAGTAATTAAATAGTGGCAATTGTCATACCCCAAATTTTTCCCGTCAATTTCAATGGTCATTTTACTTAGATTTCAATATTATTACTATATTTCTAAATTATAAATTCTATTGTTTCAATTTTCTTATTTTTGGATCTTATTCTAATTAGGGTTTAAATTCATAACAGGGGTGTATTGCTTCAAAATGGACCATCAGAGTCTGATGGCGCATTAAGTTTTTGTCCTATTTATAAATAGAAGGGGGTGTTGTTTCTTAAAATAAAGTTTTGGTTCATTTTTAATGGCCCATTACATTTCAGGCCTATTTCAAATAATAAGAGGAGGGGTGCATTGTTATACAGAAGGGTGTGCTATTTCAAGTGGGCCATTAAAGTCTGATGGCCCATTAAGGTTTTTGACTCATTTTTATAAAAGAGGGAGGGTGCACGTTTTTGAATGATCAGATAGGCCCATATCACTTTGTTTCTGAAGGCTTATTTTCTTTTTGTGCACTTTTGGAGATTTTCTAGCCCAATAGATAAGAGGTTTTGTGGCCCAATTGATTTTTGAATGGAGTCCATTCAGTTTTTTATTGACAATCAAGTGGTTAATTATTGGATTAATTAAAAGTTAATTAAATGATTTATATTAATTAATTTTTACTTAATAATTAATTAATCTGGTTAACCTAATTTTGACAAAAGTCAAAATTAGGGTTTTCATTACCCTTTGTGCATCCAGTAGCCGCCTCTCTACACCGTCTTCCCCAAGAAACCCTTCATCACTAAGTGATCGAGAAACGTATACAGGCCCATAATCTCCATATTTTAAAATATTTAATCAATCAAAACATTGAATCTCAAAATCAAATCAAAACAAATCTTCTAATTAAATAATAACAAATCAAATTATATCATAATTACAATCAAATCTAATATAACCTAAATCACAAATCAATCTTAAAAACTAATTTCTCAATCATCCAATCTCGGATTCTAACTGCAAATCAACATTAATATTTTCCGAATTTATAATCCTAATCTAAGGCTATATAAACCCTAAGAAGAATAGAGGAAAGAGGGTTGAAAATTTTGAAAGCAGCAAAAAAATTGTTACAAAAGAAGAACAAAAGGAGAAGTAGAAAAGGAGAGATATGGGTTTCAATTTCTGAAACCCTAGATCTGTGGTTCCGACACTGTTGCCTTCATAGCCTTCATCTGTTACGCCTTTGTGTCCATCGCCATCTTCGATCGTACCTACAAATAGAAGGGAGAGAAGAAATCAAAAAGAGGAGATTGGACCAAAATTTAGAATAACACATATATTTACCGCGATAAAGGTATCCCGATCGCACTTAGCTTAAACAACTATTTTATTTTTTATATGGAGTTTTGGACTCGAGGGGTCTCCGCCACGGTCGTGAGCTAGGGTTTCATTTAGGGTTCGACGGTCGTTAGTGTTGTTGATCTGTGAAAGAGAGAAGGAAGTAAAGAACAAATGAGAGAGAGAGAGAGAGAGAGAGAGAGAGAGAGAGAGAGAGAGAGAAGCAAAAACGACAGAATGAATGAAATGATGGAAAAATGAAAAAGTATAACTCCCTCATAATCCCATGCGAAAACTCTTACCATACACAATCACTCCTAAACCTATGATCTTGATCTAACGCCCCAAAGTCACGAGACCACGATAACGCCATGTGCCTTACCATATATGGTCCAAGTGGACTTCACCCAGTCTTGTTCGGGCCTGAGCCTAACTCGTTTTAAACCCTATGTTTTTGTTCTCGCTAAAGTCCTCGTGCAATAATGGGCCAAGTCCAACATCTGGGCTTGGACCTTTAATACTTACACCCCCTGGATTTACTACTCTGCCCAAAATACACCCCCTTGCATTTGGGCCCAATTCAATATCTGAACTTGGGCCCCTTATGTTTAAAACTCCTAGTTTGCATTTCACACCCCCTGGTCTCTTAATTAATTTAATTTAATTTTAATTAATTCTTTTAAAAACATTTATTTTTATTTTATTTATTAATTCACTCATTATCATATTTTAGCATTTTGCATTAAATAAATTTTGTAGATTGGATATTTTTAATATTTAATATATTTTTGATAATCTATAAAATAGTCGTTTATTAATCAAAACTCTCTTTTTAAAATACTAACTCTTTTTATATTGGGATTAAATATTTTTCTCATGCATAAAAATCTATTTTTCTCATATTGCATCACATACTCGAAAACATCTAACCAATAAAACACTAACTTATGGAAACTTCTTTTATCTACCGCGAACTTCATCTACAATTTTGATATTCACACACTTAGACTTGGTTAGAGGAGAATTTGAGATATTTCTATAGTCCATAAAAAAACTAACCAAACAACTACGAACTACGAATTAGGACTCTGATTCCTCATAGGAGGATATATATAGACATACGACTTACAAACCTTGGTGAGTTTCCCTAACTAAAAAATTAAAACCCTATCCCTAAACCTTAAACCTAAACCCTAGTATCCTTGTGAACACGGTAGATGAAGGGTTCCTAACACTTTCCCTTTGTCTAAAGCGAGTCAAGAATCTAGAATCTCTGAATCGATTTAGGGTTATTCCGTTATTCACCCATCCTTAGGATAAAAATTAATGGTGGCGACTCTATATTTTTATCGGTTACGACACAAAGGAGATTGGAGTTATCAAAAGGACATTGGAGAAACAATAGTAGCGATTATCATTTTCATTGCCATTTTCAATTTTTGTCAAAACTTTCTGTGATTACCTCTTTCTAGGAATTGCATCTTGTACTCTCGTTAATCAAAGGCATGTTTATCAATAAAACATTTACTTTTTCAATCTTTTCATTTTGTGTTTTTCTTTTATTTTTGAACTTGTTTGCAAAATACTACGATTATTTCTTGTGAATACTATGTTGAAATCATTTTGGGGATTTTACAAACAAATAGAAGCATTTGATAAAACATCAATGAGCATTTTGGTTAGAAAAACCATCGAAAGAAAATCCACGCCTGCGTCCATGGCTATGTCCACACCTGTGTCCACGTCCACGTCCAGACCTACGCTTGCGCCTGCGATACAATCATCAAAATCTTACTGAGACTATTCATCTTCCTAAAATCAACTTCAAGATACAACACAAATCAACATACAACGTTGGGGAGTCTGTGACACAAAAGAAAAAGAGCCAATGGTTTAAAAGGAGAAAAAATATCAAAAAACATTTATAATACATATGGTGCATGAACATACGAAACATTTGGTGCATATACATATACATTTGGGTTTCATATCGATTGAGGGCATTATGCATATACATCATGCATGGAATTTTTCAAATCTACTTTGGTTATCTTACGAACTTTCTTGGGGCCTATTTTTGAACTATCTTATCCGCAAAACAAACAAACACCTTGGTTAAGAACAGACACAACTAGTAAACTCCAATCTTATCTATGGTTTAGTTATCTAAAGATTTGATTATCAAAACCCTTTTCAAATATCTATCCTCTAGGTTGTGGTAGATATACGAATTATCAGAGTTATATTATTTATCCTCTAGGTCATGATATATACATAAGCCTATCCTCGTGTCATTTATCCTCTAGGTCATGATAAATGCACAAGTTTATCCTCGTATTATTTATCTTCTATGTTGTGGTAGATATGCGAATTATCAAGTTATGTTATTTATCCTCTAGGTCGTGATAAATATATAAGCCTATCCTCGTGCCATTTATCCTCTAGGTTGTGATAAATGTAAAAATTTAACTTGTATTATCTATCCTCTAGGTTGTGGTAGATATGTGAATTATCAGGGTTATGTTATTTATCCTCTAGGTCATGATAAATACATAAGGCTATCCTCGTGTCATTTTATCCTCTAGGTCGTGATAAATGCACAAGTTTATCCTTGTATTATCTATCCTCTAGGTTGTGGTAGGTATGCGAATTATAAGGGTTATGTTATTTATCCTCTAGGTCGTGATAAATACATAATACTATCCTCGTATTGTTTACTCTTTAGGTTATAGTAAAATATACGAAATTTGCGATATCGCTCATTGCGTTAGTCTCAAAGCAGCAATAGGTTATCTGTCTCTCTGCGATATAATTTAATGTATTCAGTCTTCATGCGACAATGGATTATCAACTCTGTTTTATTCATCCCCTAGGCTGTGATGAACAGACAAAATTCGCGTTATAAGCTTACTATGTTAGTCTCTTAGCATTAGTAAGTCAATTTTCAAACTTGTGTTATTTACCTCCTAGGTTATGGTAAATACGCGAAAACTCTATGATCGTTCTTCTAGGTATTGGCGAGTTATCCACGTCGTCATATCTAGATAAATCATATTTCTTGCTCTAACACTAGTAAGATGATACATCATCAACTTTGCCAATTTTTCTTCATTTTCTGGGGTATGCTTTACAGTATATCCTTATCTAGCCAACCTTGGTTTAAATTTTGGCGTCTTACATTATTTAATAAACCATCTGATTCGAATGTGCAAGACCTCATATTCTTGCACACTTCAATCGCAGAGTAATTAAATAGGGGAAACTGTAATACCCCAAATTTGCCCCATTCAAGTTCAAATGGTCGTTTTATTTTAATTTGTAGTCTTTAATTACTTATTTATTATAAATTGGGGGTTTAAATATTGATAGGAGGTGTATGGACCATCAAAATATGATGGCCTATAAGAGTATTTTAGAATCCCGTTTAAATACAAGAGGGGTATATTTTTACTATATAGGGGTGTATAGGCTCATTGGAGTTTTGGGAGACCTGTTTAAAATTCATGAGAGAGAGGTGTATTGCCTTAATGTACCATCAATATTTGATGGCCCATTAAGATTTTTACTCATGTTTTATAACAAAGTAGGGGTGTATTTTTTCTCATTTTTGTAGAATGACACATTTATGTTCTACTGGCCCATTGGATATAAGAAGATAATGCGGTTTTGAATAATTGCATGCCCATATTAGTTTTATTTTTCGAAGCCCATCATGACAACTTTTTGTTGACTAAAGTCAACATTCATTTAAGTTTTGTTTATTTATTACAAATATTCAATTATTAATATTTTATTATATTTACTATATCTATTAGTATTATGATGATAATAATAATAAATAATAATAATAGTTATTATTATTATTATTATTATTATTTTGTTTATATTAATATTTTTATTATTATGTTGACCGAAGTAAACTCAAGGGAGAAACCCTAATGCTCAACAGTGGCGCCTTTCGTTCTTCATCTTTATCACAACAATGTTCAAAAGCCCAGAAATTAAAACGAATCAAATCATCACGAATCAAATCTCCAGAAATAACATTACAAATCAATTACATAAACAAAACAAACCATATCAATTAAACAAAAAACGTATCAAATCTTATATAGATTACGATCAATAAATTATAGATTTAAACTTAAACTAACTCTAATCTAGGATCTAATTCTATCAATTCCTAATTTCTAACGAAAATCACAACAAAATTTCCTAAATTAATCTCTAACCTAAAACTATATAAACCCCTAAATTTCTAAAGAGAAAAGAAAAAAAGGGATTTTGGGTTGAAGAAAGATTGAGAAGAAGGAAGGGTTGGCGGCTTCGAATCCTCAACCATCATCTTTCGAGATCTGGGTTTCAAAATCTGAAACCCTAGATCTGTATCATTTTCGTCTAAGATCTTCGTTCAATCCATCGTCGTCGTTGACGTCACGCTTCATACCTGCAGATCGGAGAAAGAGAAGGAATCATAAAGCTAATCGAAAATCAGAGCGAATACGAAATTGCAAGGAGGTAATCGATGCTTTGATTTTCTTGATAGTTGGGGTTTAGGTCGGGTTATTTTGGTGTTAGGAGATGTCGCTGATTGGGCCGCTGTCGATTTAGGGTTTTAGCGGTGGTTGGTGTTATTGTTGTTCTACGAGATTGAGAGAGAAGAAAAAAGGGGGAGAGAGGCGAAATGAGGACATGAGAGAAAAAATAAATAAAAATGGAAAGTTATAATCCCTCCAGAATCCCGTGCATGCGTCTCTATGTTCTTATCATACACCCTCGCTTCACACCCTTAGGATCTTAATCAGACGTCCCTCACACCACGAGACCATGATAACGTCACACGCTCGCCCACACATGATCCAAACAGACCTCTCCTTGTTCAAATATTAGGCCAAGCCCAATTGTTAACCACGCCCCCATGTGCTTTTTATTTTACTAGCCTGACTGGATTCGTACCCCCCACGTTTGACCAAAAACAAACTATTGGGCTTAAGCCCACGCTATCTACGCCCCCATATTATTTCCCCAGTCATAAAATGCACCCCCTGCGCAACTGGGCTCAAATCCAATATCTGGATTTAGGACCATGATATTCACACCCCTAGTGTTTTACTAGCTAACTGAATTTACACCCCCGGCATTTTAAATAAAAATTAATTTATTTAATTTCATAATTTCATTTATTTATTTATTCGTTTATTTATTTATTATCATTTTTTGATTTATCACGTTAACATATGATTTTGTATAATTAATAAATAATTGTAATATTTTTCTATTAAAAATTTTAACATATTTTTTTAATCTATTTTTAAATACTAACATTTCTTTAAATGCATTAAACATTTTTTCTCTTGCATTAAAGTTTATTTTTCTTATATTGCATCGTATACTCGAAAACGCCTAGCCAACCAAATACTAACCTTTTTTTACTAACATAATTCAAATTTATATATTTAAAAAGAAGGATTATGGAAACTTCTTTTATCGACTGCGAACTACGTCTATAATTCCGCTATTCACAAACTCATACTTGGTTCAAGGAGAATTCGAGATATTTCCATAATCCATAAAAAAAACTAATCAAACAACTACGAACTACGAATTGGGACTCTGATTCCTTATAAGAGAATACGTAGGCATAGACTCAAAATCGTGGCGAGTTCCCCTAATTAAAAACTAGAACCCTATTCCTAAACCTTTAAGCTAAACCCTAGTATCCTTGTGACAAGGTAGATGAAGGGTGCCTAACACCTTCCCTTCGTCTAAAGCGAGGCAAGAATCTAGAATCTTCGTATCATCAATTAGGATTATTCCATTATATTCCAGTCTTAGGATAAAAATTAATGGTAACGACTATAACACCCCAATTGTACCCCGGCAAATTATATAAATAAATCAGAGTTATAAAAATCATTCATGCAAATGAATCGGGATGCCATAAATTCTTCTATCAAAATTCATTGCATTCATCATGGATATATAACACTTTTAAAACATCGAATGAACCATCATCATAAAATCTTTAGTTAAATAATTCAACATCTACGCAGCCGAAATTCTTAATAACATCTCTATCATCATAACAGCTACTTCAAACCAATAAATACTTAATAATAATCAACTTAAATTTCAACGACGGAATAATCATCAATCAAAAGCAACAAGCATTCATCCCCCCGAGTGTTACATATCAGAGCAATGACATCGACTCGAACTACTAAAGGTATACAACCTTCACTCTCGATTACCTGCACGTTATCAACATAAGGGCAACATTCAAATAGAAGGGGTGAGATATCTAACAATATAATAAAGCGCATGATAATTAATATATTAAATTAGATCACATAACATCACCACTTATCATCTCATAATCAACAATAATAATACATATTCACCACATCAATACACACTTCTTTATACAATCATATAATGCGACTCGATACTATGTAAATGCATGTGGTACCATTTGGAGCAGAACTCCCATCTCAAAAAATTTCCAATTAATAGAGGCATCAACAAGGCATAAGCCTTCATCTCAAAATTCGCCTATTCAGGCCATCTCAACGAGCATAAGCTCCATCTCAAAATGCAATGTATGCGACACAATCATGAATGTAATAACAACACCACAATTAACAACATCTCAATACAACATCATTGTTGGCCAAAGGCTTACATCTCAAAATCATCTCAACGTCTCTTCATCAACATCTCATATCATCATAATCATTCATCAAACATCATTTATTCATCATGAATTATCAATACAACATTATTAATAACATATCATCAACAACTCAGTTGTACGTTGATACGACATGAATTCACACCGCTATTCTGTAATCTTACATCATTACTATCATTACTCCTACTGTTTCAAATCAAACAACAACCTATAAACATTTCATCCTCATCATTCTGCATAAAACCAACATAACGATCAACACGGGAACTAACTCTAAATCCTAAATGGGCTACTAGGATTACACTTTCTACTCTTTATTTTAATCCTCTAGAATAAAGTTCATCGTGTTAGCTATTCAACGCTTCGAACGACATCTCAAATGACATCCTAAAACTCAAGTTACAGGATAATCATCACTTACAATTACCCTATAATTCTAAATTAATTAAACTGCATCGGAACATCAATATTCATCCATAATTCATCAATTCTTCATCATACGACATTACATACATTCAATTCAAGAACAAGATAACAATAACCTCTAACCCCACATACCAATCATTATGAACCTAGTTATTGAGTCAGAACCCCGCCCTTACCTTGGATTGAAGGTCGCTCTATAATCTTCCGGTCGAATTCCCGTTCTGCCGTTCTATCCTCTTTTTCCAGCAGCTTCACGTTCTTCTTCTCAATCATTATTCTTCTACTGCCTCTTCTTTCTATTCCTTCTAACAACAATTAAATAACCTATTATTCTCTTTATTCCTTATTGGGCTCAAAACTAATACACCCCCTTATTACTTCTATTCCTTAAAAACAAGCCCACATCAATAATATTATACTTCTAATATTATTTCACCACTTAATAAAATACTTAAATCCAATTAATCACAACACATATTCACAAATATTCCAAAAATAATTTAATTAAATAATTAATTAAATTACGGGTGTTACAACTCTCCCCCACTTTGAATATTTTCGTCCTCGAAAATTTATCTCAATCAAACAACTCAAGGTAGGAGTCTCGCATCTTGCCCTCCAACTCCCAAGTCATGCTTTCTCCAGCAGCTCCTAGCCAAACCACTTTAACCAAAACAATCTCTTTGCCCCTCAGAGTCTTTATTTCACGATCCGCGATCCGTACATGAATCGTCTCCACCTTAAGATTATCCCGTACTTGCACATCATCCACATGAATCACATGAGATGGATCTTAAATATACTTCCGGAGTTACGACACATGAAACACATCATGCAAATTCGAAAGATTAGGCGGTAAAGCCACTCTATAAGCAACATTCCCCACTATCTTCGAAATCTGATACGGTCTAATAAAATGAGAAGTGAGCTTCTTAGACTTCAATGCTCGCCCAACACCAGTCATAGGTGTAACTCTTAAACACACATGCTCACCAGCTTGAAATTCTAAATCCTTCCTTTGCTTGTCATGATAACTCTTCTGCCTACTTTGGGAAGCTTTCATCTTTCCTAGAATCAACTTCACCTTCTCAGTAGTTTCACGAACAAGTTCAGGTCCAAGTACTACACTTTCACCAGATTCATGCCAACATAACAGAGTTCTACATCTTCGACCATACAACGCCTCAAAAGGTGCCATCCCAATACTGGAATGGTAACTGTTATTATAGGTGAACTCTATCAATGGAAGATAAGTATACCACGAACCTCCCTGCTCAAGAACACATGCCTTTAACAAGTCTTCCAATGATTGAATCATCCGTTCAGTCTGACCATCTGTCTGAGGATGATACGCTGAACTCAATCTCAACTTAGAACCCAACGCTTCTTGCAAACTCTTCCAAAAATTATAAGTAAATCTTGGATCTCTATCTGACACAATGCACAAAGGAACACCATGCAACTTCACAATCACACTAGTGTAAATCTCAACCAACTTCGACACTGGAAAGATGATGTTAATAGGAATAAAATGAGCCGGCTTCGTAAGCCTATCAACAATCACCCAAATCAAATCATGTCCTCTTATAGTATTAGGCAACCCCGTCGCAAAGTCCATCGAAATGCTATCCAATTTCCATTCTGGAACTTCTAACGGCTGCATCAATCCTACAGGCTTCTGATGTTCAACTTTCGACTTCTGACAAGTCAAACATGCATACACAAATCGAGCCACATCACTCTTCATCCCAGGCCACCAAAACAAGCCTTTCAAATCTTGATACATCTTTGTAGCTCCTGGATGAATACTCAACTTACTTCTATGACTCTCCTCAAGTATCACCTTCTTCATCTCAGCATCATCAGGAATACAAATCTGGTTACGAAACCTCAACACACCTTACGCATCTAGCTTAAAATCATTATTCTCCGACTAATCGATTCTAACCATCAAATCTACCAGTTTAACATCCAACTTCTGAGCTTCTCTGATACTGTCTAGAAATTCATTATTAATCTTCAACATACCCAACATAACACTATGCGGAGTAACCTCACAAACTAAGCTCATATCTTTGAATTATTCAATTAATTCCATCTCTTTAACTATCATTGCTGACATATGTAAAGTCTTTCGACTTAACGCATCAGCTACCACATTCGCTTTTCCTGGATGATAATTCAAACCGAAATCATAATCCTTTAACAATTCCAACCATATTCATTGCCTCATATTCAACTCCTTCTGATCGAATAAATACTTTAAGCTCTTATGGTCACTAAACACTTCAAATCTAGAACCATAAAGATAATGCCTCCAAATCTTCAACACAAAGACAATTGCAGCAAGCTCCAAATCATACGTAGGATAGTTCTTCTCACGAGTTCTCAACTGCCTTAACGCATAAGCAACTACCTTACCATTCTGCATAAGCACACCTCATAAACCCATCTTAGAAGCATCACAATACACCACAAAAGGCTCTCCTGGATTAGGCAACGTCAAAATTGGAGTCTACGTCAACCTCTTCTTAAATTCCATAAAACTCTCTTCGCACTGAACATCCCATACAAAAGCTCTACCTTTACGAGTCAACTTAGTCAATGGAAGTGCCAACTTGGAAAAACCTTCGATAAACCTTTTATAATAACCAGCTAATCCCAAAAAGCTTCTAATCTCAGTAACTGACTTCGTAGTTTCCCATTGCAACACATCATCAAACTTCGATGGATCTACAACAATGCCACTACCTGAAATCACATGACCAAGAAAACTAACCTCCTTTAACAAAAACTTGCACTTGGACAACTTTGCATACAACTTCTTCTCTTTCAAAACTTGCAATACTACTCTTAAGTGTTCAGCATGCTCTTCTTCTGACTTAGAGTAAATCAAAATATCATCAATGAACACCACCACGGACCGATCCAAATAAGTATGAAAGATACGATTCATGTATTCCATGAATACTCCCGGCGCGTTGGTAACACTGAAAGGCATCAACGAATACTCGTAATGTCCATAACGCATTCTGAAAGTCGTCTTATGGATATCTTCACCCTTCACTTTAATCTGATGGTAACCCGACCTCAGATCAATCTTACTAAACACACGAGCATCCATTAATTGATCCATCAAGTCATCTATTCTTGGAAGCGGATACTTGTTCTTAATCGTCACTTTATTCAACTGTCTATAATCAACACAAAGCCTCATACTTCTATCTTTCTTCCTTACTAACAACACTTGAGCTCCCCACGCCGACACACTTGGTCTTACAAACTTCTTCTCAAGTAACTCTTCCAATTGCTTCTTTAACTCTGACAATTCAGATGCATACATCCTATATGGTGCCATAGACACAGGTCTGGTACCAGGTACAAGATCAATAGCAAATTCAACTTCCCTCTCCGGTGGTACATCAGGAATCTCATCAGGGAAAACTTTAGGAAATTCACACACCACCGGCAATTCCTCAATTATAGCTTGAGTATCTACAGATAGCGATGCCATCAACGAGAACATCTGTACTTCTTCTTGCATTAACTTCCTTAACTGTCTAGCAGATAACAGACAATCTTCCTCTGCTTCAGGAGTAGAAAACTTCACCGACTTGTCATAACAGTTAATATGAACACAATTATGCTCTAAGAAGTTCATACCCAAAATCACATCTAAACCTCTTAAAGGTAAACAAACTAAATCAACAATAAAGTCTCTATCAAAGATCGACAAAGGACACTTTAAACACACAAAAGAAGCAGGCACCGACCCCTTGGATGGAGTATCGACGACCATTTCCCCATTCAAAGAAGACAACATAAGACCAAATCTTTCAACATAATCAGCAACAATAAAATAATGCGTAGCATCAGTATCAGTAATAGTAATTAAAGGAGTACTATTAATGAAACATATACCTCTGATAAGTCTGTCCTCAACAGCTGTCTAATCCTCCACCAAAGCAAACACTTTACCACTTGACTGAGCCCTCTTCGGTTTTGGACACTGACTACCAATGTGCCCTTCTTCTCTACAATTGAAACAAATCACATCCTTATGTTCACACTCAGACACAACATGTCCGTTCTTACCACAACGGAAACACCTCTTCACTTCAGTAGTACACACATTACTCTTGTGCCCTGATTTTCCATACTTAAAGTAAACCACACCAGCAGGAGCATCTCCCCCACTAGTTCTCTGTCCCTGAGCAACTTTCTGTTTACCTTTACCAGCTGGGGCATCATAAGGCTTACCACGATTTTGTTGGTGCTTACCCCTCTTCTCACTGATAATCTTGTAATGAGCATTATTATCCTCCTCATAAATCCTGCAACTATCAACCAAATCAGCAAAGACACGGATCTTCTAGTATCCAACTTCCTTCTTGATCTCCGGGCGCAACCCGTTCTCAAACTTGATACACTTCAAAAACTCAACATCTACCTCAGCGTAATGCGGATAAAACTTTGCCAACTCAGCAAACTTGGCAGCATACTCAACAAATGACATATTCCCTTGCTTCAGCTCAAGGAACTCAAATTAACAATACTCGATTGTTAGACAACTACGACTCGACGAAAAGGTCGGACCAACCTTTTACTCTGATACCAACTTTGTAACACCTCAATTCTACCCCGACAAATTATATAAATAAGTCAGAGTTATAAAAATCATTCATGCAAATGAATCGGGATGCCACAAATTCTTCTATCAAAATTCATTGCATTCATCATGGATATATAACACTTTTAAAACATCGGATGAACCATCATCATAACATCTTTAGTTAAATAATTCAACATCTACGAAGCGAAAATTCTTAATAACATCTCTATCATCATAACAACAACTTCAAACTAACAAATACTTAATAATAATCAACTTAAAGTTCAACGACGGAATAATCATCAATCAAAAGCAAAAAGCGTTCACCCCCCGAGTGTTACATATCAGAGCAATGACACCTACTCGAACTACTAAAGGTATACAACCTTCACTCTCGATTACCTGCACGTTACCAACATAAGGGCAACATTCAAATAGAAGGGGTGAGATATCTAACAATATAATAAAGCGCATGATAATTAATATATTATATTAGATCACATAACATCACCACTTCTCATCTCATAATCAACAATAATAATACACATTCAGCACATAAATACACACTTCTTTATACAATCATATAATGCGACTCGATACTATGCAAATGCATGTGGTACCATTTGGAGCATAACTCTCATCTAAAATTTTTTCCAATTAATAGAGGCGTCAATAAAGCATAAGCCTTCATCTCAAAATTCACCAATTCAGGCCATCTCAACAAGCATAAGATCCATCTCAAAATGCAATGTATGCGATACAATCATGAATGTAATAACAACACCATAATTAACAACATCTCAATACAACATCATCGTTGGCCAAAGGCCTACATCTCAAAAGCATCTCAACATCTCTTCATCAACATCTCATATCATCATAATAATTCATCAAACATCATTTATTTATCATGAATTATCAACACAACATTATTAATAACATCTCATCAACAACTCAGCTGTACGCTGATACAACAATAATTCACACCGCTATTCTGTAATCTTACATCATTACTATCATTACTCCTACTGTTACGAATCAAACAACAACCTATAAACATTTCATCCTCATAATTCTGCATAAAACCAACATAACGATCAACACGGGAACTAACTCTAAATCCCAAATTGGCTACTAGGATTACACTTCCTATTTTTCATTTTAATCCTCTAGAATAAAGTTCATCACGTTAACTATTCAACGCTTCGAACATCATCTCAAACGGCATCCTAAAACTCAAGTTACAGCATTTATAAACTGAATCTGCCAAAAACCAAACAATATGGATTGATGCAAAACATCTTGGATCGACGCGTACTACACTGAACTTGCAACATGAGTAGACACATCCTTTCTTGGGCTGACTCATCTTGAGTCTAATACACAACATGTATCGACACATGCACCTACGGATCGACTCATCCTGAGTCTAAAAGCACTCATGTATCGATGCAAAACCTCTTCGTGTCGACTCATACTGAGTCTCAAAACCTTCTTGTATCGACACATAGCATTTGGGGTCGACACATCCTGTTACATCCTGCATAAATTCTTTGAATTTATCTGCGTTTTCACTATGGGTTTCATATTTTAAGCCCTAAAAACTTAATCTAATCATAGATAATCATCACTTACAATTACCCTATAATTCTACATCAATTAAAACGCATCGGAACATCAATATTCATCCATAATTCATCAATTCTTCATCATACGACATCATATACATTCAATTCAAGAACAAGACAACAATCACCTCTAACCCCACATACCAATCATCATGAACCCAATTATAGAGTCAGAACCACACCCTTACCTTGGATTGAAGGTCGCTCTATAATCTTCCGGTCGAATTCCCGTTTTGCCGTTCTATCCTCTTTTTCCAGCAGCTTCACGTTCTTCTTCTTAATCCTTATTCTTCTACTGCCTCTTCTTTCTATTCCTTCTAACAACAATAAAATAACCTATTATTCTCTTTATTCCTTATTGGGCTCAAAACTAATACATCCCCTTATTACTTCTATTCCTTAAAAACAAGCCCACATCAATAATATTATACTTCTAATATTATTTCACCACTTAATAAAATACTTAAATCCAATTAATCACAACACATCTTCACAAATATTCCAAAAATAATTTAATTAAATAATTAATTAAATTACGGGCGTTACAACGACTCTCTTTTTGTTTGCCGGTTATTACACTAAGCGATAGATGTAGGTGAAGAACCATTAAAGTGTATGTGTATGGTAACGCTGGTCTAATCACATGGGATAATGGTTAGCTATCTAACGTTCTGATTAGGCTATGCGCTGTCTTTATTAAGGTTAAGTTTAAATTGAAAGATACTTAATTGTATTAACATTCTCTGTTTCTCTTTTTTTTTTTGAATTGATCTTGTCATTATTAGAACAAGTGGAAGATTATTGTAATTAATACTTAGTAATCAACATGGATGTGTTCCAAAATGACAAGAAAATATGCAAGTGAAGATTATTTTTTGAAATCATAAATAGGAAACATTTGTGAAATGTTGTAGTAGGTTGTTTGACTTTTGATTTTGAAAACAGAAAATGGTTTGTGAACCGTTGTAGTTGGCTGTTTGAATCGAAAATAGGCAACGCTTTATGAATGCAGTCAGAATAGGAAATGCTCCAGAACTATTTTTGTAAGCGGAATAATGCAACATTTGATAAAACCGTTGTTGTAGACGAAATAGTGCAACAATTTATAAAACTGATGTTTTAGGCGAAACAGTATAACATTTGACAAAAGTATTACTGAAAGTGTGTGTTCCATTAAGGGTCGCAATCTTGTGAAACATCTCTACTTTGGCCTGTAAATTGAGCATTTTAAATTTAGAAAATCATCACAAAAAACATATATCCTCTTTACTAAAATTTCAGACACTCTTCGCTACTTTTAAATTTTTGTCGCTCTTGTGCAAATTTAATTAAGGTTGAATTATTATAGATGTTCATGCATTCTAACTCTAAGACATATTAAGAATGCTTGAAATACTTTTAAAAAAATGATTCCGTTCACGATTCTAATCTCGATACATTTATTTTAAATTAATTTTCTAACACTCACGACAGTCCAATAAAATTGTTATGCATAATATTGATATATTATTAGAATAAATTGTATTATTTTATTTTTTTTAATGTATTTTTAAATTTTAGATGACCCGGTGCATAAGAATAGGACACCTCATTTATATCAATAAAACAAAATATGCGTCTATTTTACCAAGTTGTATTTTAATAGTATAAATGGTAGGTCACGCATGTCACATCAGCATACTAAATTCAAATACTATGATTGAAAAATAAATATTAATACTATTTTAATCTATAATAATCTACTTAATCAACGACCAAACTGTTAATGAATTTAAATTACGGAAAATTATAAATTATAACTAAAACAAGTTATAGGTTATTTTTAATTTATTTTCAACTGTGAAAAGAGATTCAAAATCTGACCAACATAGTTATATATTTCAATATATTAAATTGTTGAACAAATAACACGTGAAATAACGCATAAGAATCGTAAATCAATATAAATAATTACAAAGGAATAACCCCACGTGCTTCCTTCACGGATGTCCAGTTTTGAACAAAATAGTTCTATAAACAAACAAACAAGCTGTTGCTATATATAAATAGTAACAGATTGAAGTGTATCATTCCAACTTTTAGTAGTGCATGTGCTTCCACAATTACTTTGAGAATCCCAAACATGTTGTTTTCTACCGCCAAAGATTCAGAGTTTCCATATTTAGAACACGTTCAACAATACCTTCTTCGTCATGACTCAAACATCCTCAGTATTCAAAGCCCAACTAATAATTCTAACACAACTGCATCTCCACGTGAAGTGCACGCACCTCCCACGTGGAAGCACTACCGGGGTGTGAGGCGTAGGCCGTGGGGAAAGTTTGCGGCAGAGATCAGAGATCCGAAGAAGAAAGGTGCTAGGGTTTGGCTTGGAACTTATTTAACCGAAGAAGAAGCTGGTATGGCTTATGATAAAGCTGCTTTTAAGATGCGTGGCCGAAAGGCCAAGGTCAATTTTCCCCATCTTATTGGCTCTGACGTGTACACGCCAGAGCCAAAAAGAGAGACGACTTTGAAACAAGAATCGACTGAAATTTCTTCTTCATCGGATTATAGCTGTGAGTCATTATCACAAGGTTCAAAGAGGAAGAGGAGCATGGCTAATCTACTTAACAAATTAGCCAAGAATAGAAGCCAAGCTATGGTGGTTGAAAGTGAAATGGCCTCACAAGAAAATGCTGTCGAACAATGGTTGAATGAGTTGAGTGATTGCTCTCTAATGTGGTGCTTCTAGTAGTGTTTGTTTATTTTGATTTTTCCCTTTCTGAATATCTTAAGGTTTGGTTTTTGCTGTGAATTCAGCTGCTCCTAATAAGTTTAACATAGTTTTTGCATTGCCTTGATGAAATTCAATGGGTGATGTTTATGTAAAATTACAACTATGTTGTAATATTACCTTGTGATAATGTTAAATAGAAAAGTATGTTTAATAATTCACAATTTCAATTTATCCTACTTTTAGTTTGTTGATTTATTTTGTTATAAAGCGGTGGTCTTTGTGGGTTTTTTTTTTATAATGTTCTTCTGAGCTCTAATCGATTGTCTGATGAATGGTGCTTTGTGGTTTGTGTGTCTTGTAAGAATTTTGCTTTTTTATTTTTTATTTTTATAATGTTCTTCTATCCTTGTTTTATGATGTTGTTTTGCCTTCTTTTTTTTAAATTTCTATTATTATTATTTTATTCGACATTCCTTGTGTTCTTCTATCCTTGTTTTATGATGTTGTTTTGCCTTCTTTTTTTTTTTTAATTTCTATTATTATTTTTTTATTCGACATTCCTTGTGTTCTTCTATCCTTGTTTTATGATGTTTTTCTATCCTTGTTTTATAATATTTGTTTTGATAGAATTTTGGCATTATATACTCCTCCTTTTTATATAAAAACATTTATTGTATTTTTTATTTTTATTAAAGATTCACTAATGTTTTTTTAGTCATATTTTATACTTTAATCAGAATTAAGTGTAAGTTGGTGCTGCAGAATTTTGAAGTGGTGGTGCTCATATTCGATATGACGACGTATGAGAGATTTGTAAGGTTAACATTTTAAGCTTAAATCAGTTTATAATTAATAATGAGTGTAGTGAAAAATGAAGATCTGAAAGTGTATCTTGCGTTTTGCGTGAGATGATTTTATATGTAATATCCTAAACTCCGCACTAAAATATTGCATAATGTAATTATAAATACAACCAAGTAGGGTGTCACATACATAAAAAAAACACATCCTGCTCTGTAACACGAGTTTCAACATAATAGTTTCATTGTAAGAGAGTACCGATCGACTTGTTTGAAACATATCTTGAGCTCCGTAAATCCGTTTGAGACCCTGTCAGTTGCGTTAGAAAGGTAACACAATAATATTTACTCCTAAGTGGATAAATTGTGTCTAGGAGAGCTACAACAATAGCCGTTTTTCTGGTTTCTATACCATAAATGTTGGCGATTTCGGTCATGCGTTAGTTAGCTTATTTAAAGTGTAATTGGAGTCTTGTGAGTTGGTTTGGGGTGGGGTTAGTTACATTGGAAAGACGGTTCAATGATCTTTTCAACTGGAAAATTTCATAATTTTCTCATAAATATATAATTTTTTGGCGTCATTTTGAAGTCAGGCAAAATATTCTCCCAATACGTGTACCCGTTCTTGTTATTTGATTAAACTAAATCGATTGGTGTATTATATCCTGAAATAAAAGTCATATTCTTAAAGTAGTATCTCTAAGCTTTTCGAAACATATTCATTTGCTAGATTCTGACTCTGTTTGATATTTTAAATAATTATTTAAGTATGATTGTGTTAATTGTCTAAGTGGTGATGTCGATATGCTACCGTATGAGTATGAATTGATGTATTATACACAATGAGTGTAATTGATATATTGTTGTGTGTTGTTGAGTTAAAGGTGAGTTGCATGTATGTGAATTAATAATTTCATTATTTGAATTATTATATGTGTTTGAAATGTGTTATTATGCCGAGTATGATGATCAATGTTGTTATTGGATATCGTTATGATAATGTTATTAAGGTGTTTGTGATGTTATTGTGATGTTGATATGGTGTGAA
This sequence comes from Vicia faba, assembly GCA_948472305.1. Taxonomy (NCBI): domain Eukaryota; kingdom Viridiplantae; phylum Streptophyta; class Magnoliopsida; order Fabales; family Fabaceae; genus Vicia; species Vicia faba. The sequence goes on from OX451740.1 coordinate 493,824,590, forward strand.
CATGATTATTAAGTTGTGAGTATTATGTGTTGTTTATAAAACATGTTGGTGGATGTATTTGTGCATATTATTGATGCTTGTGGATAATTATGTGGAAACACATAATCGTTGTTGTTTATGTTTCGAAGGTGAAATGTAAACATGAATTGTTGGTGTTGGTGCGTTGTTGCATCAATTATATGTCATGCATCATTAGTGTCATTGGTGTGAAAGAAGCAAGTGCAAGTCTAGAAGGATGGGCTGGTAACTTGTCCCGAACTTAGAAGAGTGGGTTCGCAGATCTAGAAGGGTGGATCTGAAGTCTAGAAGGGTGTACACCGTTCCTATGAAGAACTAAATGTTAAGTTGGTACTACTTGCATATGCATAGAGTTGTATTGCATAACGAGTCATATGTATATTTGTTGAGATATAAATGTTGAGTGTGTGAATGTAATTGATATATTGTGATTAAGATTGTGTTGAATATGACTATGTGTGATAATGATGTTGTTGTATATGATATCGATGATGATTTAGGTGTGAGAATGTGATATGTTATTGTGCATGTTTGTGTAAATGTTGTACTCTATCTTATATTATATACCATTATTATTGAAATGAATTATCACCCCTTTTGGTTGAATGTCGCCTTTACATGGGCATCATGCAGATACTCAAGAGTAGGGAGATTGTTGTGAGTGAAAGCTAGTTCTTTCAGTTTCATTGTTTTAGTTTTGGGTTATGCTCTGATATGTAACACTGGGGAGCGATTTCTTGTTCATGTTGAGATTTTCTGAGCAACAATGTATGCTTTAATATGTTTATGTTTTGGTGTGTTTAGCATTTGGAGAAGTCTTACGAGTCGATGCTTTTATTTTAATATGAAGTTTTATTATGAGACTTAAAATATTGTGTATCTTAATTATGATTCCGCTGCTATGCTATCAGATGAGTTGGATGTCGTGTAAATATCCCAAGTACAAATCACGTAAGTTGGATGTCGTGTAAACATCCTAAGTGAAATTGTATGCCTTAAAATATTGTGTGAAATGTTTATTTAGATTATGTGTTACATGATCAGCATGTGCATGTATTTTGAGATGTGTAATATCCTATGTGCAAAAGTTTTGAAAATAATTGAGTAAAATCTCTGATTTATTGTATAATTATGCATTTAGAGAAATCGGGTGTTACCTTATACCTTAGGTCATTTGGAATGGATTTACATTAATTTGAGCCTTAGCTCTTTGGGCCTATGACCGGCCCAGAACACTTGTCCCCTAGGCTAACCGGGGGTTACTGTGTTTGGGAAGTCTGTAATGGTCGTTGCCGTCCTCTGAGAATGCAGTTCGTTTTAAGCTAGAAGTGAAAACGCTTAAAGTCAGTTGTAAAAGCAGTGTGGAACAAGCACATTAAATATTTTTTCATTATTTAAATATTTTGCCGCTTCTTTCTGGCACTTGAATTGAAGTGACTAGTTAGGGTATTACACTGCTTATAGTGCACTCAAGTGCACAAGAGTTTGTTTACCTTTCACATTAAGGTATTTGATGTGTAGGGACAAAGAAAAATGACAACCAAAATAAATGACTTTCAGTAATAGTAACCAATAAGACATTGAATTAACTTGGCAGAAGAATATAAAAGAAGGTGAGGAACACAAAATGTTTGTTTACCTAGTTTAATCAAATGATTTACGTCTAGGGTGGAGATGAGATCTCCAATTTAATATACTTTAAAATTTGTTACAAGAGATTACAAAAGAGTTACAAGAAAATAGTCTTCAAAATTTCCAAAAACATACTCTATTTTCTACCCAAGTGTTTTCTAATATCTCCGACTTTCAATATTGTAATCACACAAATCCAAGGTACTAATAAGTATTGTATGATCCTTCTAGATAACTCTAAAAGAGTTCCATAAACCCTAAACCCCTTATTTCTCCCTTTTACTTTAAAATTCTAAAAAATTGTCACACTTACAATAATAGAAGATATATATATTTATAATTTCTAAAAGCCTACAAATCCATAACAAAATCTCAAAACATAAGCCATTAATTATAAGAATAAAATATATTATTAATATCTTACAATATCTCGTAAAATATTATAATTATCTTATTATATTTCTTATAATATTATAAATATTTATCTTATAATATCTCTTAGAATATAATAAATATAAATCTTATAATATTTTTTAGAATATTATAAATATCTTATAATATAATTTTATATTAATTTTTAGTCTCTCTTAAATAATATAAAATATTTTAACATTAATGAACATATCTATGAACCAAATCAATAAAACTCGATAGTCGTGAATCGCATGGATCAGACTACTTTTATGTTTTATGATTTTTGGCAATCTCGAAATATATATTTTTTCCTCTTCATCACTCTAAATTTTTAGGAATACTTCAACAATCTCTACCTTGACTTAAAACCGTGGAGATGCCAATTTAATAATCAACCACCTTGCATGTTTCTACCATGTTGAAACCTTATTCAAAAAATATGATATAGTTCAAGACACCATTGAATTTTGGATATAGCCACTTGCATCCACTTGCTTTCAATCACCTTTTTCTACCAAGGTAATCTAACAAGCCCACAAGAATGGTTTTTCAACCATCGTAGACTTCACATGCCTTCGAATGCATCCCTGAAGGTCCTAGTTTATGTATTTTGCAATCCTTCAACCATATTTACAATATAATGCCCAAGGCTAGCGTAATCGTCTCTTTGAGATACTATAATCTTACTCTTTACCTTATCATGAGTCAAATGATAATCAGAGGCATCTGTAATCGTTCCCTCACTACTACTATATACATAGTAGTAAACTCCACATTAAACTGGGTTTTTCTGCCATAGTTTCTAAAAACTTCATCTCGGTTTTTTATTTTCTTCCCATGATGAAATTATCTATTAACCAAGTAAACTGCTTTGACACCATCCTTACCCCAAAAACTCAATGAAAACTCAACAGTCCCATGCATTTTAATCCCATGTCCTCTGATCTTACCGATTGATCAGAACCTGAGAAGTGGCCGAAAGATGGTATGTAGTATGGCTGTAAAGTCGAGGAGGAAAAGGGGGTTGTATCTACAAGGCACTCCGACGATCAAGTAAGGGTGGGAACAAGGAGATACAAGCAAAGTATTAGGTGGTGAATAGTAAGTATTCGATATATGGTCCTCACAAGTGTGAGGGTATATATAAGGCTTATGGCGCATGGCCATTGGTTCCTCATTTCACGCCTGGATATATGTGTCTGTGAAATCAGGTAACTGTTAGGACTTGGTCAAACCGGGCATATATTCTCTTAACTAGCTGTTGATCCCGAGGAGGGGGTTAGTTACAGGCATCTCTCTAGTCGGTTCCTGGTTGCCTGCGCGATGTTGGTGTTGGGCAGGCCGAGAGGATGCTCGCCTATCATCCTGGGCCGGTGCATGTTTGGGAGGGAAAATGGATGACATTGCTTGACAGGTAATGGGAAATCCGGGTCAAGGTCGTGCGGGCCGTACCGAAGGAAATGTCTTAGACTGGGCCCAATCAAGCTGTCGGACCAGTCTAGAACAGTAGCCCCCAAATCATTTCTTCTAGGTGCATGAGTGATGACTTTAACATCTACTCGTGGAATGGGGCGTGTCTTACGGGGAAATCAGTGTTGCTTGTTATGCCTTGCTTGTGGGGAGACGAGGAGTTGGTCGTTAGGAATTTTGAATTTGGAGAGGTAGCTTGTTTTGATAAGCGTGCTAGCAAAGCGGTGAAATGATGACTTAGGGCTAGGGTGTAATAATGACGCCCCTGGGGTTCCCCAGGCGAGTGTCTTGTACACGCAAATTGTTTTATCTATAAGTACGAGAGGAACAAGGTGTTTAGTATTTTTCTTCTTCTCTCTCAACTACTCGTATTAGCTCGATTGTCGACCATCGCTGTTCGTTGATTTTTTCTGCTCGCAGCTGCTTTCAATTGTTTGAATTTTCGCTTTTTTCTTTCTAGAAATGCATGCTGTTAGGATTTAGAGCTCTGTTTGCGAGGATGCCGTTGGAGAGTGTTGGCGGTAAATGGTGTTTCCGTAGTTTAGAATCGCTGAAGTCGTCGTGGGGTCTCCTCGGGGACCTCGTGGTGCATCGTGGATGGCTTATTAGGGATTAGGGATTTTTCTGAAACTCCTGCCAGTTGATACACCTCAGTGAGGGTTCTTGTCGGGGATACGATCCTTGTTTACCAACGCCCTTTCGCTTGTTTAGTGGTGGAAGGGTGGTTCTGGCATTGATGTCAAGCTCATCTTTTTCCTCTTCTTTTCAGGTTCTATGGATGATAATGCTCCGGTCGATATTTCGAGAAAATTTACATAGTATTCTGAGATTTCCTCAAACGAGACAAGCAGCTCGTCGAGCATCCTGGAAATTTTCAAGGATGCGCAAAATCAAATGGAGCCGCAAACGAGGGAAGGCGACATGGAGATGACTTCCGCCGACCAAGGTTGTCTATTTCCTCCTGGGAACGAGGAGGAGCCTCAGGATTGGGTTGCGAGCAATCCCCGAGACTGGCCGTGGTATTTTTATAAGCACCGAGAAGATGTCTTTACGGACGTGTACACTCATGAGGAGGGGGCCAAGAGGAATGGTCGTTATACATCCCCGAGAAGGAGAACAAAATCTGCTCAAAATATGACAAGAGGCGGATCCAAATGTATGTCATCATATTTCGAGAGATGGGTCTTCGCCTCCCCTTTTCTGACTTTGAGGTGGCCATATTTAGGCACTTGTGTGTGGCTTCCTCCCAGCTGCATCTGAACAACATCGCGTTCATGCGAGTGTTCGAGATAGTTTGCGACCATTTAAAGATAGGGGCCACCATTCCCTTGTTCTTCTACTTCTTCCACCTTCAGAGGAGCAAGGTCAATGGAAAGTAGGAATGGGTTTCCCTGAAGCAAGGCAATGGGAAGATATTTAAAGCCTATTTGGAGTATGTCCGCCACTTCAAAGATAAATACATTTTGGTGCAGCCCTCTTCGACCAAGGCGATCTTGAATGTTTTAGGACTATGCCTTCACTAAACAAGGATGATACTCCCCGACTGAATGAGCTAGGAGAGCCCGTTGCAAAGCTGGTTTATAAGTTCTTGTTCCAATGAACGAGGAAGCATTTTGACAGCAATCTGGGCTCCTATGTTTGGAGAGAGGGGGAGCTCGGAGATGAGGATCTAGAGAGCTTCGTTGTTCTGACCGCGTTCGTGGCTCGGATCCCTCGGGTCCAGAGAGTTGGTCGGGGAGGTAGGCCTGTGTTGGACAAAAACGGGAAGCCCGTATACAAGCTGGGCCTCATCAATGTCAAGGAGCTCCTCGGAAGTGAGGATCCCATTAGATACTTGGGTATATATATGTGTTTCTAATAGTAGTAAGTGGTCGTTATTTATTTTACTCCTCGTTTACTGACTATGTTTCTTTTTGTTTGTTTTGCAGAAAGCATGAATCCTGCTCAGGAGCCCTTAGTTAAGACTCTTTCTTCCAGAGAGAGGAGGGCCCTGAAGGATGCACAGATTGGCTTGGAGCCAGCTCCTGCCTCGAGGTCGCGTGACTCATCTTTGACTCAGGCCACAATTGCTCTTTCTCTTGCTGCTATTTCCTCGAAGGCTAAGAGGCCGTGAGCCGAGGGGAGTCTTGACCTGACCGAGGAAAAAGGAAAAGGAACGTACGACCTGCCTCCTTGCTGGCTGGAGAAGTCTTTTTTTTAGGGTGCAGCTTTTCGTCTTCCCCGGGAGGAATTTCTCCATCTCGAGGGAATGGGCCGCCGGGAGAAGAGGGCAATGCTGGCGCAGGATGCTGGCGGCTTGATGCGGATCTTGGAGATGGAGGCCGCTTACACTGAGGGAAGTTCCTCTCAGGAGGAGGAGATGAAGAATCTTCGGGCCAAGCTGACTGCGAGCGAGAAGGCCTCGATCGAGAAAGATAAAGCCCTGAAGCTATTTGAGGAAGAATCGGGGAGGCTCTCTGAGGAACGCATGGTTCTCTTGCTCGAGAAGAATGACCTTGGAGGAAAGGTGGTGGCCCTGACTACCGAGGTTACACCCGCTGAAGATGAGCCAAATGATACTAAGGATCTGAAGACTCAGGCCGAGCTAGTTACTCGTTTTCAGCTGGTCGTGGGTGACGCTGAAGCTGCTTTTGAGGGGAGCTTCAAAAATGTTGTGAATCAGATGTGTGTGTTGAACCCCGTTGTTGAGCTCAACACCTCAGGAATGAGGATCAATTATTATGTAGTTGTCGGTCAGATTCTGGTCCTTGATTATCTCAATGATATTGTCTTTCAGCCGAACGAGGGTCCCGCCAAACTGTCGCCCATTGTTGAAGGGGAAGCAGAAGGATAATTGTTTTATGTTTGTTTCGGCCTGTGTGTCGTATTCATTGTATTTGTATTTATGGGTTATTTCCCGTTTATGTAATATTTTCACATTATCGGTCCAAGTGGTCGTTTTATTTAAATTTCGGCCATGGTCATTTGCTATGAATATTTAACTTGTGTTTTTTGCATGTTTGTTGATAAACTAGCCCATTTAGGATGTTTTTTATTTTGCTAAGATTTTATAGTGGGGATTTTCTCGTTTGGTATGTTTGTCAGTATGGGGAAACTAATCAAGAGGCCAGAGTGAATACTGGGCAAGGGCTGGAAATAGGTCTCGTTTCGAGGGACCCGAGTTCGGCAACGTGAACTTCCCATCGCGAGTCGGGCGTTCTTTTGTCGTTGCAAAAGGACTATGGATCTCGGTGGAGTTATCCACATCGGGATGAAGGTGCACTCGACAATAGAGAAGAGCCTTGCCCCCTCTGAATATCTTGGGTGATATGCTTTTGCCTAGGCATGCACGCGTGGTCGGGCCTGGGTGAGTTTGTCTTTATCGACCAAACTCGCCGATCGATTAGTGTCTTTAGCTGTAATACTGTTTTAAATTTTCAGCATTTAATGATCAAATGAGCTGTTCCCCTTGTAAGTTTTCTAAATAATACGCTCCAGTCCTTGTTTTTGTGTAGACGCGATAAGAACCTTTCCAGTTTGATGCGAGCTTTCCTTCGTGAGATTATTTGCAATTTCTCTTTAAGACAAGGCTGCTGACCTCGAACTCTCGTCGTATGACATTGGCGTTGTAGCGCATGGATATTTTCTATTTGAGTGATACCTCTCGTAGGGACGCTCTTATTCTGATTTCTTCCACCATATCCAGTTCTTCAAGGAGGGAGGCATCATTCATCTCCTTGTCGGGAGGTGCCTCGGTTCGCCTGGAAGGTTCCTTGATCTCTACGGAAATGACGGCCTTTGTTCTGTAAGCTAGTCGGAAAGGAGTCTCCCCGGTGGATAAATGTGCAGTCGTTCGGTATCCCTAGAGCACACTGTGTATCTCCTCGACCCATCGCTTCTTGGTTTCTTCCAACCTTCGCTTCAGGCCTCTGAGTATTACTCTATTCGCAGACTCGGCTTGGCCATTTATCTGGGGATGCTTGACGTAGGCAAAGTGTTGGGTGGTGCCTAGTTTGGTGACAAATTCTTGAAAGACGTGGTCTGTGAACTAGGTCTCGTTGTCAGTGACTATCTCTCGTGGGACGCCAAAGCGTGCAAGGGTATTTATTTTATAGAAGCGAAGCACATTTTAGGCGGTGATTTTGGCCAAAGCTTCAGCTTCTATCCATTTAGTGAAGTAGTTGACCGTTACGATTAGGTATTTGTTATGATTGGTTCCGACCACGAATGGACCGAAGAGATCCAGTCCCCACCAGGAGAAGGGCCAGGGAGAGGAGAGGGATTTGAGCTCGTTGGGAGGAGCTAATTGCATGTCCCCGTGTCGCTGGTGTAATACGGTGGGAGAACTGACTTGAGTTTTTGCGTTTGTTTTCGCACTTGTTCGGTTTAGCAAGAGTCGCCACCGACTTTTTATTTAATCCTAAAGGAAAGGTTAAAAAAGCACAGGAAAAAACCTTTTGAGATGTTTCGTGGGTTCGGGGGGTAGATTATGAAAAGGGAAGGTATTAGCACCCTTTTCATCCATGGTTATCCATGGGCTCTTAGTTACTTGTTTTAGATCACTTGCCTTGATTTTCAATTGTTTGAAACAGTGCTTTGTGTGTGTGGGTTTGAAAATGTTTTGAAAAAGATGCCTTGTCTAGGCAACCCTTGTAACAATTCTTTACTCGAATGTTTTACAAAGGTGTTTGTCTTTTCGAAAAGACGTTTCAATGTTTTTGAAAGTTTGTTTTTGAAAGTTGTGTTGTGGAGTGGATTTTGAAAAGTAGGCAAGTGTGTTTTGCAAGTTTGATCAAGTAACTAAGAGTTGTCTACCCCTAAATTTACTCAAAGATTTTTCTCATGTTTTAACCCTTTTAACACTGTTGTTCCACCATTGTATTTGGTGGACAACCATGTGTTAGGATGTTAACGGGACGGGCGCGGGTCATCGTTTAGACCATGAATGAAATGGTGCCAAGTGTCTTTGGCAATTTTCCTTTAAGGGACTTGATCATTTTTTAGGCAACTTCGAAAGCGTCATCGAGGGACTATGATCATTTGATTTGTTTTGTTTTGCCAAAGAAACTCAACGTGCAAGCATGGCCCATTTTGGAAGGCAACGAGTGGGATTACCCTAGAGGTGCAAGTGTGAAATGTGTATTGATTATCATGCATTTGTCTTGTATTAGGTTATCTAGCGGTTGATTTTATTTACATACAAACCCTAGGTCTAAACATGGTATAATTGAAAGCGATAAATTGCAAGAATTTAAAGTCTACGCTATTACAAATAAGTATCTGGGGATGGGGGTACAAATATTTACAAATGGGGATGAGACTTATCGGGATAGTAGTGTCCAAATATATTTACAACCAAATCGAATCGCATTCTCAATGTCAATGTAGCAATGTATAAGAATAAAAGCAATGTATCAAAAGTATTTGTGTAAGTGTATGTGATTATTTACAAATGAGAAAAGTATGTTAACTTAATGCAAAATTAAGCATTTATTTATTTTTGGATTTTTGTTGATTATGTACAAAACAAAAGATTTAATAAAAGAAAAGAAAATGCTTAAGAAATTCTATTTTTTATGTATTAATGTTTTTTTATATATTTTAGTTAATATACAAAAGGGTTTTAAAGAAAAGAAAAGAAAATTGTTTAAACCTAATAAAATCTAATATTTACATTTTAAGTGTAAAAGAAAAAAATATTAGTAAGATTTTTACAAAAAAAAAGGGAATTAATGTTTTATTCTTATTTAGCAAAAATATTAGCTTGAGTTATATACAAAAAATAAAGTGATAAACATAATATTAGTTTGAAGTAAACAAAAAAAATAAATAATACAAATAAAATAAAAAAAAGGCAAGAAGATTGAATGGGCCTTAGAGGGGAAAGCTGGGTGGCCCAAACACTTAATCAGAATAAAGAAAAAAGGGGGGGCGCCTGTTTGTGGTGGGCTTAAGGCTATTTGGATGGGGCAAGGCCCATTGCGTTTGACAACATTTTCTAAGGGTTTTCGTTGTTTTGTTTCATTTTGCAATTAGGGTTTGTTGAGTTACAGAGGCGCCGTTTCTAGCATCGTCTTCTTCGTCTCTCCTTGAGCCATGGTTCTGAACAAGCTTCCTCTCTGCCTATGGCCACCAGGCGCCGCCTCTACTTCCTCCTCTCCATGGTCACGCGGGCGGTGGTTTATACAAGGTAATGATTCTGTCTTAGCGCATTTTAGGGTTTTGCATGTGTTTAATCTTTTCTTAGCTCTGATCTTTATGTTGTTATTTGTTTCTGTTTGAGGTGCGTGAAAAGAAAAAGGAAGAGATACTACCTTTGGGGTTCGTTGCTTGGAGAGGAGGAGAGGTGGACTTGGAGGCGTGTCTCAGGCGGCCAGGCGGAGGGAGTATGAAGCTGTGAGCTTTGGAAATCTGGTATTCAGTATCTTCCTTTAGGTTTTATGATGATTGCCTTCTGAAAACCTTATCATAATTTCTTTTCCTCTTCTGTCCGCTTGAATGCTTGCCCCTGAAACACTTGCTTCTGTATGTTTATTGCTGAGTTTCCTTTGGTATGTTTATTACTGAGTTGCCTTTGGTATGTTTATGTTGTTGTTGTTGTTGGCCCTATGATGAGATTGCTCTAAGGGTGTTGTTGGTTTGAATACTTTGAGTTTTGATGTTTGGTTTGGGCTTCAGCAGGCTACTGACTTCAGGCTTCAAGGCTTATCAGTTTGCTGGCTTTTGGTTTGATGTACTGGTTTTTTGATATTGAGTTTTGACAGGTAGTTTGGTTCAAGGTTACAGGCCTGAGCATTTTGTTTTCTGGTTTTTGTACTGGCTTGAATACTTGAGGCTTTGTTTGTAAGCTTGTATCAGTTTGTATGGCTTTGAAAGGTTTAGGCTGAGTTTTCACTTTGTTTGAGAGTTATGTGTTTGAAACAGGTTTGGCTTTGGCTTCAAACCAGCTTGAGGCAGCTCTGGTTTGTGTTTCTGTTATGTAACTGGTTTTGAGGCAGTTTGAATGTTGGCTTAGAACAGGTTGGAGGCAGGTTTGCTTCAAGGCTTTGTATAGTTTTACACAGTTTTTTGAAAGGTTTTGAGAGCTTGTGTGTATTCTTCTTTGTATTTTTCTGCCTCTCTTTCTACTGTGTTCTGATAACTTGTTTATATCTTTTTCTAAGCCTCAAGCCTGTAAGCCTCTTCTCTCTCTCTTTTCTCTCTCCACAGGCAAAAGTAAGCATATTATATTGCTTAAAATTGTACTTTCTGAAAAAGTAACTGGCTGGAAAATGATGATCAATATTTGAAATGTTTGCTTGCATTTGTATCTTTCCTCTGCTCATTCCAAATTTCCTGCATATTGTGTACTTCTTGATATCTTTTTGACAGCCTTTTGATAGCTCTTGGACAGTTGGTTGACATTGGACTTGGTTTGCCATTTTTTAGTTTGCAATTTGTGCAGTTCAGTTTGCCTTTTGGACTTGGTTAGGCATGTTTTGAAGTTACAGCTTTGTTGACATTTTGCACACGCTGTTTGTTCCATTTGCCTCTTTGTAACTTGAAATTATGCAGCCTTGTCCACTTTGTTTTATATGCTGCCTTGTACATTTTTACATGCTTGCAACATTATTTTCTATCCCTTTTTGTGAACCAAGAATTTCTTGTGATTTGCAGAGAGGGTGAATAAACTGATTCTGGCCAGTCACTTTTAATGATGAACTTTAAAATAACTGCCTGCTTTTAATTTCATCTGGGTTGACTTCTTTTCTTCTTTTTGTGTCTTTGTAGATAAAATCAATTGAGCAAAGGAGCATCAGTAGAAGATGAAGACTTAGGAAATTTTAGGATGTAGCTTTATTTCATTTTAATTATTTGTAATAATATTAATGTAAATGACTGTAAATGAATTTACAGTATTCAAATAATATCTGTAACAAACAATTCAAAATGAATAAACATCCTTCTTTGTCAGTTAATTCTTCTTTCAATTCACTGTTTATTTAATTATTTAAGCTTTCTTGAATTAAAATAACTGGAAGTAGATCCAATTATTCTAACTTAGATAAAATAAATAATTAACAAACATTGTAGTCTTGCAATCAATAATAAACCCGGCGTCCCAATTAAACATAAGCAATGCACATTCAATCAAACAAACATCCATATGCCTATCTCTTTACTGATTAAATCAAACACTGCAAACTCTCAATCAGAGGCCTCAATCCATATCTCAGAGTAAATTGAAAAGAACTGTAGAATTAATTCTTTCTGAGAATGCGCGCACAAACCCTAGTTCTTGATTTATTGTCAAAGAAGCGCTTGCCTGATCAAACCCTGAGCCAGATTCAACCAAACCCTAGCAATCTGCTTGAACTGTTCCAGAGTCCATGAAAACCCTAATTTTGTTTGACTGGTGAGAAAAGTCTGTTTTGACCAATTCTTAGGCCAATCTGAAAAATCAAGAGAAGCTCGAAGCTGTGATTTCTTGTGAAAAAGAGGAGGGTAAATTTTGGGGTACAACAGTTGCCCCTGTTCAATCTTCTTGAACCTGAAGAGTTAGATTGGCAAGTTTGCCTTACGCGACTCGAAGGTAAAAGGAGATTGGACACTAGAGTGCCCTTAAATTTGCACTCGTCAAGACATGGATGCGGGAATGGGCTTAAAGATGCCATTTGGTGATGGGCTTAAAGATGCCATCTGGAGATGTGACAAAATCTTGTCGGGGGATGGGCTTAGAGATGCCAACTGGAAATGTTTGTTGAACTGTACGTCATTGGTGAGTGAGTATCAGAAAGGTATCCATGTTTTGGAACGTCTCTGAACTGGGGGTCTGAATAAGCAATAGATTGACATCCGTATCTGGAAGCATCCGCAAGCTGTCTTCAAAAGTTAAGTCTGAACAAGTGATAGATTAGCATCCGTGTCTGGAGAATCCGTAAACTATTTTCAGGAGTTGAAGAATCTGAACAAGCGATAGGTTGACATCCGTATCTGGAGAATCCGTAAACTGTTTTCAGAGGTCTTGAAGTTGAATAAGCAATAGATCAGCATCCGTTGTTGGGAAGCATCCGTAAACTGTTTTCAAAAGTTGAGTCTGAACAAGCGATAGATTAACCTCCGTGCTTGGAGAATCCGTAAACTGTTTTCAGAAGTCTTGGAATCTGAACAAGCGATAGGTTAACATCCATGTCTGGAGAACCCGTAAACTGTTTTCAGAAGTCTTGAAGTGGAGAAGGAACCGGTGTAGGGTTTCCTGATGAGGAGTCCGTGTAAAACTGCATCTGGATGAATCTGGAATAAGTATCAGAATGTCGCCAAATCTGGGTCACATCTGAACTATTTCTAGAAAGAATCTCGGAAGATGATGATCTTTGTCTGTTGACTGATCTTTCCTGAAAAGGTAAAGAGTTAGTTGCATGCAATGTCATGATGCATGATGCAATGTATGTTATATCAATGTTTATGAATGTGATGAATGCTCATGTAAGCTGATGAGCTGTCTTGCTGAGGATAGATGAATCCTGGATGGCTGGAGATAAAAGAATCTTGACTGCTACCGGGGAAAGTGAATCCTTGACTGCTACAGGGGAGGGCAAGAATCTTTTGATCGTTGAAGATGAGAAGTCCTAGGACCACTGTTGGGGAATCAGGAGCTTGGGTTGTATGCTAATCTACTGGGGATTCCTGTCTTGAGGAGATCTTCACTGGGGAATATCTGAATATCCTGTGAGGAACTGAGAATGAGAGTCTTCATTCTGCTTGGGGATTGATAGTTGGAAGTTTTAGCTCCGCTGGGGATTGCAAGAATCTTTTGATTGCTGCAGGTGTTGATCTGGGATCTTGAAAAGGTTGGTCAAGGAGATACTGTCCTGGCTGGTTTCAGATATCGTGATGTCGGAGATGGGCTTAAAAATGCCATCCAAGAATGATTGTTGAATTGTATTTTGGTAAGTTGAAAGAAGGAACCTGTGTAGGGTTTCTTGATGATGAGTCCGTGTAAAACCGCATTTGAATTTGAGAAGGAACCGGTGTAGGGTTTCCTAATGATGAGTCCGTGTAAAACTGCATCCGAATTTGAGAAGGAACCGGTGTAGGGTTTCCTAATGATGAGTCCGTGTAAAACTGCATCTGAATTTGAGAAGGAACCGGTGTAGGGTTGCTAATGATGAGTCCGTGTAAAACTGCATCCGAATTTGAGAAGGAACCGGTGTAGGGTTTCCTGATGATGAGTCCGTGTAAAACTACATCGGGTTTGAGAAGGAAACGGTGTAGGGTTTCCTAATGATGAGTCCGTGTAAAACTACATCTTGGATTTGAGAAGGAACCGGTGTAGGGTTGCTTCATGATGAGTCCGTGTAAAACTACATCTTGGATTTGAGAAGGAACCGGTGTAGGGTTTCTTAATCATGAGTCAGTGTAAAACTGCATCGAGTTTGAGAAGGAACCGGTGTAGGGTTTCCTAATGATGAGTCCGTGTAAAACTGCATCTGAAGTTTGAGAAGGAACAGGTGTAGGGTTTCTTGATGATGAGTCCGTGTAAAACTACATCTTAGATTTGAGAAGGAACCGATGTAGGGTTGCTTCATGATGAGTCCGTGTAAAACTACATCTTGGATTTGAGAAGGAACCGATGTAGGATTGCTTCATGATGAGTCCGTGTAAAACTACATCTTGGATTTGAGAAGGAACCGGTGTAGGGTTTCCTGATGATTAGTCCGTGTAAAACTGCATCAGGTTTGAGAAGGAACCGGTGTAGGGTTTCCTAATGATGAGTCCGTGTAAAACTGCATCTGAAGTTTGAGAAGGAACCGGTGTAGGGTTTCCTGATGATGAGTCCGTGTAAAACTACATCTTGGATTTGAGAAGGAACCAGTGTAAGGTTGCTTCATGATGAGTCCGTGTAAAACTACATCTTGGATTTGAGAAGGAACCGGTGTAGGGTTGCTTCATGATGAGTTCGTGTAAAACTACATCTTGGATTTGAGAAGGAACCGGTGTAGGGTTGCTTCATGATGAGTCCGTGTAAAACTGCATCTTGGATTTGAGAAGGAACCGGTGTAGGGTGGCTTCATGATGAGTCCGTGTAAAACTACATCTTGGATTTGAGAAGGAACCAGTGTAGGGTTTCCTGATGATGAGTCCGTGTAAAACTGCATCGGGTTTGAGAAGGAATCGGTGTAGGGTTTCCTAATGATGAGTCCGTGTAAAACTGCATCTGAATTTTGAGAAGGAACCGGTGTAGGGTTTCCTGATGATGAGTCCGTGTAAAACTACATCTTGGATTTGAGAAGGAACCGGTGTAGGGTTGCTTCATGATGAGTCCGTGTAAAACTACATCTTGGATTTGAGAAGGAACCGGTGTAGGGTTACTTCATGATGATTCCGTGTAAAACTACATCTTGGATTTGAGAAGGAACCAGTGTAGGGTTTCCTGATGATGAGTCCGTGTAAAACTGCATCGGGTTTGAGAAGGAACCGGTGTAGGGTTTCCTAATGATGAGTCCGTGTAAAACTGCATCTAAAGTTTGAGAAGGAACCGGTGTAGGGTTTCCTGATGATGAGTCCGTATAAAACTACATCTTGGATTTGAGAAGGAACCGGTGTAGGGTTGCTTCATGCTGAGTCCGTGTAAAACTACATCTTGGATTTGAGAAGGAACTGGTGTAGGGTTGCTTCATGATGAGTCCGTGTAAAACTACATCTTGGATTTGAGAAGGAACCGGTGTAGGGTTGCTTCATGATGAATCCGTGTAAAACTGCATCTTGGATTTGAGAAGGAACCGGTGTAGGGTTGCTTCGTGATGAGTCCGTGTAAAACTACATCTTGGATTTGAGAAGGAACCTGTGTAGGGTTGCTTCATGATGAGTCCGTGTAAAACTGCATCTGAGGTTGAGAAGGAACCGGTGTAGGGTTTCCTAATGATGAGTCCGTGTAAAACTGCATCTGAAGTTTGAGAAGGAACCGGTGTAGGGTTTCCTGATGATGAGTCTGTGTAAAAATACATCTTGGATTTGAGAAGGAACCGGTGTAGGGTTGCTTCATGATGAGTCAGTGTAAAACTACATCTTGGATTTGAGAAGGAACCGGTGTAGGGTTTCTTCATGATGAGTCAGTGTAAAACTACATCTTGGATTTGAGAAGGAACCAGTGTAGGGTTGCCTCATGATGAGTCCGTGTAAAACTGCATCTTAGATTTGAGAAGGAACCGGTGTAGGGTTGCTTCATGATGAGTTCATGTAAAACTACATCTTGGATTTGAGAAGGAACCGGTGTAGGGTTGCTTCATGATGAGTCCGTGTAAAACTGCATCTGAGGTTGAGAAGGAACCGGTGTAGGGTTTCCTGATTTTGTTAAGGGTCAGAAATTGGGAGTATACCAATCTTCTAGGATGATGTGAATCTTCATTCTGTTAACGGTCAGAAACTGGGAGTATACCAATCTTCTGATGTTTTAAGGATGAGAGTCTTCATTCTTGAGAGAAACAGATTTTTAGGAGCTTCAATTGCACGTTATTCTGTTGGTGGTTGTAACTTCCAGCCGGTGATGAAGGAGTTTTTGATGATGACCGCAATTTCCAGCAGGTGATGAAGGAATTTGAACGACCTTGATCTTGACATTCGGATGCCCCAAGCGATGATGACGGAGACTTGCCCCAAGTTCACTGAACTTTTGAAAGATTTGTTGAAATCTTGACTGGACTGCCCCAGGTTAACTGGATGGTGACATGTCATGCCCCCTTGTTGATAGGCTATTTGTCAATGGAGGTGTCATCCTTTTTGAAGTGATTTTGTTCACTGAGAGAGTTTTCGTTCCTCCGAACATTCGCTGTATGAATTTCTTTGCTGTCAAACAAATAACCATGTGCAAACAACGATATTCAAACAATGCAAAGTTTATTCTTGTCTCGAAGTTTTGAAAAATGCGTTTTTTAGCAGAAAACTTTTCATAAGACAAATTCAACACAAGATTTAGGGCAAAGCCTTACAGGAGTCAGGATACCTTTTTGTAATAGTATGCTTTCGAACTAACCCATGCTTCAATTAGAACTTTTGAAGGGTTGTAACGTGGCTTGGTTCACGGTTTAAGAATCAAAGGATAAAGGCTCAAAGTATATTTGTACCCACCCGCTCTTCGTGATGTTCTTCAATCCTAAGCTCAGTTAATTGTGCGTCGCACTCTATTCGAGTTTGGAACGACTTTTGGGTGATGGTTCACCAATTGAATTTATTGGGAAGGCATTCATTATCTCCTTCTTCTTTTTCAACATTTTTCATGTTGTTTAAGGGTTTGTAATGACCTCTTTCTTGATTTTTTATCCCTAACTTTTTCCTGACTGTTCCTATTTTCAAGATTACAGTCAGCGGGATGCCCCAGCTTTCTTAAGCTTCCTTCATAGGTTTTGGCTTAGTGGGCTTTTTATTTTTTTGAGAGATTGACTGCCTATGTGATAGGGAACCATCACTGTCTTTTTTGATTCCAAAGGGATGTCTTCTTTTTTTTTTAATGTCGTTCATTGTATTACGAACTGAGAGTTTGCGACTTCAATGCGCATTTTTTTGAATTAACTGAGAGACTACCCTGCTCCAGGTTTAAATCAAAGGTTTCAATTTGTTTTGAACAGAAAACTCCTACTTCTTTGGCTCGAAGGGGTTGACTAGGGATTATCTTCCTTATAACTCCAGTGTTTGGGAATTGAAAGAAATGCATGTACATCATCAGCAAGGTCTGTTCAAAAGCATACTGTATGAGATTACGGTATTGTTTCGTCATCCTCCCTCTAAAGGCTTGCAGCTTTTTATCAAGAGTTAAATATCATAAAGAAAGCATAAGAGTAGTGAAAATGAATGGATGAATTCAAGACAAACATATGCAATGCATTAATGAAACAGAGTTTGACATCAACAGATAATTGTTTGAATAACAAAGGGATTACAACTTAGAAATTCAAATGAAACAAAAGCCTCTCAGTTCGAGCCTTGTCAATTCAGGTGGAGAAACCCTTAACGGAAGATTTTCATCTCGCCATCTGGCATGAACCTCAGCACTCCAATGTCAATCAAATCTTGAATCTTGTTCTTCAAGGCCCAACAGTCGTCGGTGTCGTGTCCCGGACTATAGGAGTGGTAAACACAAAATGCATCGGGATGCTAGTTAGGAGCGGAGGTATTGGGCTTCCGAATAGGATCCCTCAAAGAAGTCAGATTGACCTCCAACAAGCGCTCAAGTATTAGAGATGACGGTATGTCAGTCTCAGAGAAATGTCTTCCAGGTACATTTCGCTTGCGTCAATTACCATGTTGATGTTGGCGAGGTTGTTGCTGGGTTTGTGACCCTGAAGCAAGCTGAGGAGCTTTTCCTTTGTCTTCTTGTCTCAAAGGAGGTTGAATGATGACCTGATCTTCAACCCTTGGTGTTTGCCCCACTTGGTCGTTTTGAAGCAGCTTGTTGATGAGGACCCTGAGCTCTTCTTGTCTTTGAGCTAAGTCCTGGATGAGAGCCCTCTGACTCACCAGTTCCCCTTTCAATATGGCTATCTCAATGTGTAGCTCCCACTGGTCATCTCTGTCGTCCCCAGGATTTCCCACGATCATGCCCCTGGTGAGGAGCGCCTTGATCTCTTCTTGTCCCTTGGATAGGTTCAAGAACATCTCTTGAAGTTGAGCGTTTTGAGCTTGGATGTCTTTGACAGTCCTTTCTAGAGCCATCTCTTACTGAAATAAACAGTAGGAGAATAAGGAAACCTGAAAAGGAAAGAACTGTTATGATGCAATGCATGATATATGGATGCATGCTTTCAGGGATCTCTCGGGGTAAACACAAGAGAATGTTAGAGGTTGAACTTAGCTCTTGGATTGGAGAACTCTACACTTGTGGATGTCTTTCCACGAGAATCAAGCTCACCATGTCAAGTGGGTCATAGCCCTTGATTCAAGTTGTTGCACTTGATCTTTGATGGCATTTGTTTAGAGGAGAAAACCTCTTGCCCCTTGGTAGACGTCTGGTTCAACGTAACCCTGCATCAAAAGAACCCTCGAGATCCTTGAAATGGTTATTGAAAATGCTATGGTATGATGTCATGATGTTATGTACATGTATGCAAAAATAAGCAAGTGTATATATACAGGAAATCATATTCATACAAAGCAAACAAGTCCTTAGGTTTAGGCTTGCATGGGGTTTGTAGGTAAGTACCCTCTTGAAGTTAGTTGGCTCATCCTGTCCTAAAATAGAAACCGGGTTCTAAGGAGCTCAATATCATTGGATTATTTTCTGTGTTCATTGTTTTGGTTTAGCCACTTAACTGGCGACCAAAATATTCCAAGAAAACAACCCTCAATGAGTGTAGTATCGAGTATCTACCAACTTCGGACTGCACCAAAGTCGGTCATCTCACTACCCCTAAAAAGGCTAA
The DNA here is from genome assembly GCA_948472305.1 of Vicia faba. Taxonomy (NCBI): domain Eukaryota; kingdom Viridiplantae; phylum Streptophyta; class Magnoliopsida; order Fabales; family Fabaceae; genus Vicia; species Vicia faba. Next base: position 493,843,498 of record OX451740.1, read on the forward strand.
GATGGTCAATTAAGGTTCTAAGAGTTCGTTAGTGCTTCATGACATCACTCAGCGGCCCCGTACTCTCCTTGATTGAACTCAAGGGTTATTGGTACTCACAAATATGTCGCACTAACATAGCTTACTGCTTCAACCATGTCGGTATACCCCGCATAGTTCCCTCACAGTTTTATTGCTATTTACCTAAAAAGGTGCCCCCAAATCCGGGTGTAGGATTTACAACAAACCCAAACAAGGACCCAAAAAGTAAAGCAATCAAGGCAATCAAAGCAAGTATGTAAAGGTGATCTAAACCCTAAGGTAACCCCACTTTTAAGTTTGTCCCCAGCAGAGTCGCCAGTTCTGTGATACGGTGGGAGAACTGACTTGAGTTTTTGCGTTTGTTTTTGCACTTGTTCGGTTTAGCAAAAGTCGCCACCGACTTTTTATTTTATCCTAAAGGAAAGGTTAAAAAAGCACAGGAAAAAACCTTTTGAGATGTTTCGTGGGTTCGGGGGGTAGATTATGAAAAGGGAAGGTATTAGCACCCTTTTCATCCATGGTTATCCATGGGCTCTTAGTTACTTGTTTTAGATCACTTGCCTTGATTTTCAATTGTTTGAAACGGTGCTTTGTGTGTGTGGGTTTGAAAATGTTTTGAAAAAGATGCCTTGTCTAGGCAACCCTTGTAACAATTCTTTACTCGAATGTTTTACAAAGGTGTTTGTCTTTTCGAAAAGATGTTTCAATGTTTTTGAAAGTTTGTTTTTGAAAGTTGTGTTGTGGAGTGGATTTTGAAAAGTAGGCAAGTGTGTTTTGCAAGTTTGATCAAGTAACTAAGAGTTGTCTACCCCTAAATTTACTCAAAGATTTTTCTCATGTTTTAACCCTTTTAACAGTGTTGTTCCACCATTGTATTTGGTGGACAACCTTGTGTTAGGATGTTAACGGGACGGGAGCGGGTCATCGTTTAGACCATGAATGCAATGGTGCCAAGTGTCTTTGGCAATTTTCCTTTAAGGGACTTGATCATTTTTTAGGCAACTTCGAAAGCGTCATCGAGGGACTATGATCATTTGATTTGTTTTGTTTTGCCAAAGAAACTCAACGTGCAAGCATGGCCCATTTTGGAAGGCAACGAGTGGGATTATCCTAGAGGTGCAAGTGTGAATTGTGTATTGATTATCATGCATTTGTCTTGTATTAGGTTATATAGCGATTGATTTTATTTACATACAAACCCTAGGTCTAAACATGGTATAATTGAAAGCGATAAATTGCGAGAATTTAAAGTCTACGCTATTACAAATAAGTATCCGGGGATGGGGGTGTAAATATTTACAAATGGGGATGAGACTTATCAGGATAGTAGTGTCGAAATATATTTACAACCAAATCGAATCGCATTCTCAATGTCAATGTAGCAATGTATAAGAATAAAAGCAACGTATCAAAAATATTTGTGTAAGTGTATGTGATTATTTACAAATGAGAAAAGTATGTTAACTTAATACAAAATTAAGCATTTATTTATTTTTGGATTTTTGTTGATTATGTACAAAACAAAAGATTTAATAAAAGAAAAGAAAATGCTTAAGAAATTCTATTTTTTATGTATTAATGTTTTTTTATATATTTTAGTTAATATACAAAAGGGTTTTAAAGAAAAGAAAAGAAAATTGTTTAAACCTAATAAAATCTAATATTTACATTTTAAGTGTAAAAGAAAAAAATATTAGTAAGATTTTTACAAAAAAAAGGGAAGTAAACAAAAAAATAAATAATAAAAATAAAATAAAAAAAGGCAAGAAGATTGAATGGGCCTTAGAGGGGAAAGCTGGGTGGCCCAAACACTTAATCAGAATAAAGAAAAAAGGGGGGGCGCCTGTTTGTGGTGGGCTTAAGGCTATTTGGATGGGGCAAGGCCCATTGCGTTTGACAACATTTTCTAAGGGTTTTCGTTGTTTTGTTTCATTTTGCAATTAGGGTTTGTTGAGTTACAGAGGCGCCGTTTCTAGCATCGTCTTCTTCGTCTCTCCTTGAGCCATGGTTCTGAACAAGCTTCCTCTCTGCCTATGGCCACCAGGCGCCGCCTCTACTTCCTCCTCTCCATGGTCACGCGGGCGGTGGTTTATACAAGGTAATGATTCTGTCTTAGCGCATTTTAGGGTTTTGCATGTGTTTAATCTTTTCTTAGCTCTGATCTTTATGTTGTTATTTGTTTCTGTTTGAGGTGCGTGAAAATAAAAAGGAAGAGATACTACCTTTGGGGTTCGTTGCTTGGAGAGGAGGAGAGGTGGACTTGGAGGCGTGTCTCAGGCGGCCAGGCGGAGGGAGTATGAAGCTGTGAGCTTTGGAAATCTGGTATTCAGTATCTTCCTTTAGGTTTTATGATGATTGCCTTCTGAAAACCTTAACATAATTTATTTTCCTCTTCTGTCCGCTTGAATGCTTGCCCTTGAAACACTTGCTTCTGTATGTTTATTGCTGAGTTGCCTTTGGTATGTTTATTGCTGAGTTGCCTTTGGTATGTTTATGTTGTTGTTGTTGTTGGCCCTATGATGAGATTGCTTTGAGGGTGTTGTTGGTTTGAATACTTTGAGTTTGGATGTTTGGTTTGGGCTTCAGCAGGCTACTGACTTCAGGCTTCAAGGCTTATAAGTTTGTTGGATTTTGGTTTGATGTACTGGTTTTTTGATATTGAGTTTTGACAGGTAGTTTGGTTCAAGGTTACAGGCCTGAGCAGTTTGTTTTCTAGTTTTTGTACTGCCTTGAATACTTGAGGCTTTGTTTGTAAGCTTGTATCAGTTTGTATGGCTTTGAAAGGTTTAGGCTGAGTTTGCACTTTGTTTGAGATTTATGTGTTTGAAACAGGTTTGGCTTTGGCTTCAAACTAGCTTGAGGCAGCTCTGGTTTGTGTTTCTGTTATGTAACAGGTTTTGAGGCAGTTTGAATGTTGGCTTAGAACAGGTTGGAGGCAGGTTTGCTTCAAGGCTTTGTATAGTTTTACATAATTTTTTGAAAGGTTTTGAGAGCTTGTGTGTATTCTTCTTTGTATTTTTCTACCTCTCTTTCTACTGTGTTCTGATAACTTGTTTATATCTTTTTCTAAGCCTCAAGCCTGTAAGCCTCTTCTCTCTCTCTCTTTTCTCTCTCCACAGCAAAAGTAAGCATATTATATTGCTTAAAATTGTACTTTCTGAAAAAGTAACTGGCTGGAAAATGATGATCAATATTTGAAATGTTTGCTTGCATTTGTATCTTTCCTCTGCTCATTCCATATTTCCTGCATATTGTGTACTTCTTGATATCTTTTTGACAGCCTTTTGATAGCTCTTGGACAGTTGGTTGACATTGGACTTGGTTTGCCATTTTTTAGTTTGCAATTTGTGCAGTTCAGTTTGCCTTTTGGACTTGGTTAGGCATGTTTTGAAGTTACAACTTTGTTGACATTTTGTACATGCTGTTTGTTCCATTTGCCTCTTTGCAACTTGAAATTATGCAGCCTTGTCCACTTTGTTTTATATGCTGCCTTGTACATTTTTACATGCTTGCAACATTATTTTCTATCCCTTTTTGTGAACCAAGAATTTCTTGTGATTTGCAGAGAGGGTGAATAAACTGATTCCGGCCAGTCACTTTTAATGATGAACTTTAAAATAACTGTCTGCTTTTAATTTCATCTGGGTTGACTTATTTTCTTCTTTTTGTGTCTTTGCAGATAAAATCAATTGAGCAAAGGAGCATCATTAGAAGATGAAGACTTAGGAAATTTTAGGATGTAGCTTTATTTCATTTTAATTATTTGTAATAATATTAATGTAAATGACTGTAAATGAATTTACAGTATTCAAATAATATCTGTAACAAACAATTCAAAATGAATAAACATCCTTCTTTGTTAGTTAATTCTTCTTTCAATTCACTGTTTATTTAATTATTTAAGCTTTCTTGAATTAAAATAACTGGAAGTAGATCCAATTATTCTAACTTAGATAAAATAAATAATTAACAAACACTGTAGTCTTGCAATCAATAATAAACTCGGCGTCCCAATTAAACATAAGCAATGCACAGTCAATCAAACAAACATCCATATGCCTATCTCTTTACTGATTAAATCAAACACTGCAAACTCTCAATCAGAGGCCTCAATCCATATCTCAGAGTAAATTGAACAGAACTGTAGAATTAGTTCTTTCTGAGAATGCGCGCACAAACCCTAGTTCTTGATTTATTGTCAAAGAAGCGCCTGCCTGATCAAACCCTGAGCCAGATTCAACCAAACCCTAGCAATCTTCTTGAACTGTTCCAGAGTCCATGAAAACCCTAATTTTGTTTGACTGGTGAGAAAAGTCTATTTTGACCGATTCTTAGGCCAATCTGAAAAATCAGGAGAAGCCCGAAGCTGTGATTTCTTGTGAAAAAGAGGAGGGCAAATTTTGGGGTACAACAGCTGGCATTTATCACATTTCTTCATGTTATCTTTCGTATCATGTTGAATGGTGGTCCAGTAATATCCTGCCTGCAAGACTTTTCTCACAAGGATCTCCCGCCTAGATGTTAACCGCTGATGTCCTCGTCGATTTCGAGCAAGACGCACTCTGCCCCGCTTCGGTTGATGCATTTGATAAGTGGAATGGAAAATCCTCTTCTGTAAAGTTTGCCTTCGAACAAAACGTAGGAGCAAGCTCTCCACCTGACAACGACCGCTTTTTTCGGGTCGTCGGGGATTTTTCCCTTTGTGAGATAATTGTGTACGAGGGTCATCCAGCAATCGCTGTCCCGAATGGAGAACACTTCTAAGGCAACACATAGCTTTTGGGTGCTCGGTCGGGGAAGTATTTCATGTATCACTAATTTATTTACTCCTTTTCTCTTCGTGCTCGCCAACTTGGACAATATATCTGCGCAGGTGTTATGTTCGCGGGGGACATGTTGTATGCCCACAAATTTAAATTTCCCTTTCTTCTCCTGGACCAGGGCCTAATATTCGGAGAGTTGGTCATTTTTGACCTGATATTCTCCTTGGACTTGCAAGGAGACCAACTGAGAGTTGGTGAAGATTTTCACTTCCTTGGCTCCCAGATCTTCAGTAGTCGTAAACCGGCAAGGAATGCCTCGTATTAGTCCTGATTGTTGGAGGTTGGAAAAGACAGCGTGAGGGAGACTTCAATTAGGGTCCTTTCCTCGTTTTCCAGTATGATGCCTGCGCCGCTTCCGGTCGAACTGGAGGCGTCGTGGACAAAGATTGTCCAACGACACAATCCGTCGGGATCTACGGGTCAGGTCATTTCAGCTACGAAGTCGGCCAAGGCCCAAGCCTTAAGGACTTTCCTTCTCTCGTATTGGATATCAAATTCAGAGAGCTCCAAGGACCATTTCAACATTCTACCGGCCATGTTTGGTGTTCCGAGCAGTTGTTTTATTAGTTGATCTATCCGGACCACCATGGTAAGGGCTAGGAAGTAGTGTCCGAGTCTACTCGATGCGTTAACGAGGGCTAGAGCTACTTTTTCAATTTGTTGATATCTTGCCTTTGGGCCCTGCAGAGCATTGCTCGTGAAGTAAATGGGACTTTGCCTTTCTGAAATCTCTCTTATCAGTTCCGTGCTTATTGCCTCAGAGGTAACAGTCAGATAGAGGTAGAGGACCTCGTCTTTCTCGGGCCGAAAGACAACGGGCGGCTGCGACAACGCTCGTTTCAAATGAACGAGGGCTTGTTTGCATTCGGGTGTTCACTCAAAGGTGGCTTCCTTGCGCAGGAGTTTGAACAAGGGAAGTGCATCCTGGACGAACTTTTCCATGAATCAGGAAAGAGAAATAAGCATTCCGTTCAAGATATGGATGGACTTTTTGAGTTAGGCGTCGGAAATTCGGAAAATTCCCAACATTTGTCGGGGTTTGCCTCAATGCCTCGTTCCATCAGATAGAATCTGAGGAACTTTCCTGCCCGTACGCCGAAGGTACATTTTTTCGGGTTGAATTGCATCCGACACTTTCGAGCTTGCTCGAATACTTTCTTTAAGTGGGCGGCATGGTCGAGCTCTTCAGTGGACTTAACGATCATGTCGTCCATATAGACTTCGAGCATTTAGCCTATCTCACTGCAAAAGACATTGTTCATCATATACTGATATGTAGCCCCCATGTTTTTCAGGATGAAGGGCATTACATTGTAGTAATAGTTACCTGACTTGGTCATGAAAGTGGTTTATTTTTTGTCTGTTTTTGCCATGGGGATCTGGTTATAACCAGAGTATGCATCCATGAATGATAGCAATTTAAAACCGGCAGAGTTGTTGACCAGTTTATCAATATTGGGGAGGGGATAAGCATATTTCGGGAAAGCCCGATTGAGATCAGTATAATATTTACACATGCGCCATTTTCCATTAATTTTTTCACAAGAACTACATTTGATAGCCAGGTTGTGTATTGGGCTTCAGAAATAAAATTTTCCTCTAGGAGGTCTTTTACAGCTAGTTCTACAGCTTCTGCTTCCTCAGATGACTGCTTTCTTCTACGCTGCACGACCTCCTTGATGGCAGGATCTATATTCAAGTGATGGCATGCGACCTCTGGATCTAAACAGGGCATCTCAAACACACTCCAGGTGAACAAATCAGCATTCTCCCATAGGCAGGCTTTGAGTTGCCTTTTTGCCAGGTCGGGGAGGTCTGCTCTGATCTTTACTCCTCTGGTGGGGTCTTCTTCAAGGGGAGCTAGCTTGAAGTCGCCATCCGAGATGGGCCGTGTGTGACTCGAGATTTCATTGCGATCAATAGAAGAGGTCGATCCTTCGTCTTCGATCATAGGCTCCTTCCCTTTGCTTCTTTGCTGGACACGATCCTTCTTGGGAAAACAGCTGCCGAGGTCAATGGTGTCGACCATCGGCAACGACTTGACTTCCTCGGAGCTAGTGGAAGTGTGGCTCCAGTGCTCGTTCAAGGTTGAACACTGATGGAACTGAGGCCATTGGCTGAAGCTTCGAAACACCTTTTGGCTTCTTGGATATCCCTGTGGAGGGTGGTAAATAAGCCTTCAGCGATGTAGTACTTTATCTTGAGATGCACGATAGAAGGGACCACAATGAGTTTGGCGAGAGTGGGTCTCTCGAAGATTCACTGGTAGAGAGATGGGTAATCTACCACTAAGAATTAGGTCTTGATGGCTTTGCCGTTACCCCTCTCTCGAATGTGACGATCAGCTCGACATATCCCCAGGGTTTCATGCTGGCTCTATTGAAGCCCTGAAGATCATATCCCACGTAAGACGTTAGGTGGCTCTCGTTCAGCTGCAAGGTGGTAAACAGCTGGGCGTACATGTGTCGATCGAACTGCCTTGGTCGACCAGGATGCGACGCACATCAAAATTATCCATACGAGCTCTCACGAGTAGTGGGATGCTCGAATTCGGGCCCCACCCGATAATTCTTCCCTGTAGAAGTCGAGGGGATGAGAGCCTTCTCGGAATTTATCGAGCGTGGCGTCCATATCTGAGTTGGCCTGGATGAGTTGGTCGAATCTCCTCTTCACCGACCTAACTGTATGCCTGTTGAATCCTCTTTTGGAGATAACCATGGTTGTGGGGAAGGATTCCCAAGGACTATGGGAGAAGAAGTACAGCGGGACGTTCTCCATGTCCGGATGATAAAAATCTTCCGGCCGTGAGATACTCATGGCGACTGGAATAACGTCGAGGTCGGGGGACTTCTTCCCTTCCTTGACGTTTTTGGTTTCTGGTGCTTCATCACGGGTACCCTTCTTCTTTTTATACTGCTTGAGGTGCCCGTCTTTGGTCAATATTTCGATTGCATCCTTGAGATGAATTCAATTCTATTGGTTGTACCCGTGACTCTTGTGGAATCTGCAATATTTGCTCTTGTCGGTTCTCGGCTTGGACGGTGTTTGTCGGGGGAAGCGCACCCTGACTTGCTTAAATTCAGAATTGGCGCATTCAAAAATAATATGCTCCATTGAGGTTGTGAGAGGGGTGTAGTCATGGAAACGACCGACTGGCCCCTTATAGTATTTGGAATCGTGGGACTTGTCCTCCCGTTTCTTCTCTCCCCGACGGGATGTCGAAGGCTCGTCATTCTTCAAGGACTTGGCACTCTCTCCATGCCTTGATTCCCTGGCACTGCTGGCTGCTTCCTTTTCCTCTTACTATATGTAAGCCTGAGCCTTGAGGAGGAGGGAGTCAAGCGTGGCTGGTGTCTCAATGACTACAACTTTTGCATAGTCACCGCGGGGACATATCCCACGCTCGAGGAGGTACTTCTTCATGTTGTCCATCATTGAGACTTGGACAACATCCTTGTTGAAGCATTCAATGTATGCCCGCAGAGTCTCGTCCCATCCCTGTATGATTGCTTCAAATGAAGCCTCTGATTTTGGGTGTCGACGAGAGGCGGTGAAATGCCTCCAAAATATCCTCCCGAGTTGTTTCCATAAGGTGATGGATTCATTGGAGAAACTCTTGTACCACGACATCTCCCCCTTCCCGAGAGTGGTTGGGAAGAGTCTGCATTGGATGGATCCCCTGACTCCTCGGAAGTCGAGGAGAGCATTGATGTTCTTGATGTGCTCGTCAGGGTCTGTTTTTCCATCATAGGTCACCAATGGAGGCGGCTTCTCCAGGCCGACAGGGAGTGGGGCTTCAGTGATCTCCTTCAATAGTGGGCCATGGGGCTCTTCATTCTCACTATTAGCGGGAGATGCAGAAGGAGAGTGATAGTTTCTCCCCCGTCGATCGTCACGGTCTCATAGGGGGAGGGGCTCCTCCATTTATGCTTTGGCTCGAGCGAAGGCAGCCAGGCGCAGTTGATTTTCCTGTTGTCTTTCCTCTTCTTTAATGAAGGGGAGTCTTGATCTCTGGCTGGAGGTGTGCGGTTGCGTTTCTTGAATAAAGAAACATTGCGCCTCTCCTTTCTGGGTGGCGGGCCCTGCCTAGGTGGCGATATATTGGGGGAGTTTCGTCGTCGGGTTCTTTGAGGAGGAGGTCTTGATCGTTTTTTCTCCCAGGACCCTATCCTTTGATTATCTTATAGGATGAGGGCGTTGGTCTAATTGATAGCAGCGAGCAGCGCTGCCATGGCCAAGTCGGCATTGAGAGAGATGGGAACTGGTTGCATGACTTCTGGAAGTTCCTTGGTGGAATTCTTGGGGTGTCCCTTGTCCAAGAATTAGTCGTCACCGCGTAGGGCGTCCGTTGAATCTGGAGACACGGTTTGTCCGTCCCGGAAACCCAAGTTGTCTTCGAGGTGAGGATGTTCCTGACTTTCATCGGTTTTTCGAGCAGGGGAAAGAATGGTCTTTCCGGGCATATAAGGATCATCATGGTCGTCCATGATTAGAGAGAGGAATCTTAAAAAAGTTGCTTTGATCTTAAGTTTCGAGGAAAGAAAGACGGGGAGAGCAGTTTCCCACTGACGATGCCACTGATCTTACAGGTTGATCAGAACCTGAAAAGTGGCCGGAAGATGATCTGTAGTCGGGATGTGAAGTCGAGGAGGAAAAGGGGGTTGTACCTACAAGACACTCCGACGATCAAGTAAGAGTGGGAACAAGGAGATACAAGAAAAGTATTAGGTGGTGAGTAGTAAGTATTCAATACCTGGCCCTTACAAGTGTGATGGTATATATAATGCCCCTGGCTCGTGGCAATTGGTTCCTAATTTCACGCCTGGATATGCGGGTCCGTGAGATCAGGTAATTGCCAGTACTTGGTTAAACCAGGAAGATGTGCTCGTAACTAGCCGTTGGTCCCGAGGAGAGGGTCAATTACGAGCATCTCTCTGGTCGGTTCCTGGTGGCCTGCACGACGTTGGTTTCAGGAAGGCTGAGAGGATGCTCGGCGATCATCCTGGGCCGGTGGAGGTTTGGGAGGGCAAATGGATGACATTGCTCGACATGTAGCGGGGAATTTGGGTCAAGTTCGTGCGGGCCGTAACAAAGGAAATGTCTTAGACTGGGCCCAATCAAGCTGTCGGGCCAGTCCATAATATCTTCTATAAAACTCATTAAATTTTTCTAAAACAACTTCCAAGTAATAATTATGCATTAACCTCAAATCCCGTAACTTATTCTTGTCATAAAAATATTCACTAGTTGATAATGAATGAGCAACAACATTTGAACCTTCTAAAATATGATGACCACATTTTTAGAACCTTTAACTACGATTACTTCATTATGAAAATTTTCCAACACCTCACGTTCAACTCTAGTCAAATAGCCTAAACCATCAAACATACTTATGGACACCAAATTTTACTTGAGTTAAGGAGAATACCTCATATTATGAAGAATAAACTCACGATCCTCGAATATTTTACATCTGAACATACTAATACCAGAACCATGCAAGCCTTATTGTCACCAAAGAAAACTACTCCACCTTGCTTCAGCTTCAAAGTCTCAAAGTATTTTATTCTTAGACACATGTGATAAGAGCAATATGAGTCCATGACCCAACTATCTCCAGTCTCCAAACTCGACACCTCGAGTGCACCATCACTCCCATAACTATCCTCATCTAAGACAACCACAACTTGAACTAAATCACTATTTTCCCTTTTCTCAAGACAATGCCTATTGAAGTGTCTGGTTTTATAACAATTAAAACATTTTACCTTTTATTTGTGAAGCCTCTTTGATTTAAAAAATCTAAAGTTTCAATTCATATCAAGGAACTTTATGTGTGGGGACAAAGAACAATGGGAACCAAAATAATGGCCTTTAGTAATAGTAACCACTAAGATAGTGAATTAACTTGGAAGAAGAATAAAAATTAAGGTGAGGAACACAAAATGTTTGTTTACCTAGTTCGAAATGATCTATGTTTGGAGGAGAGAGTTGCTCTCCAATTTAATATACTTCAAAAGTTGTTACAAGAAATTACAAAAGATTTACAAGAAAATAATCTTCAAAGTTCCCGAGAACAAACTCTATTTTCTACCCAAAGTGTTTTCCAATGTCTCCAACTCACAATATAGTAATCATGCAAACCCAAGGTGTTAAGAAGTATTATCTTGTTCTTATAGATAACTCTAAACAATTTCCATAAACCCTAAACCCCTTATTTCTTGATTTTGCTCTAAAGTTCTAAAAATGTCACACTTACAATAATAGAGAGATACATAATTATAATGTCTAAAATCGAATAAATCCATAACAAAATTTCAAAACATATCTCATTAATTATTAGAATAAAATATATTATTAATTTCTCTTAGAATATTATATATATATATATATATATATATATATATATATATATATATATATATATATATATATATATATATATATATATATATATATATATATATATATATATATATATATATATATATATATATTGAACTTACCGGTTGATCAGAACCTGAGAAGTGGCCGGAAGATGATCTGTAGTCGGGCTGTGAAGTCGAGGAGGAAAAGGGGTTTTAGCTGTAAGGCACTCCGACGATCAAGTATGAGTGGGAACAAGGAGATACAAGCAAAGTATTAGGTGGTGAATAGTAAGTATTCGATACCTGGCCCTCACAAGTGTAAGGGTATATATAATGCCCATGGCGCATAGCCATTGGTTCCTGATTTCAAGCCCGGATATGCGGGTTCCTGAAATCAGGTATCTTCTAGGACTTGGTCAAATCGGGCATATATGCTCGTAACTAGCCGTTAGTCCTGAGGAGGGGCTCAGTTACATGAATCTCTCTGGTCGGTTCCTGGTGGCCTGCACGAGATTGGTGTCAGGCAGGCCAAGAGGATGCCCGTCGATCATCCTGGGCCGGTTCAGATTTGGGAGGGCAAATGGCTGACATTGCTCGACAAGTAGCGGGAAATCCTGGTTAAGGTCGTGCGAGATATACCAAAGGAAATGTATTAGACTGGGCCCAGTCAAATTGTCGGGCCAGTCCAGAACAATAGCCCCCTAAGTCGCGTTGCTTTTGGGTACAAGAGTGATGACTTTAACATATTCTCATGGAACAGGGCGTGTCTTACAGGGAAATGAGTGTTTCCCGTTACGCCTTTCTTGCAGGGAGACAAGGAGTTACTCATTAGGACTTTTGAATTTGGAGAGGTAGCGTGTTTTGGGAAGCGTGCTAGTGAAGCGACACAATGATGGCTTAGGGATAGGGTGTAATAATGACGACCCTAGGGTTCCCCGGGGGTACATTTTGTATGCGCGAATTGTTTCATCTATAAATACGAGAGGAACATGGCGTTTAGTATTTTTCGTCTTCTCTCTCAACTGCTCGTATTAACTCAACCGTCGGCCATCGTTGTTCATTGAGTTTTTCTGCTCGCACCTGCTTACTTCCATCCTTTCTTTTTCTATTAACTGGTAAGCTTCAAATCCTTTGTTGTTTCTCTCTATGAATAGTTTTCATTTTCGCTTTTTGCTTTCTAGAAATGCATGCAGTTAGGATTTAGGGATCTGTTTGCGAGGATGTCGTTGGAGAGTGTTGGCGGTAGACAATGTTTCCGTAGTTTAGAATCGCTGGAGCCACCGTGAGGTATTCTCGGGGACCTCGTGGTGCGTCGGAGATGGCTCATTAGGGCTTAGGGCTTTTTCTATAACTCTTGCCTGTTGATACGCCTCAGTGAGGGTTCTGGTCAGGGATACGATACTCGTTTCTCAGTGCCCTTTCGCTTGTTTGGCAGTGGATGGGTGGTTCTAGCATTGATTTCGAGCTCATCTTTTTCCTCTGCTTTTCAGGTGCTATTAGTGATAATGCTCTGGTAGATATTTCGAGCGAATCTACACAGTCTTCTGGGAGTTCCTCAGACGAGACAAGCAACTCGTCGAGCATCTTGGAAATTTTCGGGGACGCGCAGAATCAAATGGAGCCGCAAACGAGGGAAGGCGACATGGAGATGACTTTCGTTGTCCAAAGCAAGGAGGGCCCTGAAGGATGCACAGTTTGGCTTGGGGCCATCTCCTGCCTCGGGGTCGGGCGACTCATCTTCGGCTCAGGCCACAATTGCTCTTTCTCCTATTGTTGTTTCCTCGAAGGCGAATAGGCTGTGAGCTGGCGGGAGTGTCGACCTGACCGGGGAAAAAGGAAAAGGAATGTATGACCTGCTTCCCTGCTGGATCGAGAAGTATTTTTTGAGGTGCAGCTCTCCGTCTTCTTCGGGCCGAATCTCTCCATCTTTAGAGAATGGGCCGCCTGGAGTAGAGGGTGATGTTGGCGCGGGATGCTAGTGTCTTGATGTAGATCTTGGAGATGAAGGCCGCTTAAACTAAGGGAAGTTCCTCTCAGGAGGCAGAGATGAAGAATCTTCGGGCCAAGCTGACTGCGAGCGAGAAGGCCTTGGTCGAGAAAGATAAAGCTCTGAAGCTATTTGAGGAAGAATTGAGGAGGCTCTCTGAGGAATGCAGGGTTCTCTTGCTCGATAAGAATGACCTTGAGGGAAAGGTGGCCGCCCTGACTACCGAGGTTACGCCCGCTGAAGGCGAGCCGAATGATACTAAGGGTCTGTAGACTCGGGCCGAGATAATTGCTTGTTTTCAACTGGTCGTGGATGACACTCAAGCTGCTTCTGAGGGGAGCTTCGAAAATGTCGTGAATCAAATGCGTGTGTTAAACCCCGATGTTGAGCTCAACACTTCATGAATGGGGGTCAATTATTATGTAGTTGTCATTCATATTCTGGTCCTTGATCATCTCAAGGATATTGTCACTCAGCCGACCTGGGGTCCCGCTCAATTGTCGCCCATTGTTGAAGGGGAAGCACAAGGATGATTGTATTATGTTTGTTTCGGCATACGTGCCGTATTCATTGTATTTGTATTTATGGGCTATTGCCCATTTATGTAATATTCGTACATTATTGGCCCAAGTGATTGTTTTATTTAAATTTTGGCCAATGGTCGTTTGCTATGAATATTTAACTTGTGTTTTTTGCATGTTTGTTGACAAACTAGCCCGTTTAGGATGTTTTTTATTTTGCTAAGAGTTTATAGCGGGGATTTTCTTGTATGGTATGTTTGTCAGTGTGGGGAAACTGATCAAAACAACCAGGGTGAATACCGGGCGAGGGCTGGAACTCAGGTCTTGTTTCGAGGAATCCGGGTTCGGCAGCGTGAACTTCCCGTCACGAGTCGGGCGTTCTTATTTCATGGCACAAGGACTATGGAGCTCGATTGAGTTATCCACGTCAAAATGAAGATGCGCTTGTCAATAGAGCGAAGCCTCGCCCCCTCTGAATGTCTTGGGTGCTAAGCTTTTTCCTAGGCATGCACGCGTGGTCTGGCCTGGGTGAGTTTGTCTTTGTCGACCAAACTCGCCAACCGATCAGTGTCTTTAACTGTAATATTGTTTTAGCTTTTTAGTGTTCCATGACCGGACGATCTATTCCCCTTGTAAGTTTTCTAAATAATACGCCCCACTCCCCATTTTCGCGTAGACGTGATAAGGATGTAAGCTAATAATGCGCCTAAGAGGGGAGGGGGGGTGAATTAGGTGATGGTCAATTTTTCCTTCTTTTAATATTCTTATTTTTCTAAGTATGGTGATGAAAACAATAAAGTGTAGAAAGTAAATGAACAAAGGATGTATACTGGTTCCCCTTACACTTTGAGAGTACTCCAGTCCCCTTACCAACATGTAAGAGATTTAACTATAGTTAGAATTATCGTACAACCTATCCACATCCAAATGTGATGCTTACTATCTAACCTATAGGGAGATCAAAGGCTTTAACTGTCCTTTAAGATCCAACCAAGTACATGAAGAATAATCCTCTTTAATGTACACACTTGTTTCAACAATCCTAAAACACAAGGTAACCAATACAAAGTAGAAAGAGAATAATCCTCCCTTAATACTCTCTTACTTCCAACAATCCTGGACAAAAAGGTTACACCACAATCACTTTCAAAAAATGATTAGAAACAAATTCTTGAAGTAGATATGAAAGTTGATAATCAATGTCAATACAAATTATTGATCTCTTCTCTTTCAAGAAAACAATTCAATGAATATATACACAAGTTCTCAATGCATATGATGAAACTTTTCTAATGATGTATTTGAAAATGTAAGAGTAAAATTTTCATGCAAGATCAAAATATTAATTAATGCACTTGTTTGAAAATGAGAAACAAAATGTTGAATTGTATGTTGTGATTGATGTTATTTGGTGTGTGTTTCTACTTCAGAAATATTTGATTTATATACAAGTATTGCACCCTTTCAAAAGGTTATAAATGAATATAGAAGTGCAATGGTACATTGACAAGTGCAATAAACAAACAACATTCAAAACAACCTTGTTTTTCAAATTCGTATAAGCGGTAACCGATTAACGTAAGGCTGTAACCGATTACCCATGCAGGTAACGTTAAGAAATTTGAATTACTGAAGCCTGTAACCGGTTACCAGTAACCTGTAACCGGTTACCACTGTATGAAAAGTGAAATAACCTTTTTTAATGATTTGGAAATTCAATGCTCGTTATATTAAAAGCCATGAAACATGTATGCATAATGTTATACATATTTTGAGCACTATAGTAACATACTATATTGAATTAGATTTTTGTGCCATAATGAAGATAAAATACCAAAGTCTTCTTTAGGAGTAACTTAGCATGCAAGTCAAAAGTCCATTTTGAGTAGATACTTTTTCTTCTTCTTTTTGATAATGCCTTTTGCCTTGATCATGATGTTTGTAATCATCAAAAAATAAACTTGTTGAAGCATGATTCTACATTCTCCCCCTTTGTGATGATGACAAACACTTGTTATGTGAAATGCTTTCGATCGCTTGAAAATGCCATATGCTCCTCCTATTAATAATAACTCCCCCTTGATCAATAGAGTATGTTGATAATTTCTGCAAGAGATAGAGACAAAGCATACACATATATATTCTCCCCCTTTGTCATTTGAAAAAAGGAAGGGAAAAAGAAACAAAATAATATCATAATCAAAATAGAATAATAGCATAATATTAGTTGACTTATCCTTTAGAATATTTTGTCTTGATACTTCATTATGAAGTACTTCTTCATTGGATATGAAAGTTAGTGCTTATATTTTCCTTTCCAAGAATCTTCCATTTGATGTTATCCTCATATGTGGCACATCCCTTGGCCTATTAGATTTGAAAATTTGCTTATACCTCCCATCATATGCTTGGATCAACCACTTATTAATATATCAAATATTTTGATATGGTCTTCAAGCAAACTTACAAAACAAGCTATGTTTTTCTAGGTACCCAAAGTGATTTGGTTCCTTCATGGTTATTTCCTTTCTTGACCCACACATAATGTTCACTAGTAACATTAAAATTTCTTGCATGAAAAACGTTATGTCTATGACCAATAATACCACAATATAAACAAGCAGGAAGAAAGTTGCTTGTAACATAATTTTTTCTTTTTAGAAACTATTTTCTTAGGATAAATTTTTTTTACCTTTTCTTCCTCTTCACCATCGGAATGTGGTAATGCCATAAAATCAAGATTTGCATATTCGTCATTTTCCAAATCGAATTAAGAATTTGTATCACTTTCTTCAATGTAAACCTTGTTGGATTTTGAGAATTTTCTTCCCTTGTAAGCATTTTTCTTGGAAAACTTTGGGCACTCCATCTTTATTTGTCCCCCTTTTTCCATATTCATAGCATTTGACTTTGTGTAGTGACAATGAACCTTCTTTCTTTTTGAAAAGTTTCTCGCTTTTTGCACAGTTGGAAAGTTTATCATTATTAGCGAAAAACTTACCGAGCCTTTTTACAAGATGCATGAATTCTTCTGAATCATCTTCTTCAAGTTCTTCCCTTGAGTTAACTTTCAATGCAACACCTTTGGAATCCTCATCTTGAATCTCATGTTGTTCTAGATTTTCAAGTTCAATTTCATGTCCTTGAAGTTTTCCAAACAATTCCACGGATGTCATTTTTGAAAGTCTTTTCTTTTCCGATATAGCCATCACTTTTGGTTGTCATTCCCTAGACAATTATCTAAGCAATTTAAGATTTAATTCATCATTAGTAAAAGTCTTACCGAGTGCCATCAAATGGTTCGTCAGATGAACGAATCTCTTTTGCAAGTCGATAATTGTATCTTGGGGCTGCATTCTGAAAAGTTCATACTCTTGGCTTAAAGTATTCAATCTTGACCTCTTAACTTCAACGGTTCCTTCATGAGTTTCAACCAAGATATCCCAAATTTACTTTGTCGTTGTGCATTCTGAAACACGAAAGACTTCATCCATGCAAAGTGCACCTTGAAGAAGATTGATTGCTGTCTTATTATAAAGGACCTTTTTCTTATCATCGTCATCCCATGATTTTTTAGGCTTTGATGTTCCAATACCATTGACAACACTCGAGGAACGTGTTGTACCCTAAAATTTACCCTCCCTTTTAACTTAACACATGCCCATTGAGGTCCTCAATTGCTCAAGGATAATCAAGAATTGACTAGACAAATTCTCCTTATAAGGCAATTAACCCCCAACTAGGGTTTCAATTTTCATCAAGATGGTTGAGCTCCAATGGTCTCAAATGCTTCCCATGGTCCTAATATTCCTTCAAGATTATCCATTCCAAATTTCATGCCTTGCACAATAAGTTTGCTCAGTCAATTTCTCAAGTATTGGAAAATCAACTGTGTACAGTCAAACTTCAATATTTTTGGTCAACATCAACATTTTAAAGTGATATCCATCATTTGATCAAGGTTTGATCATGATTCCTCAAGAAATGATCCTAATTCGTCAAAAGTCAAGAATTGCTAAATTAGGGTTTCTATAGGAAAAGTCAACAAAACTTTGACCAGGCATAACTTTCTCATACTTTATCAGAAAGTTTCCCACTAAAGCTCATTTTGAAGATAATCCAACCCCCTACAACTTCTCTTCAGCACACAAGTTCAAGAGATTCACCATTTGAAAGATATGAGCTCAGACATTACAGGTCATTTTCAGAAAGTCAACAAAAGACACTTTTTTCCAAGACCTTTTACATCAAGATAAAATCTTCAAATGCAAAATTGATCAAAAGAGATATTGAAGTAGACATCTTGGACTTTCCAAAAAATACAAGATCATCATCATGAGATAAAAATTGAGCAAGTTATGGCTAACCGAAGTTGGGAAATTGTTTGAAAATTTAAGAATGGTGCATTGAGCAAATTTGAACTTTTGAACCAATGGCTTAACTTTTTAAGGTTCAAATATCTCCCTAAGCTTATTAAGGACCCCTCAACTTATTTTGGCATGACCATGATTTTCCTTGTAATTGATTTTGATTTTATTTGATTTAAAATTAAATAAAATGGAAGAAATACTAGAAAATATAGGCCATAACATTTAGGCCTGACTTGGCCCATTAAGAGGACCCATTTTTCATGCAAACTTCATCCCTAATGTCCAGATACACTGCATTGATCAAAAGAGGCAAGAACATGCAATTATGGCATTCTTTCAAAGTGTTTGATTTTGCTTTCATGGACCATGATTAAGAATTATTCTTGCCATAATATCTTGTCCTCTCCATCTCCTCTATATAAGGAGCATGTTAGCAAGCCAAAACACACACCTACACATTATACAAGAGCTCTACCAAATTTGCAAAGAATTGTCCAAATCGTGAAAATTCAAAATCACACTTCTAGCCCTTTTAATCCAATCCAAGGACTCCATCAACATCCTAAGGCCTCCAGGAGTTGAATCCTGTCCATATCCATGCCTAAGATACCCTGAAAATGACGAACCGGATCACTCATTTTTTGGTAAATTTCTTGAATTCGTATCTTTGATTTCGTATTGAATTAACCTTTCTCAGTGTTTGATTCATATTCAGGACGATATATAGAGCAGGACCAACGTAATGCATGTGAAAAAAGGGGCTAGAACAAGATCGTGCCATTTCTAGGGCACAGTATGTGTTCTTCACTATATCTCATGTTACAAGCCGTTCCAGAGTGAATAGACCCCATAATCAGATCCAAGGGGAAATTTCTTGTGGGGTAGGGATATTTGCATCCATTTATACTCATGTTTGATGACTTTTGCAGGTTTGAGTGACTGGAGAAGACGACTGGAGTTTGACTCTGGCGTCCCTCTGGTTGAACATGCTGTCATTCCCCCATTGGCCAGTCAAAGCAGTACGCGCATTTTCTGAATTTCAAATAATAACGCTGATTTTCTAATATAATAATTTTGTTTTGTTATAAGTAATGAATGATCAGATGGCTCAGCTGGAAATAAAGTGTGCGTGTAAGAGAGAGGACCTGGGTTCGAGTCCCAGGTCAAGTGTTTTGCATTTTTCTAACATATTATATGCAAATCCAGTTCTCCTCATGACCAATTGATCATCATACACCATCAGTTTAGGCCATCAGATGTACATCTGATCAGGACCAACACATCCAACGTGCAAGTGCACCATGTTCCATCAAGGCTGCTCCTCACTGAACCCCAGTACAGCTTCTGGGCTCCCTCTGGATTGGGCCTAGCAGATTTTAAACAACACCCCTCACTTGCTTTTGACAGCCAGGCCCATATCTTTGTTTGTTATTTTCTTTTTTTTTTCTTTTTTTGTTTTTTTAGTTATTATTTATTTGTTTTCAAAAATCATTTTTTTCTTAATAATAAAAAAATAAAAAAATAAAAAATAGATTTAGGTTTTTTTTCTAAAATTATTTTAATTAATTAATTATTTTAATTTTATTTTATCAACTTAAAATCAATTAGACTTAGGTTCAGTTTAAATTGAATTATTTTCTTAATAAAAAATGCAAAAAAATATTAGAATTAGGATTTATTTCACTCAACATTTATTTTCTTAACTAAAATTAAATTTAGAATTAATTTGTTTTGTTAACAAAACCAAAAATGAGTTTTTGTTTACTTAGAAATTTTCTTAGGTTTTTAGACGTAATATTTATTTCGCGCGCGTTGATTTTTAGCATTTTATGTAAATATTGTAACTGCCTATGGATGTAATAGTTTTAGATTTAAAAATCCACACTTTATTTCATGCACTTTTTTATGTAACTATCCCAAATCCGTGTAATAGTTTAGGATTTACTTTTCTGCTTTCTATTTTCCGCACATTTACTGCTATATTATTTTGCTATATTAGCTGTTAGTAACTAAGATTGTATGATAAGACTGCAAATTAAAACGTTATCTAACCTAATAGAAAGACAAAAATAACTGAATCTCAACACATATGCACATATGCACCTATATGGTATCCCCGCTTCGGTTTCCTTTCGGAAAATAAAGCAGTCATGTCCCTCGAGAATGGAGATGCTTTAGCAAAGGCCCGTAAAAATAAAAAGATCATAGTCCCTCGATAACCCTACGGTGTTACCTTTTGGTACATGATGTCGTCTCTTAAACAACATTGCTAAAGAGTCTATGTGTACCCCAAAATTTTCCCACCCATGTTCACACAAGACATACTCCTAGAGGTCCTCATTTTCTCAAGGTTGACCAAGAATTGATCAGACATATTCTCCTCCTAAGCATTGGCCTTCCAACTAGGGTTTAAATTTTAATCAAGATGGTTGAGCTTCAAGGATCCCAAATGTTCTCCATTTTCCTAATATTCCCTCAAGGTCATCCATGCCAAGTTTCATGCCTTGCTCCATAAGTTTGCTCAGTCAATTGCTTAAGTATTAGAAAATCAACTATGTTAGGTCAAAAGTCAATTGTGGCCCATGTACAGTCAAACTTCAAGATTTTTGGTCAACATCAACATTTTGAAGTGATATCCATCATTTGATCAAGGGTTGGTCATGATTCCTCAAGAAATGCCCCTAACTCATCAAAAGTAAAAAATGGCAAATTAGGATTTCTATAGGAAAAGTCAACCAAACTTTGACCATACATAACTTTCTCATACTTTATCAGAAATTTTCCAACCAAAGCTCCTTTTGAAGAGAATCCAATTCCCTACAACTTCTCTTCAGCCCTCAAGTTCAGGAAATGCACCATTTGAACGATACAAGTTCATACATCACATGTCATTTTTAGAAAGTCAACAAAAGCCAACTTTTTCCAAGACCTTTTACATCAAGATAACATCTTCAAATGAAAAATTTGTCAAAAGAGGGATTGAATTATACATCTCGGGGTTTCCAAAAAGTACAAGATCTTAATCACGATATGAAATTTGAGAATGTTATGGCTTGTCCAAGTTGGTAAAATTTTGGAAATTTTGAGAATGGTGCATTGAGCATATTTGAGTTTTTGGGTCAATGGCCTAACTTTTTAAGATTCAAATATCCTCCTAAGGTTATAGAGGACCCTTAATCTCATTTTTCATGGCCTTACCATTTTTACCTATTTTTTTACATATTTATTTTGATTTATTTCAAATAAATATAAAATAAATGGTATAAAATAATTGGGAATGGTCCTTGACCCTTGGGCTTGTGTTTTATCTTGGCATGAGGTCCACAATCACGTATAAATAGTGTCCAGATTCACTCATCATCAAAAATGGCATGAAATCACAAATTATGACATTTTTTCAAATATGGATCATGGATTAAAAGCAATTTTTATGTCCATGATTCTTTCCATTCAATCTTGTCTCCTTATTCTACCCTATATATACCTCATGTTAACAAGCCAAACATGCATACATATAGCCTGGAAGAAGCCACACGAAATTTGAAAAAAAAATCGCCAAAGTTGTCAAAACTGAAACACGGTTTGTAGGGACTTTCAACTCAAACTAGCAATCATACGTTACTCCTAAAGTTCCCAGAGACAAGATCCAATAATTCTCAAAGCATGCAACATCCCAGATCATCAGATCTTGATCTCACCATTTGGTAAAATTTCCTTGATCTCAAACTCCCAAAATACTTGATTTAAATCCATAATGATCATATATATGTGTTGCTGCTAATATTTATGCGTGTTTGAATGTATTACATGTAAAGATAAGGCCATGGATTGTAGGTTACCATTTCTAAGGTTCTAGAACGGTTAAGCTTCGAACAGGACCTTGCAGGACTTTTAAGGCCAAACAACTACAACCATTGAACTCACAGCATACGAAATAGGGGGGGGGGGGGGGGGGTAGCCTTAATCTCAAGCGTTGGTTTTGCTTTTTGCGGGTTTTAGGGTTTTGAATGGCTGGAGAAGGTGACCGGAGTTTGACTCCGGCACCTTTGAAATGTTGACTCCGGCAAGCCATCACGCCTCTCTTCCATTGGACCATTCAAAACTAGCGCGCATTTTTTTCATTTCTAATATATCTGACCAATGTTTCTTTATTATATTATTATTTTGGTTATGTAAACGAATCATCATACAACTCAATTGGCAAAGGAACGAGTGCGTGAGAGAGAGGACCTGTGTTCGAATCCCAGGTTAAACATTTTTCATTTTCTTAATATTTCATACAGGATCCAACATTCCACATGGCCAAAAGTGTATCATGGACCATCAATCTGAACCATCAGATCATAGCTAATTCAGATCCAATGCATGCAAATACACAGAGCACCATGCACTCTCCAAGCACGTCCACATTGAATCCATAAGCAAGCTGGGTTTCTCACGTTTGCGCCAAGCAAAATTCCATCAGCACCCCTTGTTTTGCTGAATAACCCCAAGCCTATTTGTTTTGTTTTAATATATTTTTTTAATTTTTGCTTTCATTTATTTAATTAACCATAAAAATCAGAAAAAGGTCACCAAAAATATTCGGTTAATTTTTTTTAATTAAACTAATTTTGTAAATAATTTAGATAAATATTTTAACTATTTTCTTTAATTTAAAATGAAGTAGAACTTAGGATTTAATTAGATTTAATTATTTTTTAAAATAGACTTTAGGATGTTCATTTTAAGTATTTTCCTAATTAGACTATTTCTTAATTAATTTCTTATTTTTTTAAATAGACTTTAGGATGTTCATTTTAAGTATTTTCCTAAATAAACATAAAACCAAAAAAGACTTTCATCACGGTTGCACACTTGCACCCTTAGGGTACTCCTCACTGGGTTGTCTCGGAAAATAATGGTCATGTCCCTTGAATGTAGGGATATCTTAGCAAAGACCCTCAGTCTAAAAGTCATCATAAAGATCATGGTCCCTTAACGTCCCTCGAGTTGCCTACGAGAAATGATCTTGTCCCTCGATGTTGCCTATATGATGACAGTCCCTTCGAATGCAAAGATATCCTTACATGTTTCCTTCAATGACCTTAGCTTCCCTTTCGAGTAGGTAGATGACTCTTAAGTACTTGCTCAAACCTAAATTTTCACACTTTCACACTTTTCAAAAACTATTTTAAAAAACGCTTTATCACACTCTTGAGGACTGATACAAGAGTTACCATAAAGAAAACAAAAATCTTTCAAAATACACAAACACAAACAGTTTTCAAAAATGAGCAAGTACCTAAGAGCCAGTGGAAAACCACAGATGGAAAGGGTGATAACACCTCCCCTTTCCATAATCTACCCCCTTACTCATAAACTCTCGAAAAAGGTCTCTTTCTGTTATTTTCACTCTTTCCTTTGTTGGATAAAAGAAAAGTCGGTGGCGGCTCTTGCTTACCGCGACATTTGCAGAAAAAAACCCAAACCAGTATTAACAGTCGGTTCTGCCACCATATCACAGAACTTACGACTCTGCTGGGGATTATATAAAGTGGGGTTTACCTTAGGGTCTAGATTCTACAGGGATTGTTTTGGTTACTATAGATTCTACACCCAGATATGGGGAAACCTTTTAGGTAAGTAGCAATAGATCGTGGAAATTGTGCGGGGTATACTGACACAGTTGAAGCGATGGTTACGTTGATGCGACACTTTGGTTGGTACTTGTAGCCCTTGAGTTAATCAAGGAGAATAGGGTGCCGCTACATGGTGTCATGAAGCGTCAACTGACCTTAGAACCTTTAAATGAACAACTTGGCCATTAGGACGTAGTGAGATGGCCGTCTTTGGTGTATTCCAAAAGTTGGCAGATACTCGATGCTACACTCATTGAGATTTGACTCCCGAGTTTTGTTTGGTTGCGAGTCAGTCGCCTATCAGAATTAAACTTGTGGGAAAGATCAGTGATATTGATATCCCTTAGAACCCGGTTACTATTTATAGGACAGGTTGAACCAATCCAACTTCAAGAGGGCATGACCTTAAAACCCATGCAAGCTTAAAACTAAGGTTTTTGGTGTGATTTGCGTGTGCTTGCTATATCGGTTATTTCTTAGCATATTCATGATATCATAACATGGCATATCATAATAACCATTTCAAGGTTTTTCTAGGGCTTATCTTTGTCTTGTTTTGTAGGACATGACATCCGCCCGCAGGAACACTATCCAAATCAACCTTGTGAAAATACCTCCTCAACTCAAAGAATTAGCATCAAGGATTCCTAAAAGATCTGCCTTATCAACTTGGTCACTTCAACCCCTGATGAAGAAATGTTAAAGGTGCTCTTTCAGTTCTTTGACACGTTGCACCATTGCTTCACTTTTCCGGATTACCAGTTAGTGCCTACTATGGAGGAGTTTTCTCAGTTATTAGGGGTACCTATCTTTAATCAGCCACCATTCAACGATATGGAAAGAGACCCAAAGCCTGAAGAGATTGCTCAAGATCTGTCTTTACAACGGTCTGATGTAGTGGCAAATTGGGAAACCAGAAGAAGTGTCCAAGGATTTCCAGCTAAGTTTTTATTTGAGAAAGCTCGATTTTTGGGATAGCCTGGATTTATAAGCTTTTGAAGAAGTGTTGGCTCTTCTCATCTATGGGATGGTACTATTCCCTAACACAGACCAACTCATAGATGTGAATACGTTTAATATTTTTCTATCTCATAATCCGATACCTACTTTACTTGGGGATATTCTACACTCCCTACATACTCGCACTCTAAAAGAAGAGAGACCCTTTTGTGTTGCACTCCTTTATTGGATAGGTGATTTATTTCGCACCTACCCCGGTCTATTTTAAAGAATGAACAGGGTATGAGATGGTCTCATAGGCTGATATCCCTTACACATTCGCATATTCATTGGTGTTCCCGATCCTTGGAGAGTATCACTATCATTGATCGCTGTGGGGAATTCCCTAATGTCCCTCTCTTAAGCATTAGGGGAGGAATGACTTATAATCCTTGTTTGGCATTGCAACAGTTTGTTCATGCTAGAAGGGATGGTCCTCACGACACACTCGTCCAAGGAATCACATTTGACTATGAGAATGATATTCAGGGTTATCACAAGAGGTTCATTCGAGCTTAGGGCATGATAAACAGAGTTGATAGCAAGACACTAGGGCACAAGAATTTCATCCCTCTCGAGCCTTACCTCAAATGGGTGCAAGCTCGTGCTCAATGTCTTATGATGTCTTACCCTGCCATCTTACCTGTGATTATGGATCCAATTGCTAAGGGAGACACTCCTTACATTGTGTTTCATCCAGACATGCCAACTAACCTTGAGGAGCTACGGAAATCTCGGATCTAACTCAAAGAAGAACGAGATACTTTTGAAACCCAATTCTACGCCAGTGAGAAGAAGGTTTTAGAGCTCACTAGGTTACTTCATGAGGAGAAGAGTATAAACGCTTACATTGCACCAAAGAGGATGCGTCGGTAGGAAGCTTGAGTCTCTTTGCTTAGAGAGTTATTTTTGCTTTGTTATCTCCTCTATAAGCCCAATAGGCATCATTGTGATCGATAAAACTTCTTAATGCAATTAACATTTGTTCTCTTTCTATTTAAGTAATTTTAAGTCTTAGAAATCCTTGAAAACATTGCATACATATATCATACATATCATTGCATAAGCAGGTTTCATAACAGGTCTCTCATGTTCTCGCTGTTTATTTCAGCAATGGCTCTCAAACAAGACAACAGGGATCTCCAAATTCAAGAGGCTCAGTTCATGGAAATGTTCCTAAACCTATCCAAGGGGCAGGAAGAGTTGAAAGCACGCCTCGCTGGGAACCTGGCCAAGAAAAATCCTGAAGACAATAAGGACAAACGGTTGGAACAACTGCAAGCTGAGGTTGAAGCAATGAGAACCCAGATGCTACGGAAGTTGGCTCTTATCCAATGCCTGGCCCTGGTACAAGAAGAGATGAGAGGCATTGTCAACAAGCTTCATCAAGACGAATGCAACCGTGTGAAGAAAATAGTCGAGGTTGGGGACCAAGTCATTGATCAACCTTCGAGAAGACAAGAGGTTGGTTTGGTGAATAGTGGACCTTTCCAAATTGCTACCACATCACGGGTCCAACAACAACCTCGCCAAAAACAATGGGTTAATGAGAGTAAGCCGGATACACCCAAGAGGCAGTTTACAAAACTCAACATGCCGCTGTCTCAAGCTTTACAATACATGTTGATGATGAATCTGGTTATGTTGATAGGGCCTCCTTCGAATCCCAAGACTTCTTCTCCTAACTACAATCCTGATGCAAGGTGTGCATATCACTCCAACAGTCCAGGGTATGATACTGACGATTGTTGGATATTAAAATATAAAAATCAAAACTTGATTGATGAAAGAGTGCTGGAGTTTACGCAAGATGGTCAGGATGAGTTCTTCTGCCATCCCTCCAAGGCACTCAACCTGAAGTGACAAGATCAGACGAAGAAGCTTTTGTTCATTAGAATTTTCAATTTGTAATTTTCTTTTGATTGTTCGGACATATATTCATGTCAAACTTTGTTACTTTATCAATGCATTGAATATGTCTATTTTGAATCAATTCATCCATATTCACTATAGTTAAACTGCTTTCATTTTTGTGTTATTCAACTCTCGATCAAAAGCTCTGAGCCTTTAGAGGGAGGATGACGAAAATGATACCACAATATCTATAGTATGCTTTTTAACAGACCCTGTTAACAATGTGCATGCATTGTTTCAAATCCTAAACAGTGGAGTTATAAGGAAGATAATCCCTAGTCAACCCCTTTGAGCCAAAGAAGTAGGAGTTTTTTGTTTTCACACAAATTAAAACCCTTAATCATAACATGGGGTAGGGTAGTTTCTCAGTCAATTCAGACGCGCATTCAGTCGCAATTTTCCGTTTTGTACACAATGAATGGCATCAAAGACGTCCTTCCAAATTAAAAGATGGCGATGGTTCCGCATAATTATTAAAGCCGACAATCATTATCTCTCAAAATAAAAGCCTGCTAAGTCAAAACCTATGAAGGAAACTTAAGAAAAAACTGGGGTATGCCGCTGATTGTAACCATAAAAGAACCAATTCAGGCAAAATAAGGGATAATAAAAAAAATAGGTCGCTACAAATCCTCAACAAAAACAAGATTACAAAAATGACTGCCTCTTCAAAATTAACTTTCAGTATCTGAACCATCACCAGAACATCAAGGACAAGATGCCAGACTCAATTGGGATCTGAACGCACAATTAACTGAGCATAGGATCGAAGAACATCACGAAGAACGGGTGGGTACAAATAAACTTTGAGCCTTTACCCTTTGTTTCTTAAACCATGAACCAGGCCAAGTTATAACCCTTAAAAGTCCTAGCTGAAGCATGGGCTAATTCGAAAGCATACTGTTACAAAAGGTATCCTGACTCCTGTAGAGTTTGCTATAAATCCTGAGTTGACATCACACTTTTAAAAAATTTGTTTGTTTTAGTAAAAAATGAATTTTCAAACTTCAAGATAGACATAAGCTTTGCATTCTTAAAATACCATTATTTGCATATGACTATTTGTTCAACAACAGAGAAATTCGCACGGCAGATATTCGATGAACAGAAATATTCTCAGTGGATAGAATCACCTCATATGGAAATACATTACAGTGGCAGGCCATTCATAATCAAGGGGCATAGCATGGTGTGAAGCTGATCTGGGGAAGTCAAGTCAAGGTTCAAGGAATCTCTCAAAAATGCCAAATAGCCAGGGGCAGAACTCCATCTGAATCACTTGGGGCATTGGACATGAGTTCCAGCAACGAATCATGTACGATCAAACAAACACCTTCTGGCAGTGTGACAACACTTACTACTAAGGACAGTGACAATCCTCCGCACCCGGTGAACATGGACATAGTCAGAAAAGACTACGCATGAAAAAGACCCGCTAGGTTGACATGCTTAGGAAAAAATAAGGGCATCCTGGCGAACCAAAAAGAGTTCGGGAAAAAATTACGGATATATACAAAAATTATGCACCCGACAAGTCGAAAACCTGAAAAGGCGGCTTGGGAAAAAGAGGGTATCCCAGTGGACTAAAAACCCAAAAGGGAGGTCCAGGCAAAAGTTAGGGATTAAAGCGTACGACTATGTCCCATCATCTTGTCACTTGTCTATCAGTAGAAGACTTGTTATCTTGATCAACATTTACCAAGCACCCCATGAGTAGGGATGACACTCAAACCATCCATAAAGTCTCCACAAGTACTTTCTTCGGCAGGTACAGGGGCAGAGATATTCTGAGATGAAGTTACCGCTACATATGACCCCGTGACACCTATGTTCCCCACAGAGTAGAAACAACCAAATTTTGACCTCTTCTTCCCCAAGCAAGAATTACTTCCTCCAGCCAAGTTCCTTCAGAGAGCTGAAATCTATGTTCCCCAGCCGAACTTTATAACCTTAAATAGTTTATAAAACCTCCTCCCGGTTAGAGTCTATTTCTCAGACTGTGGAAGTTCATTTCCCAACAGAGTTTATTTCTCTACATCGGAAAAATCTTCCAATAAAGTATCTCCCTCCATAGAGTTATTCTCAAGCAGAGTCAATCCCCTGCAGAAAATCCTCAAACATAAAGAGGAAATCCCAGGAAAATCATATCCATTCATCATCCCCAGCAGACATGAAAGATTCAGCTTCCCAATACTCTCCAACAGTAGTCTAGGATTTATTTTCCCAGACTAGGAAAGGTCGCAATAGCATTCCATATTCATACATCATGGCATGCACACACATATCGCATACAGCACAATCTCATTTATTTTGAGAACATCATAGAAATACATTTCATACATCATGACATTGCATATGACTAACTCTTTACCTTTTTTAGGGAAAAGATTAAGTCAACAAACATTGTTGACTACTTATGTGACTTGGCAGTCTTCTCAAAAGCTACGTCTAACGAAAGGATATTTCAGCATCTTCCTCAGAATGACATTCTCAAAAGAACTTCTCTGGTTCAGTCAGATCGACACTAAGATCTCTCTGATTTCTATTCCATATGAAGATATTCCAAGACTTTTATCTGGTTCAATTGAATCGATCCTAAGATTCTTCAAATTTTCATTCCAGTCAAAGTTAATCCAAGACCTTCTCTGGTTCAGTCAGATTGACACTAAGATCTTTCTTATTCCTATTCTAGTTGAAGATATTCCAAGACTTTTGTCTGGTTCAGTTGAATCGATCCTAAGATCATTCTAATTTCCATTCCAATCAAAGTTAATTCAAGACCTTCTCTAGTTCAGTCAGATCGACACTAAGATCTCTCTGATTCCTATTCCAGTTAAAGATGTTCCAAGACTTTTGTCTGGTTCATTTGAATCAATCCTAAGATTCTTCTAATTTCCATTCCAGTCAAAGTTAATTCAAGACCTTCTCTGGTTCAGTCAGATCGACACTAAGATCTCTCTGATTCTTATTCCAGTTGAAGATATTTCAATACTTTTGTCTAGTTCAGTTGAATTGATCCTAAGATTCTTCTGATTTCCATTCGATTCAAAGTTAATTCAAGACCTTCTCTGGTTCAGTGAGATCGACACTAAGATCTCTCTTATTCCTATTCCAGTTGAAGAAATTCCAAGACTTTTGTCTGGTTCAGTTGAATCGATCCTAAGATTCTTCTGATTTCCATTCCAGTCAAAGTTAATTAAAGACCTTCTCTGGTTCAGTTAGATCGACACTGAGATCTCTCTGATTCCTATTCCAGTTGAAGATATTCCAAGACTTTTGTCTGGTCCAGTTAAATCGATCCTAAGATTCTTCTGATTTCCATTCCAGTCAAAGTTAATTCAAGACCTTCTCTGGTTCAGTCAGATCGACACTAAGATCTCTCTGATTCTTATTCTAGTTGAACATATTCCAAGACTTTTGTCTGGTTCAGTTGAATCGATCTTAATATTCTTATGATTTCCATTCTAGTCAAAGTTAATTTCAAACCTTCTATGGTTCAGTCAGATCGACACTAAGATCTCTCTAATTCTTATTCCAGTTGAAAATATTCCAAGACTTTTGTCTGGTTCAGTTGAATCGATCCTAAGATTTTTCTGATTTCCATTTAAGTCAAAGTTAATTAAAGGCCTTCTCTGGTTCAGTCAGATCGACACTAAGATCTATGATTCCTATTCCAGTTGAAGATATTCCAAGAAATTTTACTGGTTCAGTTGTATCGATCCTAAGATACTTCTGATTACCATTCCAGTCAAATTTAATTAAAGACCTTTCTTTGGTTCAGTTAAATCGACCCTATGATTTTCTGATTCTTATCCAGTTAAAGAAACTGCAAAGCCTAGGGTATGACCGAATAACAGTTTAATCTCATTTCCCAAGTAAGTCGCTATGAAGCCTGGAATACAACCAGATAGCAGTCGACCTTATCATCCTCAAGAAGTCAATGTGAAGCCTGGATCCTGACCAGATAGCAGTTCACTTCCATCTCTTCAGTCAAGAGATGACTCCCAATAGAGTAATGGACAACTGAAGCTCCTAGACTCTATTCCCCTAAAAAAACATTCCCCAATGGACTCCTCCTCGGACAACAGGAACAGGAATCCCCACAAAGAGACTTCTTATGAAGTCAACATCTGTTTTGGATGGCATTTTTAAGCCCATCTCCGACGACTCTCTGTCATATTCCTTAGATGGCATCTTTAAGCCCATCTCTGACATTCTTCTGTCATATTTTCAAAATGGCATCTATAATCCCATTCCCAATATTATTCACCAACAGTCTCACTTCGGACGAGTGCAAATTTCTGGGCACTCTAGTGTTCAATCATCTTCCTCCTTCAGATCACGAAAGGCAAACAAGCCAATATAAATCTTCAGGTTAAAGAAGATTGAACAGGGGCAGCTGTTGTACCCCAAAATTTTCCGTCCCATTTTAACACAAGACATACTCCTAGAGGTCCTCAATTGCTCAAGGTTGACCAAGAATTGATTAGATATATTCTCCTCCTAAGCATTGGCCATCCAACTAGAGTTTCAATTTTCATCAAGATGGTTGAGCTTCAAGGATCCCAAAGGTTCTCTATTGTCCTAATATGCCCTCAAGGCCATCCATGCCAAGTTTCATGCCTTGCTCTATAAGTTTGCTCAGTCAATTGCTCAAGTATTAGAAAATCAACCGTGCTAGGTCAAAAGTCAATTGTGGCCCATGTACAGTCAAACTTCAAGAGTTTTGGTCAACATCGACATTTTGAAGTGATATCTATCATTTGATCAAGAAATTCCCCTAACTCATCAAAAGTAAAAAATGGCAAATTAGGGTTTCTATAGGAAAAGTCAATCAAACTTTGACCAGACATAACTTTCTCATACTTTATCAGAAAATTTCCAACCAAACCTCATTTTGAAGAGAATACAATTCCCTACAACTTCTATTCATCCCTCAAGCTCAAGAAATGCACCATTTGAAAGATACAAGTTCATACATTAAAGGTCATTTTTAGAAAGTCAACAAAAGCCACACTTTGGCAAGACCTTTTACATCTAGATAACATCTTCAAATGCAAAATTGGTCAAAAGAGGGATTGAAGTAGACATCTTGGAATTTCCAAAAAGTACAAGATCATCACCATAAGATAAAATTTGAGCAAGTTATGGTTTGTCCAATTTGGGAAAAGTTTGTAAATTTCAAGAATGGTGCATTGAGCAAATTTGAATTTTTGGGTCAATGGCCTAACTTTTTAATATTCAAATATCTTCCTAAGGTTATATAGGACCCTTAATCTCATTTTTCATGGCCTTACCATTTTTACCTATTTTTTTTACATATTTATTTTGATTTATTTCAAATAAATATAAAATAAATGGTATAAAATAATTGGGAATGGGCCTTGAACGTTAGGCTTGTGTTTTGTCTTGGCATGAGGTCCACAATCACGTATAAATGGTGTCCAGATTCACTCATCATAAAAAATGGCATGAAATCACAAATTATGGCATTTTTTCAAATATGGATCATGGATTAAAAGAAATGTTTATGGCCATGATTCTTTCCATTCAACCTTGTCTCCTCATTCTACCCTATATATACCTCATGCTAGCAAGCCAGACACACATACATATAGCCTGAAAGAAGCCACACAAAATTTGCAAAAAAAAAATCACCAAAGTTGTCAAAACTGAAACACGATTTGTAGGGACTTTCAACTCAAACTAGCAATCACACGTTACTCCTAAATTTCCCAAAGACCAGTTCCAATCATTCTTAACGCTTGCAACGTCCCAGATCATCAGATCTTGATCTCACCGTTTGGTAAAATTTCCTTGATCTCAAACTCCCAAAATACTTGATTTAAATCCACAATGATCATATATATGTGTTGCTGCTAATATTTATGTGTGTTTGAACATATTACATGTAAAGATAAGGCCATGGATCACATGTTAACATTTCTAAGGTTCTATAGAAGTTAAGCTTCGTACATGACATTGCAAGACTTTTTAGGCCAAACGGCCACCACCATTGAACTCGCATAATATGAAATAGGGGGGTAGCCTTAATCTCAAGCCTTGATTTTGCTTTGTGCAGGTTTTATGGTTTTGAATGGCCGGAGAAGGTGACCGGAGTTTGACCCTGACACCTCTGAAATGTTGATTCCATCAAGCCATCGTGCCTTTCTTCCATTGGACCATTCAAAACTAGTGCGCGTTTTTTCATTGCTAATATATCTGACCAATGTTCCTTTATTATATTATTGTTTTGGTTATGTAAACGAATGATCATACAGCTCAATTGGCAAAGGAACGGGTGCGTTAGAGAGAGGACCTGGGTTCGAATCCCAGGTCTAACATTTTCCATTTTCTTAATATTTCATACAAGATCCAGCATTCCACATGTCCAGAAGTGTATCATGGACCACCAATCTGAACCATTAGATCTTAGCTAATTCAGATCCAATGCATGCAAATACATAAAGCATCATGCACTCTCCAGGCACGTCCACATTGAATCCAGAAGCAAGTTGGGTTTCTCATGTTTGGGCTCAGCAAAATTCCATCAGCACCCCTTGTTTTGCTGAATAACCCCAGGCCCATTGGTTTTGTTTTAATATTTTCATTTTTTAATTTTTGCTTTCATTTATTTAATTAACCATAAAAATCAGAAAAAAGTCACCAAAAATATTAGGTTAGTTTTTTTTAATTAAACTAATTTTGTAAATAATTTAGATAAATATTTTAACTGTTTTCTTTAATTTAAAATGAAGTAGAACTTAGGATTTAATTAGATTTAATTATTTTCTTTTCATAATAAAAAACAAAAAAAACTTAGACTATTTCTTAATTAATTTTTATTCTTTTAAATAGACTTTAGGATGTTCATTTTAAGTATTTTCCTAAATAAAAATAAAACCAAAAAAAGACTTTCATTCTTTGGATTTTTTAGACGTAATATTTTATCTCGCGCACATTATTTTTATTCTCGCATTTTATATAATAATGCAATTGATTGTGAGATGTAATAGTCTAGATTTAAAATTTCGCACTTTATTTTTTTGCACCTTTTTCATGTAACTATCCCGAAGCAATGTAATAGCATAGGATCTAAATTCTTGCACTTTATATTTTCTGTACAATATTACTGTTAGTAATTAGGAGTGTATGATAAGACTGAAAATTAAAGCGCTAGCAAACTTAAATTCAAAGACAAATAATTGAAAAAAGCACTATTGCACACTTCACCCTTAGGGTACTCCTCACTGGGTTGCCTCAGAAAATAATGGTCATGTCCCTCGAACGTAGGGATATCTTAGCAAAGACCCTCAGTCTAAATGTCATCATAAAAATCATGGTCCCTTAACGTCCCTCGAGTTTCCTACGAGAAATGATCTTATCCCTCGATGTTGTCTATATGATGACAGTCCCTTCGAATGCTAAGATATCCTTACATGTTGCCTTCAATGACCTTAGCGTCCCTTTCGATAGTCCCTCAACATCCAACGATAGGGATACCTACTCACTAATAGTAGGATAGCACTATCTAAAGGAAAGGAGGAAAAAGAACTTCCTTTTTCGAGTAGGTAGATGACTCTTAAGTACTTGCTCAAACCTAAATTTTTACACTTACACACTTTTCAAAAACTATTTTCAAAAATGCTTTACCACACTCTTGAGGACTGATACAAGAGTTACCATAAAGCAAACAAAAATATTTCAAAACACACAAACACAAATAGTTTTAAAAAATGAGGAAGTACCTAAGAGCCCCTGGAAAACCACAGATGGAAAGGGTGATAACACCTTCCCTTTCCATAACCTACCCCCCTTACTAAAAAACTCTCGAAAAAGGTATTTTTCTGTTATTTTCACCCTTTCCTCTGTTGGATAAAAGAAAAGTCAGTGGCAACTCTTTCTTACCGCGACATTTGCAAACAAAAAACATAAACCAGTATTAACAGTCGGTTCTGCCACCGTATCACTGTCTCCATATGTTGCCTTTATAACTATACGTCCCTTCGAATGTCCCTAAAATATCCAACGATAAGGCTACCTATTCATTAATAGTAGGATAACATTGTCTAAAGGAAAAGAGGAAAAGAACGACCTTTTTCGAGTATAAAAGTAGATAGCTGTTAGAAGTTTGCTCAAAAATTTTGCACTTACACAAAAACTACTTTTCAAAAGACATTTCAAAACACTCTGTATACTTTCTCCACTATACCGAGAAACATTACAAAGTTCTCTGTACTAAGTCTTTTTCAAAAACATTTTTAAACACAAAGCACAAAGGTATTTTAAAAATGAGCAAACCTCTAAGAGCCCGTGGAAAACCACAGATGGAAAGGGTGCTAACACCGTCCCTTTCCATAATCTACCCCCTTATTCAGAAAACATCTCGAAAAGGTCTTTTTCTGTTCTTTTCACCCTTTCCTTAATTTTTATAAAAGAAAAGATGGTGACGACCCTTGCTTACCGCACATTTGCGAATACAAAACACAAACCAGTATATAACAGTCGGTTCTGCCACCGTATCATAGAACTAGCGACTCTGCTGGGGATATAAAAAGCGGGGTTACCTTAGAATTTTAGTTCATCGTTTTAAATCCTTTATTGTTTGTTTACTTTATCTTTAAGGGTTTGTTGGGGTATTCTTATAAAGATCCTACACCCGGATTTGTGGCACCTTATTAGGTAAGTATCAATGAATCATGGAAGCTGTACGGCATAGACCGATACAAACAAAGTGGTGGCTACGTTAGCGCGATACTTTGGATTATACTAATGTTCCTTGAGTAAGTTAAGGATAACATTAGGCTTCCTCATAGTGTCACTAAGCGCTAACTGACCTTTAGAACCTTTAATTGACTCATCCTAGCCATTAGGAAGTAGTGAGATAACCAGCTTTGGTTCCGACCGAAGATTGGTTTATACTCGATACTACACTCATTGAGGTTGGACTTTCAGGATTTTTTGGCCGTAATACTTTGGTGCGGAGCTGAAACAATTTCTGAAGGGAAGGTCAGTGATATTGAGACTCCTTAGAACTCAGTTACTATTAATAGGACAAGTTGAGCCAACTGAACATTCAAGAGGGTACTTACCTTAAAACCTCATGCAATCCTTTGAACCTAAGGTCTATTGTGTGATTTGCTTGTGTTTATCTGTGATTTTTAGAATAATCATGACATCATAAACATCATGACATTCATATGTACTAATCATTTGAAGGACCTGTTGGATTTACCTCTTTGCTATTTTGTAGGATATGGATTCAAGTTGTAGAAAAACCATCCGGATTTACTTCACAGAAGTTCCTCCCAAGTTCAAGGAATTAGTCTTGAAAGTCCCCGAGGAATCATCATTCCACAAAAGACATGGTGACTTGCTCAATTTTGTTACCATCGGGTTTGACGAAGGTTTGATGAGTGTCTTATTCTAGTTCTTCGACCCTAAGCACCATTGCTCCACATTCCCAGATTATTAACTGGTGCCTACCCTGGAGGAATTCTCTAAGTTACTTGGTTTACCTATATTGGAGTGAGTACCTTTCACTGGTTTAGAACAAGACCCATCTTCTGAAGATGTTATCATATCTTTGCACTTGAAGCCATCTGACATTGAGTCCAATTGGGAAAAAAGAAGTGAAGTTAAGGGTCTCCTTGCAAATTTCCTGATGAAGAAAGCTCAGATTTTCCTGGATGCTATGAGTTATCATGCCTTCGAAGATGTATTAGCCCTCTTGATCTATGGTTTGGTCATGTTTCCTAATTCAGATAAACTTATAGATGTGAATGCCATAAACATCTTTCTTGCTCACAATCTGGTTCCTACATTGCTCGGGGATGTCCTACATTCTCTCTATACTCGTACTCTGAAGAAGCGGGGAACTCTCATGTGTTGCACCCCTCTGCTATATAGGTGGTTTATTTCGCACCTTTATCAGTCAACAATGCATAATGATTTAGGCTTAAGGTGGAGTCAAAGACTAATGTCTCTCTCCCACTCCGACATCCATTGGTGTCCTCGCTCTCAAGAAGACATTTCTTTTATTGATCGCTATAGAGAATTTCCTAATGGGCCACTCTTGGGCATTAGGGGAAGTATCACCTACAATCCTTCTTTAGCACTATGTCAGTTTGGCTATGCATGGAGAGATGGTCTACCGGATATGCTCATCCAGGTTATTGCATTCAACTACTCAGATGATTTGCAAAATCACCGTCAGAGGTTCATCCGCGCTTGGGGCACTGTTAAGAAGACTGATAGTAGGACTTTGGGGTGCAAGAACTCCATCCCTTTGGAACCTTACCTCAAATGGGTTCGAGCTCGAGCAAAAAGTCTTATGATGCCATACGATTGCATCTTACCGGTGATCTTGGAACCTGTTGGTCAAGGGGTCGAGTCCCGTATTATTCTCCATCCCGACATGCCAACCAACTTCGAAAAGTTGCAAAAGTCTTGGAACCAGCTCAAGGGAGAACAGGATACTTTTGAGGCTCAATTCTAGGCAAGTGAGAAGAAGGTTATGAAATTAACAAAACAACTTTATGAAGAGAGGAACCTCAACACCTACCTCAACACCAAGAGGAGGTGCCCATGGGAGACTTAGGAATTTCCTTTCAATGTTTATCCTTGTGTAATCTTTTGTTTCTTTAAAAACTTGATAATAAGAGGTTTTGTTTCTTGTTTTGTTTAAAAGAGCTTAAATCCAATAAGGTCCTTGAAAACATTGCATAAGCATATCATGTATCTCATTACATAAGCAGGTATCAAAGTAGGGTTCTTATCTTCTTTGTTGTTTATTTTAGCAAGTAAAGAAATGGCTCTTGAATAAAACATCAAGGATCTCCAGGCACAAAACGCCCAGTTCCAGCAAATTATTGTGGCCCTGGCTAAAGGGCAAGAAGATAGGAAGACCCTGATACTGAAAGATAAAAAGAAGAAGACAAAGAAACTAGCTGGTGTGGTGAACTTGGTAAGAAGGATCAGAGGACCAGTGCGGCGAGCTTCTAAGCTGGTAACTTCGTCAAAGGAAGGAGACAATCCAGAAGAGGAAACAAGAGAGGAAGACTCCAGTACAAAGGAATCTAAGGATGAATCTGACTATGATGAGGAGCACTATCCTCATGCTGATGAAAAATACAAACAACTGGAGGATCATTTGAATGCAATGGAAATCCAAAAGGTATCAGGTATGGATTTTGAAGAATTGGGTTTTGTTTCTGGGGTTGTCATCCCGCAGAAGTTCAAGGTTCCGGTGTTCGCAAAATATGATGGGGTCTCATGTCCCAAGATGCATCTCCGATCTTATGTGACGAAGATTCAGCCTCACACTGCAGACAAGGACTTATGTGTCAACTTCTTTCAAGATAGTCTATCTGGGACTTAGCTAGAGTGGTTCTATCAGCTGGAGGGGACCAATATTCGTAACTGGGAAGACCTAGCTGCTGCTTTCTACAAGCAGTATCAGTATAATGCATACTTTGCTCCCACCCGTACACAACTTCAAAGTATGCCTATGGGTTTGAGCGAGGGTTTTAAAGACTATGCTCAGAAGTGGAGGGACTTAACAGGAAGAGTCCAACCCCCTGTCTGATAGGGAGTTGGGGGATATGTTTCTAGGTACTCTATCTGGTACGTTTTTCAACCAACTGATTGGAAGCTCCTCGACTGGTTTTACTGAGTTGATCCTAACAAGAGAAAGAGTGGAAGCTAGGATCAGAAGTGGCAAGATTCAAAAGGATGCCTCTTCAAGTGCAGGAAAGAGACCTTTCATTGGAAAGAAGGAGGTCAGTGTTTTTTACAATCAATGAAATCAGGTCAAAACCGAGCGTCATCCAATGGTAGGGGCTATTATGATATCCAAGCCTGCAGCTACTCAACAACGAAATAATCAACCCAGAGCGGAAAGACCTTTAAGACAATTCACCTGGATAAATATGACTTTGTCTCAAGTGTTGCCTCACCTATTGAAGTCAAATCTGGTAAATTTGAGGGAAGCTCCGAAGAATCCTAATACTGCCTCTCCCCACTACAATCCAAATGCTCGATGTGCCTACCATTCTGAGACTCCGGGGCATGACACGAATGACTGCTGGGCTTTGAAGAACAAGGTGCAGGATCTAATCGAGGCAAAGGAGATTGAACTCGATGCTCCGGAAACTCCCAACGTCATAATTGTACCCATAACCAAGCATGGCCCAGGAATCAATGCTATTGATGTTGTCTCCGCCACAGAGGATGCTGACAGTAGCTATGACATGGATGGCTGGATTTTCCCTACTACCAACGGTGGACCCAATAATTGGACAGCTAAAGAATTTGTACCAATTACTTTTATTCAGAAGTAATTGTATTTTTGTTTTTAGATATGTAATAATTAAATAATATAAACTCTATGGCCATGTGTCTTACCCGGGGCACAATGGTTTATTTGTGAGGGTTATCACGTTTTAATCTCATATGTTATTCATAAAGCATTGGATTTTTTGCATACAAATTTTGCGCTCTCTATTTTTCTTTTGTGCTTTTTACTTTGCCAATACAGCTATGCTCTTACACACACTTACGTATCAAACTGCAGATCCATATCCACTCTGGATCTCATTGATAACGGTTATGCTATTACCAGTTATGACTTTGAAAATCTAATCAACCAAGCCGAGGACGAAGGTGAAAAATATTATGAGGTACCCGGAGAACTTGCCATACTGTTACAACAGGAAGAAAGGGCTATACAGCCTCATGAAGAGCCAGTTGAGACAGTGAATTAGGGCAAAAAAGAGGATAGAAAAGAAGTCAAGATAGGTGCAAATTTGGAGCTCAGTGTCAAACAACGGTTGATACATATGTTGCATGATTATGTCGATATTTTTCCAAGTCATATGAAGACATACTGGGGCTAGACACGAATATTGTGGTTCATCGTCTTCCTACTAAAGAAGACTGCCCTCCAGTAAAGCAGAAGGTCCATCGTATGCATCGTGAAATGTCAGAGAAGATCAAAGCATAAGTTATGAAACAGTTCAACGTCGGATTCTTAGTTGTCACCTCTTATTCATAATGAGTTAATAACGTAGTTCTGGTGCCTAAGAAGGACGACAAGGTACGAATGTGTGTGGACTACAAAGATTTAAAAGGGGCAAGCCCCAAGGATGACTTCCCGCTTCCCTACATTGATGTTCTAGTTGACAACACCACACAACATAAGATCTTTTCCTTCATGGAAGGTTTCTCTGGTTACAATCTGTGATACGGTGGGAGAACTGACTTGAAGGTTTTGTGTTTTCTCGCAAATTTTGTTGTTAGCAAGAGTCGCCACCGAATTTTATTTTATCCAAAAGGAAAGGTGAAAAAGCACGGGAAAGACCTTTGAGATTGTTTCTTGAGTTCGGGGGGTAGATTATGAAAAGGGAAGGTATTAGCACCCTTTTCATCCATGGTTTCTCATGGGGTCTTAGTTACTTGCTAGATAACTTGCTTTTGTTTTGAAATTGTGCTTTGTGTGGTTTTGAAAGTATTTTGTAAAAGAGGCCATTGTTTAGGCAATCTTTGTAATGATTCTTGTTCGTAAGAATGTATACAAAGATGTTTGTCTTTTTGAAAATGTTTTCAATGTTTGTAAGATGTTTGGAAAAGTGTCTTTTTGTTTTGGAAAATAGCAAGGATAGTTGTTTGAAAATAGAGCAAGTAACTAGAAGTAATCTACCTACTCAAATGTCTTTCTTATGCATTTTTTTATTCCTTTGACATTATTGTCTTACCATTGATTTGGTAAGCAACCCCATCTTTGGATGTAAACGGGACGGACGTGGGTCATCGTATAACCATGATTATCAATGTTGCAAAGTATCTTAGCTTTTTTTTGAGGGACTAAGATCATTTTTTTAAGGAAACTCTAAATAGCGTCATCGAGGAACTATGATCTTATATTTGTTTGTTTTGCTAAGATACTTCGCATGTGTAATATGACCATTTTTGGTAAGGCAACCAAGTGGAGTAACCCTAGGGGTGCTTGTGTGCAAGTGTGTTATTTTCATTCTTGATTTTGTCTTGGATTAGGGTTTTCTATTTGTTGGTTTTATCTTTCCATACAAACCCTAATTACTAACATTGATATGAAAGCGATAAATTGCGGTAAGTAAAATTACTACGCTATTACATCACTATGAGGATGGGGTATACAAATGTACAAATGGAGATTTCAAGAAAAATAAACCCTAATTACTATTACAAGGCTTTGACAATTACATAATCTAAAATGCAAAAATAAAATATGCGAGAAGATGTAAATTGAGAGAAATTGCTTTTTAGGGTTTTTTATAGCAAAAGATTTTGTAATTAATTTCATTGTAGAAAAACCTAAGTCTAAGTTAATTGTTTAGAAAATTGTTTTTTGAGGTTTCATTTGAACAAAAAGGTTTTATAAAGTTAGGTCACTTCCAAGCAATGCAATATATCCAAAAGAACCTTAAAAATCTCCAAAAAGAAATTTGGTGCCCGAGCTGACACGAGTCGTGTCAGGGGACACGGGCACTCGTGTCAGGACCTGTCCATGACTTTTATGCATTTTTTTGGTCCCAGCCATCCTGACACAGCCGTGTCACCTGACACGGGCGCCCGTGTCAGCCGCTGTTCATCCTTTTTTGGTCATGTACACACCAGTAACTCTGACACGGGCCGTGTCGATTGACACGGGCACCCGTGTCAGCCTCCGTACCTGCATTTTACTATGTTTTTCAACCCAAATAAGCTGACACGGGCCATGTCATTTGACACGGACACCCGTGTCAACCTCTGGTCTGGCTTTTTGTTAGTTTTTTCTCTTTGATCTGTCTTGTTATATCTTTTGAGCGCAAAAGCAAATGATGTATGAACAATGAGATCACAGTTTGAGAAAGTTTACCTCTCGAAGCGGAAGCTTTAGGACACGTAGGGATGTTTTAGAGTGTAAAGTGTTGATTGGTCAAGCTCATTTGAACCTTCTTGAAGTAACTCCAACCTTTCTTTTATACTGAAAATGGTTGAACTGCTCCAACCGTGTCAAGTTGCAATGTATGTTTTTTTTTTGAATTTGGAAGATGGTGATAGTGATGTTACAGAAGTTGTCTTTGTGTTTAAACAACTTCTATATGGTGTGTATGAAGTGTTTGGATGGTTTTTTTGGAGAAAACTTGCAAGGTATGAGATTCAAAGATTTGAACTTCAAAGCTCAAAAATAGAGGTTTTTTGGACAAATCTGCTTTTTTGACTGCAAAAATGAGTTCAAGTGTTATTTTCTCCTTCTATTTTTTCTGGCCTCTCTCTCTTTTTCTTACCTCTTTCTCTTGTGATTGGCATCTCTATTTATAGAGAAGGTTTGAGACTTGAGAAACTCAGACTTTTTGAAAATCACCTGTTATGCCCTTTTTCAAATTCATAAAGACAAGTTGCTTCATGATGAAGAAATGAATGAATTAAGGAATTTAGCCATGCTTTGCAGGTCTTGTGGATTGCTTCTGATGTTGAGAGATTTTTCTGTCATCTTTGGAACAGATTTCAAGCTTTGAAAAAAGAGAGTGGTTGGAAAAGTGAAGCTTTATGCAAATTGAAATGTTGCATAAAGCTTCAAATGCTTGTGTAATACACTTAGGGTTTGTGTAATTTCTTGATTATGCATAGATTTGGAGAGAAAATATCCTGAAAAGAGAGATCTTGTAGCTTTGGTTGGAATTTTAGTCAAGTGTTCATCACAAATTCTGCTTTGTAATTCAAGAATGAAACCCTAACTTCATCTCTTCGATCCTCTCAGCTCAAGAATGATCTCAATGATTTATTTGACTTTTTGGAAAGATTGGAACCTCCCCTACAACTTTCATGTTGACCACTTTTGTTAAATAAAACTGGAACTTGTTGAAAATTGGCCAAGAAGTTGGGATAAAAACCTGACCAAAACTGCTGAAAATTTCTCAAAGTGTTAAATGAAAATGTCATGACTTCATGAATTTATAACTTGAAATCCGAGCATATTTAGGAGAAGTTGTGTAAAGAAATATTGTAGATATCATGGAGATCTACAACTTTCATGTTGGAAGTTTCTCTTGAATCATCTTGCATCATGGTGAAAAGTTTGCTCAAAGTTATGAAAAAAACATGAAATTTCCAACACTTAGAAAAATTTCTAAGTTTAGAAATTTTGACTTTTCAAAATGAAATCTTGACTTTTTGATTTCTTGATGAATAAGTTTCATATTTTGACATTTTTTAATGAAATTTGATCTTTGAAATGTATTGTTGATCAAAAAGTCAAAGTTTGACTTTTCAGTATGCAATTGACCATTTTGCCCTTGTGCCAATTTCAAGCCTAAATTGATGCATCAGTGCTGCAAACATGATGTCGTAGAAGATCTTGTGAGCAAATACTTGACAAATGAGAGGGAAAATTTTGGGGTACAACAGCTGCCCCTGTTCAATCTTCTTAAACCTGAAGAGTTAGATTGGCGAGTTTTACCATTCGTGACTCGAAGGTGGAAGACGATTGGACACTAGATTTCCTAGAAATTTGCACTCGGTGATGCAATGATAGGAGGAATGGGATTAAAGATGCCATTTGGAGAGGTGATATAATCTTGTTGGAGATGGGCTTGTAGATTCCATCCAAGAATGCTTGTTGAATTGTAATTTGTAAGCTGAAAGAATGAGTATCAGAATTGCGTCCATGTTTAGAGTGTATCTGGGCTATATCTGAAAGCTGAATCTGAATGAGTATCATGATGGAATCCGTATCTGGAGGGTATCTGAATTGTATCTGAAAGGTGAATCTGAATGAGTATCAGGATGGCATCCGTATCTGGAGCATATCTGAACTGTATCTGAAAG
This sequence comes from Vicia faba, assembly GCA_948472305.1. NCBI lineage: Eukaryota > Viridiplantae > Streptophyta > Magnoliopsida > Fabales > Fabaceae > Vicia > Vicia faba. Next base: position 493,886,973 of record OX451740.1, read on the forward strand.
CTGGATTTGAATGAGTATCAGGATGGCATCCGTATCTGAAGCGTATCTGAATTGTATCTAGAAGCTGAATCTGAATGAGCATCAGGATGGCATCCGTATTTAGATTGTATCTGAACTGTATCTAGAAGCTGAATCTGAATGAGTATCAGGATGGCATCCGTATCTGATGCGTATCTGAACTATATCTGAAAGCTGAATCTAAATGAGTATCAGGATGGAATTTGTATCTGGAGCGTATCTGAACTGTATCTGAAAGCTGAATCTGAATGAGTATCAGGATGGCATCCGTATCTGGAGCGTATCTGAGCTGTATCTGATTGCATATTGTTAGTGGTAACTGTTAATCTTATCCTGAAAAGGGTAAAATGTTAGCTAAAACACGAGGTTATGTTGTATGAGATGTATAATGCAATGTATTTGCTTTATCAATGTTTATGATATGTGGATGCAATGTATGCGCATGTAAGCTGATTTGTTGTATTGCTGTTCGATTGAGGAAAATAAATCCTTGAATGCTGCTGAGGATATGTTGAATTTTCATTTCTTGAAATTGAAGTACTGACGAACTCCTATTGAGAGAAATAAATTCCGTTGTGAGGGCAATGCCATGTAATGCTTATTAAATCTGCTTGGGGGATCCCTAGAATTTTGACGATTTCTACTGGGGATTAATAATTTGAAGCATAGTCTTGTTGGGGATTCAAATGACGTACTATGGGGATTACTTATGGAATAGCCTAGAGACGTTTTCCTATCCTTTCAACTTATCAGAAATTGTCTTTCTTATTTTGTTTAATTATAAACAGTAATTATGTTCAAATGCATATGTTCATCAATGAATCATTGGACGTTTTTGCAAACAAAACACAATCGTAAAGAAAAGACAAATAGCTTTTGCACTTTCAAAGGGGTATCTTTGTATTGATTTTGAATAATTATTTTTTGAACAAAGGGGACAAACATTCTAGTAAGAGAATGGTGTCATAAAACAAGAAAAATTTATACAAAGAAAGATAGCTATGTGTAATAATCCCATGGGGTTCCCATTTTGCTATAGCCTTCATATCTCCGAATATCTTGTATATTTTCCTTGTCCGAAGATGATTGAATTGATCAGAAACTCCAAGTTTATCAGTTAGAAGTCAAAGGTTATCCGTAAAGTGATCTGACGGGACATAGTCATACGCTTTGATTCCCTAACTTTTTCCTGGACCGCCCTTTCGGGTTTTCAGTCCACCGGGAAACCCTTTTTTGCCCAAGTCGCCCTTTCGGGTTTTCAACTTGCTAGGTGTACAGATTTTTTATTAGTTTATCCATAATTTTTGCCCGAACCTTTTTTGGTTCGCCGGGATGCCTTGTTTTGCCTAGGTGTGTCAACCTAGCGGGTCTCCAATGCGTAGTATCTTTTGACTATGTCCGCGTTCGCAGGGTGTGGCAGGTCATCACCGTCCATGGTGGTTAAGAGCATTGCCCCACCAGAGAATATGCTTTTGATTACAAATGGTCCTTAATAGGTAGGAGTCCATTTGCCCCTGGGATCACTTTGTGGCAAGATGATACGTTTGATTACTAGATCCCTAGCTTGATATACTTGACGTCTGACTTTCTTGTTGAAAGCCTTGATCATCTGTTTTGGTACATTTGACCATGGAAAACAACAACAAGTCTCTTTTCATTAATTAAGTTCAGTTGATTAAGTCGAGTTTGGATCCAGTCGTCTTCATTCAAACCTGCATCTCTCATAATCCTCAAAGAGGGGATTTGAACCTCAATAGGTAAAACAGCTTCCATGCAATATACCAAAGAATAAGGTATTACCCCAGTTGATGTGCGAGCCGTGGTACGGTACCCGTGGAGAGCGAATGGTAACATCTCATGCCAGTCTTTGTACGTGACTGTCATCATTTGTATGATCTTTTTAATGTTCTTATTTGCAACTTCAACAACACCATTCATCTTTGGCTGGTAGGGAGAAGAATTGTGATGCTGAATTTTGAATTGCTCGCACAAGCCGGTGATCATAGTGTTGTTAAGATTTGTACCATTATCAATGATGATCCTTTCTGGGATACCGTACCGGCAAATGATATTTTGCTTGATGAAGCGGGCAACAACATTCTTAGTGACGGAAGCGAAGGAAGATGCTTCGACCCACTTTTTAAAGTAATCAATGGACACTAGGATGAAACATTGTCCATTAGAGGCTGTAGGCTTGATCTCCCCAATCATATCAATTCCCCAAATAGAAAAGGGCCAAGGAGCCGTCAAGACATTCATAGGAACCGAAGGTACGTGCACCTTGTCAGCATAAATTTGAAACTTATGACAGGTCCGAGAGTGTTGATAGCAATCTGCTTCCATAGTAGACCAATAATAGCCTGCCCGTAGGATTTTCTTCGCCATCGTATGCCCACTAGAGTGGGTGCCAAAAGTACCTTTGTGTAATTCAGCCATGACCTTTTCAGCTTCAATCTTATCCACACACCAAAGCAAAATAGAGTCGTGATTGCATTTGTACAGGATGCCGTTACTAAGGAAGAACTTAGCAGAGAGTCTTCTTAAGAACTTCTTATAATTGATTGAAGCTCCTTCTGGATATTCTCGAGCCTCGAGATTCTTCTTGACTTCATGAAACCAAGGCTGGTCCACTACTTCTTCAGTATTAATCTCGTGACAGTGTGCTGGTTCATCCATTCGTTCGATGGTGATCTAGGGAGCCTCGTTATCCCAATTAAGTTTAAACATAGATGACATTATGGCAATAGCGTCTACTAGCTGATTTTCTTCTCGCGGGAAATGCTCGAAGGTAATCTCCTCAAAATGTGGTAGCAATATCAAAACATGTTCTTTGTAAGGGATAAGATTTGGATCTTTAGTGTCCCATTCTCCTTTGATCTGACTGATGACCAAAGCTGAATCTCCAAACACATCTAAAGAATTGATTCCCAAGTCTATGGCAGCCTTGAGACCAAAGATGCATGCTTCGTATTCCTCCATGTTGTTCATATAGTTGAAGTAAAGTCTGGCAGTAAAGGGAGTATGACACCCTTCTGGAGATATGAGTACGGCGCCGATACCATTATCGAGTGCATTGGATGCTCCATCAAAGAACAGGGTCCATCGGGATCCTTGTTCAGGTCCGTCATATGGCCTAATTTCTTCGCAGTTGTCTAATGTCATGATGTCTTCATCCGGGAAATCAAACTTCATGGACTGATAGTCTTCCACAGCTTGGTGAGCAAGATGATCAACCAATACACTACCCTTTATAGCTTTCTGAGTAGTATACTGTATATCATATTCTGTTAGGATCATCTGCCATCTAGCTATCCTCCTAGATAGAGCAGGCTTTTCGAAGATGTATTTTATCAGATCCATCTTAGATATCAACAAGGTAGTATGAGTCAGCATATACTGTCTTAGCCGGTGATCAGCCCATGCGAGAGCGCAACAAGTTTTCTAGAGCAGTGAATATCTGGTTTCACAGTCGGTAAACTTTTTGCTCAGGTAGTAAATAGCGTGCTCTTTTCGGCCAGACTCGTCATGCTGCCCCAATACACACCCCATTGAGTTTTCTAAAATGGTCAGATACTTGATTAGTGGTCTTCCCTCGATTGGTGGCATCAAAACAGGAGGCTCTTGTAAGTACTCTTTGATTTTGTCAAAAGCAACCTGGCATTCGTCGTTCCATCTGACTACTTGATCTTTCTTCAATAGCTTGAAGATTGGCTCACAAGTAGCTGTTAAGTGAGAAATGAATCTGGAAATATAGTTCAGGCGCCCTAAGAATCCTCTGACTTCCTTCTCAGTACGAGTAGCAGGCATTTCTTGTATTGCTTTAACCTTGGCAGGATCAACCTCGATGCCTTTGTTACTGACGAAAAAACCTAAAAGTTTACCGGACTGTACTCCAAATGTGCACTTGTTTGGATTCAACCTTAACTTGTACTCCTTCAATCTCACAAACAACTTTTGCAATTGATCAAGGTGCTCTTCTTCAGTTTATGATCGGGCTATCATATGGTCTACGTAGACCTCTATTTCATGGTGTATCATATCATGAAACAAAGCTACCATGACGCGCTAATAGGTGGCCCCACCATTCTTCAGTCCAAATGGCATCACTTTGTAGCAGAATGTGCCCCACTGTGTGACAAATGTAGTTTCCTCCATGTCCTCAGGTGTCATTTTGATTTGATTATAACCTGAGAATCCGTCCATGAAGGAAAACACTTTGTGATGGGCCATATTATTAACCAGGATATCTATGTGGGGGAGTGGAAAATCATCTTTAGGGATGACCCTATTCAAATCTCTATAGTCCACGCAAATTCGTACTTTGTCGTCCTTTTTAGGCACGGGACAATGTTGGTAACACATTGGGGGTAGGAAGTGACAGCCAAGAATCCAGCATTGAATTGTTTCATGACTTCCGCCTTGATCTTCTCTGACATATCTGGTCTCATGCGGTAGACTTTTTGTTTCACTGGTGGACAGTCTTCTCTTGTTTGAAGACGATGTACCACGATGTGTGTATCAAGTCCCGACATGACTTCATATGACCAGGAAAAGATCTCAACATAATCATGCAACAACTGAATCAGACGCTCCTTGATATTGGCCTCTAGATTGGTACCCACCTTGACCTCTTTTCTATCATCCTCGGTACCCAAGTTGATTGTGTCTACCGGTTCCTCATGAGGCTGAATAGCTCTTTCCTCTTGTTGTAGTAGTCTGGCCAGTTCCCCTGGTACTTCACAATCTTACTCACCTTTGTCTTCGGCTTGGTAGATTAGATCCTTAGAGTCATGAAAGGCCATAGCAGTATCGTTACCCATGGGATCCGGAATAGAGGGGTACCTGCATTTGTGAGTGTGGGTGTGTGTAAGGGTATAACCATCCTTAAAAATAAAATGTAAAAGAAAAACAATGAGCACAAAAAGTTTGTATATGAAAAACGTCCATGATTCATTGAATGTCATATGAAGATGAAATAAAACCCTTACAAATGGACCATTGTGCCTCGGGCAAGACACAAGGTTTAAAATGTGCAAATTGTTTGTGAATATTACAAGTCCAACAGAAATGTAAAAGATAAATTACTGAGGGAAGAAAGTTATTTGAACAAAGTCTCTGGCTTCCCAATTGCGAAGTCCTCCGTTTATAGTAGGAACGATCCAATCCTCCAAGCTGGAATCCTCTTTACCATCTTCCACCGTATTGACCTCTTGGTTGCTAATCTTCAAGGGTGGCCCTCCAGCACGGGCACGACGCACAACCTTCTGAGCATTTGAAGTGAACCCTAAGCCAAACTTGTCATATTTATACGGAATGTCCGGAAGTTTCCCCCAGATGGTTCATCCACCCTCCTCTACTACTGCCTTGGCGTCCTTTAGAGATGACATCCAGAGTGGAGGTCTTGTAATCTTAGGGATCTGGGACACCGTCTTGGTTACTGTTACCTCTTGAGAGACTTCTTCGAAATGTTAAAAAGGAGTTTCAATGAACTCACCGTCCAATTCCATATACCGGAAGGAATTGAGGTGGCTAATCATATACTCTTCCTCTCCGTGGACAGTGATGATCTTTCCATGAACCGGATATTTCAGCATCTGGTGTAGTGTAGAGGTGACAGCACCAGCATTATGGATCCACGATCGTCCTAGTAGACAGGAGTAAGAGGGACGAATGTCCATTACATAGAAAGTTGATTTGTAAGTCTGAGTCCCAACCTTTATGGGGATGTCCACCTCCCCGTGTACCATCCTCTTTGAGCCATCAAATGCTCTCATGACTATGTTACTGGGTTTCAATGTCAGTCCTTCGCAATCCAATCTGTCGAGAGCTTTCTTCGGTAAAACATTCAAAGATGAGCCAGTGTCCACCAAGACATGGGCCAGAGTTGTTCCTCTATATTCCATAGAGACATGCAATGCCTCGTTGTGCTTTCTTCCCCTTGGTGTCAAATCAGCATCAGAGAAACCTAAGCCGTTATCAGATGTCAAACTGGCCACACAATCTTTAAATTGGTCAGCAGACATCTCTTGAGGCACATGGGCTATCTTTAGGAATTTCACCAGGGCTTTCGCATGTGCTTCGGAACACAAAAGTAATGCTAGCATGGAGATTTTGGAGGGAGTTTTCCCCAACTGTTCAACTACGTCATAGTCGCTCTTCTTTATTATTCTCAGGATCTCCTCCATTTCCTTCTTGCAGGTTTCAGGGATAGTCAGTGGTTGAGCCTTCATCCGGACAGGCTCTTCTTGAATACTTTTTCCATGAATTTCAGTAGTAGGATTATTGGTAGGGATAACAACAGGGATTGTGTCGTCTTTGTCATTAGGAGCACTTGCAGATATCATTATTGGTATTGAGGTAACCTTTGGAACAACTACGGGTCTAAAAACTGCCTTTGAAGGGGCAATTTCTAGAGAGAAAATTCTACCGCTACGGGTAATCTTACTGGTTTCGGCAATATTGCTAATGTCAGAGTCTTCTTCTTTGGAGCTTATCCCTTTGGCGGCCAGTCCCTCTTGTTTGATACCATGGTAATAGATATCTCCACCGTAATTCCACGACACTATTTTGTCTGATTCATACGGGACCGGCCTGGGCATTGTGATTATAAGAGGAGTAGTTTTTGGAACCGATGCAATCCTAACGGGTCTTTTGGGGACACTGGAAGGATTGGTGGAGATGGTTATGATTGAAACGTCTTCAACAGGAACAGGTGAAACAAGAGTACTTTCAAACAGAATCTCTTGGCTGTCTATCAAGTGTTGAATGCGTGTCTTCAACAGAGGGCAAAAAGTTGGTGAGGATAAGAAAAGATGGCAGTCTTCATTACAATCCGGGAATACACCAACTTTCAACAAGTTTATCTTAATGATTAGGAGTGGACTCAAGAGTTCATCAACTGTGGTAACAAAAAAATCTTCTTCGATAGCATTGGTGTTGTGACCATGCCTAGGCATTGGAGCGGAAATGACGTTTGGCTTCTCGGGTGCATCAAACTCAATCTCTTTTGCATCTATAAGGTCTTGAATTTTGTTTTTCAGGGCCCAACAGTTGTTAGTGTCATGACCCAGACTTTTGGAATGATATGCGCATCTGGCATTTGGGTGATAATGAGGGGACACAGTGTTGGGGTTCTTTGGAGCTTCCTTTAGAGTTGTAAAATTGGATGTAAAAAGATGTGGTAAAACCTGGTCTAGAGTCATATCGATTCTGGTGAATTGCCGGACTGGCCTTTCCACTCTCTGTTGATTACTTCTTGGTTGATCAGATGTAGGCTTTGGGATTATAACGGCCCCTACCATTGGTCGGCGTTTAACTCTTCCTTGGTTCTTTTATGGATAAACAGCAGATACCTCTTTCTTCCCAGTGAAAGGCTTTCTCACAGCTGTAGAGGCAGATGAATCCTTCTGAATCTTTCCACTTTTTATGCCAGCCTCCACCCTTTCTCCAGTTAGTATTAACTCAGTAAATCCTGCAGTTGAGCTCCCAATCAAATGGTTGAAGAAAGGGCCTGATAGAGTGCCTAAGAACATATCTACCAACTCCCTTTCAGACAGGGGGGTTGTACTCTCCCGGCTAGATCTCGCCATTTTTGCGCGTAATCTTTGAAACCCTCATTTGAAGCCATAGCCATACTCTGAAGTTGAGTACGGGTAGGCGCTAAATCTGCATTATACTAATATTGCTTATAGAAAGTTGCGGCAAGATCTTCCCAGTTGTGGACGTCGGCCCTTTCCAATTGGTAAAACCAATCGAGTTGTGTTCCAGATAGGCTATCTTGGAAAAAATGGACCCACAAGTCTTTATCGGCGGAGTGCGGCTGAATCTTTCTCACATACGATCGGAGGTGCATCTTAGGACATGACACCCCATCATATTTTGCAAACAACGACACTTTGAACTTTGGTGGGATCACAATTCTCGATACTAGTCCCAATTCTTCGAAGTCTAGACCCGACACCCTCTGTATTTCCATAGCGTTCAGACGCTCTTCAAGATGTTTGTACTTAACATCTTCGGGGGGATACTATTCCTCGAAGTAGTCTTCCTCTTCTTCCTCCTCCTCAGATTCTGATGGAACCGCTGTTTCTTTCCCTTTTCCTTCTCCTTCATCAGATGTTGTTGCAAAATTCAAGGTTCTTCTAGTCTATCCTTGAAACCTTCTCCCCATGATTACAACACCGGTTGGTTTCTTCTCTTTCTTCTTCTTCTCTTTGGCCAACAGAGTCTTCAACTCCTCTTGTCCTTTGGCCAGGGTTGTGAGTAACTGTTGAAACTGCATGTTTTGAGCTTGAAGATCTTTGACTGTCTGTTCGAGATCCATCTTACTAAAATAAACAGTAGAGAGATGAGGAAACTCGTTACAAAAGACCTGTTTATGTTATGATGAATGATATGTGCATATGCAATGTTTTCAAGGATTTCAAAGATTCAAGTTCATTTTAGACAAAAAAGAAACACACGTTATATTAATAAGATAAAGTTTGAGTACATCAATGCCCCTTGGGCAAAATAATACAAAATTCGAAGATAAAAAAGTAGTGCGTATCCTATTTGGTGCAATGTAGGAATTTAGAGTCTTCTCCTTAGGAAGTAGCTTAGTGAGTTCCAAAACCTTCTTCTCGCTTGCGTAGAATTGGGCTTCGAAAGTATCTCTCTCTCCATTGAGTTGTATCCAATCCCTTTGTAGGCCTTCAAGATATGTGGGCATGTCAGGATGTAGGATAGTGTATGGAACGTCTCCTTCCTTAACAGGCTCAATGATCACCGGGAGAACGGAAGGATAAGGCATCATAAGACTTTAAGCGCGGGTTTGTACCCACTTGGGGTAAGGCTCAAGAGGGATGGAATTCTTGTATCCCAAAGTCTTGCTATCCACCTTGTTTAGCATCCTCCAAGCTCGGATGAACCTCTGGAGAAGACCTTGATCGTTGTTGTCGTAGTCGAATATAAAGCCTTGAATCAGCATCTCGTGCGGGCCATCCCTTCGGGCATAACCAAACTGTCTTAGAGCTAAGCACGGGTTGTAGGTGATGCCTCCCCTAATGCCAAGTAGAGGGACATTAGGGAATTCCCCACAATGGTCAATAACGATAACATTCTCTTTGGATCGGGAGCACCAATGAATGTTTGAATGTTTGAGCGTCATTAACCTTTGTGACCACCTCAAACCTTGCTCATTCTTTAAGACTGATTGGGGAAGATGAGAAATAAACCATCTTGCCAGGAGAGGAGTGCAACACATAAGGACACCTCTTTTCCTCATTGTACGAGTTTGGAAAGAGTGTAGGATATCTCCAAGCAATGTAGGCACCGGATAGTGTTACATGAAGATTTTGACGGCGCTCACATCTATGAGTTGGTCAGGATTGGGGAAAAAGACCATCCCATAGATAAGAAGAGCCACAATTTCCTCAGAGGCTTGCAAGTCTATGGAATTCCAGCAGCTTTGGGCTTTCTCAAACAGAAACTTTGCTAAGAAGCCTTTGACACCACTCATAGTTTCCCAATGAGTTGTGACATCAGATGAATGCAAGTGTAGAGCTTGAGCAATATCTTCTAGATTTGGGTCTCTTTTCTTACCGTTGAAAGGTAGTTGATTGAGAATAAGAATCCTCAAGAGTTGAGATAATTCTTCCAAAGTGGGCACAAGCTAATAGTCAGGAAATGTGAAGCAATGGTGCAAAGGATCAAAGAACTGGAAGAGCACCTTCATCATATCGTCATCTGTGTTGAAGGTGACCAAGTTGAGTAGACGACCATGCCTCTCGGTGAATGGAGAGTTCTCAGGGATCCTTGAAGCTAGCTCCTTGAGTTGTGGAGTAATTCTTACAAGGTTGACTTGGATAGTTTTCTTGCGAAGTGAATCCATATCCTATAAAACAAGAACAAAGATAAATCTCCAAAACCCTTGAAATGGTTAGTGGATGCATATGATGCTCATGATGTCCATGATGTTATGTACAAGTATGCATATACAAGCAAAACAAACAAGTTCTTAGTTTAGGATTGCATGGGGTTTTATAGGTAAGTACCCTCTTGAAGTTTAGTTGGCTTAAACCTGTCCTAGTAGTAGTAACCGGGTTCTAAGGAGCTCAATATCACCGGATTGTTTCCTTGGTCATTGTTTCAGCTCAAACCTCTTTAATGGCGACCGAAATATCCCAAGAAACCAACCCTCAATGAGTGTAGTATCGAATATCTACCAAATTCGGACTGCACCAAAGCCGATCATCTCACTACATCCTAAAGGGTTCATGACATCACTCAGCGGCCGCGTATTCTCTTTGATTGACTCAAAGGCTACCGGTACCCACAAATATGTCACACTAACATAGCTATTTCTTAGACCATGTTGGTATACCCCACACAGTTTCCACAACGTATTTCTATTTACCTATAATGTATTCCAAATCCGGGTAGAGGATTTCAAACACAAACAAAGAACCATAATGTAAAGCATACAATTCAAACAATGTAAGAAATAAAGGTGATCTAGCCCTAAGGTAACCCCACTTTTAAATTTATCACCAGCAGAGTCGCCAGTTCTGTGATACAGTGAGAGAACTGACTTGAAGGTTTTGCGTTTTATCGCAAATGTTGCGGTTAGGAAGAGTCGCCACCGAATTTTCTTTTATCCAAAAGGAAAGGTGAAAAAGCACAGGAAAGACCTTTGATATTGTTTCTTGAGTTCTGGGGGTAGATTATGAAAAGGGAAGGTATTATCACCCTTTTCATCCATGGTTTACCATGGGCTCTTAGTTACTTGCTAGATCACTTGCTTTTGTTTTGAAATTGTGCTTTGTGTGGTTTTGAACGTATTTTGTAAAAGAGGACATTGTTTAAGCAATCTTTGTAATGATTCTCGTTCGTAAGAATGTATACAAAGATGTTTGTCTTTTTGAAAATGTTTTCAATGTTTGTAAGATGTTTGGAAAAGTGTGCTTTTGTTTTGAAAAATAGCAAGGATAGTTGTTTGAAAATAGAGCAAGTAACTAGAAGCAATCTACCTACTCAAATGTCTTTCTTATACATTTTTGTATTCCTTTGACTTTGTTGTCTTACCATTGATTTGGTAAGAAACCCTATCTTTGGATGTAAACGGGACGGGCGTGGGTCATCGTATAACCATGATTAGCAATGTTGCAAAGTATATTAGCTTTTTCTTGAGGGACTAAGATAATTTTTGTAAGGCAACTCTAAATAGATTCATCTAGGGACTATGATCTTATATTTGTTTGTTTTGCTAAGATACTTCGCATGCGTAATATGGCCATTTTTGGTAAGGCAACCAAGGGGAGTAACCCTAGGGGTGCTTGTGTGAAAGTGTGTTATTTTCATGCTTGATTTTGTCTTGGATTAGGGTTTTCTATTTGTTGGTTTTATCTTTCCATACAAACCCTAATTACTAACATTGATATGAAAGCGATAAATTACGGAAAGTAAAATTACTACGCTATTACATCATTATGGGGATGGGGTGTGATACGGTGGCAGAACCGAAACTATTTAAATGCTGGTTTGCATTTTGCGTTTGTGTTTGCAAAATGTCGCGGTAAGCAAGAGTCGCCACCGACTTTTATTTTAACCAATTGGAAAGGAAAAAAGCACAGAGAAATTCCTTTTTTCGAGATTTTGAGTACGGGGGGTAGATTATAGAAAGGGAAGGTATTAGCACCCTTTCTATCCGTGGTTTTCCACGGGCTCTTAGGTACTTGTTCATCATTTTTCAAAATTGCTTCTGTGTGTTTGATTTGAAAAAGTTTTTGTTTTACTTCGATTTAAACCTTGCTTCTGTCTTCAAGAGTGTTACAAAGTTGTTTTGAAAACTTTGTTTGAAAAGAGTGTAAGTGTGGAAAAGTTTGTTTGTATTGAGCAAGTACCTACTAGCATCTACCTACTTGAAAAAAAGGAATTGTTCTATGTTCGTTTCCTTTAGACAGCGCTATCCCACTATTAGTGAGTAGGTAGCACCATCGTTGGAGTTGTAAGGGTCAATTCGAAAAGGGACGTACGATCACTACAGCAATGTTAGGACGTCTTAGTAATAACCCTAATGTCTTAAGATCAATATTCGAGGCAACATATCCGAGGCAACCCTTCTGAATGGGACATTTGATCTTTTAGACAAGAGAGCGACCACTAAAATACCCTATACTTAATGATCGTTTACCGAAGGCAACCGAAGTGAGAGTATACCCTAGGAGTGCGCATGTGCGAGTGATTCAATTTCAAGTTATTATCTTTGCACATTTAGGGTTTGCTAACCGTTTTAAAGTTTACATACAGTCTTGTCATGCAACCTTAATATTCATACATCTAACAATTAATATTTTAGCGGAAATTAAAAATGTGGAAAGTAAAGCTACGCTATTACAAGGCTGGCTTTCAAATCTGGCTTCCTGGAGATCCAATGATGCAGCCTTGAGGGCATATGGTGGACCTCACGCTTTGTGGGACATGGAATCTATAAAGAGAATTCAAGAAAAATGGAAAATGTTGGAGGCAGGGGTCGAACCCCTGACCTCATGCCCTCTAAATCCTTAGCGCTTCCTTGGCCACCACTGGGCCACTTGGTTCAATTGGTTAATATATGAAGCAAAAATAATGAAATACATAAAGCGAAGCTTACTACCAAACACGCGCCAAATTTCAAACAGGCGAATGGGATGATGCCACGCGTGTCATCTTCTTCCTCTCTCCGTTGGTAAAAGTCAGAGACTTTTACCTACAGACAAATGTCCGTCACTACAACCCTTGCTTGTTTCAAAATCTCACTCGGGCATGATAAATGGAGTCTAAAGCCATGAATCAAACCGCCTTGGCCTGCTGAGCATTATGGTGTCCTTCTTGTGGACCAATTTCACCTGCATACAAAGACCCTAAAACAAGACCAAGAACCCTAGCAATGGTGAATTTCAATATAGCTTCCAAAAATGCCACTAAACAGTGCCGTTAGCTTGCAAACATGCTAGAGATTACAAATATGCTATTAAAACATGATAAAGATGCAAGAATAATGGAATACGATTTCAAGAAAAACGCCAAACCGTGCAGGTCGTGGAGATGAATTTCGGGCACTAGCACGCTTATTTCTGATTGGTATAGGTTCCTTGCACTCCCGGGAAGTGAATGGGATGGCTTATGAGTCTTGAAAACGTCTGGAAGTGTGAAATCAGATCACCACTTTCTTTGTATTTTTCAAGTTTGGTTCTACCTTTGTGCGCCTCCAAAAACCCTGTTCTTTTGATCTGCTTTTGTCCACTATATACTAAGGAACAAATTAGGGTTACAAATATGCCTTCAATCTTTGTCCATTATGATTTCTGATCTTGATTTGATTCACTTGAAAATATTTCCAAAATAGGACAAAATTAATCTTTTTATGCACACCTATTCCTTGCACGATTTGATTCACTTGCTAGCTGTATATGGGACCTGAAATGTGCACAAGATCTAGAAGTTTGAATGATTTGGATATTTTCATGATTTAATTTGATTTAAATTGATTTAATTGGAATAAAAAATCAAAATAAATAGCAAAAATAAGATAAAGACAAGTGGGAAGAGCTAGGGCTCGTGGACCATGCTACCAACTCAAAACACGTGCAAGAAGTAAGGGCCCATTTGACAAAAATTGCAATTTGAGGCACTTTTGACTTTTGGCAATTTTGCAAAAAAGGTCAACTTCACCAATGCATAACTTCCTCAATTTTGACTCTTTGAAGGTGTTATTTGACTTTTTAGAAAGCTTGAGATGTCCTCTAAGCAACCCTTTTGGTCTCATCTCAATTAAGTCTTCCATGTTCATGTATGAAGCTTTGACAAAAAAGGTTTTTTTGTTGACTTTTCAAAATGACCTATAATGTCTAAATTCATAACTTCTTGTGAGTGCATATTTGGAACTTGGGAGATGAAGATGAATTGTAGAGAATTGAATCCTATTCAAAATGAGTTTTTTATGGGTCATTTCTCATAAAGTATGAGAAAGTTATGCTTGGTCAAAGTTGAGTTAACTTTTCCTGTAAAACCCTAATTTAGCAACTTTTGGGTTTTGATGAATTATGAGCAATCCTTGATGAATCATGATCAAAACTTGATCAAATGATGAATAATACTTCAAAATGAGGATGTTGACCAAAAATCTTGAAGTTTGACTGTATGTAGGCCACAATTGACTTTTGCCCTAGCACAATCGATTTTCAAGCCTTTGAGTAATTGGCTGAGCAAACTTCCTCTGCAAGACTTGAAACTTGACATGGATGATCTTGAGAACATATTAGGATAATAGTGAGAATTTGGGATCCCTTGGACTCAAGTATCTTGATGAAACATGAAACCCTAATTTGAGGTAGACTGCCTTAGGAGAGAGTTTGTCTGGTCAACCCTTGGACTTCCTTGAGCAACTTGAGTATCTTTCTTGAAATGTTTTGAGAAATATGGGAGGGAAAATTTTGGGGTACAACAGGGTATACAAATGTACAAATGGGTATTTCAAGAAAATTAAACCCTAATTACTATTACAAGGATTTGACAATTACATAATCTAAAATGCAAAAAAAAAAATATTCAAGAAGATGTAAAGTGAGAGAAATTGTTTTTTAGGGTTTTTTATAGCAAAAGATTTCGTAATTAATTTCATTGAAGAAAAACCTAAGTCTAAATTAATTGTTTAGAAATTTTTTTTTTGAGGTTTCATTTGAACAAAAAGGTTTTATAAAGTTAGGTCACTTCCAAGCAATGCAATACATCCAAAAGAACCTAAAAAATCTCCAAAAATTAAGAAATTTGGTGCCCGAGCTGACACGGGCCGTGTCGGGGGACACGGGCACCCGTGTCAGGACCTGTCCATGACTTTTATGCGTTTTTGTGGGTCCCAGCCATCTTGACACGGGCGCCCGTGTCAGCCCCTGTTCATCCTTTTTTGGTCATGTACGCACCAGTAACTCTGACACGGACCATGTCGATTGACACAGGCACCCGTGTCAGCCTCTGTACCTGCATTTTACTATGTTTTTCAACCCAAATAAGATGACACGGGTCGTGTCATGTGACACGGACACCCGTGTCAACCTCTGGTCTGGATTTTTGTTAGTTTTTTCTCTTTGATTTGTCTTGTTATATCTTTTGAGCGCAAAAGCAAATGATGTATGAACAATGAGATCACAGTTTGAGAAAGTTTACCTCTTGAAGCGGAAGCTTTAGGACACGTAAAAATGTTTTCGAGTTTAAAGTGGTGATTGGTCAAGCTCCTTTGAACATTCTTGAAGTAACTCCAACCTTTCTTTTGTACTGAAAATGGTTGAACTGCTCCAACCGAGTCAAGTTGTAATGTATGTTTTTTTTTTGAATTTGGAAGATGGTGATAGTGATGTTACATAAGTTGTATTTGTGTTTGAACAACTTCTATATGGTGTATATGAAGTGTTTGGATGGTTTTTTATTGGAGAAAACTTGCAAGGTATGAGATTCAAAGATTTGAACTTCAAAGCTCAAAAATAGAGGTTTTTTGGACAAATCTGGTTTTTTGACAGCAAAAATGAGTTCAAGTGTTAGTTTCTCCTTCTATTTTTTCTAGCCTCTCTCTCTTTTTATAACCTCTTTTTCTTGTGATTGGCCTCTCTATTTATAGAGAAGGTTTGAGACTTGAGAAACTCAGACTTTTTGAAAATCACCTGTTATGCCCTTTTTCAAATTCATAAAGACAAGTTGCTTCATGATGAAGAACGGAGTGAATTAAGGAATTTAGCCATGCTTTGCAGGTCTTGTGGATTGCTTCTGATGTTGAGAGATTTTTCTGTCATCTTTGGAACATATTTCAAGCTTTGAAAGAAGAGAGTGGTTGGAAAAGTGAAGCTTTATGCAAATGGAAATGTTGCTTTTGCATTTCTAACCATAAATGGTATCAAGACTTGGACAAAGCTTCAAATGCTTGTGTAATACACTTAGGGTTTGTGTAATTGCTTGATTATGCATATATTTGGAGAGAACATAGCCTGAAAAGAGAGATCTTGTAGCTTTGGTTGGAATTTTAGTCAAGTGTTCATAACAAATTCTGCTTTGTAATTCAAGAATGAAACCCTAACTTCATCTCTTCGATCCTCTCAGCTCAAGAATAATCTCAATGAGTTCTTGGACTTTTAGGAAATATTGGAACCTCCCCTACAACTTTCATGTTGACCACTTTTGTTAAATCAAAATGGAACTTGATGAAAATTGGCCAAGAAGTTGGGATAAAAACCAGACCAAAACTGCTGAAAATTTCTCTAAGTGTTAAATGAAAATGTAATGACTTCATGAATTTATAACTTGAAATCCGAGAATATTTAGGAGAAGTTGTGTAAAGAAATGTTGTAGATATCATGGATAGCTACAACTTTCATGTTGGAAGTTTCTCTTGAATCATCTTGCATCATGGTGAAAATTTTGCTCAAAGTTATGAAAAAAACATGAAATTTCCAACACTTAGATAAATTTCTAAGTTTAGAAAATTTGACTTTTCAAAATGAAATCTTGACTTTTTGATTTCTTGATGAATAAGTTTCATATTTTGACATGTTTTGATGAAATTTGATCTTTGAAATGTAATGTTGATCAAAAAGTCAAAGTTTGACTTTTCAGTATGCAATTGACCATTTTGCCCTTATGCCAATTTCAAGCCTAAATTGATGCATCAGTGCTGCAAACTTGATGTCGTAGAAGATCTTGTGAGAAAATACTTGACAAATGAGAGGGCAAATTTTGGGGTACAACACAATCAGATCAAGATGGCACCTGAAGACATGGAGAAGACAACCTTCGTCACGCAATGGGGAACTTTCTGTTACAAAGTGATGCCGTTTGGATTGAAGAACACTGGGGAAACCTATCAACGAGCTATGGTAGCTTTGTTCCATGACATTATTAACCATGACATAGAGGTCTATATTGACGACATGATAGCCAAATCTCAAACCGAAGATGAGCACCTTGACCACTTGCAAAAGTTGTTTGATAGACTGAATACGTACAAGTTGAGGCTAAATCCGAACAAGTGCACCTTTGGGGTAAGGTCTGGTAAACTCCTAGGTTTCATTATCAGAGACAAGGGTATTCAGGTAGACCCTACAAAGTTGAAGGCTATACAAGAGATGTCGGCTCTCCACACTGAGAAGGAGGTTGAGGCTTCTTGGGACGCCTAAATTACATTGCCAGGTTCATTTCCCATCTAACTACTACTTGTGAGCCAATCTTCAAACTCCTGAAGAAAGATCAAGTGGTAAAGTGGAATGACGAATGCCAAACTGCCTTCAAGAGAATCAAGGAATACCTTCAAGATCCTCCAATTCTGATGCCGCCGATTGAAGGAAGACCTTTGATAATGTACTTAATAGTGTTAGATAATTCAATGGGGTGTGTGCTGGGGCAGCATGATGAGTCCGATAGAAAAGAGCATGCAATATACTACCTTAGCAAAAAGTTTACCGACTGAAACACGATACTCACTGCTAGAGAAAACTTGTTGCGCTTTGGAATGGGCTTCTCTCCGACTAAGACAATATATGTTGACTCACACTACCTTATGGATATCTAAGATGGATCCGGTCAAGTACATCTTCGAGAAGCCCGCTCTCTCCGGAAGAATAGCAAGATGGAAAATGATCTTGACCAAATACGTCATCTAATACAAAACCAAGAAAGCAATCAAGGGAAGTGTATTAGCTGATCATTTGGCTCATCAGGCTCTGGATGACTACCAATCCATGAACTTTGAATTCTCGGATGAGAATATTATGTTAGTAACCGACTGTGAAGAACCTAGACTGGATGAAGGACATGAGGAAGGATCCCGATGGACTATGGTTTTTGATGGAGCCTCCAATGCACTCGGCAATGGTATCGGTGCTGTAATCATATCTCCCGAGGGATGTCACACTCCATTCACCCCCAGATTAGGCTTCAATTGTACCAAAAATATGGTTGAGTATGAAGCATGCATCATGGGTCTCAAAGCTGCTATTGACTTAAGGATCCAGCTTTGAACGTTTTTGGGGATTCAACCATGGTAATAAGTGAAATCAAAGGAGAGTGGGACACGAAGAACCCTAATCTCATCCCTTATAAAGAACATGTGGTGACGTTGCTTCCACACTTTGAAGAGTCACCTTTGAACATTTTCCACGAGAAGAGAATCAATTAGCGGACGCGCTAGCTACTATGTCATCTATGTTCAAAGTCAGGTAGGACAATGAGGCTCCTCAGATTACTATTGAGAGATTGGATGAACCAGCGTACTTCTATGAGATTGATACTGAAGAAGTAACAGACAAACCTTGGTTCCATGAAGTGAAAATGTATCTCGAGGCTCAGGAATATCCTGAGGGAGCATCTGTCAATGATAAGAAGTTTCTGAGAAGGTTCTCCGTAAAGTTCTTCCTCAGTAATGGAATCCTCTACAAGCACAACCATGGCTCTACTTTACTTCGGTGTGTAGACAAGAGTGAAGCAGAGAGGATTATGACAGATTTACACGAAGGTACCTTTGGCACCCATTCTAGTGGACACACCATGGCTAAAAAGATCCTATGGGAAGGATATTACTGGTCCACTAATGAAGTAGACTGTTATCAGCATTCTCGAACTTGTCACAAATGCCAGATCTATGCTGATAAAGTGCATGTACCTCCGGTTCGCTTGAACGTCTTGACGGCTCCCTGGCCCTTTGCAATGTGGGGGTATTTACATGATTAGAGAGATTAGACCTACCGCTTCCAATGGGAATCACTTCATCCTAGTGGCCATTTATTACTTCACTAAGTGGGTTGAGGTTGCCTCTTTTGCAACTATTACCTAGAATGTTATGGCGCGGTTCATCAAGCACAACCTTATATGTCGGTATGGTGTTCCAGAGAGAATCATCACAGATAATGGTACAAATCTCAACAATACTATGATCACCAAATTCTGTAAACAATTTAAGATCCAGCATCATAATTCTTCCCCTTACCGGTCGAAGATGAATGGAACTGTGGAGGCTGCTAACACGAATATTAAGAAAATCATACAGAAGATAATGGTGACATACAAAGACTGGCATGAGATGTTACCATTTTCTCTTCATGGTTACTACACCTCAGCACGTACGTCAACAAGGGCAACACCTTATTCTCTGGTGTATGGTATGGAGGTTGTGCTGCCTATTGAGGTCCATATCCCTTCTTTGAGAATCATGAAGGATGCAGGTTTGAACGAAGATGATTGGATCCAGACTCGACTTGACCAACTGAATCTGATTGACGAGAAAAGGCTTACTGCTGTCTGTCATGGTCATATGTACCAAAAATGAATGATCAAAGCTTTCAACCAAAAGGTCAGACGTTAGGCATATCAAGTGGGTGATCTAGTAATCAAGCGCATCATACTTCCACAAGGTGATCCCAGGGGCATGTGGACTCCCACGTATGAATGGCCATTTATAATCAAAAGCATATTTTTTGGTGGTGCCATGATTCTGACCACCATGGATGGTGACTACCTTCCTCACCCTATTAATGCGGACATAGTGAAAAGATACTACGCATGAATAAAGACCCGCTAGGTTGACTGGACTAGGAAAAAATAAGGGCATCCCGACGAACTAAAAGGGTTCGGGAAAAAATTAGGGATAAATACAAAAGATTTGTACACCCGGCAAGTTGAAAACCTGAAAAGGCAGCTTGGGAAAAAAGGGTATCCCGGTGGACCAAAAACCCAAAAGGGCGGTCCAGGAAAAAGTTAGGGATTTAAAGCGTACACATATGTCCCATTGGATCACCTTGAGACCAGACTTCAGTATCAGATATCAAGCTCAAATGGTACCAATCAATCCAGTCAGCTTCAGACAAGTGGCAAAGTGATGAGACGCTCAAAGACATAGGGGTAATATGTAGCAACTGGTTTTTAAAGAGTCGCCACTATCAGTTTTTATCCTAGGGAATGGAATCTAACAGAAAACCCTAATTCGTAGAAAGAGATTCTAGGTTTCAGACTCAATTGGACGAAAGGAAGGTGTTAGGCACCTTTCATCCACCTTGTTCACAAGGATATTAGCCCTATGTTTTGGTTTGGGGTAAACAGTGTTTTAAATTTTAATTAGCAAGACTCACCATGATTTTAGATCGCGTTCCTACGTATCCTCTTATGAGGAATCAGAGTCCCAATTCGTAGTTCGTATGGGTTGGTGTTTTTTAGGGGTTTACGAATATATGTTGAATCACTTCGCACTCGGTCGAGAGTAGTGATTTTGGAAATTTTGACTGAGTATGCAGTAAGCCAAAATTAGTTTGAAACCCATTTGCAAAAAGGAATTGTTAGTTAGCTTAATTTGTTCGCGAAAATAAATTGATGTTTGTTTGTGTTTTTTACTGTATTAATTGCAAAATGTCTTGGTTAATGCATGACTAAAAACTTAATGCAATATCAAAAATATGTTCATGAGTTTTAAATAAAATAATTTATATGTGATGATAAATAATAATAATAATAATAATAAAAATTAAATAAATAATATAAAAGTGTTATATCAACAATTATAATTATAATAAATAAATAATCTAAAATAAAATATAATAAAAAACAAAAGAAAGATAGACAAACAATATGATTTTCTAAAGGGGGTGCAATTTTAATTCACTAGCAAAAGAGGGGGTGTGAAAAGTGGACTGGCTAAGCCCAAAACAAGTCTGGAAAGGGGGGGGGTGCGCTGCTAGCCTTTGTTCAGTAGTTGTGTCAAAGAGAGGTGCGTATAGTATTGGGCTCAGACCTAGACGACTATGAAAGAAGGCCAACATGATCCAATACGTGCAAGTATATGATGCTTATGATGGACCTGGCCTTATGGCCGTCCAATCAAGATCTAATGGCCACAAGCGAAAGCTGTATGATAATACCACGAACCCGCACGCGTTGGATTATTGCAAGCTATACACATGCTTTTCTTTTCATTTCCAGAAACTATCATTCCATTCTCTCTCTGGTTCGACCAAGACCCTAACCCCTTTCGTTAACCCTAAAACCCAGCAATCAACGACGCCATTTCCCTCTCCAATAACCCCTTTCAATTGCAAGTTCTAAAACCTGATTACCCCCCATCACCCTACAAATCAAACAATAATGAAAACAAAAGCTGAGTATATGATGTTCTTTACCCCTTTTTGTGATTTCTGGGTTCCAATTTCAGAGTCTTTTTGTCTGATTCATCCTAATCCCTTTCGTCTTGCAGGAAATTAGCATAGCAGCGACGCTCAGTGGTTGACGGAGGTGACGTTCGAGGGTGATTAGGGTTTCTGACTTGGAAACTCCAATCACCTTTTCCTTGGATCTTCAGCAGCGAAGCTTTCTTTAAGGTTTGTCTCCCGATTCTTTTCTCCTCTGTCAATCGTAAGAAAGCAACCCCTTTAACTGTTCTTCTCCTTCTCTATTTATAGGTTCATTTAGATCTAGGTTTTTTTTTGCTGTATGCGTTACAAATGCTTAGATTTAGGGCTTATTGGAGAAATTAGGGATTTATCAATCAATGTAGTTGATTCCTTTTTTTGGGAGATTTGATTTATTACAAACTTAGATTGCAACTAGTTCTATGCGATTTTGCAGTAATATTTGATTCTATTGTGATTTACTGTAATTGAAGATTTACAGTTTTGTCAAGGGTTTTCTTGATGAAGATTTGTGAATCTGAATGTCATTTTGGATCTTATTTGCAATATTGAAAAATTTATTTTTGTAATTGTGATACGGTGGAAGAACTGACTGTTTTTGGAATGTTGGTTTGCGTTTTGCGTTTGTGTTTGCAAAATGTCGCGGTAAACAAGAGTCGCCACCGACTTTTATTTTATCCAACAAGGAAAGGAAAAAAGCACAGAAAAATTCCTTTTTTGAGATATTTCTGAGTACGGGGGGTTGATTATAGAAAGGGAAGGTATTAGCATCCTTTCTATCCGTAGTTATCTATGGGCTCTTAGGTACTTGCTCATCATTTTCAAAATTGTTTTCTTTGTGTTTGTGGGTTTTGAAAAGTTTTTATTTTAATTTCGATTTAACTCTTGCTTCTGTCTTCAAGAGTGTAATGAAGTGTTTTTTGAAAACTTGTTTGTAAAAAGAGTGTAAGTGTGAAAAAAGTTTTGTTTTGGATGAGCAAGTATCTAAGAACTAATCTACCTACTCGAAAAAGGAATCGTTCTATGCTAATTTCCTTTAGACAATGCTATCCTACTATTAGTGAGTAGGTAGCATCGTCGTTGGAGTTTGAGGGTCAATTAGAAAGGGACGTACGGTCATTAAAGCAATGTTAGGACGTCTTAGTAGTAACCCTAATGTCTTAGATCATTTATCCGAGGCAACGATATCCGAGGCAACATTTCCGAGGCCACTTATGATCTTTTAGACAAGAGGGCGACCTCTAAAACAACCTATACTCAATGACCGTTTACGAAGGCAACCAAGTGGGAGTGTACCCTAGCAGTGCGCATGTGCGAGTGTGTTGATTTCAGTTATTTTTATCTTTGCACATGTTTAGGGTGATCTAACTATTTTAAGATTTAAACATTCATTCTTGTCATGCCATCCCTATTATCAAACATCTAACAATTAAATAATTTGTAGAATTAAAAATGCGGAATTTAAACTAACTATTACAAGGCGTCGGGTATTTACATCGCCAAAAACAACCCTTTGAAAATAAAATCGGTAAAAGTAAATGTCCTAATTAATTATTACAAATCGGGAGCAGATACAATAATTGAAATAAAAATAAAGTGCGCAATGCGGAATTAAATCGAATTCAAAATTAGGGTTTTGACCCTCCTAACCAAAAGAAAATCTTTTTTTTTTTTAAGAAAAGAAGTTAAATCCTAAAATTAAAAGCTAAATTAATTAGTTATTAAATTAATTAATGAAAAATAATTAAGTGACATATTTTTGGAGTTTTGTTTATTTAGGAAAGAAAATAAAATAATTAAATTAATATTAAAACCCAATTATTCTAATTGATTTTTAATTATTTGCAAAATAAATTAAAGTTACCTAATTAATCAACCTAATTATTTTAATTGATTTATTGATAAAAAATACATTTCTGAAATTTAATTGGGTAAAATATTTTTTGTGATTTTTTGATAAAAAGGAAAATTGTTTATTGGTTAGTAATTAAATAAATAAATAATTAAATGAAAATAAACAAAATATAAAAAAAAAGTAGAGAATGGGCCTGATTTTCAAGGGTGTGCATATCAATTATTCTGGCCCATTTGTGAGGTCCATTTGACTTTTTTCAATCCAGTGCGCGTGCATTGACTGACCCTTTGATGCACCTTCAATGATGGCCACCAGATCTGGCCATCTGGGGTGTTGGATGGTGAATGCCCATGATGGATCTCATGGCCAAGTTTGTACTGAATTACCTGAAAACAAATATTATAGAGAAAATAGGGGGACCTGGGATTCGAACCCAGGTCCTGAGGCACATTCCATACACTCCCTTGCCACTATGCCACTTGTTCTTATTTGTTAATGTAATACAAATCAATAATAATATATAAAAACAAAAGTTAATGGACAAAATTAAAAAAACGCACGCTCGTTTGAATGGACGAATGGTGGGATGACACGCCCTCATCCCCTTCCTCTGCACCGTGGCTAAAAGTACAAAGATCTATACCCACGGACAACATCCGTAGCTATACCCCTGCCCACTCTCAAAATTTCGCACAGGCCATGTAAATGAATTCTAACACCATGGTTAGACTCGTCTCCTTCTTCTGATCACAACCATACCCATTACTAGGGCCAATTATTCCCGAAAACAAAAACCCTAAAAAACTCCAAGAAAACCTAACAATGGTGATTCACGATATAGGTCATATAAATGAAATTGGCTATTAGCAAAAGCTTGCAAATGATATGGTGATAAAGAATATGTCTTTATTTTACACAATGGATGCAAGAATAAAGCTAATCGAATTTAAGAAAAGGGTGATACCGTGATGGCCTTACAGCGCACTAGAGGGCTTGAAAACGATTGGTCTCGATTGCTTTAGGTTGTGGAGATTGCCAGGAAGCGATTGAGACAAGTAACAGGCCTTGAGGATGCCTCTAACCTCTGTTTCGATCTCACACTTTTTGCTTGTTTTTGCAAATTTTGTTCTTGCTCTATGCCTGATCTCCAACATTGGTTTTGATCTCTCTCGCCTCCTTATGTATTTCACAATGTATTAGGGTTGTTTTTTGTGTCCAAATCCCTCTCCATCAATGCTTTGAATATTTGTTTGATTTGCTTTGAAGATCTTTCCAAAGTTGGTCCAAATCCAATCTCTTTGTACACATATGCCTTGATAGGATTTTGATTGACCCTAGCTGTGTAATAAAACCTGAAATAATCACAAGATCTCTGGTTTTCAATAATTATGATTTTATTTGATTTATTTTTATTTAATTTGAAATAATTCAAATAAAAACCAAAATAAATAATAAAAATAAAATATGGACAAATGGACAAGGTTAGAGCACATGGGCTATGATGCCAACTCAAAACAAGTGAAAAAGAATGGTCCTATTTGGCAAAATTTGAAGTTTTGGGGATAGTTGACTTTTGGCAATTTTGCAAAAGGGTCCAACTTCAACAATGCATAACTTCCTCAATTTTAAATCTTTGGAGGTGTTCTTGGACTTTTTAGAAATATTTAGATGTCCTATAACCAAACCTTTTGGTCTCATCTCAATTTGATATTCCATTCTCATGTATGAAGCTTTGACAAAAAAGGTGTTTTTGTTGACTTTTCAAAATGACCTATAATGTCCAAATTCATAA
This sequence comes from Vicia faba, assembly GCA_948472305.1. Lineage (NCBI taxonomy): Eukaryota > Viridiplantae > Streptophyta > Magnoliopsida > Fabales > Fabaceae > Vicia > Vicia faba. The sequence continues at coordinate 493,911,811 of OX451740.1, forward strand.
CTTCTTGTGAGTGAATATTTTGAACTTGGGAGATGAATATGGATTGTAGGGAATTTCATCCTCTTCAAAATGAGCTTTGGATGGGTCATTTCTCATAAAGTATGAGAAAGTTATGCTTGGTCAAAGTTGAGTTGACTTTTCCTACAAAACCCTAATTTAGCAACTTTTGAATCTTGATGAATTATGAGCAATCCTTGATGAATCATGATCAACCCTTGATCAAATGATTAAATATAATTAAAAATGAGGTTGTTGACCAATAATTTTGAAGTTTGACTGTATGTGGGCCACAGTTGACTTTTGTCCTAGCATAGTCGATTTTTGGACCTTTAAGCAATTGACTGAGAAAACTTTCTCTGCAAGGCTTGAAACTTGACATGGATGATCTTGAGAACATATTAGGACATTGGTGAGAATTTGGTACCACTTTGACTCAAGGATATTGATGCAACACAAAACCCTATTTTGGGGTAGACTGCCTTAGGAGAGAGCTTGTCTGGCCAACCCTTGGACTACCTTGAGCAACTTGAGGATATTTTTTGACATATTTTGAGAAATATGGGAGGCCAAATTTTTGGGTACAACAGCTTCCCCTGTTCAATCTTCTTAAACCTGAGGATGTAGATTGGCTTTCGTGCCTTTCGTGATCTGAAGGTGGAAGAGGATTGAACACTAGAGTGCCCAGAAATTTGCACTCGCATGAAGTGGTAATTGTCCTGTGATGCCGGAAATGGGCTTATAGACGCCATTTGGAAGAGTGTCGATCGCATAAGAGATTCCTTAGCGAGAGCTTGTATACATGTCGTTGAGGAAGATTCCGCTGGGGATGGTTGATCTTTTTTGAGAGAAGTAGAATTTTAGGAGCTTCGTCGTCTGTTATTCTGCTTGGGGAATCGTCTCTGTTGATATTTAGGAACTTTTGGTCGTCCATACTCAACTGAGGAAACAACTTTGCTGAGATTTAGGAACTCGTTCGTAATTCAACCGAGGTGTCGAGATTTAGGAACTCGTCCGTAATTCAACTGAGGTGTCGAGATTTAGGAACTTGTCTGTAATTCAACTGAGGTGTCGTGATTTAGGAACTCGTCCGTAATTCAACTGAGGTAAATTCTTTGTCTAGATTTAGGAGCTCGTCCGTAATTCAATAACTTTGTTGAGATTTAGGAGCTCGTCCGTAATTCATCTGAGGTAATATCTTTGCTGAGATTTAGGAACTTTTCCGTAATTCAACTGAGAAAATATCTTTGTCGAGATTTAGGAGCTTTCCCGTAATTCAACTGAGGAAGCATTTGTCGAGATTTAGGAATTCATCCGTAATTCGACTGCTTTGCCAAGATTTAGGTACTTGTCCGTAATTCAACTGCTTTGCTGAGATTTAGGAACTTGTCCGTAATTCAACTGAGAAAATATCTTCATCGAGATTTATGAGCTTGCCCATAATTCAACTGAGGAAACAGGAATTCGTCCGTAATTCGACTGCTTTGTTAAGATTTAGGAACTTGTCCGTAATTCAACTGAGAAAATAACTTCGTTGAGATTTAGGAGCTTGTCCGTAATTCAACTACTTTTCTGAGATTTAGGAACATCGTCCGTAATTTAACAACTTTGCTGAGATTTAGGAACTTGTCCGTAATTCAACTTGAGAAAATATCTGTCGAGATTTAGGAACTTGTCCGTAATTCAACTACTTTGCTAAGATTTAGGAGCTCGTCCGTAATTCAACTGAGAAAATAACTTCGCTGATATTTAGGAGCTTGTTCGTAATTCAACTACTTTGCTGATATTTAGGAACATTGTCCGTAATTCAACAACTTTGTAGAGATTTAGGAACTTGTCCGTAATTCAACTTGAGAAAATATCTGTCGAGATTTAGGATCTTGTCCGTAATTCAACAACTTTGCTGATTTTTAGGAGCTCCTCCGTAATTCAACTGAGAAAATGTCTCTACTGAGATTTAGGAACTCGTCCATAATTCAACTGAGGTAGAAGCTTCATAGTTTGAACTTTGTGAGAATTTAACCGTATCCTTCCTGAAAGGTAAAAGTTAGTTGTATGTAATGCATGATATGTATCAAGCAATGATGTTCTCAAAATAAATGAGACTGTGTTATATGATGTGTATGCATGTCATGATGTATGGAAATGTGATGCTTTTATCTGGGGAAAATAAATCCTGGATTGCCGCTGGAGAACATACATGAATTCTTCGTTTCCGCTGGAGATAGTGGATGAAGACGATTGCGAGAATAAACCTGCAGGAGAGGGTAACTTCACTGGGGAATAAACTGATGAGGAGATTATTCTGTGGGGAAGAGATGATCTGTTGAGGATTCCGCCGATAAATTTAGCTGGGGATGAATTACTGTTGCCGGTGTCACTGAATCCTGTTGGGGATTGAGTTTCTGTTTGTGGAAGGAATGAACTCCACTGGGGATGATTTTCCATTTGCGACTTTACTGGGGAAAACCTTTTAGGCTCTACTAGGGATAATCTTCCAGAGTCTACAGGGAACAATTCTTCAAACTCCACTGGGGATATATTTTATACTCCGCTGGGGATGATAAAACTTTTCCGTGCTGATGGTAGATACACTCTGCTTGGGGAGAATATTACCGGTTCATTCACAGTTGCGAGTCTCAGCTGGGGATAGCTAACACCATTATCTTACTCCTTACTATGTGGGGAATGAATGTACTTTCAATCGTTTCCTCCAGCTAGGTCTATCCTTATACCTGGCGGGCAGAGCAACTGTACGGTTTAGACATTTCTTGTTTGCCCCTGTTTCTGATATTACAAGTAATCGTCTTTTGTTTTGTATGTAAATACTTATGAGAAGCAATCAATGTCAAATGCATATATCAAAAACTGAACATTGGACGTTCTTGCAAAACAAAACAGAAAAAGAAAAATAGCTTGAAATTTCTTTGTGAAAATGACTTGTATTGATTTTTGAAGTTAGCCTGTAAATAGGCGTTTTTGTACAAGAGGCTGACGTCCTAGTAAGAGAACGCCACCGAACAAATAGAATTTATACAATTTGTGAAAAACAAAGAAAAACAGCCATGTGAATAATCCCACTGGGTTCCAACTCTGCTATTGCCCTTATGTCCTCGAGCATCTCATCACTTTGCTACTTGGTTGAAGGTAGATCAGATTGATTAGTGACGCCCGAGCTTGATAGTCGATACCGATGTATGGTTGCAAGGTGATCCAATGAGACATAGTGTTACGCTTTGATCCCTAATTTTTGCCTGGACCGCCCTTTTGGGTTTTCAGTCCACCGGGATACCCTTTTTTTCCCAAGCCGCCTTTTCAGGTTTTCGACTTACCGGGTGTAATGTTTTTTCATTTTCATCCCTTATTTTTGCCCGAACCCTTTTGGTTCGCCGGGAAGCCCTTATTTTTTCCTAGGCCGGTCAACCTAGCGGGTCTTTGATTATGTGTAGTATTTTTTTACTATGTCTGCATTGACGGGGTGAGGAAGGTCGTCACCATCCATGGTGGTTAGAATCATAACTCCTCCCGAAAAAATATTCTTAACCACAAATGGCCCTTCATAAGTAGGGGTCCATTTTCCCCTGGGATCACCTTGAGGTAATATGATGCGCTTGATTACCAGATCCCCAATTTGATACTCTTGTCGTCTGACTTTCTTGTTGAATGTCTTGATCATCCGTTTTTGATACGTTTGACCATGACAAATAGCAGTAAGTCTATTTTCGTCGATTAAATTCAGCTGACCAAGCTGGGTTTGAATCTAGTCATCTTCGCTTAAACCTGCATCCTTCATAATCCGAAGAGAGGGTATCTGAACTTTAATGGGAAAGACAGCCTCCATGCCATATACCAAGGAATAAGGTGTTGCCCCTGTTGACGTCCACACTGAGGTACGATACCCATGAAGAGCAAAAGGTAACATCTCGTACCAATCTTTGTATGTCACCGTCATCTTCTGCACAATCTTCTTAATGTTCTTATTAGCCGCTTCTACAACCCCATTCATCTTCGGCTGGTAAGGAGAAGAATTGATGCTGTATCTTGAACTGCTTGGAGATCTCGGTGATCATCTTATTGTTGAGGTTTGTACCATTGTCCGTAATGATCCTCTCTGGTACACCATATCGACAGATCAAATTATGCCGAATAAACCGTGCCACGACGTTCTTGGTTACAGTAGCAAAGGAAGCTGCTTCAACCCACTTTGTAAAGTAATCAATTGCTACCAAGATGAAACGATGCCTGTTGGATGCAGTAGGTCTGATCTCGCCGATCATATCGATGCCCCACATTGCAAAAGGACAAGGAGATGTCAAGACGTTCAGAGGAACTGGAGGCATGTGCACTTTATCAGCATAGACTTGGCACTTGTGACAGGTCCGAGAATTCTGATAACAGTCGGCTTCCATAGTAGACCAAAAATATCCTGCCCGAAGGATTTTCTTTGCCATGGTGTGTCCACTAGAATGAGTTCCGAAAGTACCTTCATGTAACTCTACCATAATCCTTTCTGCTTCGTTCTTATCCACATAACGCAGTAAGGTTGAATCATGATTACGCTTGTAAAGAATTCCATTGCTGATGAAGAACATCGCTGCGAACCTCCTCAGAAACTTCTTATCATTAACAGATGCACCCTCGGGGTACTCCTGAGCCTCAAGATACCTCTTTACCTCGTGAAACCAGGGTTTGTCTGCTACCTCTTCAGTCTCAATATCACAGCAATGTGCAGGTTCGTCCAACCTTTCAATGGTAATCTGGGGAGCCTCATTGTCCCAATTGACTTTGAACATAGAAGACATCGTAGCTAGCGCGTCCGCCAACTGATTCTCCTCTCTAGGGAAGTGTTCAAAGGCTATCTCCTCGAGGTAGCGAAGCAACGCCAATAGATACTCCTTGTAAGGAATAAGATTTGGGTGTTTCGTATCCCACTCACCTTTGATCTGACTGATCACGAGAGCAGAATCTCCGAACACACTCAAGAACTTAATCCTTAGGTCAATTGCTGCTCGAAGACCCATGATGTACGCTTCATACTCCGCCATATTGTTGGTGCAGTTTAAACATAGTCGGGCGGTAAATGGAGTATGAGAGCCTTTAGGAGATATGATCACGGAGCCAATGCCATTGCCCAAAGCGTTCGAAGCTCCATCAAAGTACATAGACCATCGGGATCCCTCCTCAGGTCTTTCATCCAGTCCAGGTTCTTCACAGTCAGTTACTATCATGATATTCTCATCCGGGAACTTGAAGTTCATAGACTGGTAATCATCCACTGCCTGATGTGCCAAATGATCCGCCAACACACTTCCCTTGATTTCCTTTTGGGTCGTGTACTGGATGTCATACTCAGTCAAGATCATCTGCCATCTTGCTATTCTTCCGGACAAGGCAGGCTTCTCGAAGATATACTTGATTGGATCCATCTTTGATATTAATAGAGTAGTGTGAGTCACCATATACTATCTCAGCCGGCGAGTAGCCCATGCCTAAGCGCAACAAGTTTTCTCAAGCAACGAGTATCGGGTCTCGCAGTCGGTAAACTTTTTGCTAAGGTAATAAGTAGCATTCTCTTTTCGGCCAGACTCGTCATACTGCCCCAACACGCACCCCATTGAGTTGTCGAGTACTGTCAAGTATAAGATCAAAGGTCTCCCTTCAACTGGAGGCATCAGTATAGGTGGCTCTTGGAGATATTCTTTGATCCTTTCGAAAGCGTCCTGACATTCATCGTTCAATCTTACCACTTGATCTTTCTTCAGTAGCTTGAAGATTGGCTCACAAGTAGCAGTTAGGCGTGAGATGAATCGGGCAATATAGTTTAGACATCCCAAAAAGCCGCTAACTTCTTTTTCTGTTCGAGGAGCTGGCATTTCCTGTATAGCCTTCACCTTCGCAGGATCCACCTGAATACCTTTATCACTTACGACGAAACCCAGTAGCTTACCAGATCTCACCCCGAAGGTGCACTTGTTCGGGTTTAACCTCAGCTTGTACAACTTCAACCTGTCAAACAACTTCTGAAGGTGGTCAAGATGTTCCTCTTCTGTATGGGACCTTGTAATCATGTCATTAACGTAAGCCTCGATCTCATGATGGATCATGTCATGGAACAAAGCAACCATGGCGTGCTGATACGTTGCCCCAACATTCTTCAATCCGAAGGGCATGACTTTGTAGCAAAAGGTACCCCACTGGGTAACAAAGGTTTTCTTCTCCATATCTTCGGGAGCCATCTTAATCTAATTGTAACCGGAGAAAACATCCATAAAGGAGAAGACTTATGTTGTGCGGTGTTGTCAACTAGAACGTCGATATGAGGCAGAGGGAAATCATCCTTGGGGCTCGCCCTGTTCAGATCCCTATAGTCAACACACATTCGAACCTTACCATCTTTCTTCGGCACCGGAACCACGTTGGCCACCCACTGTGGGTAAGAAGTAACTTCCAGAAAACTGGCATCAAACTGTTTCATAACTTCAGCCTTGATTTTCTCAGACATCTATGGGCGCATTCGGCGAACTTTCTGTTTCACTGGAGGACAGTCTTCCTTGGTAGGCAAGTGATGAAACACGATATCGGTATCCAACCCAGGCATATCTTCATAAGACCAGGCAAAGATCTCCACATAGTCACGCAGCATCTGAATCAACCGTTGCTTAACACTAGATTCCAGATTTGCACTGATCTCAACCTCTTTCTTTTCTACCTCTGTACCCAGATTCACTGATTCCACTGGCTCTTCATCCGACTATATGGCCCTCTCTTCCTGAAGCAACAGTCTAGCAAGTTCACCGGGCACTTCACAATCATTCTCACCTTCGTCTTCGGCTTGGTTGATCGGACTTTCAAAGTCATAACTGGCAGTAGCAGAGTCGTTATCAGTGGGATCCAGAGTGGATGTAGACCTGTATATGTGAGTGTGTGTAAAATAGCTATTTTGCAAGAGAGAAAAAGAAAAAAACAAGGAGCGCAAAATTTGTAATGTAAAAAACGTCAAATGCTTTTATTAATGATATATGGAAATGACACATAATAAGCCCTCAAACAAAGCCACGGTGCCTCGGGTAAGACGCCAGGCCGTAAAGTTTAAAATTGTCTGTTACAAATTCAAAACAAAAGTCTCGTTACTTGGTAATAAAAGAAATTGGCACGAAGTCCTTTGCCGTCCAATTTCTTAGTCCTCCGTTGGTAGTCGGGTAGATCCAACTGTCAAACTCGGACTCTTGCACATCATCTTCAATGGCATTCACTCCCGAATTGCTGATAAACAGGGGAGGTCCTCCGATCCGCGCACGCCGAACAACCCTTTGAGCTTCTGTAGTGAAACCCAAACCAAACTTGTCAGTCTTATGTGCAAAGTTAGGGAGTTGACCCCAATTCGCACACCCACCTTTTTCAATAACAGCCCGAGCATCCTTCAGGGAAGCCATCTTCATTGGAGGATCTTCAGCAACAGTCTCAGTTGATGCTAGCGTCTGGGGGACTTCCTCAAAATGTTGACACAGGGTTTCAATGAACTCCCCGTCCATCTCCACATACCGAAAAGAGTTGAGGTGGCTCACCATGTACTCCTCTTATCCTCGCACCGTAACAATTTTCCCCTTCACTGGGTACTTCAACATCTGGTGAAGCGTAGAAGTTACTGCCCCAACATTGTGGATCCACGGGCGACCCAGCAAACAAGAATAAGATGGCCGAATGTCCATCACATAGAATGTAGACGCGAAAATCTGAGAACCCACCTTAACTGGAATATCCACCTCTCTATGTACCATCCTCTTGGACCCGTCAAAGGCCCTAACCACGATATTACTCGGCTTCAGCACCATCCCTTCACAGTCTAACCGATCCAACGCTTTCTTGGGTAAAACATTCAGCGAGGACCCATTATCCATCAACACATGAGCTAGAGTAGTGCCCCTGCACTCAATTGAAACATATAGAGCGTCATTGTGATTCTTCCCCTTAGCAGTCAAGTCTGCGTCGAAGAAACGCAAACCATTATCAGCAGTTAAACTAGCCACATAATCTTTGAACTGGTCAGCAGATGTTTCCTGGGGTACGTGTGCAGTTTTCAGGAAAGCAATCAGAGCCTTAGCATGGGCTTCTGAACATAACAATAAGGAAAACATAGAGATCTTCGACGGGGTTTTCCCCAGCTGTTCGACCATGTTGTTGTCGCTCTTTTTGATGATCTTCAAAATTTACTCTATCTCCTGTCTAGAGGCTTCAACGGTAATCTTCTTCGGTGCCTCCATCCAGACAAGCTCACCGTTGATCCCTTTGCCCCGAGTGTCAGATGACTCGGCAACAGGGGTAAGGATTGGAACATGAACAGGGACAGTAGTAGGTGTACTGACAGGTGTAATAACAACAGGCTTCCGAACAGTTGGTGGAGAGATCTCAGGGGAGAAAAGTCTTCCGCTTCGGGTGACTTTACTAGATCCAACAATATTGCTGACGTCAATATCAGCCTCTTCAGCATTCAAGTCTTGTTTAACCCCATGATAATACACGTCAGCCCCGTAGTGCCACATGACAGCTTTATCTGACGTATAGGGGATAGGCCCAGGAATGGTAATGATCAAAGGAGCAATTCTCGGAAAAAATGTAATTCTAACAGGCTTTCTCGAGGAAGCCTTGGAAGAATTGGCGGAAATAGTGATTATAGAAACATCTTCAAAAGGAATCAATGGAACCAAAGTTTTCTCAAATAGAATTTCTTTGTTATCCATCAGGCGTTGGACACCTGACTTCAATAGATGGCAACCAGTAGGTAGGATGGAACACAAATGGCAACCTTCATCACAACCCGGAAATAAACCGGCTAATAGTAGGTTCTTCTTCACAGTCATCAATGGAGTAGTAATGTCTTTCACAGAAGCCACAAACGAGTCTTCATCTACATCATTCACTCCATGCTTGGCCATAGGAGCAGTCATAACATTAGGCTTTTCAGGCGCTTCAAACTTGATCTCCTTAGAATCAATCAGATCCTGCACTTTACTCTTCAAAGCCCAACAATTATTGGTATGATGCCCTGGGTTATCAGAGTGATACGCACAGCAAGCGTTCAGATTATACAATGGTGATGTGGTGTTGGGATTCTTTGGAGCTTCCCTCGGAATCACCAAGTTGGTCTTCAACAACTGCGGCAGAATTTGAGATAAAGTCATGTTGAGCCGAGTAAACTGTCTTTGCAGCCTCTCTGTTCTTGGCTGATTATTGCGTTAAGGAGCAACAGCAGGCCTTGATATAACCACCGCATTAACTGCTTGGCGGCACTCAGGTCGATTTTGGTTTCTAGAACTGTAAACTGCACTAGACTCCTTCTTGAAGGGATTTTTCTCGGCACTTGACGAAGCACCTTTCTGTAACTTTCCGCTCTTGATACCCGCCTCAACTCTTTCCCCAGTCATTATCAGCTCAATAAAACCAGATGATGAACTCCCAATCAGATGATTAAAATACGGACCAGACAACGTCCCAAGAAACATATCTACCAATTCCCTGTCAGCCATAGGGGGTTGGACTCTCCCAGCAAGGTCCCTCCATTTCTGAGCGTAGTCATTAAAACCTTCGCTCGCACTCATAGACATACCCTGAAGTTGGGTACGCGTGGGAGCAAGGTCTGCATTGTACTGGTACTGCTTGTAAAAAGTAGCAGCAAGGTCCTCCTAGTTACGGACGTTAGCTCCTTCCAGTTGGTAGAACCATTCAAGTTGAGTCCCTGAAAGACTATCTTGAAAGAAGTGAATCCAGAGGTTCTTCTCAGCGGTGTATGGTTGAATCTTTCTAACATACGAGCGGAGGTGTAGCTTTGGGCACGAGACCCCATCGTATTTAGCAAAGACAAGCGCTTTAAACTTGTGGGGAATCACCACCCCAGATGCCAAACCCAAATCTCCAAAGTCCAGCCCAGGTACCTTCTAAACTTCCATTGTGCTCAACCAGTCTTCGAGTTGCTTATACATGTCCTCAGCTAGAGGATACTGGTCTTCATCAAAGTCAGTCTCGTTGTTAGAAACCACAGGGCTAGGAGCCCTCCTTTCTTCTTGATTTTCTCCCCCTCCAGATGAGTGAGATAAATCAACATCCTGTCTTAACCTGTTCCCAAACCTGTGACCCATGTTCAGGAGGACCGTCTTCTTCTTCTTCTTCCTCTTATCCTTCAAGATAAGAGTCTTCAGATCTTGCTGACCCTTGGCCAAGTTCATGAACATTTCCTGGAACTGGGCGTTCTGAGCTTGCATAGCCTTGATAGCTTGATCAGTTGATGTTTCAGAAGACATGATGTGCTGAAATAGACAGCGAAGAAGATAAGATACCTGTAAGGGTACCTGTAATGAGGTGCATGGGAATGGAAATGCGTATGATATGATTTCAAAGACTTTGGAGATTCAAATTCGTAAACCAAAATGAAACACACTTTTATTAGATAAAAAACTTGAAACAATGTTTGACAAATGCCTTTAAGGAGTTACAAAAAGAAAAACTGAAAAGTAAATCAAAACTAGAAATAACAAAAGACATCAGCGCTCCCATGGTCGATTTCCTTGTGTGCTGACATAGTCGTTGAGGACCTTCCCATTCTCCATCTGCCTTGTAAGCTTTAGGATCTTCCGCTCCTGCTCATGATACTTTTCTCTTTAAGTATCCCGCTCTTCTCTTAGCTGGATCCAAGACCTCTTTAATGACCCAATGTCAGTAGGCATGTACGGGTGAAGGACAGTATGAGGAGCCCCTTCTTCATTAGTACTCTCAACAATTACCGGTAGGACAACTTCGTACGACATTACCAGCTTTTGAGCACAAGTTCGAACCCACCGGAGATACGGTTCCATCGGAAGAGAGGTCTTCATCCCTAGCTTATGTGGATCAGACCTGTGCACCCTGTTCCAAGCTCGTATGAACCTGCGGCGATGCTCCTCACTATACCCTTGGAAGTCAAAGACAATGCTTGGAATCAGCAACTCATGAGGTCCATCCCTCCTAGATCGCCCAAACTGCCGTAAGGCCAAACAAGGATTATAGGTGATCCCTCCTCTAATTCCAAGTAGTGGAACATTAGAGTATTCCCCACAGTGATCAATAACAGCTACTTCTTCCATGTCTTTAGTGCTCCAGATAATGTTTGTGTGAGCAAGGGACATGACCCTATAGGCCCAACCCATTCCTTCCCTGTTCTTCAAAACAGATTTGGGAAGGTGAGAAATAAACCACCTCACCAGCAATGGTGCACAACACATAAGGGTTCCCCGTTTCCGAGGAGTACTGGCATAAAGAGCATGCAGAATGTCACCTAAGAGAGTGGGCACCGGATTACGGGACATGAAGATCTTCACTGCATTCACGTTGACAAAAGAATCTAAATTAGGGAACAGAACTAGACCATATATGAGAAGAGCCAGGATGTCTTCGAATGCCTGAAAGTCCAAACTGTCCCAGAACTGATTAGACTGATCAACCAAGAATTTAGCCAAGAAGCCTTTTGTCCCACTCCGAGTCTCCCAGTTAGATATTACCTCAGGCTTTGTCAGATGTAGGGCTATAGCAACATCCTCTGGCCTAAGAGCTACCTCCCAACCTGTAAATGGCGTATGCTCTAGAATAGAAATACCAAGTAGATCAGAGAACTCCTCCAAAGTAGGGACCAACTGATAGTCTGGGAAAGTGAAGCAGTGGTATAATGGATCAAAGAATTGGCACAAAACACTCATCATCTGCTCATCCAGCTTGGAAGTGACCAAACTGAGAAGGTGACCATGTCTTCTGTCAAAGGAGGAAGTATCAGGAACCTTGGAAACCAAATCTCTAAGCTTAGTAGGAATCTGTACAAAGCTGATCCAAATAGTGTTTCTACGCATAGATGCCATGATCTGTAAAACAGAACAAAGATGAATCCCAAATGGTCTTTGAGATGGTTAGTCTAATGCAATATGCATGCAATGTCATGATGCATGATGTCATGATAGAAACACACCACAGGTATTCACAGATAGCAAACATGGTAAGGGCAAGCAAGTCACACAGATAACCCTTAAATTTCAGGCTGGCGTGGAGTTTAGGTACTACCCTCTTTTAGTTTAGTTGGTTCAACCTGTCCTAGTAATAGTAACCGGGTTCTAGAGGATCTCAATATCACTGACCACCCTTGATCGGTCATAATTCCAGTTTGGCAACCTTTTCTTGCAGCCAGAATCATCGCGTGAGTTTGGTCTCAATGAGTGTAGCATACTACTACTTTTCTATGGCCAAGTTGGTCAATTATAGGTTCTAAGGTCAGTTGGTGCTTAATGACCCCTTAGAAGCCCCATATTCTCCTTGTTCCACCACAAGGGATATCGATACAAACTAAAAAGCCACACCAACGTAGCTACTGCTTCAACCGTATCGGTCTATGCCAAACAGTTCCCTCACAGTCTATTGCTACTTACCTAAAAGGTATCCTCAGATCCGGGTTAGGATCTATAGTAACTCCGATTCAAACCCACAAATATAAAGCATACAAATCAAGCAATTGAAAACATTATGAACTAATCCTAAGGTACACCACACTTATTATCCCCAGCAGAGTCGCCAGTTCTGTGATATGGTGGAAGAACTGACTGTTTTTGGAATGCTGGTTTGCGTTTTGCGTTTGTGTTTGCAAAATGTCGCGGTAAGCAAGAGTCGCCACCGACTTTTATTTTATCCAACAAGGAAAGGAAAAAAGCACAGAAAAATTCCTTTTTTGAGATATTTCTGAGTACGGGGGTAGATTATAGAAAGGGAAGGTATTAACATCCTTTCTATCCGTAGTTATCTACGGGCTCTTAGGTACTTGCTCATCATTTTCAAAATTGTTTTCTTTATGTTTGTGGGTTTTGAAAAGTTTTTATTTTAATTTCGATTTAACTCTTGCTTCTGTCTTCAAGAGTGTAATGATGTGTTTTTAAAAAACTTGTTTGTAAAAAGAGTGTAAGTGTGAAAAAAGTTTTGTTTTGGATGAGCAAGTATCTAAGAACTAATCTACCTACTCGAAAAAGGAATCGTTCTATGCTAATTTCCTTTAGACAATGCTATCCTACTATTAGTGAGTAGGTAGCATCGTCGTTGGAGTTTGAGGGTCAATTCGAAAGGGACGTAAGACCACTAAAGCCATGTTAGGACGTCTTAGTAGTAACCCTAATGTCTTAGATCATTTATCCGAGGCAACAATATCCGATGCAACCTTTCCAAGGCCACTTATGATCTTTTAGACAAGAGGGCGACCTCTAAAATAACCTATACTCAATGACAGTTTACGAAGCCAACCAAGTGGGAGTGTACCCTAGGAGTGCGCATGTGCGAGTGTGTTGATTTCAGTTATTTTTATCTTTGCACATGTTTAGGGTGATCTAACTGTTTTAAGATTTAAACATTCATTCTTGTCATGCCAGCCCTATTATCAAACATCAAATAATTAAATAATTTGCAGAATTAAAAATGCGGAATTTAAATTAACTATTACAAGGCGTCGGGTATTTACATCACCAAAAACAACCCTTTGAAAATAAAAGCGGTAAAAGTAAATGTCCTAATTAATTATTACAAACCGGGAGCATATACAATAATTGAAATAAAAATAAAGCGTGCAATGCGGAATTAAATCGAATGCGAACTTAGGGTTTTGACCCTCCTAACCAAAAGAAAATCTTTTTTTTTTTAAGAAAAGAAGTTAAATCCTAAAATTAAAAGCTAAATTAATTAGTTATTAAATTAATTAATGAAAAATAATTAAGTGACATATTTTTGGAGTTTTGTTTATTTAGGAAAGAAAATAAAATAATTAAATTAATATTAAAACCTAATTATTCTAATTTAATTTTAGTTATTTGCAAAATAAATTAAAGTTACCTAATTAATCAACCTAATTATTTTAATTGATTTATTGATAAAAAATACATTTCTGAAATTTAATTGGGTAAAAATATTTTTTGTGATTTTTTTGATAAAAAGGAAAATTGTTTATTGGTTAGTAATTAAATAAATAAATAATTAAATGAAAATAAACAAAATATAAAAAAAAAAGTAGAGAATGGGCCTGATTTTCAAGGGTGTGCATAGCAATTATTTTGGCCCATTTGTGAGGTCCATTTGACTTTTTTCAATCCAGCGCGCGTGCATTGACTGACCCTTTGATGCACCTTCAATGATGGCCACCAGATCTAGCCATCTGGCCATCTGGCATGTTGGATGGTGAATGCCCATGATGGATCTCCTGACCACGCTTGTACTGAATTACCTGAAAACAAATATTATAGAGAAAATAGGGGGACTTGGGATTCGAACCCAGGTCCTGAGGCATATTCCATACACTCCCTTGCCACTACCCCACTTGTTCTTATTTGTTAATGTAATACAAATCAATAATAATATATAAAAACAAAAGTTAATGGACATAAATAAAAAAAAACGCGCGCTCGTTTGAATGGACAAATGGTGGGACGACACACCTTCATCCCCTTCCTCTGCACCGTGGCTAAAAGTACAAAGATCTATACCTACGGACAACGTCCGTAGCTATACCCCTGTCCACTCTCAAAATTTCGCACATGCCATGTAAATGAATCCTAACACCATGGTTATACTCGTCTCCTTCTTCTGATCACAACCATACCCATTACTAGGGCCAATTATTCCTGAAAATAAAAACCCTAAAAAACTTCAAGAAAACCTAACAATGGTGATTCACGATATAGGTCATATAAATGAAATTGGCTATTGGCAAAAACTTGCAAAGGATATGGTGATCAAGAATATGCCTTTATTTTACACAATGGTTGCAAGAAAAAAGCTAATCGAATTCAAGAAAAGGGTGATACCGTAACGGCCTTACAGGGTGTTAGAGGGCTTGAAAATGATTGGTCTCGATTGCTTTAGGTTGTGGAGATTGCCAGGAAGCGATTGAGACAAGTAACAGGCCTTGAGGATGCCTCTAATCTCTGTTTCGATCTCACACTTTTTGCTTGTTTTTGCAAATTTTATTCTTGCTCTATGCCTGATCTCCAACCTTGGTTTTGATCTCTCTCGCCTCCTTATGTATTGCACAAGGTATTAGGGTTGTTTTTTGTGTCCAAATCCCTCTCCATCAATGCTTTGAATATTGGTTTGATTTGCTTTGAATATATTTCCAAAATTGGTCCAAATCCAATCTCTTTGTACAAATATGCCTTGATACGATTTTGATTGACCCTAGCTGTGTAATAAGACCTGAAATAATCACAAGATCTTTGGTTTTCAATATTTTTGATTTTATTTGATTTGTTTTGATTTAATTTGAAATAATTCAAATAAAAACCAAAATAAATAATAAAAATTAAATATGGACAAATGGCCAAGTTTAGAGCACGTGGGCTATGATGCCAACTCAAAAAAAGTGAAAAAGAATGGGCCCATTTGGCAAAATTTGAAGTTTTGGGGATAGTTGTCTTTTGGCAATTTTGCAAAAGGGTCCAACTTCAACAATGCATAACTTCCTCAATTTTAAATCTTTGGAGTTGTTCTTTGACTTTTTAGAAATCTTGAGATGTCCTCTAACCAACCCTTTTTGTATCATCTCAATTTGATATTCCATGTTCATGTATGGAGCTTTGACAAAAAAGGTGTTTTTGTTGACTTTTCAAAATGACCTATAATGTCCAAATTCATAACTTCTTGTGAGTACATATTTTGAACTTGGGAGATAAAGATGGATTGTAAGGAATTTCATCCTCTTCAAAATAAGCTTTGTATGGGCCATTTATCATAAAGTATGAGAAAGTTATGCTTGGTCAAAGTTGAGTTGACTTTTCCTACAAAACCCTAATTTAGCAACTTTTGAATCTTGATGAATTATGAGCAATCCTTGATGAACCATGATCAACCCTTAGTAAAATGATGAAATATACTTCAAAATGAGGATGTTGACCAAAAATCTTGAAGTTTGACTGTATGTGGGCCACAGTTGACTTTTGCCCTAGCACAGTCGATTTTTGGACCTTTGAGCAATTGACTGAGCAAACTTTATCTGCAAGGCTTGAAACTTGACATGGATGATCTTGAGAACATATTAGGACATTGGTGATAATTTGGTACCACTTGGACTCAAGGATCTGGATGCAACACAAAACCCTAATCTAGGGTAGACTGCCTTAGGAGAGAGCTTGTCTAGCCAACCCTTGGACTACCTTGAGCAAATTGAGAATCTTTTTTGACATATTTTGAGAAATATGGGAGGGAAAATTTTAGGGTACAACAATAATGATTTTATTTTATTATTTATTCTTGTAACAACAAACTTGTATTGAATATTTGGTGAAGATTGGATCTGTCAATCATCCGAATTTGGCTTGTACAAACATCTTCTGAGTCTTTACCGCGTTTTGCCAACTTGCTGGATTGCTTGTTGAAGTTTGGTTTGAGATTATTTCCAGAATTTGTTTTAGATTCTTAGGTCTACAATCTGTACTAGCATTAGTCTTCTATAATAGGTTATAGATCTCTACATTCTCATCACATTTGTGTATCGTTTTGGATCTCAATTGTGTCATTAAAAGATTTATTTTTGTAATGATTAGATTCTGTCATTGATTGAGCTGTCTACAATATTGATTTTGAATGGATTCTGCATAGTTGATTTGAAGATATTGTCTTATTTTTATTCTGTAATATACAAAATTAGTTTGACAATTTCAGATTCTACTAGATTTAATCACTTACTGCAGATTTGCTTTCAATGATTTAATCCCAACCTTTGTAGCTTAAGCCTTGATTTACATAGTTTAATAATCAGTAAGTTGGGCCCTAGCTGTATTTTCTAATAATTAGTGAAAAAACTCATTTTTTTTACAGTTAACCCAAATTGCAATAAAGATGTTGCGCTGACAATCTAGCTACCAGTTAAAAATTATTATTATTTTTCCTTTACTATGAATTGTTATACGAAAATTCAACAAGCATGCAAGATAAAACCAAATAATAATCTCTCTTTTTTTAGTAGCAATATTACAACAAATATATTTTTTGTAACCAAGCCCAATTGGCCCAACTTTGGCTTATTCTCAAACAAGACTCTTTTTTTTTAATACACGATTTGTTACATTAATAATAATCTCTCAAGATCAATTAGTGAAAGTTACCCAACAATAGTTTTATATAAAAAAACAGAATGGGCTACTAGCATTTTTTAACGCCTATTGTTTCTTTCCAACTCATATTGGGCCTCAATTGGCCCAATCATCAAACAACAACATAATCATTTCCTTAGATAAACAATAATAACAAAGAACTATTGGGTTTAACGTGGAGCTTGTGTTCCAAATCGCACCTCCTTTCTTATTTAAAAATGGATTCTTAATGTTAAAGTGACAATAACTACCATTCTTAAATGAGTTATCATAATTAAAAGCTTAATAATTATTATTCTTTTGAACTAACTTCCAATTTCGAATCGCATGGCCCATTAGCCAACATGCTTCAAGAATCGGTTCATGAGTCTTTATGATTCAAAAAGCCTCATTTCCTTGAATTAAAATACACCCCCTATTTGAATAAAGAAGGGACATCAGATATTGTTGTACCATCTTCAATTAAATATTTCTTCTATTTTAATTTCGAAAAATAAAAATCGTCGCGGTAGGGCATATTTTGGGTGTGACACAATAGCAGAATGGAAACTCAATGGGATTATTACACATAGCTATTTTCTCTCTGTACACCATTTTGTATAGTTTTTATTTTCACGATGACGTTCTCCTACCAGAACGTCAATCTCTTTGTACAAAAATTCATGTTATAGGAAAATTTCAAAATCAATGCAAATCATTTCTTTGAAAGTACAAAACTATTTGTTTTCGATTTTTCTGTTTTGTTGTGCAAAAACGTCCAGTGATTATTTTTGACATATGCATTTGAATATGATCACTGTTTACAAATACTTGCATAAGAAACATAAAGACAGTTACTAATTACTTTAAGAAACGGGGCAAAGTCTAAAAAAGCAATTTGTAGTCCCGACAATTACGCTTTCCAACAGGTACAAGGGCAGAGACGCCTTGGGACGAAGTCACTGCTATATCCTTAGCATACGATCCAGTGACGTCTATGTTCCCCAAAGAGTAGAAACAACCAAAATTTTGATCTCTTCTACCCCAAGTAGGAATTACCTCCTCCAGCAAAGTTCCCTCAGAGAGGTTAACTCAAAGATCCCCAGCTGAGTCTTTTAATCTCAAGCAGTTTATAAAACCTCCTCCCTGGTAGAGTTTATTTCTCTAACTGTGGAAGTTTATCCCCCAACAGAGTTTTTTTCCTCTACACCAGTAAAACTTTCCAACATAGCATCTTTACCCCCACAGAGTCATTCTCAAGTAGGATTCAAAGATCCCCGGAAGAATATCCTCAAACGGAAAGAGGAAATCCCCAACAAATCATCTCCTCTCATCATCCCCAGCGGGAATGAAAGAATCACTTTCCTTCTCTACCAAACAGCAGTCCGTGATTCAGCTCCCCAGTACTCTCTAGCAACAGTCAGGGATTTATTTCCCAGACTAAGAAATATCGCAACGACATCCCATATTCATACATCATGGCATGCACATACATATTGCATACAGTATAATATCATTTAGTTTGAGAACATAATTACACAATACATTTCATACATCATGACATTGCATGCGACTAACTCTTTACCTTTTCACGAAAGGTCAAGTCAACAAACACCGTTGATTACTTATATGGCCTGACATTCTACACAAAGGCTACATCTGACGAAGGGCTATTTCAGCATCTTCCAAAAAAATCATTCTCAAGACCTTTTTCTGATTCAGTTAAATCAACACAAATATTTTTCTGATTCTTTTCCAGTTAAAGATAATTCAAGACCTTTCTCTAGTTCAGATAAATCGCCCCTAAGATTTTTCTAATTCTTATCCAGTTAAAGATGATTCAAGACCTTTCTCTTGTTCAGTCAAATCGACCCTGAGGTTTTTCTGATTCTTATCCAGTTAAAGATAATTTAAGACCTTTCTCTGGTTCAGTCAAGTAGACCCTCAAATTTTTCTGATTCTTATCTAGTTAAAGATAATTCAAGACCTTTCTCTAGTTCAGTCAAATCGACCCTAAGATTTTTCTGATTTCTATTCCAAATGAAGATAATTTAAGACCTTTTCTGGTTCAGTCAAATCTACCCTAAGGTTTTTCTGATTCTTATCCAGTTAAAGATAATTCAAGACCTTCTCTGGTTCAGTTAAATCGACACTAAGATTTTCCTGATTTCTATTCCAGTTGAAGACAATCCAAGAACTTTTTCTGGTTCTGTTAAATAAACACTAAAATTTTTCTGATTCTTGTCCAGTCAAAGATAAATTAAGACCTCTGCTGGTTTAGTTTAAATCGAACATTGATTTGTTACTGATTATTTTCCGGTAGATACTTTCTCTGGTTCATTTAAATCGACCCTAAGATTTTGTGATTCTTATCCAGCTAAAGATACTATAAATCCTGGAATCCGACCAATTAGCAGTTTATTAATTACTATGAAGCCTGGACCCGACCAGATGATATTACAACCTATGACACCGAAGCCTGGACCCGAACAGATAACTGTATACCTTAGATTCAAGTTGAAACCTGGACCAGACCAGATAACAACTTAATTTCTTCAAACCGTTGAAGCCTAGATACGTCTAGATATCAGTTCAATGTCTACAATTACTACAAAGCCTGGAACCAACCAGATAGCAGTTAATTTCATATTCCCTAATAAGTCGTTGTGAATCTTGGAATAAGACCATATAGCAGTCAGTCTTATTGTCCCCAATAAGTCACCGTGAAGCCTAGAATATGACCAGATAGCAGTCAGTCTTATTGTCCTCAAGAAGTTGCCGTGAAGCCTGGATCCCGACCAGATAGCAGCTTGCTTTCAAGAGATAACTCCCCAATAGAGTAATGGATAACCTAAGCTCCTAGACTCTATCCCCCTAAAACATTCCCCAGCAGACTCCTTCTCACACAGCAAGAACAGGAATCCCCATAAAGCGATTTCTTATGAAGTCAACATTTACTTTGGATGGCATCTCTAAGCCCATCTCCGACGAATCTCCGTCATGTTCTGTGGATGGCATCCTTAAGCCCATTTCCGACAGTCTTCTGTCATATTTTCCAAATGGAACCTGTAAGCCCATTCTCGATATTATTCACCAACAATATCACTTCAGACGAGTGCAAATTTCTGGGGACTCTAGTGTTCAATCATCTTCTACCTTCAGATCACGAAAGGCAGACAAGGCAATCTACATCCTCAGGTCCAAGAAGATTGAACAGGGGAAGCTGTTGTACCCTAAAATTTTCCCTCCCTTTTTACTCAACATATGCCCATTGAGGTGCTCAATTGATCAAGAATAACCAATAATTGACCAGACAAATTCTCCTCCTAAGGCAATGAACCCCGAACTAGGGTTTCAATTTTCATGAAGATGGTTGAGCTCCAATGGTATCAAATGCTTCCCATGGTCCTAATATGCCTTCAAGATTATCCATGCCAAGTTTCATGCCTTGCACAATAAGTTTGCTCAAACAATTGCTCTAGTATTGGAAAATCAATTGTGCTAAGTCAAATGTCAACTGTGGCCCATGTACAGTCAAACTTCAAGATTTTTGGTCAAAATCAACATTTTGAAGTGATATCTATCATTTGATAAAGGTTTGATCATGATTCCTCAAGAAATTCTCCTAATTTATCAAAAGTCAAGAATTGCTAAATTAGGGTTTCTATAGGAAAAGTCAACAAAACTTTGACCAGGCATCACTTTCTCATACTATATCATAAATTTTCCCATCAAAGCTCATTTTGAAGAGAATCCAATCCCCTACAACTTCTCTTCAGCACACAAGTTCAACAGATTCACCATTTGAAAGATATGAGCTTGGACATTATAGGTCATTTTCAGAAAGTCAACAAAAGACACTTTTTTCCAAGACCTTTTATGTCAAGATAAAATCTTCAAATGCAAAATTGATTAAATGAGAGATTGAAGTAGACATATTGGGCTTTCCAAAAAGTATAAGATCATCATCATGAGATGAAAATTGAGCAAGTTATGGCTTACCCAAGTTGGGAAAATTTTGGAAATTTCAAGAATGGTGCATTAATCAAATTTGAACTTTTGAACTAATGGCTTAACTTTTTAAGGTTAAAATATCTCCCTAAGCTTATTAAGGACCTCTCAACTCATTTTGGAATGACCATGATTTTCCTTGTATTTTATTTGATTTAAAATTAAATAAAATGGAAGAAA